>JAPDNY010000001.1:205816356-207016356 GCA_029375565.1 Gekko gecko | reverse complement strand
TGACATTTTAAAAGCTTTTTTCCACAGAAATTCCCATGATTCCATAGAAATTTCCTTATTCATATTTGTGGCCCATATTATAATTTGCTCTTTAACAGTTTCATCCAGAGTATATACAGTCAACAAGGTTTTATACAACTTAGATATCATTTTTCGCCCTTTTTTCAACCAGATATCTTCAAACTCATCGTTCTTAGCTCTAAAACCAACCTCTTTACAGTCTTTTTTTGTAAATGTCCCGTATTTGGCAATATTGTAACCATCCATACTCAAATGCTAATTCATTATTTGGTTTTAAAACATATTTTTTCCCTTCCTTTTGAAGCAACTCTTGGTATTTCAACCAATCATTACCTTTATGTTCTGAAAAAGGATGAATGACTGCAGCAGAAACGATCCATAAAGGCCTCTCATCGGGAACTGTATTCTTGTATCTGGTCCATGCATCAAACAACGTTCTCCTTATATAATGATGCTTAAACATTGAGTCTACTTTATTTTTCCCATACCAAAGATAGGCATGCCAGCCAAATCTGCAATCGTGACCCTCGAGGGCCAAAAGTTTTCTATTTTCCAAATTAACCCAGTCAGTTAACCAAGACATACATACAGCTTCATGATACAAACGCAAATTCGGAACTTGGAAGCCACCTCTGTCTTTAATGTAATACATTATTTTCATTTTAATTCTTGGCTTCTTTCCTGCCCAGATAAATTTAAAGATTTCTCCTTGCCATTTCACCAACACTTTCACATCTTTCACAATTGGTATTGTCTGAAACAAAAACATTAGCCTGGGCAGTACATTCATTTTGACAACGGCAATTCTTCCAAGAAGAGATAATCTGAGCTTTTCCCCACTTTTCTAAATCACGTCTTATCGAAACCCACAATTTTTCATAATTATTCTTAAACAAATCGATATTTTTCATTGTAATATCAACTCCCAAGTATTTGACCTTTTTAACCATTTCACATTCTGTCATATTTTGTAAAGCTTGTTGCTTTATACCGTTCATGTTTTTGCACAATATTTTCGATTTATTTTTATTTACATAGAACCCTGAGAGATCACCAAACTCTTTTACTTTTTCAAATACCAATGGCATATTATTGACAGGATCTTCAACAATAAACATAATATCGTCAGCAAACGCTCTTAATTTATATGAGAAACCTCTGAAACTCAAACCTTTTATATTATTATCATCTCTAATCATTTGCAGCAATATTTCCAAAATCCAGAAAAATAACAATGGCGATAAGGGACAGCCCTGTCCTTTTCTGACTCGGAACGCTTCTGTTGATTCTGCATTTACAATCACCGTGGCCTTTGGTTCTTTATATATTGATTTAATCATTTTTGTAAATTCTACGCCCATCTGTAATTTTTCAATCACTTTGAACATAAATTCCCAATTCAAATTATCAAATGCCTTCTCTGCATCTAAAAATAAAAAGCCGACCTCTTTTTCCGGGTGCTTATCATAATATTCTATTGTGTCCAAAACAACCCTCATGTTGTCTTTTATTTGCCTACCTGGCAAAAACCCAGCCTGATCTTCGACAATAGTGTCTTTCAAATACTCTTTGAGGCATTCTGCTAGAATTTTTGCAAAGATTTTGTAATCATTGTTCAAAAGTGAAATTGGTCGATAATTTTTGACATTATTTAAATCTTGGGTCTCTTTCGGTATCAAGGTGATTGCTGCTTCGTTCCAGGAATCTGGAACCTTCCCACTTTCTCTAATTTCATTTAGAAGAATCTCTAGAACCAGTACCAGGTCTTCTTGAAGTTTCTGATAAAATTTGGCTGAAAATCCGTCTGGTCCTGGAACTTTGGAGATTTTTGCTTCTCCTATTGCTTTGCTGATTTCTTCTTTAGTTATCACAGCGTTTAACAATCCTTTTGTTTTTGAACATGGTTGTGTCAAATTCACCTTAGATAAGTAATCTTGGATTTTTTGTTGATCCACCTGTTTTGCTTGAAAAAGAGTAGCATAGTATTTGTAAAATTCTCTCCAGATCCCTGCTGGGTCCATAATTTCTCTGTTCCCATCTTTCAATTTAATTATTGTTTTGTTCTCTCTTCTTTTCTTCAATTGCCATGCCAAATATTTCCCAGGTTTATTCACTCCTTCAAAGGACTTCTGTTGCAATTTTTTCAAGTTCCAATAAACTTCTTTATTTAACCTCGCATCATATTGTTCCCTTAGGATCCTCAGTTCTCTCAAAATTTTCTTTTTGCCAGGTCTCTTCTTAAGTTCTGCTTCTTTCTTTTGGATATTTCCCAAAATTTCTTTATCTATTTTGAATTGTTGTTTTCTTTCATTGTTGTTAATTGCCATTAGATGACCTCTCATCACAACCTTATATGCCTCCCATACCGTTTGCGTCTGTACTTCTTCATTTAAGTTTAGTTGAAAATACGTTTTGGTTTCCGTCCTTATTTTATCCATAATGTTTTTTTTGTCCAGTAAATCCTCATTGAGTCTCCATCAAAATTTCTTTCTTTTAGCATAAGTTGACCACTTTATTGGGCTGTGGTTGGAAAGAATTCTAGGTAATATTTCAGTTTTACGTGTTTGCATAATCAAGTTCTCAGTCATCCACATCATATCAATTCTTGAGAAAGACTCATGTCTTTTTTTTAACATCTTTTTATTTCAACAGGCTTTCACACATATAATCTTCCCACTACCGTGATACAAGATTTTTTTCCCCCACCCCCCTCCCCTCAGTCCCTCCCCCTGCTCTTCTTTCTTCATTGCTTCAGCCACGGGCACAGAATCCGAAGTTTCCAGTAGGCATCCTTCATGGCTTCGTCCTCCTTGATGTAATCGAAATACGATGACCATTTCTTGCTTGTTTGCGTCTTTTTTTCCTCCCAGGTGTTCTCTTCCGTTCTCAGGGTCACTATATCTGATTGAATATATTCAAACAGATAGTTATTCCAATTCTCCATTGTCCACTTATTCTTGACTTTCCATCCTAATGCTATGACTGCCTTTCCAGCTAGTATCATTGCCTTAACTACCTCTTGATATGTGCTCTCTATTCTCTTGATCTTTAAGGTTCCTAATGTCATTAAGTTAACATCTATAGGTATTGATACACCTGTCCTATCCTTTATTCTGGCTAATATTTCCTTCCAAAACTCCTGGACTTTGGCACATTCCCACCACATGTGTGAGTACCACCCTTTGGCTTGATTGCACTGCCAGCAGTTCGAACTCATCCCCGATATCATATTGGCTAGCTGGGCTGGCGTCCGGTACCATTTGGTAAAGTACTTCAGCTCCATTTCTCTAAATTTATCGAACTTGATCTTTTTGACCCCCACCATTAATTTTTTTAAGGTTGTTTCTGAGGTTAGTCCCTCTCTAGCCCATCTCGTTTGAGTACTTTTAATTACTGACTCCTCATTAGTTGTCATTATTTTATATATCTTACCCGCTAGACCCTTACTTGTCTTCCTCTTTTCTTTGTACAAGATTTCTGCGACTTCTTCTGAGTCCCCCTCCCTCTTTTGCCTCTCCTTTTTTATTGCATTATATAGACCGGTCGCCTTCAACCAATACTGTTTCCCTACTGTCTCAATTATTGTTTGTAGTGGCTTAAGCCGGCCACCTTCTCCATACATATCTCTTATTCTAGCGAACCCTTTTTCTTGGAGTAGTTTCCACCAATGGGGATCGTCTGATTCCCCATATACACTTTCCACTGGTGCCCACTCAGAGAGCTTGCTCAACCAGATTGGTTGCCATTTCTCCCATATTTTCAACGCTGTTCTCCTAGGTCCCACCGCTCTGCCGTATTCCTTCTTCACATTTCTTGTAAATATACCCAGCCTCCCAGCTCCTTCGTTTAATTCATTTTCCAATCTAACCCATTTCTGCTCTATATCTTCTCCTATCTCTATCATTGACTTGACATTAAAAGCTTCATAGTAATCTGTTAGATTGGGTACACCCCACCCCAATATATTTTGTGGATTATAAATGAACTTCTTTTGCATTCTGGGATTTTTACTTCGAAATATCCATTCCCTAATTATTCCATTCCATTTTTCTAACTGTTGTATACTTAATTCTACTGGGAGTGTTTGGAATAGGTACATCATCTTAGAAATTAAGAACATCTTTACAGCTCTTATTTTGTTTGAAATGCTCAAATTTTTATTTGCCCATCTTTTCATGTCCTTACAGATCTTCTTCCAGACCATTTTGAAGTTCCCTTCCCCTGTTTTTTTCCAATTCTTCCTGATTTCGATCCCCAAATATTTTATTGTCTTAGCTCCTGGGCCCATTTTTGTCATCTTTGCAATTTCTCTTCTCTCTGCTTTACTGACATTGAAGTACATAATTTCGGATTTGTCCATGTTCACTCTTAGCCCTGAATATGCTTCAAAATCCTCCAATATAGTCCTTATTTCTCTAATCCCCTCTTTAGGGTTTAGCAGCGCAATCATTATATCATCTACAAACAAATTGATCTTTAATTCCTCACTCCCAATATGGTATCCATCTATTCTGCCGCTATTCCTTATTCTTTCTGCTAGGACCTCAATTCCCATAATAAATATGTATGGGGAGAGGGGGCATCCTTGCCTTACTCCTCTCTGTATGCTAAACTCCCTTGAATGCCCTCCATTTACCCTTACCACTGCTTTCCTTCCCTTATATACTTCTTGTATGGCGCCCTTAAATTTTTCACCTATCCCATATTCATCCATCATTTTCCATATATACTCGTGAGAGAGCGTGTCGAAGGCCTTATATACATCCAACTTAAGGAGGGCAAACTTTTTTTTTTTGGCCATGTTCTATTATGTTGAGAATGTTCCTAATTGGATAGCTTATATTCCTTCCTCTCACAAAGCCATATTGATCCCCTTTAACTATTTTCGGTATCAATTCCTTTAGTCTGTTTGCTAAAATTTTAAGAAAGATCTTATAGTCCTGATTAAGTAGACTAATCGGTCTGTATGAGCTGACCATTTCTGGATCCTTTTGAGGTTTGGGGATGACCACTATTTCTGCTTTCCTCCATGACTCTGGGGCTTGTTCTCCTTTCAATATCACGTTAAACGTTATCTGGAGTTCTGGTGCTAAGACTTCTACCAATTCTTTATAGAATTCTGCAGTAAACCCATCTAGTCCTGGGGATTTCCCTTTTTTTAATTTCTTAATCACCTCTTCTATTTCCTGTACTGTTATCTCCTTCCCTAGCTTCTGTCTGTCCTCTAATGTTATTGTGAACTGTATTCTTTCTTCAAATTTTGTCGTTTCTTTCTCTTTATATAAGTCTTGATAAAATCTTGCAAAGGCCTCCCTAATCTCCCTTGAGCCTTGCATTACTGTGGAGCCTTCTCTTATGCACTTCACACTTTGTTTTTCTTTCCTAGCCCATAGGTACTTTACCAATCTTTGGACTGACTTTATACTATTCCTCCGAAATTCATTTTTAATTAATGTTTCTTTTTTCCACAGAGTTATTGCATCTAACTGGTCCAAATCTCTTCTCAGTTCTCTAATTTGGGTCTGCCTTTGGGGGTTATAGCCTCTCGCTTGTTGTTGCTGGAGCACTCTCAACTCCTGAATCTTTTTTTGTCTATTTTGGTGCCACTCTTTTTTAATATTGATCTCCTTCCCAATACAAACTCCTCTAATCACTGCCTTCGCCGCATCCCACAAGGTATTACTAGTTACAGAATGCCTATTTTCTTTAAAGTATAGTTTGATTTGCTTCCTTATGTATTCCTTATCCTCTTTTTTTGCTATAACTAAGTTATTGTATCTCCAAGGTCTCTTGGTCCATTCTGTGCTCAAGTCCACCTCCAGGCTTATAGGGGCATGGTCTGAGATCCAGATTGGATGGGTTCGGACCACTTTAACTGAAAGTGTTCTAGTTTCCTTAATTAACACAAAATCTATACAGGAGTAGGTTCTATGCCTGTTAGAAAAGAAGGTGGGAGTAGATTTTTGACCACTGAGCTCATATACTTCCTTTAATCCCCATTTCTTTGTCAGATTTTTGCTATGCTTTGTAATATCCATATTAAAGTCACCAGTTACTATTAGCTCTCCCTGCAAGAAGTTTTGGGTCTTTAGTATTACTTTGTTTAGGAACTTCTTTTGTCCTCTATTGGGTGCATATAAATTAAGGATTGTAAGATATGTATTGTTTATTTTGCCCTTCACTACTGCATACCTGCCTTCCTTGTCCGTCAATTTATCTATTACCTTTACGTTTAAATTTTTATTTGCTAATATTGCCACTCCTCTGGCCTTGTTGGTCCCTCTGGACTCACTTAAAGTCGCCCACCCCAAGTTGTTAAACAGTGGCTTAGGGTCCCTTTTGGTTTTATGTGTTTCCTGAATGCATATTACATTGATACCCTCGTCTCTTGCCATCTTAGCTAGCCTATATCATTTGAGATTTGAGGATAAGCCATTTACATTCAATGAGAGTAGTCTGATAGGTCTAGCCATATTCTTTGGAACATTTCGTGCCCCTCCCCCGTTGCTGAAGCATGCTGCCTATTCCCCTATTATTCCTCCATTCCCCTTCCCCCTTCCCTTGTGTGAGAGAAATTCTTCTGGGGTTCCCCACCCCTTCTCTCCACATTCCAGAGATCCTGCATCCCCCTCCTCTCCCCGCTCCTTCCCCTTATACCTTTATTCAATGTTAGGCCCAGCTTTAAATGTATACTTCCCTTTAATTGCTGGCTCCTCAGGAGTTAGCTCTTTGCCGCTTGGATCCATGTGGCCTTGAGTCCTCCTTCTCAGCGTCTGAGTCACTGCCATCGTCCATTCCACTTTCCTCACAGTTGCTGGAGTCCACGCCCAGTTCATCAAGCATCCTGACTGCCTCCATTGGATTCCTGGCTCTGTATCTCTTGCCTTCACGAAATACAATCAGAGTTGTCGGGTACCCCCATGTAAACCTTCCTTAAACAGTTTTTGTGCGTAGGGTTTCAGCTGCCTCTTTTCCTGGAGCGTGCTTGGGCTGAAGTCATGGCTGATGTATGCTTTCTTGCCTCTAAAGTTCAGGTCTTTAACCTTCCTGAGCGTTCTAAAAACCTCATCCTTTAATTTTTATCTAGCAAATGCTATTATCACTTGTCTTGGCTCTCCCCCCCTCTGTTTCCTAAAGAGCCTGTGTGCCCGTTCTATCTCTGCCTCGTTCACGCAGGCGCCATTTTGTTTGAACCACCGGCATAGTTCAGATTCTAAATGTTTTGGGAGTATTTCCTCACTGATACCCGATATTATCATATTCCTCCTTCGCTGCCAGTCTGACTGCCTTGCTAAGTTTTTCTCCAATTCCTTAATTTTTTCTTCATTAGCATCGGCTTTCTTCTTTGCTCCCTCAGCAATTTCTCTCACTATGCCTATCTCCTGTGCTATCTGCGTGGTGTCTTTTTTCACCGCTACTATATCTTCAGAGATATGTTTTTGGAATGCTGCTATCTGCTCTGATAGTTCCTTAATGTTCCGGGCCATAATCGCTCTGTTTACAGCTTCTGGCTGCTGCCTTGTATTCCTAGTAATTTTGATTTGTAACTCTGGCAGCGTGCCTGGTTACCTTTATCTCCAATTTGTTTTCTTTTTCTCCTATGTTTCCTCCTCCTAATCCTGACCTCGTTAGGAGCTTGTTCCTCTTCCTCCCGAGTAATTAATTACCTTTTTGTGTCCTTCTAGGCCATAAATCTTTTTAGTTTAGCGGAGAGAGTCCGAGGCACGTCTTCTGTTGCTAGTGCATGCGTGGATCTCCCAGAAAGACTCATGTCTTGATGAGTAAAAAAAATAGTCTTTGTCTTTAGGGTTTTCTAGCTCTCCATGCATCTTCCAGGTGTTCATGTTTTGCCATTTGAAAAAATACTTTCGGAAGCTTACCTATACCTTCATTTCCTTTTTTGGATTTTCTGTCAATTGCATTATTAACAGTACCATTAAAGTCACCCATCAATATCATTTGTTCATAGGTTAACTGTTGTAATTGTTCCCACAAATCTTGAAAGAATTTTTCCTTGGCTCCATTCGGGGCATAGAGATTTAAAATTAAGGTCTTTTTGTTCTGAAGCATAACTTCCACTGCCAAGAATCTTCCTTCTTTGTCTTTAAAAATTTCTTTTGGTTCCAACTCTTTTTTTACATATGTAACAACTCCTTTTTTCTTTTGCAAGGAGAGGGAATAGAATTCCTCTCCTAGTCTACTTTGAATCAGAAATTTAGCATCAGTCTTTTTAATATGTGTTTCTTGTAAACAGACAATATCACATTTTTGTTTTTCCAACCACAGCCTAACATTTTTCCTTTTTTGGGGCGAATTAAGTCCATTAACATTCCATGAAATAATTTGGCTCTCCATGTTGGTTTTGTATTTATTTATCAGAGTCTTTAAAATTGTCTTTAATGAACTTGGTCATTTGCTCTACTGACTTGATGGTGACTCTCTTCTGTTTAAATGTAAAGCTGACACCGTTTGGAATTTCCCATCTGTATCTAACGCCCTCTGTTTTCAGTTTGTCAATCAGGTCTTTAAAGAGTCGTCTGTCCTGAAGAACCGTTCTGGGTAGTTCCTTTAGTATCATAATTTTCTTTTGGTCAATTATGAAATCTTCCTGGAATTGTTGCTTAAACAAGTCTTCTTTCAATCTTTTGGATATAAACTGGACAATCACATCTCTGGGTAATTTTTTCTTTGGGGCAATCGCAGAGTTGACTCTGTATACCAAATCAATGTGTGCCGCCACCTTCTCTTCTTCTAGTTTTAAAAAATCTGCAACAGCGTCCACCATGACTGAGTGGATATTCTCATTTTTATCTTCAGGAATTCCCCTGAATCTCAGATGGTTAAGCATTCCATTGTATTCCACCATTACATTGGCTTTTGACGCTTCTTTAGCAACCTCAATTACGCCAGTTTCCACTCCTTTCACTCCTCCACCTTGTCTGTTCTTTTGTTCAGTGTCTGTATTTCCGTTGTGATTCCAGCCAGGTCCTTTTGCAAATCAGCTACTTCATCAGCCACTTTACCTAGAGTCTTTTCAATTTTTTACATAACATCCATCATCCGTTTTTCCATGGCTTCCATCATGCCCTGTAGTTTCTTCTCCTCTTTAGCAGCCATTTTCGGGGAGGACCAAGAGTTCGCCTTCTGTCTTTGCCGGAGATCGTAAGCCGTTGTTTACAATTGTTACAAAACTTATATCAAATTAAAGCTCTTCTTGTGCCCAGCTGAACCGCTCTATTTTTCCTTTTTTCTGTTAAGTCTTTTAGCCAAAATCCGAATAAATCGTTTTGATCTTCTCAAAATGGCGGGCGCAATTTCTCTATGGTAAATAGCTCTTCCTGTTGCTTACTTCCTTTCCAGCAGTCTTAGTCGTCCTCCTTGTCTTCTAGTTCCTCCTTCTTCTGGCCTCCTTGGTTATCTCTAGGAAGCGCTGCTTGTCTGGTCTGAGATCACTTCCTGTTCTGGTGTTTTCTGTCGCAACTTAAGTAGTTTTCCACATTGTTTCTCGCGGGACTTGGTGTTAGTTTCTATTTTAAAGTCAATATCCCGACCACAGGAATGATCAACAAACTGGCTTTTTTGCTTTTTTTTGCTTTTCAACTGCGTTTCCCGGAATTGGTGTTAGTACACAGTATGCCGCACGATCATGCGCTTCATCAGGTGTTGTTTATTTTTGGGATCAGCGCGTTTCCGGTGAGCAATTTTAAAAAGTTACCTTCAAAGTCCGTATTTTGTTATAGCAGTGTTTCCTTGGTATCAGTTTCCGTAGAATGTCTTGGAGGTCTGTGTCATGCGTTCTTATGTTGAGAATCCAACTCGGTGGGGTCTTTTAGAGAAATTCCGAAGTGCCCGCTTGGGGGGAGGGGATCAAGGCTGGTTGCAGCACTCTTTAAAGCCCCGCTATCAGCCGAACTCAACTCCCACTTGGGCTGATGCTCGTTGCTAGTCACCCTCCTGCCTGGGGAGATCTGCAGCAGGCTAGATAGCCCGCCCTGTCATAAAGACCCTCCGTATGCTCTGGGATCAGAGACAGATCATGTCAGGACGCCATGGATCCCAGACCGGAAGCCCACATGGAGTCATTTTTAAAGGGATAGTCACCACTAAAATTTGACTCACCCCAAAAGCAATGGGGAACCAATCTGCGATGATTTGCACATGTGTCGACAGCAGTATGGAAGATAGGAAACCCTTTACAAATTCCCTTTTGGCTGGACCCCACATAGACTGGAATATTTAATGTGGCTCTGCACCCTATTGCAATAATTATAGGAGTCAAAATTATTTTAATAGTTGCATTAATTAGCTTAGGGTGTTGGGTCAAAACACAAGTTAATAAAATAAAAACCCTCACCTGTGTTGCTCAGTACCCAGCCTACAGATGCCCCAAATCTGAAGCCTCTCCTCCCTAATCCCCTCCCTTTTCCTATTCTTCCTTCATAATAATGACACGTCTTTCTCTCTTCCTCCTCTCAATCTCTCTGCCTTGTGTGTTGTTTTATGTATGAGATCTATCCTTTGACCAGATTGGGTGGCACTCCAAATGGATCTGTCGAGGATGGGTGAGTGGGCGTCAACATGGCAAATGGGGTTCAATGTGGCCAAGTGCAAAGTGATGCACATTGGAGCCAAAAATCCTAAATATAAATACACGTTGATGGGGTCTGAACTGGCAGAGACTGACCAAGAGAGAGATCTTGGAGTCATAGTAGATAAGTCAATGAAAATATCTAGACGGTGTGTAACTGCAATAAAGAAGGCCAATGCTATGCTGGGGATTATTAAGAAGGGAATTGAAAACAAATCAGCCAGTATCATAATGCCCCTATATAAATCATTGGTGTGACCTCATTTGGAATACTGCATACAGTTCTGGTCACCACATCTCAAAAATGATATTATAGCATTGGAAAAAGTGCAGAGAAGGGCAACTAGAATGATAAAAGGGTTGGAACACCTTCCCTATGAAGAAAGGTTAAAATGCTTGGGGCTCTTTAGCTTGGAGAAACAACGGCTGAGGGGTGACATGATCGAGGTTTATAAGATTATGAATGGGATTGAGCAGGTTGAAAAATAAGTACTTTTCTCCCTTTCTCACAATACAAGAACTCATGGGCACTCCATGAAATTGCTGAGCAGTCGGGTTAGAACAGATAAAAGGAAGTACTACTTCACCCAAAGAGTGATTAACATATGGAATTCACTGCCACAGGAGGTGGTGGCAGCTACAAGCATGGACAGTTTCAAGAGGGAATTAGATAAACATATGGAACAGAAGTCCATCAGTGGCTATTAGCCACAGGGTATAGATGGGAACTCTCAGTCTGGGGCAGGTGATGCACTCTATTCTTGGTGCTGGAGGGGGCAGCAGTGGGAGGGCTTCTAGTGTCCTGGTCCCACTGCTGGACCTCCTGATGGCACCTGTTATTTTTGGCTGCTGTGTGACAGAGTGTTGGACTAGATGGGCCATTGGCCTGATTCAACATTGGCTTCTCTTGTGTTCTTATGGGTGGACTTTTCAGCCCAAATTCAAAAATTATTGGGAAACTTGCCTGGAGCTTAAGTAAACTGCAGACAGGATCGAACAATACTGGCTAGCAAGTGCTCGGTAGAGCTGCCTCTTTATCAAGATGATGCGAAACAGAACTTCCAGGCTAGCTGGCTGTTCTCTCAGTATTGAGTCTCCTGTCAAAGCAGCTGAACTGAGAAATCTATACTGCCAGACGCCAACTGCAGAGCATTCTCTGGATGACTGAGAACCTCCTTCTGAGAGCTTCTGGCTGTGTAGGTTCTTGAGTTCAAGGGAATTGAGCAGGAAGATTAGGCGTGCAATCCTGGCTAGCAACAGCTGGGGTTCCCATGTATCCTGCTCCCTAATTCGACCAAGAATACAATCGGTATGGTTTAATCTGCCCGAGCCATGTTCCACCCAACCCTTGACAATCAAAACCCTTTAAGGTTATATTGAATGTTTTATCTTTCTTCAAACTTGAGCCCCATGGACATTGTGCTAAGGGTTTAAATGTCTTGTCTAGAAATCTAACTTTGAAATGTATTTATGTATCTTTTTACCTAGTTCTGTTAAAATTAAGACTTTTAACCTATCATGCGTACAGGTCTCATGCATTTGCATATGTAGTGACCCTCGGCCCCGAAAAAGCATGCATAGTTCCACCAGTACGTGCCCCCTCTCAGGGTCTGTGTGTGTGTCAGTCATTCCAGGAAGAATCCATTGGGGATCTTCCTGAAGGGTTTGGTGTTTCTATTTGGTTCTATTATTTTACTGTAATGGATTAAGGCCTCCCGCAGGAAGCCTTCAGTTTAAAAAGGGTACACCATTGACAGCGTTCCCTACAGTGCCACAAAGGCCTCAGTTAAAAGGAGATAATCTCCTGATCCACTTTCTTGAACTCAACACTTACACAGCTAGGCTGTGTAGGGGAATCCTGAGTGCAAATCCCCTGAGCTCGAGGTATGGATCCGGAGAAGACCCTCCTCCCCCAAAGGGGAGAATGGTTCGGCCTCTCTGCTAGGAACAGGCTCTACAAAAACATCATTTCATGTTACAGTTATTGTTTTCCATGCCTTATACCATGCAAAATGAGATCCTCTAAATGCAATGCCTTAGCCTTGCTATCATCTTGTGTATGTTAAGTCATGATGCACTTTTAAAAATGACTTTTTAACTTAAAGTTATTGTACCCATGATTCCTTGAGAGCAAGGGGGGAGCCCCCTCCTCATTATTCATATTTTGCTCCTTCCTCCTGGTCAAGCTTGCCAATGCACGAGCCAGAAAGGAACAAGTACTCTCAAAGTTATCATGTGTTGGAGAGGTGGGGCTCTGCTGCTCCCAAAGACCCGAAAGCCTGAAGATCTGAAGTGTGCCTTATAGACTAGATATAATGTAAAGCAGTGCCTCCCTCCCATTCAAAATTAACCAATGGTACCCATGGGCACAGCAAACTGTTGTGCCAGGGAGGGAAGGACAAAGCAAATGCATAAAATGCAACTTTATTTCTTAGAATATTTCTTTGTGTACATATATGAATTAAGTTTTATATTTACAATAAGTTTTATATCTATAATAAGTATTTTTAAACTATAGACTATAAGATGAATTTCCAAATTTCAATGTCCTATGTGTTTAAGATTATTCTATTTTCTATTTGCATGTAGCCCTGAAGTGATGACTTCTATTTAAGGCCATACTTGTTTGCCCAGTTTGATGAGATGCCCCACTGGTAATTTGGATTTTTGCTAAGTTAGATTAGACTTTTTTTGGTCCGTTCCCTGTTAGTGTGGTCAGGGACACCTCCAACTTGAGATAAAGAGAGATGACTGTGCCTTCCAGACCAGATGACATTGCCTGGTCCCACTGCATCATGTGGGACCGTTCTGCCTGAGGTCTCCAGGGTCCCAAGGGGGGGGGATTGTTGCCTTGCAAGGAGCTTTGTGCTCTCTTATGGACATAAATGGACTGTGTATGAAATGTGCAAAAGGGACTCTGATGTAAGGTGACCAGATTGTGATGCCAGATACATACCAGCAAGAGCCTGAGATGATGTCCCCGTGGTTCCCCAAGCTACCCCGTTCCAGATGTAGCCCTAGACACATAAAGCACTCTCAAAACAGCCCTCTGCCATTGCTGTTTAAGCCAAGGACTCCCAATGCCATTAAAGGAGCCCTTCTTCATCACACTGGCAGCCCCCACCCATCTTCTCTGCAGCCTTCTTTCCTGCCTTCAGTTTGACAAAGGACTTGACATTCCTAAGGAACCAGTTCTGCTGACCTGAGACAAAGAACACAATAGGTGCTAGCTGATGAGTCAAATGACCCTCAAGGTGTCTGTCACAAGCTAAGTTAGAATTCAGTATTGACCAACTCCTTAAGCCCCTCACCCATTGCGAACATGACTTTTGAAATGGACCACCAAGGGCTTGTTTCAAGGGAGGGGCCCAGCATAGCCCTCCCCCAAACACCCCACTAATAAAACTGGGCACCCAGCTTGTGCTCTCTCTCTCTCTACGCCCTCTCTATGCCCTCTCTACGTCCTCTCTAGACCTTTCTAACCCTCTAGCTCTTGCCATCCTGAAACTCACCCTGCTTCTAAGACTCTTGGACTGCAGCCAGAGTCTTCTACGTGCTTCTGCCGGTTCAGAGCACAATTCCCCTTTCCTATTAGTTTCCCCTATTTTTCCATTGGGATGCTTCATCTCGTCAGACAGGTAAATATTGCCCACCAATGATCTCCTGCTCATGTGAACATCTATATTAGTCTATCTAATTTTCCTAGAAGCTGTGTAACTGTGTGCGTTTTTGTATATTGTTTGAATGCTAAGTTTCTTCAGTAAAAGGAAACCATTTTTATACTGAAGCCAGCCTCCATGTGTATTACTGGTATCTCTGGAAGAAGCAGGACCTCCGTATATATAGGTGTTCGCTCCCTTATTGCCTATTGCCCATTTATAATAGCACAAATTCCCCATTAGTATTAATAATTTAAGGCAATTAGGCTAAGAAATCTGCTCCCACAGAGCAGAATGGGATTGAGCAGGTTGAGAAAGAAGTACTTTTCTCCCTTTCTCACAATACAAGAACTCGTGGGCACTCTATGAAATTGCTGAGCAGTCGGGTTAGAACAGATAAGAGGAAATACTTCTTCACCCAAAGAGTGATTAACATATGGAATTCACTGCCACAGGAGGTCGTGGCAGCTGCAAGCATGGACAGTTTCAAGAGGGAATTAGATAAGCATATGGAGCAGAAGTCCACCAGTGGCTATTAGCCACAGGGTATAGATGGGAACTCTCAGTCTGGGGCAGGTGATGCACTCTATTCTTGTTGCTGGAGGGGGCAGCAGTGGGAGGGCTTCTAGTGTCATGGCCCCACTGCTGGACCTCCTGATGGCACCTGGTATATTTTGGCCGCTGTGTGACAGAGTGTTGGACTAGATGGGCCATTGGCCTGATTCAACATTGGCTTCTCTTATGTTCTTATGTTCTCTCAATCAAACTATGGAAAATTGCTATGGGAGTTTCTAGGGTTCTCCACAAGTCCACCCCCAGTGTTGCCTAGGAATTAATTGAATCAGCATCAGGCTATCTGGAGAATGAACTGCTCTAACAAACTTCCATAGAAAAAGACAGCTTATTTTTTGATTTGGGAATGACACAAACAAACTGGATCAAAAACAAACTGTGAACTGGCCTGGTTTGTGCTCGAACCGTGGTTTGTTTCTCAGTTCATGCCCATTCCTAGTTTCTACTTTTTTGTTCATTGCCTACTTTGCACCATATCAGCCATGTAGCCTGTGGGTTCTTGTAGCTTCTCTACTTCCTGGGACCTCCCTTCAGGTATTTGAGATTTTAAAGCTAGACTGACAATGGGCTCTTAAGAAATAGTAGTATTAATGGTGTGAATGGGTGAGCAAAGCAGTAGTTTGATTTCGGTATCACTTTCTGAAATTACCACTCAGAATATAATTAGGTAGGCATAACAATATATTTACCTCATGGATTGATGAACAACAATCTGGGCAGAAAGCCGCATGGCCACATTATTAAGCTTGTAGAATATAATCAGATGTAATGCATCTTAGTTGCTAATAATGTGACCAGATGCTAAGGGGTACATTTTGGGACAGCATTCTAACCTTTGCACTTCTTTCTCCACTTCTCATTCTATAGAGAGGGCAAAACACGAAGCACAATATTGCACCCACATCTTATCAATATGCTTCTGTACAATATAGCCCCGTGACAGTGCTTTATTTGATGTGTGAGTCTTTGAACATGTGTGTTGAGTTTGTGTATTTCATCTAAAATGTTACATAAGACTTTGCCAGGGATATTCAAATATCCAGCCACTCATTTGGTTTATATGCTGCTTGTCACTTGGAAGTAGGGAGCTAATTATTATTTTTTAATTGAACCTGTCTAAGGAGTTATTTTCTTCCTATTGACTCAGTATAGTCTCATTGGCAGCATTTCACACATTCATATTGTCACACAACCCAATAGGCATCCTAGTCCCCTCTCCACAGTCCTGTATCCCAAAGCACTTCACAGTAAAGAAGCTGCTTTTGGACACCACTGACTTCTCAAGCCTTACAAGGTCTGCGGGGCAGAAAAGGCACGGAATTGAAGCCAGGAAATTGAGAACAAGCTACATGCAAGAAGAAGTAGCCTGATTCCTATGAAAGCACTGATTCATCCCAATCAAAGCTCTGTTTTCGGCCTTTCAGAGACTCCTTAAGTTTCTTGCTTGGATTAATGAATGGGTCTAGCAGGAAAACAACCTGCCCTCTAAGACCCCTCAGGAATCTCCCTCACAATTCAGACTTCCTTGGCAAGTTAATCAAAGGCATGTTCAGGAACCTTGACCCATTAATCATATTTGCCACATGGGTAAAGGTATGACTGTCATGGATTTCTTCTCTCTCACCCCAGTCCAGGGATGAGAGTTAGAAACCCCAAGACTCCAGTAAAAATTAAACAAGCCCCCAGGAGTATGTCTGCGCACTCTCTAGGGTATCAGTAGTTCTGCCACCAGGACCTCTTGACAACAGGTTACCACAAGCTCAGGAGAAGAGGTCCCACCTCCTGTCTGGTTTCTGGGAATTAATAACTTATCAGCTCTGTGCCAGAGCGGCACACAATTAATTAACACACTGTGGTAGTCTTCTTAGGCGAACGGCTTAGGCACCAGAATAAGGCTTAGAGTCAAGTTGCAACAGAGTCACAAAACTGGATAATATTGATTATATATTATCTTTATTCAGTGCAGAAGCATGCATATATAATGAGACTAGCAAAAGATAACAGAAAACAAATAAGACTTATAGCATAGTCAACTCTAACTACACAATAGACGTATTCATAGTTACCAGGCTTTCAGAGGTATCAGATAATTTAATGTCCAATGTATAACCAGGGAATCTTGAGGATGACCCACATGGTTGATGATGGCAACAAAGACCAGCTTGGTTGCCTAACAGTAAAATTCCATGTTGCAGGTATACAGTCCAAAGGGGAACTCTCTTCCAAAAAGGAACTCTCTTTCCAAGAAAACTCTTCCCCTCTTTCCATAGGGTGATCACAATTCTCCCCCTTCCCCATCACAATTGAATATGGCCATTATCCAGTCATGAGGGGTGAAGGGGTGTGCCCAAATATCCAGTTACACGGCATTGCCTATGTGACAGAAGTCACGTCAGAGAAGCTTTGATGTGCTAATATTGTGGGACAGCTGCGTCCCAGGCTTGGGAAGGTGCCTGCAAGTCTATGTGCTCCAGCAAAGGTGTCAAAGTGTCTTGTATATGGATATCAGGCTTCCCATCTGGCATGCCATCTGCCCAGATGACAAAAGTCACATGGACATGTTAGCAGCTGGGCCATTTGGCCCTGACAGGAATAGTTCAGGAAAGGCTTTTCCTATACAATGACATCTCTTGATCTAGCAAACTATGTTCAGTCCCCACCCCAAATTATGTTCAGTCTCTCTACCACTTGAAGATGTGGGGTTGCCAACTCCAAAGTGGGAAATTCCTGGAGATCTGGGGGTGGTGCCTGCAGACGGTGGAGCTTGGGGAGAGGATGAAACTCCATGGGGATATGATCACAGAGTTCACCTTCTGAAGCTCCAGTTTCCTCCAGGAAAACTGATCCATGTAGTCTAGAGACCAGCTGTCATGCTGGGAGAACTCCAGCCTGCACCTGGAGGCTGGAGACCCAATGACACAAAGCAAAGCTTATCAGTGGGAGGTTCAGACCCATTCCCAAGGATTGGTTCTCCACCGTTTCATCAAAGTATTTCAGTCTGGGTTGTTCCCTTGCCTGTTTGAAACACCCAGGCTATATTCAAGCTGCAGAATCAGGTGGCATATGCAATTTCCCCCCCTTACACCTCAAATCTTCTCCCTTTTCTTTCCTGCCGTTCCCTCTGCTCCAGCTTCCTTCCCTTTCTGAGTACTGCTCAAACATTAATCTTGTACCCCATTTCTCCTCCCAACCTCGGCCCCCCATGGGGCACCATACACTTGTACAAAGTCTAGAATTAGATATGAGATAAAACATCTACTTGAAAAAGGAATCACTTCCCCTAGGAATCATTTGCTTTGCTTATTGATTGCTTATTCCTCAAACATTTTCTGATTTTGCATTTTTAGTTATTTTAGCACAGTCTACTATTCCACAAATCAAGTTGTAATGCATTAATCTGCTAATTCCTCTTCACTTTTTCTCCCTTTTATTTTATATGCTCAAAAAGGGTTAAAACCTAGTGTCTCCCTCTGTCTCCTCCCACAACCGTGCTTGAAAAATGGCAACCATAGGATCTCTGATGGGAGGCCTATTACTATTGATTTTGAACCTGCCATTGAGGTTGCTCGCTGCTTTGGCAGGTTTCTCCCTTTCTAACCCACAGGATATAAAGTCCAAGTTTATCCCAAGAACAGATTTTTACAACTATGATATTCTCTTTTTAATGTAAAAATTGCCATAATGGTGCTTTCTAAGGCCAGATTTTCCTTCCTGATGATGACTTTTGCTGTCAAGTCACAGCTGACTTATGGTGATCCCTTGGAGTTTTCAAGGCAAGAGACATTCAGAATCAGTTTGCCATTGCCTGCCTCCACATCCTGACTCTGGTATTCCTTGAGATCTCCCATCCAAAATGCTAGCCTGAGCTGACCCTGCTTAGCTTCTGAGCTCTGATGAGATCAGGCTTGCCTGGGCTATTTTGGTTAGGGCTTTATTAGCACTGCCTTTGATTATTCTTCCCTACCATAGTTAGGGTGGAGCTAGTTAATGCTTTGCCCTATATAGAAAAAAACAAACAAATTTTAATTGGTGCCATGACAGTTTCTGTTTAAAGAGGTGTTGTTGTTGTTTTTTTACATCTCTTCGGAATAGAAAAATCCCTGTTAGCCACAGATGCTCACTCACTCTTCTGTTCAGACTGCAGTTTCTTTCAGGGTCCTCAGACTTTGAAAAATGTTTGCTGGGTTTTTGAACATTCGGAATTATATCAAAAATGTTCTGCCTGTGTATGTCTTCACAATACTATCTCCATAATTTTTGTTTAAAAAAATCAATTTTAAAAAGAGGCCTTTCAATTCCAGTTCTAGCATTACCATTGAGCTTGGCTGATTCAATATGCATTGGTCCGAACTGCAAATAATTTGTACCTCCATCATGTCTCACACAATGTCTGTTGGATTTGGACTGCAAATACTTCTTAGTGGCTGTCTTCTTTCCTTTCCCTGATCCTTTTGCCTAACATACCAGTAAGGGAGGGGAGGGGGAATCAGCATACAAAAGAAATTGTTTCTTTGATTGTCTTAACCTCTGTTGGGTGCAGGAAACTTTTCTCTATAGTGTTCTAGCCCTGCCATACTTCCAAGGTCATGCGTTTGTATTTGTTGAATGTATGCATTCTCACAGTGCCACTTGGGAGCCATAGTTTGATCCAGGGGTCATTTCATAGAAAAAGAGGTGCAGGAGCTCATTAGCATTACTCATTAGCATAACTTATTTGCATATGCCACACTCCCTGACATCACCGGAAGTGCATAAGAAGGCAACACCCACCACTTAGGCTCCACCCCCAAAATCTCCCTTGTGGGGCAGATTCAAACCTGGGTCTCTCAAATCTTTGTCTGGAACACTAACCACTGCACAATACTTCATGGGGCAGCAGCTGTTGAGCAGTAGCAAGCAGCTGGGCCTGCATGAGTTATGCACACCCCCAGTGACCACTGCTCCATACCCAGAAGATGGGTTTTGGCTTGCAATGAATTATGTGTCCTCTGACAAGCTAGGGGCATTTGGCCTCAGCCCTGCAACTGCAATGGGAACAGGACAATATTAAGCAAGATCTGGCTTCCTTTTAATGTGACCATCATCACCCTTAACCTGGAATCAACTAAACCAGTTCTATATTCACATATCAAGACCAAGAAAGTTGATAGAACAAAACGTTATTCCCTAACCAGAGAAAACCAAGTTATCATTTATTTCTTTACCTCTAAAAGGACTGTCTACTCTCTTAGAAACCCACCTGACCAGTACAGTCATCTCCCTGCTTTGGATGTCCCCATCTTCTGAGATTAGATAGACAGCAACACAGGAGAGGGCCTTCTTGGTTGTGGCATCATAACTCTGGAACATACCCAGGAAGACTCATCTGTCCCCTTTGGTTGCCATCTTCTGCCAATGGATGAAGACTGTTTTGATTTGTCTGGCATTCCCTCGGTGATCCCTCTTTCCTGTGTTTCAATTGATGTTTGTATGGTTGTGTGTGCATGTTTTAGTTTTGTCTTTAAAGGTTTTTTTAGTCATTAGCTGCCGTGGTGGCCCTGGTCAAGGCAGAAAAGCATGATATAAGTCTTGTACATAAATAATAAATAAAATGACTCTCTCCTTGGGCATTACAGCTCTCTTTCTTCTACCTCCTGGGTGCAGGGATGTGTGTCTGGGGCTGGAAGGGAGAGATCAGTAAAAACTGCCAACAACAGCCTACGTTAGCCTCTCCAGGAGATGTCCATTTCCTTAGTCCTTTATCTTGCTTACAAAGACACTTTGATCCAGGTTTACCCTACTAGGGCTTTCTTGTGACATCCTGGCTCAGACTAACACCATTCGTCATCCAGCCTTAGGCTTCCTCCATGCCATTCCCTTCTCCCGTGGCAAGCTACAAACACCATCTCACCTTTTCCCCATGGGAAACAACAAACTGGCCTCTCTGTTCACTTCCAGCCAGAGGCTCCCCACCGCCTTCACCATGTGCCCTTCTCCTCCCCCAGAGAAAGCCCCCTCTTGCCTCTAAGTCCCACCCCCAAAGTCTGAAACTGCAGCCCAGATCTGGCCTTACCGTCTGGGTAGAATTTGAACTCAAGAAAATTGTGCCCGAAGTTCCTCTTATGCTCGACATAATACTGCAAGTAAAAATCACTCGCCATAACCACCCTTGTGCACCGACCCGCCGAAAGACCAGCAAACACTGGGCACAAAAGCATTTAGCTTGTGCACGGGCGTACAAAATGTACATCACCAAGGGATTGCGCATGTGCAGATTGAAAACTGAACCATGCTATTGTCGCTCGCTTGTATGCAAGTAGATTACAACATACACAGATAAAGCCTAGAGCTACACCAGATGGGCCGCAAGTGACCTGGGAGGGGGGTCGGGGTTGGCCTGTTTATTGCTGGAGTGTCACTCTGGCCCACTCTGGCCCAAAATGAGGCCTGGTTTGATCCAATAAATTCTGAGCATCTATGTAATGCTACTGACTGTTTTTAAATGGAGCATGATCTTCTCATGATGACCCTGAGCTGGATGCAATCCAAGCAACCCAATAACTTGTGAGCAGGTATCAACAGTGGCTGCCCAGCCAGCCACCATACCAAATGCTGCCACTATGCACATTACAAAAGTACTTGGCATGGAATTCATTTTCAATTGTGAACGAATTGTCAAGGATGTCATATGATCGTTCACTTCAAAGCAAGGCAGAGACTGCAGGCAAGCAGAGAGTGAATGCTGAACTGCTTGTTATAAAGTTTAGTATCCCTGCTTGTAGGTCTTACTACTGTGAGTGTGACAGGATTTTCATTGTATTTTAAAATGTATTTACTTCATTTGTACCCTGACTTTCTCTGTAATGTCGACCCATAGTGACTTACATCATTTTAATCTCCTCCATCTTATCCTCAAAAACAAAGCCCAAGGTCATGCTCAAAGAGGGTGGTGGGTAACAAAATGGAGTGGTGGATTGTTCCTGGCCATGGCAGGACTGTTCTCCCCCCCCCCAAATTGGCCAGAGAGGAACTGAAAATATTACAGCTGTACCTAGCAAGGAAGGATGACTACATCTCTGCTTCTATAGATCTTTGTGTTCTCATTTCCTTTCCTGCATGTGAAACATTTTGAGGACTTAAGTAAATTGTGTTATAAATATGTATTATTATAAATAATAATAAATACTAATAATATTAAATCCAAGGCATTTTTCTCTTACAGCTTGCTCAAGATGTTCTGTATAAAGTCTACAGAGCTGATTTTGTTTTGAATTTATAGAGCACATTATGTTTCTTTTCTTCTAATTTATATTGTAGAGAGTGGTACAGTCTTGCAGCCCTATTCTCTGGAGCCTTTATTTATAGGAGACTCCGGTCTAAAGAACATGAGCTTAATCAGAATGTTCTGTAATTACCCATGGCTTTATTCAGATAGGATGATACATGCCTTCCACTGTGCAAAAGGAAATAAGTATATTCATTTCCTATCTCATTCCCACCTTGCATTATAAAAGCTAAATATCCATTCTGTAAATAGAGATGAATCAGCAATCCGTATAATATCCATTCATCATACATATTTCACAAGGAGGATATTATGGTGACTGGAAACTTCTTACAAAAATAATATGGAAATCCAGAACTTGATGTGGAGTGTCAGAGAGCTTCTTACTATTATTTACCTTATCAGCTTTTGCTTTCTGAAATCAATGGAAGGGCATCTAGTTCAGCTAATCCATATTTCTGAGTATGAAATTGAATTTATAGTCTGTAGTATGTTCACTACCGCTCGCATTTAAGGCATAATTGATTTTTATTGAAAAGCCAGCAGGCACATCAAACATTTCCACAAACCACAAGGATGTTATATTTTACCCTGTTTAGATAATAGTGTTGCTTTATTTATCCTTTAAATTTTAAGCTTTTATATTTATATTGGCAAACGTTGGGGAAGTATGACTGATGCCTTGTGAAGCCATAAAGCCATACTTCTGATAAACTCTCCAGTACAGGAATAAACAACTTTATATTCTAAAGGTAAATACCTATGGTTGGTTTGTTTTAACAGTAAATGGAATAATAAATCTAGCAGAAAAAAGAAACCATTTTATGTCATATTGCAAAGTTATTTTTCTTCATTCTAATGCGTAGCTTGCACCATTACTTTTCTCATCTTTGTTTTCCAGGCTCTTTTTTCCTTGCACAATTTCGTCCTTGGCCTCCTTTGTGTTTAATATGCAAAGTTCATATTTGTGGCTGATTTAAAACCAGCTAATCCACATTAACATTTCAAGTTCCAAGGCATTCCTTCTTAGGTACTAAGATAATCATGGACAGGGCCGGCTCCAGGTATTTCTGCGCAGATCCCAACTTCCCGGTTGGGCCTGGAGACCCAGGGAGGAGGGGGAGGGCGGGGAAGTTGGGCTTTGGCTGGCCGCCACAGGCCGCTTCCTCCTCCTCCTCCCCCCCCAGGGAGGAGGGGAGGGTGACTTGCGCCCTCGGTGGGCGCTTTTCCACGGCGGCAGCAGCAGGGAGATCCTGCTGGCTGCCGCCGGCCGCTTCCTCCTCCTCCTCCCCCCAGGGAGGAGGGGGAGGGCGACTTGCCCCCTTGGTGGGCGCTTTTCCACGGCGGCAGCAGCAGGGAGATCCTGCTGGCCACCGCCGGCCGCTTCCTCCTCCTCCTCCCCCCCCAGGGAGGAGGGGGAGGGCAACTTGCGCCCTCGGTGGGCGCTTTTCCGTGGTGGCGGCAGCAGGGAGATCCTGCTGGCTGCCGCTGGCCGCTTCCTCCTCCTCCTCCTCCCCCCCCCAGGGAGGAGGGGGAGGGCGACTTGCGCCCTCGGTGGGCACTTTTCTGCGGCGGTGGCAGCAGGGAGATCCTGCTGGCCACCACTGGCCACTTCCTCCTCCTCCTCCCCCAGGAGGAGGGGGAGGGCGACTGCCCTTGGTGGGCGCTTTTCCACGGCGGCAGCAGCAGGGAGATCCTGCTGGCCACCGCCGGCCGCTTCCTCCTCCCCCCCCAGGGAGGAGGGGAGGGCAACTTGCGCCCTCGGTGGGCGCTTTTCCGTGGTGGCGGCAGCAGGGAGATCCTGCTGGCTGCCGCTGGCCGCTTCCTCCTCCTCCTCCCCCCCCAGGGAGGAGGGGAGGGCGACTTGCGCCCTCGGTGGGCGCTTTTTTGCAGCGGGGTGCCCAGTTAGGGCAGCGGCGAGGGGCTTTTGGGGGGGAGCGGGGCACCATTTGGCGCCCCTGAGGCTGGCGCACCCTAAGCAAGCGCCTAGTTCGCCCAATGGGCGATCCGGCCATGATCATGGAGCAGCTTTCAGTGATGACACATCATTTCCAGTAACAACATAAGAACATAAGAGCAGCCAATGTTGGGTCAGACCAATGGCCCATCCAGTCCAACACTCTGTCACACAGTGGCCAAAAATACCAGGTGCCATCAGGAGGTCCAGCAGTGGGGACAGGACACTAGAAGCCCTCCCACTGTTGCCCCCCCTAACCAAGAATACAGAGCATCACTTGCCCCATACCGACAGTTCCTATCTATACCTTGTGGCTAATAGCTCTGCTCCATATGCTTATCTAATTCCCTCTTGAAGCCATCCATACTTGTAGCCACCGCCACCTCCTGTGGCAGTGAATTCCATGTGTTAGTCACTCATTGGGTGAAGTGCTTCCTTTTATCCATCCTAACCCAACTGCTCAGCAATTTCATTGAGTGCTCACGAGTTCTTATATTGTGAGGAAGGGGGAAAGTACTTCTTTCTCTACCTGCTCTATCCCATGCATAATCTTGTAAACCTTGATCATGTCACCCCTCAGTCATCATTTCTCCCAGCTAAAGAGCCCCAAGTGCTTTAACCTTTCTTCATAGGGAAAGTGTTCCAACCCTTTTATCACTCTAGTTGCCCTTTTCTGCACATTTTACAATGCTATAATATCCTTTTGTAGGTGTGATGACCAGAACTGTACACAGTGCTCCAAATGAGGTCGCACCATTGATTTATAAAGGGACATTATGATACTGACTGATTTGTTTTCAGTTCCCTTCCTAATAATCCTGAGCATAGAGTTGGCCTTTTTGATTTCAGTCGCACACTGTCTCAACATTTTCATTGAGTTATCTACTAGGATTCTGAGATCTCTCTCTTGGTCAGTCTCCACCAGTTCGGACCCCATCAACATGTATTTATAGCTAGGATTTTTGTCCCCAATGTGCATCACTTTGCACTTGACCACACTGAACCCTATCTGACACATTGATGCTCACTCACCTATCCTTGACAGATCCCTTTGGAGAGCCTCACAGTCCTCTCTGGTTCTCAGCACCAGGAACAATTTCATGTCATCCGCAAATTTAGTCACTTCACTGCTTACTCCCAATTCCAAATCATTAATGAACAAGTTAAAAAAGCATTGGACCCAGTACTGAGCCCTATGGTACCCGACTGCTTACCACCCTCCACTGTGAAAATTGCTCATTTATATTCATTCTCTATTAATTAGCCAGTTTATGATCCACAAAAGGACTTGTCCTTTTATCCCATGACAATTGAGCTTACTTAGGAGCCTTTGATGAGGAACTTTATGAAAAGCTTTCTAGAAGTCAAGGTAAACAACATCTATTAGGTCCCCCATGTCCACATGTTTGTTTACTCCCTCAAAGAACACTACCAGGTTAGTGAGACAAGGGGTGATTTCCCACTAAAGCTGCCGCGGGGTTGCGCCGCCGTTTGCCCTGAGATTTTTAGTCAATTTCACACCCGAAGCCGCGGGGCTGCATTTTGACTCGCGGCTTCACCCGATTTCCCCCGCAGTTTCGTAATCCTGTTTTTTGAGGATTACGAAACTGCGGGGAAATCGGGCGAAGCCGTGGGTCAAAATGCAGCCCCGCGGCTTCGGGTGTGAAATTGACTAAAAATCTCAGGGCAAACGGCGGCGCAACCCCGCGGCAGCTTTAGTGGGAAATCACCCAAGATCTTTTCTTACAGAACCTGTGCTGAGTCTGCCGCAATAGTTTTTGTTCATCAATGTGCCTACTAATTCTTTCCTTAATAACAGTTTCCACCAACTTACCCAGTATTTTTTTTTTAAAAAAACACTTTATTAATGGATATATTTAACATGTTCCATATTATATAAAAAACAAAGTAAAATACATATCCTTTTCATTATACCCCTCCCTCCCCAATACAAGGCTTCCCGCAATGCTCTTACCCCCTTATAGTCTCTGTTAAACATTTACTTTACTGATCCTTTTTAACCTTCATTATCATATAACGGTAACACTCTAACAATAAAATCATTTTAAAATTTCTTCTTAATAACTGTCAAAACAAATCAAGTTATTCTTAACATCCCAGTTTTTCCCCAAATAGTCTTGAAAGTCTTTCCAGTCTTCAAAAAACTTTTCATCTTCCTCGTTGTTAAGCTTCCTTGTCAGTTTGTCCATTTCAACCATAAACAACATCTTCTTAATCCATTCCCATGTTTCAGGTGTCTTTTCTTGCTTCCAAAATTGTGCATAAGTCATTCTGGCTGTTGTAACCAAATACCATAACAATGTTCTCTTGGTTACATTTACTTCTTCAAATTTAAGACCTAACAGTAACATTTGTGGGTCTTTCTTGAAAGTACATTTCAAAATTTTCTGTATCTCACTGTGTATCTGAGTCCAGTAGCTTATAGCTTTATCACAAGTCCACCACATGTGGTAAAATGACCCTTCTTTTTTTTTTTACATTTCCAACATTTGTTAGACATGCTTTCATTTATAATAGCAATTTTTTTCGGAGTCATATACCATCTATACATCAATTTGTAACAATTTTCTTTAACATTAACACAGGTTGAAATTTTCATTGATTTTTTCCACAAATACTCCCATGATGACATAGTTATTTCACTATTTATATTAACAGCCCACTTTATCATTTGTTCTTTTACTGTTTCTTCCTCAGTATACCATTTCAACAAAACCTTATACATTTTTGAAATCATTTTTTTTACCTTTTTCAGCCCATATATTTTCAATTTCATTATTTTTCTCCCTAAAACCATACTTTTTCTTATCGGTCTTAAATAGATCAAAAATCTGTCTATAATTCAACCAATCATAATCAAATTCAACATCATCTCTATTTTTTATCACATAATTTCTCCCTTCGACTTTCAGAAGACTCTTATAAGGTAACCAGTCTGAACCTTGATGTCTGGAAAACGGTTTGATCACTTCTGCCGGCAGTATCCATAGTGGTCTTTCTTCTGAGAAGAATTTTTTATATTTCATCCAAGTTTTGAACAGTGATCGTCTTATATAGTGGTGTTTGAAGAATTTGTCAATTTTTGACTTTTCATACCACATATATGCATGCCATCCAAATTTATTATCATGACCTTCTAGTGCTAACAATTTCATGTTATCAAGGTTAATCCATTGTTCTAGCCACGTTAAGCAGACGGCATCATAATAAAGTCTTAAATTTGGTAGCTGAAGTCCTCCTCTTTCCTTTGCGTCACACAATATTTTCATTTTAATCCTCGGTTTTCTTCCTGCCCACACAAATTTTGATAGTTCTCTCTGCCAAGTATCCAATATCTTACACTGTCGTAGTATTGGGATCGTTTGAAATAGGAACATTAAACGAGGCAAAATATTCATTTTTACTGTTGCAATTCTTCCCATTAACGATAAATTCAGGGTGTCCCATTTTTTCATATCCTGCTGAATTTTATACCAAACTTTTTCATAATTATTTTTAAATAAATCAATATTTTTCATGGTCAGTTCAATTCCTAGATATTTAGTTTTTGACACTACTTCACATTGAATCTTTTCCTGAAGTTCTGTTTGCCTTTGTTTCGTCATATTTTTGCACATTACCTTCATTTTATTTTTATTGACATAAAAACCAGCTATCTCCCCAAATTCTTCAATTTTCTGCATCAATTGTGGTATATTCTCAATTGGGTCTTGCACCATAAACATTACATCGTCTGCAAATGCCCTGTATTTGTATGAAAAACCTTTCACTGTAAGTCCTTTAATATTGTTGTCCTTTCTTATGTCTCCCAATAATACTTCCAATATCCAAATAAACAGTAACGGTGATAACGGGCAGCCTTGCCGTGTTCCTTTTTGAACCTTGAAATATTCCGTTCTCTCTCTGTTTATGTTCAAAGCCGCTTTTTGATCTGAGTAAATTGCCACAATCATATTTAAAAAAGATTGGCCTATATTCATTTTTTCTACCACCTGTAGCATGAAGTCCCAATTCAAATTATCAAAGGCTTTTTCTGCATCCAAAAAGAGGAATCCAACTTCTTTCTCTGGAAGTTTATCACAATACTCAATTGCATCAATCACCACTCTTATATTGTCTCTTATTTGACTATTTGGTAAAAAACCAGCTTGTTCTTCTGCTATGACCTCTGTCAAATATTTTTTCAATCTTTCAGAAATTACTTTCACAAATAATTTATAGTCATTATTCAACAGAGAAATTGGTCTGTAGTTCTTCACACTAGTTAAATCTAAACCTTCTTTGGGTATGAGTGAAATGTTGGCATCTTTCCAAGACTCTGGGTGTCAGGTAGCCCTGCCATGATGGATGGAGGGGAGGGGAGGTTGGCTCTGGGCGCCTTAGTGGCGTGACAGGCGGGAGGTTGGAATCTGGGGAGTTGTTGATTTACACTTAGGGTGTGAGAATGGAATGTAGCTCTGGTTACCCCTATCTCCTGCAGACGGGACATTCTGACCTTGAGGAATCAAGCTGCGAGCTTTCCTATCGCTTTCAAAGCTGCAGCTTTGCTGTGAATAATGGGGGCGTTGGGAACTTCATTAGCGTAGTAACTTTCAATTCCCAATCGCATGGTATTCTGTGACTAGGAGAAGGGGGGGTCCCCATTCACCCCCTTTCCCTGTATAACCGCTTGCTTTCTGTAACCAAGTCATTCTGAACAATGTACCTGCTTCAGTGAACCTTTCTATTGCAGCATTATAATAAATACTATCCTTGCTTGCATCACAAGGCCTGGTGTTTTGCTGACTAAGTTAGGACTCCTGACAGTTTGTTCAGAATCCTCATCAACTTTTGGGACTGGTCGTAAACCCGCAACTCCACAATGAGTGACAGTGAAGAAGACACTCTCCCGATTGAAGAAGGAAAGGAGAAAAGGCCTCCCGGGAAAGACGTACCCAAAGAGACCCCTGACACACATGTGCCGGGACAATGGGGTGTGGAGTACGACTTTGGAGGGCCTTACGGAGACCCGTATGGGGCAGCCTATGGAGGGGTGACCCACCGAGCTGGACGCAGACGAGACTGGGTGAAACCCCTGGCTGAAACCCACGAAGCGTGGTTCGGGACCCCGAGAGCCTCCATGGGAGCCGGTCACCCCGAGAGGTCGGTCCGAAAGCTGATCACGGCGGAAGCCCTAGAGGACACCGGATGAGATTCCGAGAGCCTGGAGGGTGCCGTGGTGAGGAGGAGGTGGAGTGGGGAGCCGAGCCAAGACCGCCTGATGCGCTTCCTGGACGAATCCCTCGCCCGCATCCCGCAGATGATCGCAGAGGGCATCCGAGAGGAGCGCGAGCGGCAGAGGCGCGAGGAACCCCCAGCCCGCGATCCTCCAGACCAGCGCCCGGCGCCGGACCAGGGCCAGGGGAACGTGCCCGCCGGCCCGCCGGACCAACCAGCGGGGGCAGGACCGCAGGGACCGCCTGGGCAACCACCCCCTCGCCCTTGGGGATTCTTGCCACCTAAACCGGCAGAACTCCTGGATGCTGATTTTGATGGAGACCCCGAGAAATTCCCATTCTTCCTGGTACGAGCCGAGAGGTTTATCGAAACCTGGGGTCATCTGTTCCAGCGAGAAGAGCGCATGGTCGATGTCATAGCAGCCCACCTGAAGGGAGCGGCCGCGGACTGGTACGTGGGACTCCACCAAGCTGATGGGCGGGAGCTGAGGGAGATCGATTCTTTCATGTGGGCACATGAAAGAGCAATTCGAAGATGTGCACTCTACCAAGGCAGCCAAAGCGATGATCCGAAGCCTCAAACAAGGTGCGAGGTCGGTGAGAGACTACACCGCGGAGTTCCGCAGATGTGCAGCCAAACTCCGAGGGGAAGGGAACCTCGTAGACTTCTACAAGTGGGGGCTCAATGCAGAGATCCGCCGAGAAGTCACCAGGAACCAAGACCCGAACACCCTCACGGGCTGGATTCAAGCCGCCGTCACGATGGAGAACCGGCTGAAGACCATCAAACTGGATGACGCCGCAGCGATGGCTAACAGGGGTCCCGCACCAGCAGCGAAGGGGAAACCCCTTACCCCGAACCCGAAGCCGAGAGACGGTACCAGGGAACTCCGAATGAAGCAAGGTCTTTGCCTCAAATGCGGAGAAGGAGGCCATTTCGCCGCGAACTGCCCGACGTCATCTGCACCGGCCGGGACGTCAAAAGGAGTCAAGAAGAAGTTTGACACATCTACACCTAAGCAGGTGGCGAAACCGAAGGGGGCGAAAGCCTTGCAAGCTAAACCGCTCAGCGAGGCATCCGACTCATCTGATGGCGAGACCGTGCCGCAGGGAAACGAGCCGGACCTGCTGTAAACAGCGCTGAACAGCAGGTCCCACACTCCCAGGCGCAGATTCCGGTGAGCAAACCCCCCTCTCTTTTCTTTCTCACAGTGACTGTAATGGACCCGGGTCTATTGACCCATGTGAGAGTACGAGCTCTCATTGACTCTGGGTGTGGGAGAGACCTCATCAATCCCACACTAATTACGGGACTAGGGGCAAAAGTTGTTAAACTAAATGAACCTTTAATTTTTACTCTAATGGATGGGTCCACTATGAAAGAACCCTGTAAATACGAGACTGTACCCTTGAGGGTGGGGCTCGGGCAACACTGGGAAGAAAGATCTTTCGTGGTTAACCCTGCAGCCCGCTTCCCTCTGGTTCTAGGGAGCCCGTGGTTCTTTGACCACGATCCGCACGTACTATGGGGGGAGGGGAAGGTGAACTTCATCTCCGGAAAATGCCGGTCCCACTTATGGAGGAAAGAGTGGGGACCCATGACGGGGGGCAACTTCTAGTGACGGCGGGGGTGGCAGACGCGGAACTGGAAGGCATCCCCCCGAGTACCACGACCTGGCCCCTGTGTTTGGGGAGGAGGAGGCCGATGAATTACCCCCCACAGAAACTCAGACTGTGCAATCGAAATTTTGCCCAACCAAAAGTTGCCGAAGGGAAAACTATATTCTATGAGCCCCTCGGAAAAAGTGGAACTGCGAAAGTTCATTGACAAAAACCTCAGTAGGGGTTTTATACGGCCAGCATCCTCCCCGTTTGCGGCTCCGGTGCTTTTCCGGAAAAAAAAGGACGGGGGGTTGCGGCTATGCACTGACTATCGTGGTTTGAATGCAGTGTCCAACACAAACGCTTACCCCATGCCCCTCATAAAAGACTTGTTGGCGGCGGTGGCTGGGGGAAAATCTTCTCGAAGTTAGACCTCCGAGATGCCTATTTCAGAGTCCGAATTCGGGAGGGGGATGAATTTAAGACGGCGTTCAACACCCCTCTGGGCCAGTTTGAATATCTGGTCATGCCATTCGGGCTCCAAGGGGCCCGGGGGTCTTCATGAACTTGATTAATGAGGTGTTGCATAAATATTTGTTCAAGGGGGTCCTTGTTTACCTTGATGACATTCTTTTATATTCCCCCGACCTGAAGTCTCATGTGAAACTGGTGCGGGAAGTACTACAAACGTTGCACAAGCATAAACTGTTTGCCAAACTGTCCAAGTGTGAATTTCACAAAACGGAGATCCCTTTTCTGGGCTACCGCATATCTCAAAAAGGAATTGAGATGGACCCTGACAAGATTAAGGATGTAGTAGGGTGGGAGGCCCCCAAAACGCGGAGGCAACTCCAGGGTTTTCTCGGATTCGCGAACTTTTATAGATCGTTCCTATCAAACTTTGCCCAGGTGGCTCTCCCCTTGACTGACTTATTGAAAACCAAAGGGAAGCCACCCGAATGCACTCGACCTGGAGCTAAATTAGAATGGTCACCAGAGTGCCAACGGGCTTTTGACAAATTGAAAACCCTTTTTACGTCTGAACCGGTCTTAGCCCACCCTAATGAACTTAAGAAATTCATTGTTCAAGTTGATGCCTCAGACGTTGCCATGGGGGGGGCGATCCTCCAAGAGGGAGAGGATGGGAAACTGCACCCCCTTGCCTATGTTTCCAAAAAATTTAATGATACTGAACGGAATTGGTCGGTGTGGGAGAAAGAAGCGGGATCGATCCGTTTGGCGCTGGCTACTTGGCGCCATTGGCTTGAGGGGGCGCGAGTCCCGTTCGAGGTCTGGACTGATCACAAAAACCTCGAGCTGCTCCGCTCCCCCGTTCCTTGAACGCCAAACAGCTCCGCTGGGCTGATTTCTTCTCCAAGTTTAACTTTACACTGCACCACTTCCCGGGGACGTCGAACTCGCTGGCTGATGCGCTGTCCCGCCTCCCGCAACACGACAGTAAGAGGGAGGAGATTCATGACTCGATTTTCACTCCCTCCCAACTGGGAGGGGCAGTTACCACTCGGAGGCAGGCCAAACTCTCCCCCCGTCGCCAGACCCTCCTCCCAAGGACTGGGCGGTGAAATTCTCTACAGCTATAACGGATGCGGATAGGGAGGAGGTGGAGGGGGAAGAAGGAATATTCCGTGATGCGCACGGCTGCTGGACTAAGAACAATAAACTCTTTGTCCCACGGTCCCTCAGGGGGGAGGTGATGGGGTGGGCGCACGGGTCGAAACTGGCTGGACACACAGGGTTTGTGAAATCTCTCCAGCTCCTACAAAGACAGTTTTGGTGGCCGGGGCTAAGAAAAGACATTTCCCTCTTCACGTCTGGGTGTCAAACGTGCTTGATGAGTAAACCTCGGCCCGGCAAACCCCCGGGTGCGTTGCAACCCCTCCCCACGCCGGCTCGGCCATGGGAAGTGATCTCTATGGACTTTATTACGGACCTACCCCCTAGCGGGGGGAAAACTGTCATATGGGTGATAGTGGACTTGTTTACCAAACAGGCTCATTTTGTTCCGTTTGCCTCTATCCCCTCTGCCAAGAAACTAGCCTCTGCGTTTTTGCAACACGTAGTGAGGCTCCACACTTTACCTGCTAAGGTGATATCGGATAGGGGGGTGCAATTCGTTTCACGATTCTGGAGTGAACTTATGTCACTGCTTGGGGTGGAGAGGGGGGTTAGCAGTGCATACCATCCAGAATCCGATGGGCAGACAGAACGTGTCAATCAGACTTTGGAACAATATTTGCGGTGTTTTTCCAACTTTCAGCAGGACGACTGGCATTCTCTTTTGCCTTTAGCTGAGTTCTGTTACAATAATACTCAGCACTCGTCGACTGGAATGTCCCCATTTAAAGCGGTACATGGATACGACGCCCCGCCGCTGCCATTTTTGAATTCTCCCGATCTCCCGGCGGGAGACGCTGGAGACTGGTGCAAACACTTACAGATGGCGTGGGGTTCGTTAGCCAGGACTCTAGAGGAGGCTAAGGCGGCTTACAAACTCCAGGCCGACAAGAAACATAATCTTGCCTGGATCCCTAAATGTGGAGAGTTTGCCTATTTATCCACGCAACACTTGCGTCGTATTCAGCCGAGTCGCAAACTCGGTTGGAAATTTATCGGTCCCTTTGAGATTGTGAGAGTGATTAACAATGTAACTGTTGAACTTGCTTTGCCCAAATCCCTAAAGTCTGTTCATCCTGTTTTTCATGTAAGGCTTCTACGCCAGGCGCCTGAAGAGAACAAATGGCGACCACAACGGCCGACCCCGCCTCCGCTGCTGGTGGGGGGGGGAACCTCACTACGAAGTATCGCAAATCTTGGACTCTAAGATCTCTCGCAATCGCTTGTTTTATCTGGTTCAATGGATTGACTTTGGGCCGGAACAGAGGGAGTGGGTGCGGGCGGAAAATGTTCTGGCCCCCCGGCTTATCCGGGCTTTCCACAAGTTGTACCCCCATAAACCAAAGGGGTAGGCTTATTTTCGAGGGGGCTGCATGTCAGGTAGCCCTGCCATGATGGATGGAGGGGAGGGGAGGTTGGCTCTGGGCGCCTTAGTGGCGTGACAGGCGGGAGGTTGGAATCTGGGGAGTTGTTGATTTACGCTTAGGGTGTGAGAATGGAATGTAGCTCTGGTTACCCCTATCTCCTGCAGACGGGACATTCTGACCTTGAGGAATCAAGCTGCGAGCTTTCCTATCGCTTTCAAAGCTGCAGCTTTGCTGTGAATAATGGGGGCGTTGGGAACTTCATTAGCGTAGTAACTTTCGATTCCCAATCGCATGGTATTCTGTGACTAGGAGAAGGGGGGTCCCCATTCACCCCCTTTCCCTGTATAACCGCTTGCTTTCTGTAACCAAGTCATTCTGAACAATGTACCTGCTTCAGTGAACCTTTCTATTGCAGCATTATAATAAATACTATCCTTGCTTGCATCACAAGGCCTGGTGTTTTGCTGACTAAGTTAGGACTCCTGACACTGGGATTCGTTTGGTCACTCTTATATCATTCGACAAAAGTACCAAAATTGGCGTTAGCTCTTCCTTAATTTTTTTATAAAAATTTTGCTGTAAAACCATCCGGACCTGGAGCTTTGCCCAACTTTGCATCTTCTATCGCACTGATTATTTCTTCATTCTTAATTGGACCATTAAGCATTTCTTTAATTTGTTGTCCCAGTTCTGGTACTGCAATGTTCTCCAAATAGTTCCTGAGTTTCTGTGGGTCAATACCTTTCCTTCTAAACAACTTTGCATAGTAGTAAAAAAACCCTCTTTTTAGGCCATTCAAGTCTATGATGTCTTTTCCATCTTCCGTTATCTTGTTTATAAAATTTCTTTCTTTTCGATTTTTCAACTGCCATGCTAAGAATTTTCCTGGTTTATTCGCACCTTCAAAAGATTTTTGTTGTAGTTTCTTCAGATTCCAATATAATTCTCGGTTTGACAAAACATTAAGTTGATCCTGTAGAAGATGTATCTCTTTAATAATTTTCTTCTTCCCTGTTTTTTTCTTTAATTCCTTTTCCTTTTGTTGAATCTTTTCGTAAAGGTCATTTTGTTGCTGCATCCTTTGCTTTCTGTTTTTAGAGTTTAATGAAATAAGTAGTCCTCTTATTATTGCCTTGTATGCATCCCACATGATCTGTATGTCAGTACCTTTATTCAAATTTGTTTCAAAGAAATTCTGCGTTTCCTTTTTTAGAGTCTCATTAATCAGTTGTCTATCCAATAAATCTTCATTAATTCTCCAATATATTTGTCTTGGTTTCTCTTTTGATATCCAAAGTAAGGGATTATGATCTGAATTAATTTTTGGCAAAATTTCAACTTTCTGGGTTTTTAAAGCCATCTCTTCTGACATCCAAATCATATCGATTCTGGAAAAAGAATTATGTCTGTTAGAATAAAAAGTATAGTCCTTAACCTTAGGGTTCCATTTTCTCCAGACATCTTCCAATTTCTCTTGCTTCATCAATTCAAAAAAGTTTTTCGGTAGTTTCCCAGTCACTTCTCCTGCTGTTTTAGATTTTCTATCCAGTATATTGTTCACCGTGCCATTAAAGTCTCCTGCAAAAACCACTTGCTCATAATTTAAACTGTCCAGTTCTTTTGTCAAATCTTTAAAGAAAAGCTCTTTTGCTCCATTGGGTGCATATAAGTTCACTAGCAAAGTCTTTTTTCTATACATCGTTATTTCCACTTCAATATATCGTCCCTCATTGTCCGCAAAGATTTGTTTTGGTTCTAATTCTTTAGGAATATAAATCACTGTTCCTGTCTTCTTTTTAGTTGCTAATGAATAAAATTCTTCTCCCAATTTTTTATTAATCAGATATTTACTGTCTTGTTTTCTAATATGAGTTTCCTGTAAACAGGTTATGTTGCTCTTTTGTTTTTCTAGCCAATGATTTACTAGTTTTCTTTTATTTGGTGAATTAAGTCCATTAACATTCCAAGATAGCAGTTTGTATTCCATGATGTTCTAGTTTAGATATCTTTAAAATCATCAAAATTGTTTTCTTTGAATCTGCACAAGTCTTCTTCTGTTTTAATTGTAAATCGCACTGAGTTGTATGAAAATGAGAGCCCTTGTGGTATCTCCCATCTAACTCCCTTTCAGTTTGTCAACCAGTTTCTTGAATTTTTTCCTGTCTTGCAGGATCACTCTCGGGATTTCTCTTAAAATTATTATCTTTTTACCATCAATTTCCAACGGTTGTGTAAACTGCTTCTTGAAGATATCCTCCTTCATTTTTCTTGTCACAAACTGTACAATTACGTCTCTGGGTAATTTCTTTCTCTGAGCATACGTTGAATTTACTCTGTAAATTAGGTCAAAGTCTGAATCTAAATCACCTTGATCTTCTCCAATGTATGCTGTCAGCGCATTTGTCACTACCATTCGTATATCTTGCCCTTCTTCCTCCTTTATTCCTCTCAATCTCAGATGGTTTTAAGTTGCTCTATATTCCATCATAGATTCCAACCGTGCATTCTCTTGAAGATTTCTTTTAACTTTTTGTTCCATCTCATTTGATTTTGTTGCCAGACTTTGAATTTCCTTCTTAACTTCTTCTGTATCTTTTTTAATTCCTGCCACTTCTGTTAGTACCAATTCTTTCATTGCAGCCATGTTTTTCTCTTGTATTTGAACTTGCACTTGCTCTATTTGCTCCAACTGTATCTGCATCTGTTGTTGCAACTGTGATTCCATTTGCTTTCCCAAGTTAGTCACCGCCTCCATCATTCTCTTCTCCATCGCCTCCATTGCAGCCTGCCACTCTTTTTTTTCCTTTGCAGTCATTCTTGGACTTGGTGATGAGGCGGCTCTTGGATCTTGACCTCAGATCCGTTTTGAAATCTGTAATACAACTAACAAGTCCTTATATTTCCAGTACAACAGCCAAATCGCCACCTTTAAAATTTTATTCCACTTATTTTTCTTCTTAAAAATAACTTTTTAAAATTTAGTCCTCCTCAAAATGGCGGGCACAATTTCTCTATGGTTTTCTGGCTAGAGTAGGCTATTTCGAGACTTCCTGTTTTAATGTCCGTCCCAATAATCCAACTTCCGGTGTAACACTCTAAAACGTCCGTCTCCTTCCAATTACTCAGTTCCTTTCCAAAGCCACTCTAGCCCCAGACTTGTCTTTTTTTTCAGTCGGCACTTATTTTCAGTAACACAGAATCACATCAGTTCCGTTTTTACTACACAGAGTTTAGTCTTAGCTGACCACAGGAATGCAAAACAAAGTTATTTTTCTGCCGTTTTTTCGGTTTAAAAGACTTCTTTTTAGTTTCAAACCAAGCGGATTATTTCACTAAAACTTTGCTTGCTGTTCCGTTCATTTTAACTTTCACTACGTCTTCAGTCCGGTAAGCAAAAGTTCATTGTTACCTTACTTATAATCCCGGGGTTTCGCATTGCTTCTTTTTGCAATCATTGATGATCTTGATATTGAAGAGGTCGGTAGATGACGGGTTTATGCTGAATTCTCAGCCCGGCTGGTATCTGTAGTGCTGTTCTGCAAACTGCCCACTTCACGAGAGGGGATCAAAGTGTAAACAAGCTTCCTCCGAAGCTTATCCACACCAATCTCAACTCTCATTTGGGTTATGCTGCTTGCTGGTCACTCCCCCGCCTGGGGAGTGCTGCGTTGGGCCAGATAAAGCACAAACTGTCAGCAGATACTGCCGTACACCCTGCACAGATCGCAAGGCGCGTTAACTCGCCATTTTAACTCCGACCGGAAGCCCAACTTACCCAGTATTGACATCAGGCTGACTGGTGTGTAATTTTCTGGATCTCCTCTGGAACCCTTTTTAAAGATGGGGGTGACATTAGCTACCTTCCATTCCTTAGGAATGGAGGCAGATTTTAAGGAAAGATTACATATTTTTGTCAGGAGATCCACAAGTTCAATTTGAGTTCTTTCACAACTCTTGGATATATGCCATCTGAGCCTGATGATTTATCAGTTTTTATCAGTCGTACGACCTCCTCTCTCATCACCTCAATCTTACTCAGGTCTTTTAACACCCCTCCCAAAATCAGTGGTTCTGGAGTGGGCAAGCACTTCTCATCTTCCACAGTAAAGACAGGGGCAAAAAATGCATTCAGCTTCTCAGCCATTTTCCTATCATCCTAGAGTAGATTACAAATTCGCTTATCCCCTGGCCATCGAAAGGCCCCACTGCCTCCCTGGCTGGTTTCCTGCTTCTAACGTATTTGAAGAAAATTTTATTGTTGGAATTTATGTTTTTTTGCAATATGCTCCTCATATTCCCTTTTTGCCTGCCTGATCACAAACTTGCATTTTATTTGCCACAGCCTGTGTTCCCTTTTATTGGTGACCGGGAAAAAACCCACAGGAAAAAACCCAACAGACATAAATGCTCACAGGAAAAAAACCCACATGGAAAAATGCCCACACGGAAATAAGCCCACATGGAAGAATACATGTAAAGAGCCATAGCAACAATTTGTGTAGCGATTTTAACAAGTATAATCCTATATATATAATTGTCTTACACGATGGCCATTTCCATCTGTCCCATTGGCTGAAGGAAACCCTTTCCAAGCTGTTGTGAGGAACGGGGCCAGGCTGACTAGGGTTGCCAGCTCCAGATTCGGAAATTCCTGGATATTTTGTGATGGAGTCTACAGAAGCCAGAGTTTGGGAAGGGGAAAGGCCTCAGCTGAATAGAATGCTATAGAGCCTACCCTCCAAAGCAGTTATTTTCTCCGGGGGGGAGAGATCTGTTGTCTGGAGTTCAGTTGTGATACCTGGCAATCTTCAGGCTCCACCTGTAGGTTGGCTACTCTGAGCATGGCAGTTAGTGCTTCAGAGCATGGTCTGCTAGACCTAGGTTCTTGCTGTAGAAGTTGAGAAGGTGATTTCAGTCCAGCCACAGACTTTCAGCCTAGCTTACCTCACAGGGGTGTTGTGTAGATCAAAAGGGGGAGAGGAGAATGATGTAATCTGCTTTGGTCTCCACTGTGGAGAAAGACTGTACTTTGTTAAGTATGAGACTTAACAAGAGAGTGATTTCAACAGTGATTTTCAGCTTTATTTAACAGCAACAAGATGATCAGATAACACACACAAACAGTGGAGCACAGCTTCCTTTTTAAACAGTGCGGGCTAATAAAACCATGCCCCCACTTCGGTTAACAACCAATAACAGTTGAGGGATAAAGACCCATGAGGTTTGTTCCTGCCATAACAATTTATACAGTTTGGATTGGTTATAAAACAGTACGGAAATAAAGCAACCAATAGGATTGTCGAGACTTACAATCCTTGTCCTGACTCCAAGCTTAACATGGAAAAGAATACAGTCAGTTCACCAGTCAGGACATAACACTTTTCCTCCTGGGGAATCACTGCTGCCAATCTCCAGGTAAGGGCTGGAGATCACACAGAATTAAAACTGCTCTCCAGATGGTAGTGATCAGGGGCTGATAAAGGTAGGTTGATGGTTGTCTGGAAAGGAGATAGGGTTGCCAACTCCAGGTTGGAAAATTCCTGGAGATTTGAGGGGTGGAGCCTGGAGAGGGAGAGGTTTGAGGAGGGGTGGGACCTCAGACAGATACAATGCCATCAACTCCACCCTCCAAGCAAGTCATTCCCTCATGGAGAGCCACTGTTGCCAATCTCCAGGGGAGGGATGGAGATCACACAGAATTACAACTGCTCTTCAGATGGCAGAAATCAGTTCCCCTGAAGAAAACAGTGGACTCTGTGTCATTATACCCTGCTGAGATCACCACAGCAAATTGACGCTGAGTGCCCAAGGCCAGGGTACTCTCCCAGAGCCTCTTTCTAGATCTTGTTGTATTTATTTCCACAACTAGGGTTGCCTTATGCCTAGTTAAATAATATTTTTGCCAAGTTATTTAGTAAATTACTTCTTTGCTATATAAAAGTGGCCTTATGAAGAGGGCTTTAATGCTCTTGAGTGTAAAGGCTTGGAAGGGAAAATACAGGAAATAAAAGTGACCATTTTGTTATCAACAAACTTTATTAAGAAGGAAAAACAATAACAACTGAAATGTAAAATAAACTCTATATAGAAATATTTTAAAATAAAATTAAATACTTTATATTTATTAATTTACCATTTGCCAACCTTTGTAATGTTGGGATGAAGTAATTTCTAAAGTAAAGACAGAAAGGCATTAAATTAAATTATGTATAGACTGTCTAGTATACATAGCTTTTGAACAACTATATGGCTTAAATTCTTTAAATGATTAATAGTATTTACTTATTTTGTTATTAGAACCATAACATAAAACCATAAGATAACATTGTCCCTATTGCTTTGGGTCCCCCCACCTTTTCCACATGTGTTTTGCTCCCTCTGGGTCTACTAGAGACAGCAAAGCACATGGGGGGAGGAATCCTGAAGCAATAGGGACAAAGAAGTGACAAAAATGACAGTGTGGAAGTGGCCCATCTGACCCATTGGCCTTGTCATGTTCTCACACAAACTTTAAAAGCAGCACCAGAACTAGTAATGCCAATTTTCTGTTTCTTACAGGGTGGTGTGAAATGAGCCCCCTTCTGTTTCCATTTACAGTCATTTGAGGGGGGGTGTTCTTTGGGATTTACCACATGGGATGGGTGGGCTTGGTGATCTGGTAATACAGGGCTGTTGCATGGACTGCTGTGCCATGGTTTTGCAGACAGATTCACAGGCAGAGGAGGTGGGCTTTTCAGATTGGTGGCCCAGACTGGGGCCTTGCAGTACCCAGCTCTGGTTTGAGGCTCTTTGCAGAGAGTTGTGCTCTGTTAGTACAGAAAAATGAAATTAAATTCCTTGGAAATGTAATTGTTAACACACACCACCCACACAAAACTGTGAAAACACCACAAAACTCCCTGTAAATTCAAATATTTTTACCAGTCTGAGGCTGTGGTCATACAGAGGGGGGAAGAGGCGGGCAGGAAGTGAGGCTGTTTGCCCCGCCTGCAATGACGTGCGTTTGCGCGATCAAACTTCCCGCCACGCATCCGCAGTTCCCCATACTACTGAATTATCGGCAGTAGCTTTTTTCCACACTACTGCCACGCACAACGATGCCCCGCCAACGACTCCGGGACACCAGACAGATGTGTCTGTCTGATCGTGTCCCTTTAATCCGCAGGGGAATCGCATGGCTGCCGTTGCTTCCAGTATGTATGATCGCACCCTGAGTGTGTTTTTATCTCATAGCTTCCCAAAAGCTTTGAAGAGTTGCCTTTCCTCCTTTAGATTTGTGACCCTGGGGCTTGGGAGTATCCAGCTTATCACCACCATTTTGGGTGCTGCCACCCTGACCTAAATAGGAAGACAGCTATCAGCAGAAACTTCTTTTTTTCTAAACAGGTGGTCAGTTTAAAAATAAAGACCCACCACCCATAAACAAAGAGTGAAATAATAATCTGTTTTTAAAATAATGACAGCATTCGCTAACACTGAGTTTGGGGTGGGGTGGGAATCTGATCTGTAGCAAATTCACCAGCTATTTCCTTATTGAAAGCATGGCCTAAAAAAGGCAAAAAAGTTTTTAAAAATACATGGTATTTTTCCTTGTGGGCTTTTTTCTGTGTGGGCTTATTTCCATGTGGGCATTTTTCCACATGGGCATTTTTCTATGTGGGCATTTTTCCACATGGGCATTTTTCCTGTGAGCATTTATGTCAGTGGGCTTTTTTCCTAGAACCCCTTCTATCAACCTCACCGAGACTAGCTTTCCACCGCTTAAAGGAATCCTCCTTACCTTTTACAGCTTCCATTACTTTGTTTGTTAACCATGCATGCCTTTTTCTGTACCTATTTGTGCCTTTTCTAACCTGCGGTATATATATTTTTTGAGCTTCTAGGATTGTAGTTTTAAATAGTCTCCAAGCTTCCCCAATGGTTTTGACCCTTTCTACTTTTCCTTTTAGTTTCTTCCTCACATGTCCCCTCATTTCAGAAAAGTTACCTCTTTTTAAGTTAAAAGTGGTTGTGTTGGTCTTTTTGGGAAACTCCCTATTTATACAAATGTTGAACTCAATAACGTTATGTTCACTGTTCCCAAGTGGTGCAATCACTTTTACATCTCTTACCAGGTCTTGGGCGTAACTTAGGACCAAATCCAGGATCACCTCTCCCCTGGTAGGTTCTGCAACCACCTGCTCCATAGCACAGTCACTGAGTGTGTCTAGAAACTTAATTTCTTTTTCCCTGACTTGAACACATATTGATCCAATCAATGTGTGGGTAGTTAAAATCACCTATAATGACACAGTTATTTCGTCTAGCCGCTATCTTTAATGCATTCATCATTTTATAATCCTCCTCTATCTGGTGGGCGATAACAAACTCCCAGTGTTAAGCTTCCTTTTGGGCCCACTATTTCGACCCATAGTATTTCCAGAAGTGAATCCAGTTCTCTTACCCTCTCAGTCTTACTGGACTGTATACCCTCTCTGACATACAGAGCCACCCCACCTCTAACCCTTCCCCCCCATCCTTCTGATATAATTTATAATCAGGAATCACCATATCCACCACAATTCCAATCCATTTCCCTGTAGAAAAATAACAGCTATTCCTTCATCTCTTTGGGATGAGCCATTCCAAACCAGAGACTTTTCATCTCCTGTTGGCTTTCCCCCAATATGCAGTTTAAAAACTACTTTGCCACCTTTTTGATTTTAAGTGCTAGCAGCCTGGTTCCTTCTTGGGACAAGTGGAGACCATCTCTTTTGTACAGCTCCCTCTTGTTCCAAAAAGCATCCCAGTGCCTAACAAACTTGAACCCTTCCTCTTACACCATTATCTCATCCAGGCCTTGAGACTCCTGATTTGTCCCTGCATGTGGAACAGGTAGCACTTCTGAGAAGGCTACCTTGGAGGTCCTGGCCTTGGGTCTCCTGCCCAGAAACCTAAATTTTTCCTCCAGGACTTCACAACTGCATTTCCCTACATCATTTGTGCCAACATGTACCACAATCACTGTCTCCTCCCCAGCACTGTCTACCAGTCTATCTAGAACATGCGTAGTGTCCGCTACCTTCGAACCAGGCAGGTAAGCCACTGTATGGTCAGTACGCAGGTTTGCCACCCAGCTGTCTACCTGCCTAAGGATCGAATCACCAACTACCAAGAGCCCCCTCCTCCCCTGCCCAGGGTTGGTTCCTTGGTGTGAAAGGATACCCATTCACCAGCTGAAGAAGAGGTCCCATCTGAGGGCACATTCCCTTTTTTAATTTATATTTTATTATATTTTTCCAATATTGTTACTTCAGCAATAAATAGCAATACAAAAACTATTTCAACACTGGATAACATTCAATGAGGGTACAGAAAAGAAGATCACAGGTTTTCATTAGCCAGGTCAGATAACTAAAATCAAGAAGTTCAATACAAACAGGACATTATGCTAAGTTTAAGACTATTTTGGATTGTAATATAGTCAAATACAGTACAATGCAATCAAAAGAACAGTAAATTTCTATAGGCCAGGTTGTTTGGAATGGTTTTGCTATTTTCTAAATAATTGATCATAGGAAACCATACTGCCTGGAACCACTTTTGATATTTTTCTGACAGCAAAGTCAAGGAGTTATATGAAGTATGCCCATAGATAAAACAATCCCAGATTCTTTTTCTGAGGGCACATTCCCATTATCCTCAGCACAGGGTCCTGTTTCCTCTCAAGCCTCATGCTCCCTGACAGCAGCGGGGCTGCCATTTTCAGAGTGGGACATATCTAACAAGTCTCCGAGAGTCTTCTCCATGTTCCTAACTGACTGTCTCTGCTTCTCCAGGTCAGCACCTTAGTCTCAAGGGTGCAAACTTGTTCCCTGAGAACCAGGAGCTCCTTGCACCAGGCACACACCCAAGACTTCTGTCCAATGGGTAGATAGTCATCCACATGACACTCCGTGCAAAACACTGGATAGCCCCCAATCTCCTGCTGGTATTCTGCCTTCATAACTGCTTTTAAAAAAATTATTATATATAATCCCCCTTTTAAAACCCTTTGTATTTATATGGCTCTCCTTGTGGAAAGTCTACTTACCCTACTGGGAACACAAGGAGACTAGGGCCCTGGCTTTCTGGTCCTTCCTGGGCTTCTTATGGAGCCCCTAGTGTAAGAGTCCCTAGGCCAAGAGCCCTTTGGCTCTTGCCCTTCAGCTTGAGCTAGAGGTTCATGCCTCTGGCAAGGTGCAGCCTTAAATAGAAGCTTCAACTAGCAGAGGGCAGGGCCAGTAGCTATTCAAATTACACCCAGGCAATCCAATTACAGTCAAACAAAGCACACTTTTCCACCCCTTCTCAAGTAGCCAGGACTCTGCAACAACTTAGAACTCACCCACACACTCTCAAACACTGTCATCTTACACAGTACCCTCAGCTAAATCTCCTCAGCTGAAAGCAAATAAAGAATACCCCTCTATCAGCTCTGTCTCCTGCTGCTTCTCAGAGCTCAGCTGGGTCAAGTGTTGATTTTCCATCATTCATATGGATTCCTTTAATTTTTCACAGCCAGATCTGTTCTTGCCTTGGTATCACATTGGTGTACTGCTGCATGAGATATTAAAATTCACAATACACAAATACCAGCCTGATGTTAGTCTCATCCTCACAGATTCTTTTTTCCCCTCTAGCCTTTCTTCCTTCTTCTTTCATTACCACCCTTCTATCTCTTTCCCCTACATTTGGGGTGTAGAAGATGGGTCACTGTGATGACAGTCCATCTCCAGGCCTAGAAACAAGGGACTGCATGTTTTTCCTTTCAAAAATACTTTTATATAATTGAGGTTGTTGGGGCCATTTAGTTTTCTAGTCCTCAATGAGGGCATTGTCTAGACTCAAGGTGCCACCCAGCATTCACTTGGCCTATTATGAGGGAAAATAAGTTTATTTCAGTGATATCAGTGTGGCTTGGTCGTTTCTTTATTTGCCTTTTCTCCAGACCTCTTGATACAGTAAGAAAGTTACTGGAGAGTTGGGACCTGAGAAAGTGGCTAAGATTTATAACATTGAACAGAAAGCTTTTAATGTTTTACTGTTTTTTACATAACCTGATTTTAACTCAGACTGGATAGGCGTCCCCATTTCCATTTGTTTTCAAAGGAACAGCATCCCAAACCTACTTATTTTCAAAAAATTAAAAGCCCCTAAAGGACTCCCTGTCTAACCAGCAGACCTCGTAAGCCTTCTCCCATCAAAATACAAAATACAATAAAATACAACGAACCCACATACTGACTGGTGACCTGCCTGCCTGGTTCAAAGGTAGTAGACATTACGCATGTTCTAGATAGGCTGGTAGATAGTGCTGGGGAGGAGACAGTGATTGTGGTACATGTTGGCACAAACAATGTGGGAAAATGCAGTTGTGAGGTCCTGTAGGAAAAATTTAGGCTGCTAGGCAGGAGACAAAAGTGTTACCTGTTCCACGTGCAGGGCAGGAAAGAAAGGCACAGATCAGAAGTCTCAATGCGTGGATGAGATGATGGTGTATGGGGGAAGGGATCAAGTTTGTTAGGTACTGGGATGCTTTTTGGGACAAGACGGAGCTGTACAAAAGAGACAGTCTCCACTTGTCCCAAGAAGGAACCAGGCTGCTGGCACTTAAAATCTAAAAGGCAGCAGAGCAATTTTAAAACTGAATATTGGGGGAAAGCCGACAAGAGATGAAAAGTCTCTGGTTCTGAATGGCTCATCTCAAAGAGATGAAGGGATAGCTGTTATTTTTCTACAGGGAAATGGATTGGAATTGTCCACTGAGACTGCGGCTAACAATATGGACTGCCTGGCAAGGTCTCGAGGCAGCAAGAGGAAGGTTGTGGGCTTAACATGTATGGAAAACTATAGATGTTTATATACAAATGCTAGAAGTGTCCAAGGTAAAATCAGGGAGTTGGAATGCTTGGTTTTGAGGGGAAAATAGACATTGTGGGTATTTCAGAAACTTGGTGGAATGAGGAAAATCAGTGGGATATGGAGATTCCTGGTTATAAACTATATCGGAAGGATAAGAGGAAAGGGTTAGGGGTGGGGTGGCTCTGTATGCCAGAGAGGGTATACAGTCCAGTAAGACTGAGAGGGTAAGAGAACTGGATTCACTTCTGGAAATACTATGGGTCGAAATAGTGGGCCCAAAAGGAAGCTTAACACTGGGAGTTTGTTATCACCCATGAGATCAAAAGATAGAGGAGGATTATAAAATGATGAATGAATTAAAGATAGTGGCTAGACGAAATAACTGTGTCATTATAGGTGATTTTAACTACCCACACATTGATTGGGTCAATATGTGTTCAAGTCGGGAAAAAGAAATTAAGTTTCTAGATACGCTCAGTGACTGTGCTATGGAGCAGATGGTCACAGAACCTACCAGAACCTACCAGGGGAGAGGTGATCCTGGATTTGATCCTAAGAGAGACATTTTGGAGTCGTAGTAGATAACTCAATGAAACTGTTGAGAGAGTGTGTGACTGAAATCAAAAAGGCCAACTCTATGCTCAGGATTATTAGGAAGGGAACTGAAAACAAATCAGCCAGTATCATAATGTTCTTATATAAATCAATGGTGCAACCTCATTTGGAGCACTGTGTACAGTTCTGGCCACCACACCTCAAAAAGGATATTATAGCATTGTAAAATGTGCAGAAAAGGGCAACTAGAGTGATAAAAGGGTTGGAACACTTTCCCTATGAAGAAAGGTTAAAGCACTTGGGGCTCTTTAGCTGGGAGAAATGACGGCTGAGGGGTGACATGATCGAAGTTTATAAGATTATGCATGGGATAGAGCAGGCAGAGAAAGAAGTACTTTTCTCCCTTTTTCACAATACAAGAACTCGTAGGCACTCAATGAGATTGCTGAGCAGTCAGGTTAGAACAGATAAAAGGAAATACTTCTTCACCCAAATAAACTCATGGAATTCACTGCCACAGGAGGTGGTGGTGGCTACAAGCATGGACAGCTTCAAGAGGGAATAGGATTAACACATGGAGCAGAGGTCCATCAGTGGCTATTAGCCACAAGGTATAGACACTGAACTGCAGGCTGTGGAAGGTCAGTAGTTCAGCAGTTCAAGACCCGAGAGTGCCGCATGATGGGGTGAGCTCCTGTCTCTAGTTCCAGCTCCTGCCAACCTAGCAGTTCGAAAGCAAGAAATTGCAAGTAGATAAATAGGTACCACTTCAGTGGGAAGGTAACAGCGTTCTGTGCACCTTGGTGTTTAGTCATGCCGGCTACATGACCACGGAAACGTCTTCAGACAGCGCTGGCTCTTCGGCTTTGAAACGGAGATGAGCACCGCAACCCTAGAGTTGGATTCGACTGGCTTTCGAGCAAGGGAACCTTTACCTTTACCTTATAGATAGGAACTGTCAGTCTGGGGCAAGTGATGCTCTGTATTTTTGGTGGGGGGGGCAACAGTGGGAAGGGCTTCTAGTGTCCTGGCCCCACTGCTGGACATCCTGATGGCACCTGGTATTTTTGGCCACTGTGTGACAGAGTGTTGGATTGGATGGGCCATTGTTCTGATCCAACATTGGCTTCTCTTAAGTTCTTAACCCTCAACTCTGTCAGTTGGCCAGTGGTTAAGAGCACAATCCAAAACACAGACAGGGCACCACTGAGCAAGCACTTTGTGGGAACACACTGCAGGGACAGCAAAGACTGTACTATGTGGCTGACGTCTCCTAGCTTTCTGCCCCAACAAGTACACCAGGTCCTTTTTTTCCCATTCAGCCAGCTTGTAACTTTCCCTTTAGGGAGGTAACTAGCAGCTCCACCATTGCACCGTTACTGGTTGCCACAGCACAGGTGCAAGCCTGGATTACTCTCACCCAGGCTCTTTTTGTAGCAGGAACTCCTTTGCATATTAGGCGACACACCCCTAATGTAGCCAATCCTCCAAGAGCTTACAGTAGCCCCTGTAAGAAGAGCTCTGTAACCTCTTGGAGGATTGGCTACATTAGGGGTGTGTCACCTAATATGCAAAGGAGTTCCTGTTACAAAAAGAGCCCTGCTCTGACCCCTGCCAAAATCCTCCTTTTCCCTCTTTTCAACATTCTAATCCATCATTTGAAACTGATTGACTGAGGCCCCTCAAGGGTAGAACTTGAAACCCTCCATCACAGTCACCTTGCAACTGCTGTTTGACTATTTTGTTACCTATTAGAACCAAGACCCTGGATAAAATATCTCTCCTTATAAATATTTATCTTTTGGTTTCGTAAGATTCCATGCACTCCCATTGGCTGTAAAAAGCCTTCCCTCAGCCATTGGCCCATCAGCCGCCACTCAAGAGTACTCGCGTGCCATTGGCCGGGTGCTGGGTCTGCTCCTCTTCCCCACCCACTCCCCCTGGCAGACAGCTCCCTCTCCTGAGGAAGACAGTTCTCTTGACTCCTGTGAGGGACTGTCCCTTCAGTGGCTGTTGGCAGGCAGCCAAGCTTGGTTCTGTGAGTAAAAAAAACAAAGGACTTTCAGCATAACCCCCTCCCCTGCCCATAACCCCCTCCCCAATGGCCACTTTCCTGTCAGAATAAATGGAAAAAGGCTCTTTCTCCTGCTTAGCTTCAGCATGGCTGGCTGGCTGGCTGGCTAACGAGGTGGGCCAGCAACCATCAGACCATTTTCTTCAACTCCCCGCTGTGCGGCTGACATTCCCCTAGGGCTGCCAATCTCCAGGTGGGACCTGGAGATCTCCCACTGTTACAATTGACCTCCAGATGACAGAGAGCAGTTCCCTGGGAGAATATGGTTGCTTTGGAGGGTAGACTCTATGGCATTATACCCTGCTGAGTCCTTCCACCCCCCCCCCAAATGCTGTCCTCCACAGGATCCACCCCCCAAAAATCCAGGTATTTCCATAATCAGAATTGGCACCTGTACTTTCTCCTCTGTCAGTAAAAGGCCCTTTCCACACCTATGTTGGCCTTTGGGAGAAAACTCATTGGGCCCAGTCCTGATCAGGTTGCCAACTCCAGGTGGGCAATTCCTGGAGATTTGAGGGATGGAGTCTGGAGAGGGTGAGGTTTGAGGAGGGGTGGCACCTCAGACAGGTATGATGCCATAGACTCCACCCTCCAATCCAGCCATTCCCTGATGGGGAACCATTGTTGCCAATCTCCAGGTGGGGGCTGGTGATCACTCAAAATTACAACTGCTCTCTAGGAGGAAGGGAGGAGGAGATGGAAAACTAAAGGTAGGTTGATGGTTGGCTGGGAGGGAGATAGGGTTGTCAACTCCAGGTTGGGAAATTCCTGGAGATTTGAGGGGTCGAACCTGGAGAAGGTGAGTGTTGAGGAGGGGTGGGACCTCAGAGAGGTACAATGCCATAGACTCCACCCTCCAAACCAGCCACTCCCTCCTGGGGAACCACTGTTACCAATCTTGGGGGTGGGCTGGAGATCACTCAAAATTACTACTGCTCTTCAGTTCCTCTGGAGAAAATGGTGGTCTCTGTCATTATACCCTGCTGAGATTGCCACAGCAAATTGTCACTGAGTGCCCAAAGCCGGGGCACTCTCCCAGAGCCTCTTTCTAGAGCCCGTTGTATTTATTTCCACAACGGGCCTTATTCCTAGTTTAATAATAATGTAAACATTGTGATTTCAAAATGTTTTGATTTGGATTTGGATACAAAAAGCACTATCTATATGTATCTAAGATTTTAATAGAAAAGTAATATTTTGGATATCAAAATCAAATGACATTTATACATGTGTTTGTGTGAGTGTGGTCTGTAAGGAATTCAGACTAAAGAGTGTTCAGAACAATTTGTAAAATTCATAGAAATACAGAACCCAAAGAGATTATGCATTAGCCTTTTAGAGTAAGACCTCCTGAAAGAAGCAATATGCCTTTCACAGACTCAGATAGTTTCAAAGCACAGTATGACAGGTACAGGCACAAATCCTGTTAATAAGGAACAGGATTTGTACCTGTACATGTCAGCCAACTTCTTTGAAAATTTCCACCTGTCTACAGATGTTCATTTCTCTCTCATTTTCTCTTCTTGTTTCACAGTGTTTCTGCCTTTGAGATTACAGATTCCTAGGTCACAATTTATTATAAGGAATAGTTCCTACATTCCCGTAGATCTATGTTATGATAAAAATGTAGCCTTCAGTGCTGGACCCATTGGTGTGAAAGGAACCACACATTCCTTACTGCTCTAGAACATCTAAAATTGGTTATGTGATCCTGAAATCAATACAATATTTATGAGAGTTCAAGGAGCAAATCTCAAATCTACATGGCTTTTGTTAATCCTTATGTGTTAGGAGACCTGCAGTCCTAAACATGTCCACACAGAATCCCCTAAAGTCTATTATGCAGTGAGGCTTACTCCCAGAAACATGTTCTATGGGTGGCATTTTTCTTTTACCCAAAGAATACTATAGCAACCACACAGAGATGAATAAGTATCTTTTACTGTGATTCTTTTATATTTGGTTCTCTGCTTTTGTTGTTGATTTTATAGATTTTTTAAAAAATGTATGCATGTGGTACAGCTTTTATTCACAATTTATTTGGCATTTACATATACAATGTCTGTCATTTATACATTTTTCCCTATTTTATATCTATAATAAGAAACAATTCTGATCTATTAATTCAGACATAGAGCTGGAAAAAAATGTATATTTTATGACAAAAATTTGGTGCCAGGAACCAAAATTGTGCCAAAATAAAGACTCATGGGTTCAGCTCAAGCAAGGGAATATCAAAATTGTAAGGAGGATTTTTTGGGTCAAAGCAGTAGTAATTAAAAATATGGAACAATCTCTACTACTGTAGTTCCAGAAATTCATGGCACTATGACTATAGCATTCTGAGAAATATTATCATACTAGGAATAAGGCTCTAGAAAGAGGCTCTGAGCGGGTGCCCTGGCCTTGGCACTCAGCGTCAATTTGCTGTGGTGACCTCAGCAGAGTATAATGACACAGAGCTTACTGTTTTCTCCAGGGGAACTGATTTCTGCCATCTGAAGAGCAGTTGTAATTCTGAGTAGCAAACCTATCTCCTTCCCACCCAACCATCAACATACTGTTATCTATCCCCTGTCTTCAGCTTTCCATCTCCCCCCCACACCTGGAGCCTCTACCTAGGAAAATTACAGTTTTTCTATCCCTCAGTGGGGACCCAAGCAGGAGGAGAAGTGACTTCAGCAGGGTATAATGACCCAGAGTCCACCCTGCAAAGCAGCCATTTTGTCCAGGGGAACTGATCTCTGCCATCTGGAGAGAACTTGTAATTCTGAATTATCTCCAGCCCTCACCTAGAGAATGGCAGCAATGATTTCCCAGGAGGAAATGGCTGGTTTAGAGGGTGGAGTCTATGGCACTGTACCAGTCTGAGGTCCCACCCCTCCTCAAACCCCACCCTCTCCAGGCTCCATTCCTCAAATCTCCAGGAATTTCCCAACCTGGAGATGGCAACCCTATTTCCTTCCCAGCCAATCATCAACATACTGTTATCTGCCCCTCTGACTTCAGGGGTGATTTCCCACTACAGCTGCCTCAGGGTTGCGCCGCCGTTCGCCCCGATACTATTTGTCAATTTCACACCCGAAGCCGCGGGGCTGCATTTTGACCCGCGGCTTCGCCCGATTTCCCCCGCAGTTTCGTAATCCTCAAAAAACAGGATTAGGAAACTGCGGGGGAAACTGGGCGAGCCGCGGGTCAAAATGCAGCCCCGCGGCTTCGGGTGTGAAATTGACGAATTTTATCAGGACAAACGGCGGCGCAACCCCGAGGCAGCTGTAGTGGGAAATCATCCCAGGTTTCCATCTCTTCTCCCCTCCCTGTAGCATCTATCTAGGAAAAGTACAGTCTTTCTCCACAGTGGTGACCAAAGCAGCTCACACCATTCTCACATACCCTGTGAGGTAGTTTAGGCTGAAAGTCTGTGACTAGTCCAAAATCACCCACTCAACCTGCACAGCAAGAACCTAGCAGACCCTGCTCTGAAGCACCAACTGCTACACCTAGGATAGCCAAACTTCAGGTAAAGCCTGAAGATTGCCGAGTATCACAACTGAACTCCAGACAACAGATCTCTCCCCTCCCCCCTGAGAAAATAACTGCTTTGGAGGGTGGGCTCTTTGGCATTCTATTCAGCTGAGCCTTCTCCCCTCCACAAACTCTGGCTTCCTTAGACTCCACCACAGAATATCCAGGAATTGGAGGTGGCAACCCTAGTCAGGACTGGCCACAATGAGTTCCCAACAAAGGCCTGGAAAGGGCATCCTTCTTTTGCCTTTTTACTGATAGAACCAAGTTTGGTTGCTTAGCAACAGCCACTGAGGGAAGAGTTAGTCCCACAGGAGCCAAGAAGAAGTGTCTTCATCAGGAGAGAGAGCCGTTTTGATAGTTTATTCTGTGAGTAAAGAGTGTCCAGGCTGGCAGTGGGCGGGGGGGGAGCAGACCCAGGACCCAGCCAATGGCACATGAATACTCTTGAATGGCAGTTAATTGGCCAATGGCTGATGGAGCGCACTGCACAGCCAATGGGAGAGCTGGAAATGGTCAATACGTAAGGGAATCTTTCCTTATAATAATCATCTTTTGGTTTCGTAAGATTCCATGCACTCCCATTGGCTGTAAAATGCCCTCCCTCAGCCATTGGCCCATCAGCCGCCACTCAAGAGTACTCGCGTGCCATTGGCCGGGTGCTGGGTCTGCTCCTCTTCCCACCCACTTCCCTATTTGCATGCCAGATTTACTGGCAGACAGCTCTCTCTCCTGAGGAAGACAGTTCTCTTGACTCCTGTGAGTGACTGTCTGCTCAGTGGCTGTTGGTAGGCAGCCAAGCTTGGTTCTGTGAGTAAGAAAACAAAGGACTTTCAGCATAAACCCCTCCCCTGCCCATAACCCCCTCCCCAGTGGCCACTTTCCTGTCAGAATAAATGGAAAAAGGCTCTTTCTCCTGCTTAGCTTCAGCATGGCTGGCTGGCTAATGAGGTGGGCCAGCGACCATCAAACCATTTTCTTCAACTCCCTGCTGTGCGGCTGACCTTCCCCTAGGGCTTCCAATCTCCAGGTGGGACCTGGAGATCTTCCACTGTTACAATTGACCTCCAGATGACAGAGATCAGTTCCCCGGGAGAAAATGGTTGCTCTGGAGGGTAGACTCTATGGCATTATACCCTGCTGAGTCCTTCCACACACATGTCAAATGCTGCCTTCCACAGGATCCACCCCCCCAAATCTCCAGGTACTTCCCTAATCAGAGTTGGCACCTGTACTTTCTCCTCTGTCAGTAAAAGGCCCTTTCCACACCTATGTTTTGGGGTTTTTTTAAGAAAATTTATTGTCAGGATATAATAGCATGTTCCATATTTGACTAATGATTCTTAACATATCCTTTTCTAAAGTTTTATCCCCCCTCCCCTGGCTTCCAACGATGCTCCTCCCCCATTAACATTTCAATCAATATTCTCTTACATTCAATTCATTTTCAGTATTCAAATTGAGCCTCTGGCACGAGCCGAAGGGTGAGAGCAAAAGGGTGAGAGGAAAAGGGTGAGAGCAAAAGGGTGAGGCAAAAGGGTGAGGCTCTTGGCCTGTGGCTCCTAGCCTAGGGACTCTCAGCCTAGGGGCTCTGTAAGAAGCCCAGGAACAGCCAGATAGCCAGGACCTTGGCTCCTTGGGTTCCCAGTAAGGTAAGTAGACTTCTACAACAGGAGCCATATAAATACAAAGTGTTTTAAAAGGGGGATTATAGAAAAGTATTTGTTTAAAAACAATTTTGAAGCCAGAATGCCAGCAGGGGGTTGTGGGCTATCCAGTGTTTTGCATGGAGTGTCACATGTATGACTATCTGCCCACTGGTCAGAAGTCTTGGGTGTGTGCTTGGTGCAAGGAGCTCCTGGTTTTCAGGGAGCGAGTTTGCTCCCTTGAGGCCAAGGTGGCTGACCTGGAGAAGCATAGACAGTCAGTTAGGTGCACAGAGAAGACTCTCGGGGACTTGTTAGATATGTCCCACTCTGGATCTGGCAGCCCGGCTGCTGCCAGGGAGCATGAGGGTCAAGGGGAAACGGGGCACCATGCTGAGGATAAGGGGAATGTGCCCTCAGAAGGGACCTCTTCTTCAGCTTGTGAACGGGTATCCTTTTGTACCAAGGAACTGTCCCTGGGAAGGGTGGGAGGGGGCTCTTGGTAGTTGGTGATTTGATCCTTAGGCAGGTAGACAGCTTTGTTACGAACCCGCGTACTGACCGTATGGTGACTTGCCTGCCTGGTGCGAAGGTAGCGGACATTACGCGTGTTTTAGATAGGCTGGTAGATAGTGCTGGGGAGGAGCCAGTGGTCGTGGTGCACGTCGGCACCAACGATGTGGGGAAATGCAGTCGTGAGGTCCTGGAGGAGAAACTTAGGCTGCTGGGCAGGAAACTCAAGGCCAGGACCTCCAAGGTAGCCTTCTCAGAAGTGCTACCTGTTTCACGCGCAGGGCCAGAGAGACAGGCACAGATCAGGAGTCTCAATGCGTGGATGAGACGGTGGTGTAGGGGGAAGGGTTCAAGTTTGTTAGGCACTGGGATGCTTTTTGGGACAAGAGGGAGCCGTACAAAAGGGACGGTCTCCACTTGTCCCGAGAAGGAACCAGGCTGCTGGCGCTCAAAATCAAAAAGGTGGCAGAGCAGTTTTTAAACTGAATAATGGGGGAAAGCCGACAGGAGATGAAAAGTCTCTGGTTCGGTACCTTTGTCGCCAGCTATTTTACCTTTGTCGCCAGCTATTTTTCTCCTCGGTCTATGGCCCTCTGATGGTCCTCCTGAAAAAGACAAAAAACTAATCAGTATTCTCTCCACAGCTGCTAAAATTCTAATTGCAAAGCATTGGAAAGATACCAAGGTGCCTAGCATAACACAATGGTGGTATAAAGTATGGGACCTATTTATGCTAGACAATTTTTCAATTTATCACTCCAATACTCAAAACGAGAGTGACTTCTCTAACCCTCTAAGTATCTGGTACCCTATCCTAGAGAAAATAGACATTGACACCTTTGATTGGGAAACTATTTCTAAGGCCAAATACAAGTTACTGTTATTCAGATAGTCTATGTTTGATATGCGAGGTTTTATAATTTTTTATGCTTTTATATATTATGTAATTGATGTTAAGTAATTAAAAAAAAAAAGTCTCTGGTTCGGGATGGCTCATCTCAAAGAGATGAAGGAGTAGCTATTACTTTTGTACAAGGAAATGGATTACAATTGTCCACTGAGACTGTGGCTAATGATAGGAACTGCCTGGCAAGGTCTCAAGGCAGCAAGAGGAAGGCTGTGGGCTTAACAAACGTGGGAAACTATAAGTGTTTATACACAAATGCTAGAAGTCTCCGAGGTAAAATCGGGGAGTTGGAATGCTTGGTGTTGGGGGGGAAATAGACATTGTGGGTATTTCAGAAACTTGGTGGGATGAGGAAAATCAGTGGGATACGGTGATTCCTGGTTATAAATTATATCGGAAGGATAGGGGGGAAGGGTTGGAGGTGGGGTGGCTCTGTATGTCAGAGAGGGTATACCGTCCAGTAAGATTGAGAGGGTATGAGAATTGGATTCGCTTCTTGAAATGCTTTGGGTTGAAATAGTGGGTCCAAAAGGAAGCTTAACAGTGGGAGTTTGTTATCGCCCACCAGATCAAAAGATAGAGGAGGATTATAAAATGATGAATGAATTAAAGATAGCGGGTAGACGAAATAACTGTGTTGTAATAGGCGACTTTAACTACCCACACATTGATTGGGTCAATATGAGTTCTAGTCAGGAAAAAGAGATTGAGTTTTTAGACACTCTCAATGACTGTGCTGTGGAACAGATGGTCACAGATCCTACCAGGAGAGAGGCGATCCTGGATTTGTTCCTAAGTAACACCCAAGACCTGGTGAGAGATGTAAAAGTGATTGCACCACTTGAGAACAGTGATCATAATGTCATTGAGTTTAACATTTGTACAGATAGGGAGTTGCCCAAAAAGACTGACACAACCACTTTTAACTTTAAAAGGGGTAACTTCTCTGGTATGAGGGGACATGTGAGGAAGAAATTGATAGGAAGAGTGGAGAAGGTCAAAACCATTGGGGAAGCTTGGAGAGTATTTAAAAAGACAATCCTAGAAGCTCAGAAAAAATATATACCGCAGGTTAGGAAAGGTACAAATAGGTATAGAAAAAAGCCTGCATGGTTAACAAATAAAGTAATGGAAGCTGTAAAAGTTAAGAAGGATTCCTTTAAGCGGTGGAAAGCTAGTCTTAGTGAGGTTGATAAAAGGAACACAGACTATGGCAAATAGAATGCAAGTCTGTGATCAGGCAAGCAAAAAGGGAATATGAGGAGCATATCGCAAAAAACATAAAGGCCAACAGTAAAACTTTCTTCAAATACATTAGAAGTAGGAAGCCAGCCAGGGAGGCAGTGGGGCCCTTGGATGACCAAGGGGTAAAAGGAGTAGTGAAGGATGATAGGGAAATGGCTGAGAAGCTGAATGCATTTTTTGCCTCTGTCTTCACTGTGGAAGAGGAGAAGTGTTTGCCCACTCCAGAAGCACCGATTTCGGGAGGGGGTTTGAAAGACCTGAATCAGATTGCGGTGACAAGAGAGGAAGTCCTCCGACTGATGGACAATTTAAAAACTAATAAATCACCGGGCCCGGATGGCATTCATCCAAGAGTTCTGAAAGAACTCAAATGTGAACTTATGGATCTCCTGACAAAAATATGTAATCTTTCTTTATAATCTGCCTCCATTCCTGAGGACTGGAAGGTAGCTAATGTCACTCCCATCTTTAAAAAGTGCTCCAGGGGAGATCCGGGAAATTACAGGCCAGTCAGTCTGACATCGATACCGGGTAAGTTGGTGGAAACTGTTACTAAGGAAAGAATTAGTAGGCAGATTGATAAACAAAAACTTTTGAGGCAGACTCAGCATGGGTTCTGTAAGGGAAGATCTTGTCTCACTAACCTGTTAGTGTTTTTTGAGGGAGTGAACAAACATGTGGACAAGGGGGACCCAATAGATATTATTTACCTTGACTTCCGGAAAGCTTTTGATACAGTTCCTCATCAAAGGCTCCTAAGTAAGCTCAATAGTCATGGGATAAAAGGACAAGTCCTCTTGTGGATCAAAAACTGGCTTATAAATAGAAAACAGAGAGTGAGTATAAATGGGAAACTTTCTCAGTGGAGGGTGGTAAGCAGTGGGGTACCACAGGGATCAGTACTCGGTCCAATGCTTTTTAACTTGTTTATTAATGATTTGGAATTGGGAGTAAGAAGTGAAGTGGCTAAATTTGCAGATGACACGAAGTTGTTTAGGGTGGTGAAAACTAGGGAGGAGTGTGAGGCACTCCAAAGGGATCTGTTGAGGATGGGTGAGTGGGCGTCAACGTGGCAAATGGGGTTCAGTGTGGCCAAGTGCAAAGTGATGCACATTGGAGCCAAAAATCCTAAATATAAATACACGTTGATGGGGTCTGAACTGTCAGAGACTGACCAAGAGAGAGATCTTGGAGTCCTAGTGGATAACTCGCTGAAAATGTCTAGACAATGTGTAGCTGCAATAAAGAAGGCCAACGCTATGCTGGGGATTATTAGGAAGGGAATTGAAAACAAATCAGCCAGTATCATACTTCATGGGTTTCCATATTAAATTAAAAATTCTACTTCTCATTTTCTTGTCTGCTCATGGCTTAAGTATCCACAGATGTGGCCATGTTGAGAATTACATATATTGATTATATTTCTCATCAATTCCTCATCTAATTTTGCACATAACCATATGCAGAATTTTAAAAATCCACACAAAGCCAATTACAGGGCTTTGTTTGTTTGTTTGGCAAAGCCTCACAAGTCCCAAGATGGCAGGGGAAGGACTATCAGGAGGGAAAGAAAAAGGTGGCCGGATGAGGTGGCTGCTGACTGTTGGTGATGCTTGGGTTGGGAGGGGGCCTGGCCAGCCAGACACCCTGTGAGATAAGTGGGGCTGAGAGAGCTCTTTTGAGAACTGCTCACGAGAGAACAGCTCTGAATGAACTTGTAACTGACCCAAGGCCACACCAGCAGCTGCATGTGGAGGAGTGGGGAATTGAACCCAGTTCTCCCGGATTAGAGTCTGTGCTCTTAACCACTAACCAAACTGGCTCTCCTCATGAGGAATTTCCTCATGAGTTTTTCACAGGCCTCTGTAGTACTTATTTCCTTAAATCCATATTCTGTGAAAATCCACCATTCTCAATAATATCAATATATAATCAATTTCTACAGCCTTCAGGTTCCTTTACATGTATATTACAAATATTTTCCACTTTCCTTCCATCATAGAACTCAAAAAGCAGTTTGGGTTAGGGTTCTGAGGATGCCATCTGTCTGGGTACCAACCAGATCCAGGCATGCTTAGCTTTGGCAAGGTTCCTGTATTGATGTCCCTGTGCCCTCTAACCATACCCTGGGGCAATATTTATTGATTGATAAATTGCAGGGGTCTTTTCGTAGAAGAACAGCTGCAGGAGCTCATTAGCATATGGTATGCTAATGAGCTATTAGGCTATTAGCATATGCCACACCCCCTGACATCACCGGAAGTGATGTCAGAAGGGGAAGTAAAAGGGGGAAGCATCTTCAAAAGCCTCCCCTTCCCTTCCCCAGCTGGTCTGGGTGGGGGAGCTAAGAGAGAAGGAGTTTAAAGTTTAAACTCCTTCTCACTGAGAGTTGGGCCACAGAAGGAGGAAAGAGGGAAGGAAAGAGAGAGAGTAGAGAGAAGGAAAGAAGGAAGGAAAGAGAGAAAGAAAGAGAGGGAAGAGGGAGGGAAACAGGGAAAGGAGGAAAAAAGAGAAGAGAAGAAGGTGGGAAAGAAAGAAAGAAAAAAGAGAGAAGAGAAGAGAAAGAATGAGGGAAAGAGGAAAAAGAGAAAGAAGGAAAGGAGGGAATGAAAGAAATTCAGTGGCAATTCAGCCCCATTATACCCTATGGGCCATTGAAGTCAATGGTGAAAACATAGGGTATATTCTGGGGCTGGAGGGAGGGTTTGAGGAGAGGCTCCAAGATCACAGGATAGCTGATGGAGCCTCTCCCCAAGATACCCACCAAGCTTCAAGAACATTGGACCAGGGGGTCCATTCTATGGGCCCCCAAACAGGTTGCCCCATTTCTCCATTGTTCTCTATGGTGGGAAAATAAGTTATTTTTTTCCCACCATAGAGAACAATGGAGGGAATAGGGGCAACCTGTTTAGGGGCCATAGAATTGGACCCCCTGGTCCAATGTTCTTGAAACTTGGTGGGTATCTTGGGGAGAGGCTCCATCAGCTATCCTGTGAGTTTCGAGCCTCTCCTCAAACCCTCCCTCCAGCCCCTAGAATATACCCTATGTTTTCACCATTGACTTCAATGGCCCATAGGATATAATGGAGCTGAAATTGACATTCGGCTGCCTGAAAGACTCTCCGGGACGCTGGCTGGGGGCGGGGCTTGGCTCCTGAGCTCCCGGAGCTGCGCTCCGGTGGGCTCCCCCGGAAAAGACCCCTGATAAATTGTAAATTACATTTTGCCAATAGTTTCGACTCAGCTCGACACACTTTCAGCACAATACACTTTTCTAAAGGATGGGTTCTGATTAGGTGTTAAGTACCTATGTAATAGCGGAAGACAGGAGGACAGCAGAAGACAGGAGGGCCTGGTGTGATCTGGTCCATGGGGTCATGAAGAGTCGGACTCAACTGTGTGACTGAACAACAACAACCAATGTAATGCCATCATTTTAAACTCTTCAAATGGGAGCCTTCTTCCTATTACTTTACTAGTATTTTATTTATTTATTTATTTAATTCAAACTTTTACCCCACCCTCCTAGCCAAAGCCGGTTCAGGGCAGCTTACAACAAATAATCATATGAAAAACATAAATCACAATTAAAACAGTTCTAAAACCATAATAAAGTGCTAGTGATTATTCACCATAAATGGTAGCAGCCCTCATTTGCAGGTCTCAACGCACCATAAGCTCACAGTGTTCATTTTAGATGTTCCAGCAGTACTTGTTGTTCTTCAGGCTGTAGGTGTGTTTGTTACCCTGTGGTAAAGATCATGTGTTAACTGCAGTGATTACAGCAATAATAATGTTCAGATGCATTTTTCTATAATTAAATAATAACGTATTATTTCCCATAATCTCAAATTATGACTAGCTTTGTTTGCTGTATACTTCAGTGCTGTGCTAGTATCCATTACCAAAAAATTATGACACAGCTAGTTCACTTGTCAACAGTAGAAACATAACACATCGACAAAGGTGCAACATTTTGATTGTGGCCTGGCAAGCAACTCAAGAAGCTCATTTACAATTCCTAGACTGCTGTAATGAGGCTCTCTTGGGAATAGACAACATTTTGTGGTACTGGAAGTCATGCCGATAAGCATCTAGGATTATTCAGTATGAGAACATATATAAACTCCAGAGAACCCCAATGATTATATACAGGAGCTGGCTTTGTGTTTCTGGATTTTCAGATCTGTTGTTGTTTTAGACTTCCTCATTAATGGGGTAAAGAGAGGTAACATGGAATATATTTTTTAAATGTACTGGAATAATTTTCCCTTTAGAGAAATAGAAGTACAGCATAAGGATATTCTGGAAATTTTAAGTAGCTTTCAGTAAGAATTGTATAAATTGTTTAATGTTTTAAAGAAATCAACTTTTATTGTTAATATTCATTATAGAAGTGATTGTTTTGATAGTGATATTGAATGTATATGGAGCTTTACAAAACAGCATCATTCAAAATGTAGGACCCTGCCACATGGAGTATGCAATATAAAATTTGATTGTGAGGAAGATAAAGAAAGAGAAGAATTATACAGTTGAATTAGAAGGTTTGCCCCATTTAGATGATCTGGGAGGGAGTTTTGGTATAAGAGAAGGACCTTTATGGAAGGAAGGGTATGCAGAGGCATTTTAGAAAGCTGGAGTCTGTTAATTGGCTGATGTTGCTGAGGTGAAGGGAAGATTCTTATTATTTACCACTAGGAAGAACATAAGAAAAGCCTTGCTGGATTAGATCAGTGGTCCATCTAGTTCATCATCCTGTTTCATACCCTGTCCAACCAGTTATTCTAGAGGGCCAACAACAGGGCATTGATGCCAAGGCCTTTCTCCGACATTGCCTCCTGGCAATGGTATTCAGAGGTTTCCAGTCTCTGAGTGACAGAGTTCCCTTTAGTCACAATGTCTTGTAGCCATTGATGGACCTGTCCCTGAATTTATCAAATCTCCCTTTAAACCCACCTATGCTTGTGGGCATCACTACATTCTCTGGCAGTGAATACCGCATTCTAATCACACATTGAGTAAAGAAGTATTTCTTTTTATCCATCCTAAATCTATTGTGCAACAACTTCATTGGGTGCCTTGAGTCTTGTATTTTGGGAGAGGAAAAAAGATTTCTCTCTCATCCTCTCTCTGTCCCATACATAATTTTATAAACCTCTATCGTGTGTGTGTGTCCCATCTTCTTTGTCCCAGTCTCTTTAGCCTGAGCATTATAGTATCAGCAATTTTATTTTCAGTCCCTTTTTTGATAATTCCTACTATAGAGTTTTCATTTTTTACAGCTGTTGCACACTGAATTGACATTTTCACTGAGGTATCCGTTATGACCCCAAGGTCTCACACTCTCAGCAATTCCAGACCCTATCAGCATATACGTATAGTCAGGGCTCTTTTTGTAGCAGGAACTCCTTTACATATTAGGCAACACATCCCTAATGTAGCCAATCCTCCAAGAGTTTACAGAGCTGTAATGTATCCACTGGAGAACATGGGCTCTGGACAGCCATGTGCTTGGACTGGTTCTAACCGGTCCACCATGTGGCCAGGCGAAGGGCCTGAGCTTCGCCCCAAAGGACAATGGACTAGTGGATCCTGACTCCTCTCCAATGGAGGAGCAGGAGTTAATCCAATCAATGTAAATAGCGAATCACCGTGTGTGTGTGTGTTTGGGGTGTGGTTCACTTGGGGATAAAAGCCGGCCTGCGAGCTGGCTCAGTTGTCTTGTTCTTCATCTAATAAAGTATGTGAGAGCTGAAATCACTAGTAAGTCTCCGTACTTTTCAAGAGCTCTTCTTACAGGCGCTACTATAAGCTCTTGGAGGATTGGCTACATTAGGGGTGTGTTGCCTAATCCTCCAAGAGCGTACAGAGCTCTTCTTACAGGCACTACTATAAAATCTTGGAGGATTGGCTACATTAGGGGTGTGTTGCCTAATATGCAGAGGAGTTCCTGCTACAAAAAGAGCCCTGCTTATAGTTGGGAAAATTTTGTTCCACTGTTTTTGTTCCTTACACTTACCTACACTGAACTTAATTTACCACATTGTTTTCCACTCACTCAACTAAAAGAAATCCTTTTGGGGCTCTTAATAGCTGGCCTTAGTTTCATCATCCTGAATAATTTTGTGCCATTATCAGATTTGTCCACCACACCGCTCACCCACAATGACAACCATTATTCTGAAGAACATTCCCAAGAAAGGTTTCATTATCCTTTATACATGTACACACACCTGATAAAAGGAGAGTTGATTGTCAAAAGCTTATACCTCCAAAATCTTCTAGGTGTTACTGGACTTGAATCTAGGGGTGCGTTTTCGGCACGGCTCAGAAACGGCTTTTACCTGCGCATTCACATGCCCAACATCTGCCCACCGTCCCCAGCCGTCGCTTTCTGGAGCAAACCCTCTGTAAACTGGAGTATTTTGACACCACTTACCCAAGTGGTGTTTTCCTGATTCTCCGTTTCAAGCCGCACTTTTCGCTGTCTGATCGCTCCACTTCTGGGTGCTTCACCCCCCCTCCCCTCTGGGAAGCTGCCTCCGGCTTCCGGTTTTAGTCCGCCATTTTTTTTCCCTTAGCAGTGTGCGCTTGAGCGGAGCTCCGCACTTAAGTTAAATAAAGAAAAGCTTCACTGGTGCCTAGTTTAGGCATTTAGACGAGTCCGGGATCTCGGGGAGGCCATTTTCGGGGAGAAAATGTAAAAAGGAGTCTTCATTTAAACTTTAAAGGGACCGGTTGAGATCGCTCTTCTGCGCACGCGCCAAACTTTCTGTTCGGGAGAGGGCTGCCTGTGCGCATGCTCAAAGGAGAGGGGAAAACCCCCCCACCTGCAGGAGGACGGCGGGGAGCTCTGAAGGAGGAGGTGTGTGATCGCGATTCTCCAGTTTTAAAAAAAAACATGCATCGTGCCGGAGCAGTTTAAACCGCTCCAGCACGCTGTCTAAACGCACCCTAGATCTTTCACTGCAAGCTGACACAACCACACTCTGAAATTAACACATTAGTAGTCACATTTCCTCACAAAATAATTATGGGAATCAGGTCTTCAAATACAGCTTGGGCTGCAATAGAATATTCTGTGGTGATCTAGAAATGCCTGTGGTTTGCTGTTCAAAAATCATAGGGAACCTTGTCTTGATTGTCTCTCACAGGTGTGGCACATTAATGTCATTTCCTGCACCTTTTTTAAAAAGAGGGCCTTCAGGCACTTTAAAGATTAATGAGTTTATGATGGTATAAACTTATGTGCTGTGAGTAATCTTTTTCAGATTGGAGGGAAGTGCTATCTGAGATGGGTATGCAGTTGGATATTGCTGACCCTAAAAGTCATCTGACTTACCTGGCATTGGACTGGGTAGGCTATATCCGAGGTAGTCTTTGAAGAACAACTCCTGGATCTGTTAACATCATGAATTATCAGGAATTTAACAGAGCCTGCCTGTCTGCCTCCTTTTCCTCAGGAAACAGTTTTTTTCCAGGCCAATCTTAGTCCTGGCACCAGTCAGAAGAGCTGCCTTGGAGTCTTTCTTGGAGGGGAGGGAAATTTTAAATGGCAGTCACCAGTTATGTTAGCCAATTTGTGCTGTGTGTGTGCTGCATTGCTCCCCACATCCTGGGATGGATCCCGCCTGGACTATGCTGGACTCTTTTCTCAACAGAATGGTTTGATTCATTTTGATTATTAATGTATTACTATTAGCTAACCTTTCCTCTGTCCTTTTCTCCCAGCAGGATAGTAAGGGGTGACATTTGGGAGAGGTATTATATTTTCTGTTGTTTTGGGTTCTGTGAAAATTAATCTTTGGTTTGTTTTGATATTCTCTCTTGCCTCTTTTGTGCTTCTGAGAAGTTTGTTACTTTTTATTGTTATGGTTCATTTTTCTTGGTTTGTCAGCTTTTCTGGTTGTCTTTAGTTAGTGAGTTACCTTTTCTCCATATTTTTGTAGATTAGTTACTTTGGGCAACATCACATTTTTTATTGTTTAGGTTTGGATAAGTAGGCTCCTTGTCATTTTCTTAGATTACCCTGCAAACCAACAAACCAATTGCAATGTAACATGAGCTTGCCTCAGCAACATGATTGGTGGAGCAGGTGTGCACCTCGTAGACAGACCCTCTGGAAGGACTATTTGTACTTGTGCCAGTCCAAAAAGTTTGTGCCAATTTTTTTTTAAATGACACAAGATACTGAGTATAATATCATTAATTGTCTATACTTCAGCTCATTCAGTCAGATGTCTGAAAAGATACCTGTCTTCTGTTGTTAGCTTTGGAAAAATGATTTATACATTGCTATTTACAAGAAGATTCTCCTGAGAGCAGCTAACAACTACAATAGTAACACCTTGAATTTATCCCTTATAAGATCCTCCATATCAATTCTCATTTCATGTTATAGGATGAGGTTACAGTGTCATGCATCCAGCTCTTGATATCCCACAAAAGACATCTCTGCAGTAAAAATAGATCAAATCAGCACCTTTAGATTTAGAAAGGAATAGAAGAAGCATTTGATATGTCACCCACTAAAACAAGCCTCTTGTTCCATATATATATATATATCAGAGCAATGAGAGTGTGTTGTGACGTAAAGTTAATGAAAAGGAATTGTTAATTTAGTCTTTGTCCTTGATTACCAGAATGAGATATTTTTATTGCTTCTTAGAGCCCCCTGATTTCTTATTCCAAGTCCTTTGCTTAAGATGTAAGTGATATTATGAAAGCAGAATAACAAATAGGTGTTTCAGTAAACTGAAATAAATTAGCTTTTACTTACCAAAGAAATTCAGCTCTTCCTCTGAAGCTAATCCACTGATAGAGAAGTCATTGAATCCTACCTCCCTTTTTGACAACTGCACACAGATGGGCTGCAGAAGAAAGATGACAAATGAGTAGTGTTTGCCTAGATTAATGGGTATTATCATGTTAATAGATGTTTATGGTGTAGTTTGTGAGGATCACGTGATTGTGCAGAAATGCCGGTCTTTTTGTAGACTAGAGAGAGAGAGAATATGTACATAGGTTATTAATCTTTTATGATGAGTGTCTTTTTTGCCTCTCTAATGTGTCACAATTAAACTGAGGGAGGGGGATACCCTAGACACAAGCTGAGATCTTAGATGATGCCCCAGCTTTCTTTGGCATACAAAGTATAGTATTTTCTACTTCCTTTTAATGTAGCTGCTTATAATGTGGAATTGACGCTGTGGCCATCACTTTGGAAACTTGACATATTGATCAAGAGTTTAGCCTTCCTAACTACTAGTCATATATCAGCTGCTGTTGATGACGTCAAGCCCCATTTGATGAAAAGAAGATCCTGCATTCCACAAGGATAGCTTCTGCCTCTTGCAAGGTACAATTATTCTTCCATTCCAGTGAAATTAACAAATGCTGTAGATTTATGATGCTAGGGTTTTGTGTTAATTGATGTAAGGAGTGCTAAACAACTGATCTCCAAAGATCTTCAAATATATCCTCCAGTATTAGAACATTTGTTTTAAGGCCACTTCTACAGGGGGATTTTTCCATGGATGAATGCAGGAAGCCTCCAGATTTACTGGGAACTTCCATATGTTATGCTCATTGTGAGGAGGAGCTATGGGCCTCCTGGGGCTTTCCAGTTTCAGACAGTTCTAAGGAACCCTTCCTTTGATCCAGCTCAAAGGAGGAACTGCTGCATGGTGGCGGTCGGAGCAATCACATGGAGCAACCTGCAGCTGATACAGGGCAGGAGCAGAGCCAAGGTCCACATTCAGAATTGCAGAATTGCAGAATTGCAGAAATGCTTTGCATTTCCTCCCCTGCACATTGTGCAGATGCTAGGGAGGGAGAGGGAGAGCGGTTGGGGTGAAGACAGTCATGTGGACACCATTCAGACCCTCTTCTAAGCAATTTGCTAGTGCTGCCATTGGATAAGGGCATGTTTTGACTCCCTTGTATGGAAGTGGTTTGAGTGAACCAAGAATGTCCAAAATGATGGTGAATTTGCCATATGACTAATTTCATTCCATGAGGCCTTGTTAACACACTTTGTCAAAGTAGTTTTGAAATATTGACCTTTAGAGATATGATTCCCTACAATTATTTATTTATTTATTTATTTATTTATTTATTTATTTATTTATTTATTTATTTATTTCTTCAGATTTATATTCTGCCTTCCCTGCAAGCAGATTCAGGGCAGATTACAACAGGAATTTGAAATAACAATTAAAACAATACAGGAAATAAATAATCAAAACAGTTTAAAACAAAGAATATGAGTTGAGAATAGAGGGTGCTGTAATTTAACAAATGCAGATGTTCTCAAAATGGGAGCAGCTGGACCATAAACCAGACTATAAGTGATATGTATGACACTTAGGCAGTTCTCAACAAAAGTGATTCAGCTTTAATAAGTGATTCAACAGCTCAGAACAGACAACAAACATAGAGAAACAGGCTCTTATTTAAACAGTGTGGGCTAGTATAGCCACGCCCACATTCAGGTTAATAACCAATGGTATTACAGAGATAACATCCAATCAGTTTGCTTCCCTCCAGCACAATCCTTGTCTCCTGATTGGCCTGCTACACAGAGTAGCCAATCAGGTATTGCCATTCAGGATACCAGCATGTCAATGGAGATGAAACATAACAATGGGGAGGACATAACATCCCTCCACCCTATGAATGGACTACCTCTGAACAGACATAGTCCTTCAGATAAGCTGGCCTCTGCCTGGACCATTGAGACCAATGCAGGGTCTCTGTTGGGGGTGTCTGCTCCTCACTAGTAGTCTGTGGACTACTACTTGCCTGTTCAGGCACCTGAGATTCTGTCCCTTGTCTGATCAGAGCTACCTCCCTAACTTCGGTGACCTGAGGAGTTTCACCCACCTCTACCTCTAGAGGCACTGGTCTGGCAGTTGGGCTCTCTGCTTCTTGGTCTGGGGTGGACCATCGCTGGTGTAGCTGGTCGATGTGGTGCCTAAGTTGCCGGCCATTGTCTGTCTGTACCACATATGATAGCGTTCCAGCTGCTTCGATGATAACACCCGGAAGCCAGAGGTGTCCCTCCCCATAGTTCTGGGTGAAAACTAAGTCCCCTGCCTAAAAAGACCTAGGAGTTTCCCTGTCCTCCCTCTGGGGCGGTCGATCCATGGTGAGATTGGGGTGGATTCTGTCAAGGAGGGTGGTGAGGCGGCGACCCATTAATAACTCTGCAGGACTCCTCCCTATAGCAGAGTGTGGTGTTATATGCTGGTATAAGAGGAATGAGGCCACCTTTTGACTCCAGTCCCCCTGAGTCATTCTCCCCAGAGCCTCCTTTGTTGTTCAAACCATTCTCTCTGCCTGCCTGTTAGTTGCAGGATGGAATGACACCGATGTAATGTGTCTAATTACATTGTCCTGCATGAACTTCTCAAACTCTGCTGACCCAAATTGAGAGCCCGTTATCATAAACTAATGTGTCCAGCAACCTGTGTGTGGAAAAAAGCTTTTGCAGTGCTTTTATGACTGCCCCGGTTGTCATTTTGCTCATTGGGAGCACCTCGAGCCATTTGGAATAAGCATCAACTACAATTAAGAAAACCTGCCTGTGAAATGGGCCAGCAAAGTCGACATGGATCCTAGACCATGGTCTGTGTGGGTTTTCCCAAGGGTGCAGAGGAGTGTGGGGGGAATCAGGTCTGGACAGCTGACACTTGTTGCAGACCTTTACCCACCCCTCAATGTCGTGGTCAATCCTGGGCCACCAGACATAGCTCCAGGACAGAGCTTTCATTTTCACCATGCCTGTATGACCCTTGTGCAGCTCCTCCAAGACCCTTTCCCATAAGGGAGGAGGCACTACCACCCTGTTCCCCCACAAAAGACAGTCTTTATGTACAGATAGTTCTTTTTGGTGTGTACAATAAGCCTGAAATTCTGGCAGCAAACGACCCATTGGCCACCCCCTCCACACCCAGTTAAGCACCCAGGCGATTGTGGAGTCCTTCGCCAATTTGGCGGGAATATCCGAGGCATGGACTAGTAGCTGCGATAGTTCTTCCAGGGCCATTACCTCATAGGTGGGAGTGCGGTCCAGGGCAGGTCCCCGAATGGGACACCGGCTCAAGGCGTCTGCATGTCCCATTGCCTTGCCAGGGCAATGTTCCAGTTCAAAATCATATGCAGCCAGGAAAACTGTCCAGTGCAGCATACAGGGTGAGAAGACTGGAGGAGTTTGGCATCCCAGTGCAAAGAGACCCAGCAAGGGTTTATGATCGGTGACCATCACAAACTTCCGACCATACAAAAAATGATGATTTTGTTTAACACCAGCAAATAATGCAATTCCCTCCTTATTGATTTGTGCATAATTTCTCTCAGCCCCAGTCAGTGTCCTTGAATAATAAGCTATTGGAGCTTCTCACCCATCCGCCATCTTGTGGCTGAGGACGGTGCCAATTCCAAATGGAGAGGCATCTGCGGCAAGTATTAGCGGTTTCCCCTCGTCATAGTGCATCAACAATGAATTAGACACCAGCAAGTCTTTTATTTCATTAAACACTTTATCATGCTGCGGCCCCCAGGTCCACCGTGCCCTTTTTTCAAGCAGTTTGTGTAAAGGTTCTGCCACCAACGCCTTGTGGGGTAAGACGGCGTAGTAAAAATTCAAGATGCCCAAGAATGACTGCAGCTCTTTTTTTGTTTTGGGCTTTGGCACTTGTTGGATGGCAGCAACCTTGCTCTTTGTGGGGTGGACACCTTGTTCATCAGTCAAAAACCCCAGAAATTCAACCTGTGAAACCCCAAACTGGCATTTTTGTTTTTTGACCTTTAATCCAGCCACTTGGAATCGGCCTAGCACACCCCTAAGATGCTCTGCCAGGTCTTCCTCACTGGCACCAGCAACCAGCATGTTGTCAAAATAAGGCACCACCCCGGTAGATCCCTGAGCAATCCCTCCATTAAACTCTGGAAAATACCTGGAGCCACATTGACTCCAAATTGTAAGCACTTGACCCTGAACGCTCCTCGATGGGTCACAGTCAACTGTGCCTCTGCTGCCCTGGGGTCCTTGGGCAACTGCTGATATGCTTGTGCCAGGTCTAGCTTTGCAAACAGTCACCGCCCCTTCAGCGAAGCCAATACGTGGCTTATAATAGAAACGGGGTAAGACTGCTGTTGCAAAGCTTTGTTCAAAGTACATTTATAGTCAGCACAGATCCTGACTGAACCATCTGGCTTGATGGGTGTTACAATGGGTGTTTCCCATTTAGCATAAGGCACAGGTTCTAAAACCCCCTGAGCCACCAACTTATCAAGTTCTGCCTCAATTTTCGGTTTGAGGGCCAGCAGCACATTCTGTACCGCAACCTGATGGGCGCTACTGAGGGATCTAACTCAAATGTGACTGGCAGACTTGTATACTTCCCAAGGGTTCTGTCAAACACTTCTGGGAACTCAGCATACTATGAACTCAATTTATTCCCACCAATGTGGTCGATCCCAGACACAGTGATTCCCAGAGCCTCAAACCAGTCTAACCCAAGCAGACTGGCCCTCCACCCCTGAGTCACTTGGAGACCTACGGTCCCCTTAAACCCTTTAAATTGTACCTCGAAAGTGACTTCCCCAGCCACTGGTATGCACCACCCCTGAAAATCTGAGAGATGCACCCCACTGGGTGCTAACCGGCGGTGGCTCCTGTGAGGGAACAAACGCTGGAATGTTTCCGTTGAGATGATGGTCAACGCTGATCCCGAGTTGACCTCCATCTCATACGGCACTCCATCCAGCAGCATGGTGATGTGGATCTTCTTCTTGGCATGACTTTGAGTGCTCAGGACAGTCATTGGGCCGGAATGGCTGGTGGTCACATTGCACTCCACTTGCTTCCGTGCTCTGGTGTCTTGGTCCCTCCTCGGCATTCCAGGTGACAAATGAGGTGATTTCTTCAGTCCTGTAACCTTGTAGACTCTGGCCAGATGGCCCCGCTTTTGACAGTTTCGGCACTTTAGGTCATGTGCCCAGCACTGGTCCTGCTCGTAATTGCCACCACAACCTGCGCATCTCAGCCTCTGTGTTGCTTTCCTTGTGGTCCACTGCGGCTTCGCTTTCCGCATCTGATGGACGTCCTCGCCATCGGCCTCAGAGTCGGATGTCGATTCACAGTGAATGGCCTTCTCGACCCTTGGTTGTGATGGTCCGGTGGCTTGCTGGACCTCCCAAGTGGACCACTCGGCAACTTCCATGGCTATAGCCTCTGCATAGGCCATAGCATAGGTGAGTTCAGCTTTGGTGAATAGCCACTGCTGTAGACGCTCGTCTTGTAAGCCACACACCAACTGGTCCCTCAAAGCCGTCTCTAGGTTAGAGAATCCACATGTGTGGGCAGCTTTCCGCAGCTCGGTGACAAATTCTGCAATCGATTCTCCGACCTTCTGGTCCTGTTTATAGAACATGTGATGGCATACAATTTCGGACAGACTAAACACATAGTGATTTTTCAGCTTTGTTTTTAAGTCTGCCAGTGACACTGTCAGGATGTCGGTCAGCGCGAACAGGGACCATGCCACGTCAAACACTGCTTGGCCACAGGAACTCAGCAGTACTGCTGATTTCATGGCTTCTTTCTTGATTTGGTGTGCCCTTATGTGACCCTCGAACCGTGTTATGTACGATTCCCAGTCTTCCAGGCCTGGTTTGAACGCCTCAAATTTGGTGCTGGCTGCCATCCCTTTCGCCGGTTCTGCCGGTGGGTTGGCAGGGTGCTGTTCTGCTGGTAGTGGAACCTCGCTTGGTCCCACTTCATCTGACGTTGTGTTGGTATTCAGAGGGGCTGCCTACCTGCTATATCCCATCCTTGTCACCACTGATATGTATGACACTTAGGCAGTTCTCAACAAAAGTGATTCAGCTTTAATAAGTGATTCAACAGCTCAGAACAGACAACAAACATAGAGCAACAGGCTCTTATTTAAACAATGCAGGCTAGCATAGCCACACCTACATTCAGGTTAATAACCAATGGTATTACAGAGGTAACATCCAATCAGTTTGCTTCCCTCCAGCACAGTCCTTGTCTCCTGATTGGCCTGCTACACAGAGTGTATTCAGGATACCAGCATGTCAATGGGGATGAAATCCAAGCTCAGGACATAACAATAAGATCTTCTCAGATGGGCCTTATCAGATGGAAAGCTTCAGCAAGCTTTGGCAAGGGAGGCCAAAAGATGGAATAAATGGACTCCTGCCACCTCACCTAAAATCTTGGTGGAACAGCTCCATTTTACAGGCTCTACGGAACTGTAATAGGTCCCACAGGGCCCTGATCTCAGGCAGGAGCATGTTCCACCAGATCGGGGCCAGAGCAGACAAGGCCCTGACCATAGTTGAGGCTATGTGGACATCCCTTGGGTTGGGGACAGCCAGCAGATGGTGGTCTACTGAATGCAAAGCTCTCTGGGGAACATATAGGGAAAGGCAATCCCCCAGATATTTCAGTCCCTGGCCACACAGTGCTTTAAAGGTTTTTACAGGGGCAGCAATTCTATTACTATTACATCAGCTGCTGCAAAAAGATTGGAGGATAGTTGATGCTTCATTCATCGGAGCATTCGTGAAAGAAAATGGTGTAATATCACATAGCAGAGTTTCTCTTGCTTTTAATAACCTCTGCAATCTTGCTAGTTGCACTGTTTTGCCAACACAAAGTCACACTTATGCTTGAAGATGATGCTGTTCTCAGTCACTTAAAGTGAAATACAAAGGGCACCTCAGCACACAGCACAGCCACAATAAAGAGAGACATCTCCAGGCAGAATATGAGACCATTCCATAAAATCAGAACTGTGAGTTTTTTCCCTTGCATTTACCCTGGGAGTATAGCAGTAGATATGATCCTTCACTGCCATTACACTATGGAGCATATAATAGAGCTTTGACATGCACCAAACTCAACATCTTGTTATTAATGTAGCACATTTAATTTCCTAAACATTCATAAATGCAAATTGCTAGTAAGGAAATGTGTATCATTAGTTTTTCAATTATTCTTAGGAGACACAATTAGTGCATGGTTCATTTGGCTTGGTGCAAAGTTAAATAAAATTTGTTATTTTTTGTCAATAATAGATACCTTTAAAAAAGATATCTGCAAGGGGAATCTCATTTCCCCCTCTTCCACTGTTTTCTCTTTCCTTACCCTGAAAGCCCCCTTTAACCTCTCTCCCCCTTTCCTGCTTTTTTCTCTCCTTCCCACCCACCAGCCAAGCTACAATTATCTAGCTACCTGTCTCAAGCTTTCCCTTGTTCCTTTCCCAGGAAGCTTCTTCCTAAAAAAACTATGGCCCAGTTGTGTGGTGATGGCCAGTAGGCTGGGCCCAGTTGTACAGTGATGAACCTACAAGGATTTGTGTGGGGTACCACACTTTCCCCCTATATCCTCCTCCCCACACTATTTCCTCTTTCCTTCCTCCTGGAAAACTTCCCCAACTTCTTTCTCTCTTTCCTACCCACCCACCTTTTGTCTGACCTCCCATCAAGTCACCTAGTGGTTGCTGCTGGGTCTGGCCCCAATGAGTCAAAACATCCCTATGGAGGGCCCTCTCCCTACCTTTTTCTGACAGAAACCAAGGTTTGAAGGCTGGTAATACTGTCATGGTTGCTTAGCAACCCCCACAATAACCATTACAAAGGGCATTCATTTCTTAAAGGTATAGGTGCTGCTTCTGTTATTTAATGCATATATTTTTTAAATTTCAGGTTTTTTCCTGCAAACCTGGGGCTTTTTCAGGTATGTAGAAAGATCTGTCTTGTTTGTTCATGGCTCCAATAACTGGCTTTAAGTATCCACAGATTTAGCGATATTGAGAATTAGGTATATTGAAAAGTTTCAGATGATGCATGTAATTTGGATCATTTTGTGTAAAAAAAATTAAGACTGCTTTGGAACTTTTCTTGATATATTATTTTATATCTAAAAGTCTTTGAAGGAAAGATAGCAAAACATCCGTAATGGTTAAAACACTTTTTTAAAAAAAAGTAGTGTAACAAATGACTTTTTTATGGACTTCCCATTAAAAAGGAAAGAAATGGGGTTCTTCAATTGACTTGCCCCATAGCTTTTCATCAAATCAAATCAAATCAAATCAGTGCAGTCCCAGAATAAGTATTTTGATGTCTGCTGCTTAACAGAAGAGGAAATCTTGCTTGAAGTTGATGAGTTCATAATTCTTTTTCAGTTATAATTTGCACATGTTTAGGATTTCAGGTTTCTCTACTCAAAATGATATTATTTTAGAATGTGCAATGAAAAAGCACGTCTGATATGCAATCATTACTGGAGGGGATTTCAATGTACTGAAGATGACTTCTCTATTTATTTAGCATTCATCCACCATGTAATGTAACAGAATTCCTTCATTTCTCCTCTTTTCTCAAGAACTCATCATGCATATGTGGATCTCATAGGCACCTTTTTAATTGAAAGTACTGTCAAAAAAAGCTGTTTTGATTGACTGTACTTGACAACCCCTTTTCTAGGGGTCTGGAGATATCTGCTGAGTGTATATGACTCTTTCCTGTTCAGAAATTCATTTGGAAATGTGCATATTTTAAAGATTCTGTGCTCATAATGCAACTGAAGATAATAGTGCAAGCTACAAACATAAGCACAGAAACATAAGGGGGAAATTCCTAATTCAATTTTATGATGAAATATTTGGGAAAATTTGTATGTGTATGTGAAGTCCATTCATTAACTGTAGATGCTGTTGAGAGTGTATAGACTGGTTCAGAACTGTGAAACGTTTAGCAACATTAGTTCTTATACATTTGGTTATAGCTTAAGCACAAAACTAATTTACATAAAGTATTGTGCTAACAATTATTACTAATAAACCCAAGGTAGACAAATTGCTTAAGTATTGCTGAAATAAACATTTTAAAATCAATACATCTTATTAATATGATTTTTTAACTTGATGAAGGTTGTGCAAAATGAGTAGAAGACTTCATTTTCATGTTTATCTGTTGACCTATCTTTTACTTTCCACTAACACACTCGTTGAAATCCTGCAAGCTGCCCAAAGCAGCTCTCCCTCCTGAAAGGAACCTCTTGACACCAGAAGCTTCCTGAGGGGGTTGTTCTAAGCTTGAAATTTTCCCCATCAGCAGCCAGGACTCTGCTTCTTCACGGATTAGCAACAGTAGTAGCTGGAAATTATCTGTTTATTTATGAGGACACAGAATGAACTTCATTTTGAGAATAAAACTAGTTTCTCCCTGCCCTTTAATTCTCCTAGTAGTATTTAGTAATACAAAACATATGATGTGATATCATTGTGTTATGTATTTCACTTTCCCTATTCTATTTGATTGACTTCCGTGATATCACATCACATACTTTGCATTGTTAAATATTATGGGTGAAATAGGATAGGAGAAATTGAGCAAACTTCAGCGGACAGTGGAAGACAGAAGGCCCTGGCGTAATCTGGTCCATGGGGTCACAAAGAGTCGGACTTGACTGTGCGACTGAACAACAACAGGACAGGAGAAACTCTTTTTCCATTAACTGTAACATGTAGTTTTGGGCACATTTAGATCTAAATAAATTGACAAGACAGAAAATTGCCAGCAATATAAACAGTTACTAGCTTTAGACTTAAGGCTGCTTCATATGTTTGAAGAGCATACCTGTATCCTTGTACATTAAAGCCATAAGCTTGGTTTTTTAATACAGTTGATATGACTACATGCTACAGAGAACTCTCAGTTGGTTATTAGTGTAATGTGTAACGTGTAGGAATACATTATTTTTTCCCTTGCTACACATGAAATGCTGCAGAATATTTATAAATTAATTCCTGCTTTGATTAATATTAAAACTGTATACAATAGAAACTAATTAGTTAACCATTCCATAATTCTCCTATAATGTCACCTACCTGTCATTCTATATACTATTTTTTATTCTATTGTTAGTCACTGTTCAATGCATTTGTAAATTCCATAACTTACTTTGCCTTCAAATTGACAGTGGAATTCCAAACAAAGTTACCCTTTTAAGGTCAATTGAAGTCAATGAGCTTAGAAAGATGTGACTCCTTAGCACTGCGCTCTTGAATTTTTAATTGTTCTTTCAAACCTTAAAAATGTTTGTTAATATTTTTCAAGAATGGTTCTCCCCAATAGTTTGTCATGGTCAGCCTTGTGTGTCACAAGAATGTATTATGTTCTGCTGCTGGTGATTTCAATATTAGGCAACTATTATTTTTCCGCCATCCACTTTGTTGCCATTAGTATTCAATTTAGAGAGAATCTGGGTCTGTTGTATCAGTAAAACTAGCTTCCTCTAAATAATAATAGGTTTGATCTTAGCTGTAGTTTTTTGACCTGTTTGATATTTCTGATTTTTGGAAGATTATGGCACATGTATACAATCTTCTTCAATGTCCTTGTAGAGCCATTCTATCTTATTTTTAGTCATGGTGAGCCTGAGTAGGGATGGGCACAAACCAGAAAAATGTGATTTGGTTCATGGCACAGTGATCCATTAACCACGAACTGTCATGAACTTTTAGCCATCCAATGAACCAGTGTGTTTCATGAGATTTGTGGCCCGGGAGAATGATCTGCTGATGTGCTAGAAACACCAAACTTGCAGGAGATTGCCAGCTGACTCTCCTCTACCTGCCCTCCAAATTTGGTGAGGATTGTATTTATGTGGTCCAAGTTACAGCCCTGCCCACCTGTCATTTCTGCAGAAAGTACTTTCCTGGGGGCACCTTCTTTGAGGGGCCATAACTCAAACCCATAAACCTAATCCTCATCAAACCTGGAGGGCAGGTAGAAGAAAGTCAGCCAGAGATTCCCTGAGAGTTTGATGTCTCTAGCTTGCACAGGACTAATTCTATACACTCCTGAACCCGTGCCCATCAAAATGACCACCTGTCAGAGGGGACCTCCCCTGGATGCTCCTCTACATGCTCTCCACCCCCCCTACAAGTTCCACCCCCCATTGCTTTGAGATTTGGTAAACATTTAGATTGAGCAGAGACAGTCTGTCTGGAAATGTATCCATTCATGAACTGGCATAAACCACCAGGAACAGCTTGAAAGTTCATGGAAAGTTCATGCCAGTTGACCTGCCAAAAATTTGTGAACCACGAACTGGCCAAAATTCATCACGAACTTCAGTTTCTGAGCTGGTTCATGCCCTCCCCTAAACCTTAGAGTGCATTCGTGGGAGCATTTTGGATCATGACAGTCATAGGAAAATGCTAGCTTGTGCCAACTTCCAGCTGCTTCAGCTCAGATCAGGTTAGTTGCACACTTGCTCTAGGGTTACCAGCCCCTTGCTGTAGTGTTGTCAACTCTAGATGGAGAATCTGGGGAGCAGGGACAGCATTGCAGCAAATCACAATGTCACTTCCAAGTGAAAAAACAGAAGGGCCATCACCCAAAACTCTATGGTTACATCATAACGTCTTGAGTGAATCCTAGAGTGTTATGCCAATGCACCAGCATCACTTTTAGGTGTGCACAGGAAGTGACATTGTTTGTTGGTGCAATGCCAGATTGCCCCCTGTTTTCCCCAAGCTAGAGAAGCCATCCCATGTTGCTACTCAACAGGGCAGCTGTTGAGTAGCAGCAGCAGATGGGGGCCTAGACTGAGAGGCTTCCCTAGTTTGTACCACTGTGGGTGAATAGTTTTGCCTTCAATGTATCATAGCCAGACACAAATATGTGCAAATATGTGATTGGCTCAATACAGTTCGAAGTACCTGAAAATTAGCTTTGCCTTTTCCTTTAGCCACCATGAGCTATGCTGATAGTTCAAACTGGACCTGAGGCAATTACTTGCCAGTTATCCTCTGCAGTAGCAATGTGCTGAAAATGATGCCAACACAGACACAAGAAAAGAGTGGAGTGGTTTGCAGTTAGGATATGCCTGTGATATTCTTTCTTATACGTTAGCTCTTTCTGTCCCAAGCCAGATATAGGATGCTCAGACTGCTGAGTGAAATATTTGCAGCTACCAGACCCAGTGTAGTGGTGTGTACTTTTCTGAAACTCAGCATGATCACTCTAGCATATCCAGCTGTATTGCCTGAGAACAGAGCCGGCACTTCCATAGAGGCAGGGTTAGGCAGCTGCCTTACGGCACCAGTTTACAAGGGTGCCCTGCCCCTTGCCAAAAGCCCTGCTTGCTGCTGTACTCCACTCGCTCACTCAGCGCCCTAACCCAACAACAACCCCGCATGCCAAGGGCTCTGCAGAGAGCGGTGGCTGCTCAAGCACCCCCTGCTCGGCATGCATTTTCCGGGAAGCACCGCCAAGTCCAGCAAAGCCCTCCCTTCCTCCCCCCTCCCCGCTGCAGCCCTGAAGAGCAAGGCAGGTGCATTCTTCTCCCTCCCCCTTCTTTAGATCCACATCCCGGGGATCTTCCTGGCAGAAAGTCCTCCAACACAATGTGCCTGACTTGGCTGCTCTCAAGCGCCCCCATCCCAAATTGACTCTTGTGCCAGCTGGTCTTTGTTCTTCCCCTTCATTCCCAGGGGAGGGGGTGCCAGGGCTCGGCCGGGTGCGGGATGTCCCTCCTGGCCTGGTGTTTGTCCTGCCTGGCCCCCCTCTTTCCCATGGCTCCTCCTCTGCCCCAGCCAGCAGCTGACAGCCTGTGGGATCTTAGAGTAACAGGTGCCCAACCTCAGGGGAGTCCATGCCCACCAGCTTCCTCAAGAGTAAGCCCACCTGCCAGCCCCAGTGTGCCCTGGTTTGTGCCCCCCTGCAGGAACACAGGAGACCAGGCCCTGGCCTCTTCTGAGGGAGAAGCAGAACCTCCAGGCTCAGGCACAGTCTATCCCCATGTGCCAGAGAGTGGGGGTAAACACAGGGATACTGGGATGAACTCCAAGCTGGCCCCCCAGAAGCTGCTTGGGTTAATGGGTTTAAGAGTGAGAGATGTGCAGCAGTGTATTTTGCACTTCTTGCAAAACTAGGTATCAGTTTTAACAGCAATGTTTCTATGATATTTCATTAATGTGGCTGGAAGTAATGATATTTGGAAGTTAGGATGCTCCTAAACTAATGTTGCCTGTGTGTTGCCGAGAGCTGGTGTGGCATAGTGGTTAGTGTGTCAAATGTGGAATGGGGAGGCTTCAAATCCTCACTGTGCCATTAAGCTCACTGGGTGACTTTAGGCTAATCTCATGTCCCTCTCTCAGTTCAACCCACCCTATGGCATTGTTAGAGTAAAATTAGGGAAGGAGTATGATGCATGCTACTCTGAGCTCCTTAGAAGAAGAATGGGATAAAAATAGATTATTATGATGGTAATTGAGCCTCTTAAATTCTGTGGGTCAAGTTTTTTTGTGGGAATTTTATTTAGTATTGTACTTTCACTGCTTAGCATGCACAAGAATCTAACTGGGGCTTCTGGTACTACCTCAGTCTAACAAGGGAGATCTACATGAAAAAAGCAAGCACACATTCATAGGCACACTGCTGTTCATATCATAAGATGAAAACAACAAATTCAGTGGGCCTAGATGAATTTTGTTGAGGCAGATTTGTATCCACATTTGAGAATGACCCAGCTGAGCTCTGAGAAGGAGCAAGGTGTTTGAGCTGCCAGAGGGGTGAGTGGTATTTTTATTTATTTACTTTCAGCTGAGGTGCTTTAGCTGAGAAGGTACTGTGTCAGGGACTGTATTTGGGAGTGTGTGGGTGAGTTGTAACAGACTCCTGACTGCTGGAGTTAGGGTGTGAAAGGGTCATTGTTTGCCTGTAATTAAGTGCTTGGGTGAAATTGAATAGCAGACTCCTGGCTGCTGGAGTTGGGGTGTGAACGGGTCATTGTTTGACTGTCATTAAGTGCCTTGGGTGATTTTGAGTAGCTGCTGGCCACACCCTCTCCTGGGAGACAATTCTATTTAAGGCAGGAAGTTTGCAAGAGGCACGAGCCTCTGGCACGAGCCGAAGGGCGAGAGCAAAAGGGCGAGGCTCTTTGCCTGTGGCTCTCAGCCTAGGGGCTCTGTAAGAAGCCCAGGAAGAGCCAGAAAGCCAGGGACCTTGGCTGCTTGGTAAGGTAAGGTAAGTAGACTCCTACAACAGGAGCCATATAAATACAAAGTGTTTTAAAAGGGGGATTATAGAAAAGTATTTGTTTAAAAACAATTATGAAGCCAGAATGCCAGCAGGGGGTTGGGGGCTATCCAGTGTTTTGCATGGAGTGTCACATGTATGACTATCTGCCCACTGGTCAGAAGTCTTGGGTGTGTGCTCGGTGCAAGGAGCTCCTGGTTCTCAGGGAGCGAGTTTGCTCCCTTGAGGCCAAGGGGGCTGACCTGGAGAAGCAGGGACAGTCAGTTAGGTGCACGGGGAAGACTCTCGGGGACTTGTTAGATATGTCCCACTCTGGATCTGGCAGCCCGGCTGCTGCCAGGGAGCATGAGGGTCAAGGGGAAAAGGGGCACCATGCTGAGGATAAGGGGAATGTGCCCTCAGAAGGGACCTCTTCTTCAGCTGGTGAACGGGTATCCTTTCGTACCAAGGAACCGTCCCTGGGAAGGGTGGGGGGGGCTCTTGGTAGTTGGTGATTCGATCCTAAGGCAGGTAGACAGCTGGGTGGCGAACCCGCGTGCTGACCGTATGGTGACTTGCCTGCCTGGTGCGAAGGTAGCGGACATTATGCGTGTTTTATATAGGCTGGTAGATAGTGCTGGGGAGGAGCCAGTGGTCGTGGTGCACGTCGGCACCAACGATGTGGGGAAATGCAGTCGTGAGGTCCTGGAGGAGAAATTTAGGCTGCTGGGCAGGAAACTCAAGGCCAGGACCTCCAAGGTAGCCTTCTCGGAAGTGCTACCTGTTCCACGCAGAGGGCCGGAGAGACAGGCACAGATCAGGAGTCTCAATGCGTGGATGAGACGGTGGTGTAGGGGGGAAGGGTTCAAGTTTGTTAGGCACTGGGATGCTTTTTGGGTCAAGAGGGAGCTGTACAAAAGGGACGGTCTCCACTTGTCCCGAGAAGGAACCAGGCTGCTGGCGCTCAAAATCAAAAAGGTGGCAGAGCAGTTTTTAAACTGAATAATGGGGGAAAGCCGACAGGAGATGAAAAGTCTCTGGTTCGGGATGGCTCATGTCAAAGAGATGAAGGGGTAGCTATTACTTTTGTACAAGGAAATGGATTACAATTGTCCACTGAGACTGTGCTAATGATAGGAACTGCCTGGCAAGGTCTCGAGGCAGCAAGAGGAAGGCTGTGGGCTTAACAAACGTGGGAAACTATAAGTGTTTATACACAAATGCTAGAAGTCTCCGAGGTAAAATCGGGGAGTTGGAATGCTTGGTGTTGGGGGGGGGAAATAGACATTGTGGGTATTTCAGAAACTTGGTGGGATGAGGAAAATCAGTGGGATACGGTGATTCCTGGTTATAAATTATATCGGAAGGATGGGGGGGAAGGGTTGGAGGTGGGGTGGCTCTTTATGTCAGAGAGGGTATACCGTCCAGTAAGATTGAGAAGGTAAGAGAATTGGATTCACTTCTGGAAATGCTATGGGTTGAAATAGTGGGTCCAAAAGGAGGCTTAACAGTGGGAGTTTGTTATCGCCCACCAGATCAAAAGATAGAGGAGGATTATAAAATGATGAATGAATTAAAGATAGCGGCTAGACGAAATAACTGTGTTGTAATAGGCGACTTTAACTACCCACACATTGATTGGGTCAATATGAGTTCTAGTCGGGAAAAAGAGATTGCGTTCTTAGACACTCTCAATGACTGTGCTGTGGAACAGATGGTCACAGGTCCTACCAGGGGAGAGGCGATCCTGAATTTGGTCCTAAGTAACACCCAAGACCTGGTGAGAGATGTAAAAGTGATTGCACCACTTGGGAACAGTGACCATAATGTCATTGAGTTTAACATTTGTACAGATAGGGAGTTGCCCAAAAAGACTGACGCAACCACTTTTAACTTTAAAGGGGTAACTTCTCTGGTATGAGGGGACATGTGAGGAAGAAATTGAAAGGAAGAGTGGAGAAGGTCAAAACCATTGGGGAAGCTTGGAGACTATTTAAAAAGACAATCGTAGAAGCTCAGAAAAAATATATACCGCAGGTTAGGAAAGGCACAAATAGGTATAGAAAAAAGCCTGCATGGTTAACAAATAAAGTAATGGAAGCTGTAAAAGGTAAGAAGGATTCCTTTAAGCGGTGGAAAGCTAGTCTTAGTGAGGTTGATAAAAGGGAACACAGACTATGGCAAACAAAATGCAAGTCTGTGATCAGGCAAGCAAAAAAGGAATATGAGGAGCATATCGCAAAAAACAAAAAGGCCAACAATAAAACTTTCTTCAAATACATTAGAAGTAGGAAGCCAGTCAGGGAGGCAGTGGGGCCCTTGGATGACCAAGGGGTAAAAGGAGTAGTGAAGGATGATAGGGAAATGGCTGAGAAGCTGAATGCATTTTTTGCCTCTGTCTTCACTGTGGAAGAGGAGAAGTGTTTGCCCACTCCAGAAGCACCGATTTCGGGAGGGGGTTTGAAAGACCTGAATCAGATTGCGGTGACAAGAGAGGAAGTCCTCCGACTGATGGACAATTTAAAAACTAATAAATCACCAGGCCTTGATGGCATTCATCCAAGAGTTCTGAAAGAACTCAAATGTGAACTTGTGGATCTCCTGACAAAAATATGTAATCTTTCTTTAAAATCTGCCTCCATTCCTAAGGACTGGAAGGTAGCTAATGTCACTCCCATCTTTAAAAAGGGCTCCAGGGGAGATCTGGGAAATTACAGGCCAGTCAGTCTGACATCGATACCAAGTAAGTTGGTGGAAACTGTTATTAAGGAAAGAATTAGTAGGCAGATTGATGAACAAAAACTATTGAGGCAGACTCAGCATGGGTTCTGTAAGGGAAGATCTTGTCTCACTAACCTGTTAGTGTTTTTTGAGGGAGTGAACAAACATGTGGACAAGGGGGACCCAATAGATATTATTTACCTTGACTTCCGGAAAGCTTTTGATACAGTTCCTCATCAAAGGCTCCTAAGTAAGCTCAATAGTCATGGGATAAAAGGACAAGTCCTCTTGTGGATCAAAAACTGGCTTATAAATAGGAAACAGAGAGTGAGTATAAATGGAAAACTTTCTCAGTGGAGGGTGGTAAGCAGTGGGGTACCACAGGGATCAGTACTCGGTCCGATGCTTTTTAACTTGTTTAATAACGATTTGGAATTGGGAGTAAGCAGTGATGTGGCTAAATTTGCAGATGACACGAAGTTGTTCAGGGTGGTGAAAACTAGGGAGGATTGTGAGGCACTCCAAAGGGATCTGTTGAGGATGGGTGAGTGGGCGTCAACGTGGCAAATGGGGTTCAATGTGGCCAAGTGCAAAGTGATGCACATTGGAGCCAAAAATCCTAAATATAAATACACGTTGATGGCGTCTGAACTGGCAGAGACGGACCAAGAGAGAGATCTTGGAGTCCTAGTGGATAACTCGCTGAAAATGTCTAGACAATGTGTAGCTGCAATAAAGAAGGCCAACGCTATGCTGGGGATTATTAGGAAGGGAATTGATAACAAATCAGCCAGTATCATCATGCCCCTGTATAAATCATTGGTGCGACCTCATTTGGAATACTGTGTACAGTTCTGGTCACCACATCTCAAAAAGGATATTATAGCATTGGAAAAAGTGCAGAGAAGGGCAACTAGAATGATAAGAGGGTTGGAACACCTTCCCTATGAAGAAAGGTTAAAATGCTTGGGGCTCTTTAGCTTGGAGAAACGACGGCTGAGAGGTGACATGATCGAGGTTTATAAGATTATGAATGGGATTGAGCAGGTTGAGAAAGAAGTACTTTTCTCCCTTTCTCACAATACAAGAACTCGTGGGCACTCTATGAAATTGCTGAGCAGTCGGGTTAGAACAGATAAAAGGAAATACTTCTTCACCCAAAGAGTGATTAACATATGGAATTCACTGCCACAGGAGGTCGTGGCAGCTGCAAGCATGGACAGTTTCAAGAGGGAATTAGATAAACATATGGAGCAGAAGTCCACCAGTGGTTATTAGCCACAGGGTATAGATGGGAACTCTCAGTCTGGGGCAGGTGATGCACTCTATTCTTGTTGCTGGAGGGGGCAGCAGTGGGAGGGCTTCTAGTGTCCTGGCCCCACTGCTGGACCTCCTGATGGCACCTGGTATATTTTGGCCGGTGTGTGACAGAGTGTTGGACTAGATGGGCCATTGGCCTGATTCAACATTGGCTTCTCTTATGTTCTTATGTTCTTATGTTCACATTGGCAGTGTACATTTATCCTTGAGGCTTCTTGTATGTAACTAGAGCTGAAATTGGAGCCATTAGGTTTTAGAGAGATTCTTCTTATGTGTGACTAGGCTTATATTGCAAGGTATTTAATTATTGTTTTCCATTGCTTTTTGTGCCTGTGGAACTCCCTGTGTTAGGTCTGATCTGAATAAGTGATTTATCCTGTAGGAGCTGGGAGGTGACCTGAGTTCACCAATGGATTATGAGCCAATTGCATGTGGACAGCCTGGTGCTGCAATAAATGTTCCATATAATTCCCCCCTGCCCACTGAATGGAGCAGCTGACATCCTGGGCAGAATATAACTGCTGTCATCTTAAAATGGGCAATGGGAAGTGCAAGACCCTGTGCAGCTCCAGACTGCAGCTGAGTGGGGATTCCTATGTTAATGAGCTGCTGCTCAGGCACACAGTTTAGAAGGAACACTGGCAGTTCTTGAAAATCATGCTGGGCCTGATGGCCCTTGCTCTGATCTGGTAAAGAGGGCTGATATCATAGTGGGTAGAACACATGCTTGGCAAGTAGAAGATTCCAGGGTCGGTAGCTGGCATTCTAGCTACCATGATCTCAGGTAGCAGGTGTTGGAAAAACATCTTTCCCCATCAGAGATCCCAGAGAGCTGATGCTAGGCAAAGCAGGCTGTCTTGAGTCAGATGAGTCAATGAGATAACTCTATACAAGACAGCTTCATATGATCCAGTGAGGTATTGCTTATCACAGGGCTAAAGTAGAGTATGTTAAAACTGATGAGTGATAACTATTAAGGTACCTTGAGTGGTCCCCCCCTCCTTTTGCTTTGTGAATTTAAAATGGTCTGTGGGATTTAACAACATTAAAAAATACATTCAAGATTGAAGTCTACCTATGCTAGCCTCCTGTATGCAAAGCAGAAAAGCCTAGTTAAGGGCTACTAAATCCAAATTATTACCATCCTACTATAGTAAAAATAGAGTTGAAAAAAGTGCATAGTGAATGCTTGCAACTATTAACTGATTCCTGTACCTTATCGTTTCTAGCTTTTCAAGGGTCTGTTGTGACTTAGTGGTTACAGTGATAGACTTTGGTCAGAGTGCTCTTCAAGGGAGTCCTACTTGCATGAGTTTTGTGTTTTTCATTCTTCATAAAATGCATTTATGTTTGAAAATTGGTGGGTGCACAGTGGGAGGGGGGTGCCAGAAGGTAGCCTTGCCTAGTGTGCAAAAAAATCTGACACTGGCCCTGCCTGAGAACTCCTTATTAACCTACACCCATAACCAATAACACAAAACAGTGCTTACATTATGTACCAAATGATAAGCTCTGTACAATAGCTGGAGATAAATGCAATCAATTGCTGCAGCCCCCTTCCCATTTCTTTTCAGAGTGAGCCAAGAATAGACGTAAGAGCTCTAAGAGACAAATTGCAGCATAGGGGACATTCTGTGATTCCTGTTAATTCTCCAAGGGTAATAATTCATCAAAATGCAAATATACTTCAGTACTCTACGAGGTTGTATTGAAAGATAATGTGGACCCCTCTGCAGAACCACATGCTAGGACTCAACACACCTGACCCATTAGCCACCCTTTCTTCTCTGCCAGCACTTGCATGAGAATAAATGTAGACACAGACAGACTTGTAAACAGAGCTGGTCTGTTTAGCTCTGTGGTTAGGCTACATCTACAGGAGTGTGGAAGTGGCTGTTGTTCTAACATGTGATTTTTTTAATGGATCTCTGTGTTCTGATCAGCCAAGAATTTCAAAAAAGCCAGTTCAGGAGTCAAGGGAGGTCCCACTTCCACAACTGGATGCTGTAAGGCAATTCTGTCACAGTAGCTATCCTAGCATAATGGTTAATCCACTGCAGGTGTTGTCCTCATTCTCATCCACTTTTTTATGCACTGTGGGTAGATGTGGGAAGTGGCTATGTTTTGTGAAACTTTAAAAAATGTTTCTTTGCTGGGCTGGTTTAAATGCTTGTGAGTAACTCAAACTATATATTTTAAAGGCATGTTCACTCTACAGTCTCCAGTGAGCTTTATGTACTTTCCAACACCCATTTTTCTCAGACAATGTTGTTCAATATTTTATTATATTAGTAATAGACAGTACATAATGAAATCATATCACTGTTTCATCCGAGACAGGTTCAGCTGTTGTCAGAATGATATACTTTGCCATAGATTTATTATTAAACTGTTGGTGTAATGGAGTCAAACAGAATTACAACAATGGAAATCTAACAAAGTTTTAATGGAGCAAAGTGGATTACTCCTCTGACAGACTGTTATTACCTGCAAGGCTCCCAAAGCCAAATGCGCACACACACACACACATAACCCAGAGCAATACTTGATGTTGTCCTGCACATCTATATTATTGTCTCTTTTTATTTTATTCATAATTTGGAGTTCTGTAGAACAGATCTTTAGGTGTTTGTGGAATGACCAGTGGCACCCTGTGTAGGGGATGGTGGCTCTCTAGTCTGACTTGGGGAATATAGAGTTCAAAGCAACACTTGTCATCATTTTCTTAACTGGGATAATAAACAGAACAATTCTGCATAAAAGCTCATATCTTCTTTTTTCATGCCTTCCCTCTTTTCAGAAGGCTGCCTAAGGGTTTAAGTAATTTAGTTGTCTGACCTGCATCCTTTCTCTGCAGTCTGCAATTCTTTTGTTTAACATTAGTATGTGGGCAAACAGCATTCAAAGCTGTGTAGAGCTTATCAGCCCGTGTTCAGTCAACCAGAACCCCCATTCTGTGTATCTAAGAGGGGCCACGTTTAATGCTTCACAGTAGGAGTTTCTGCCAGCTTCCAAAAATGACTTGTTTTTCAGATAAACTCTGTCCTTGCACTGACACACAGTGGCTCTTCTTGCCCGTATGAGAACTGGAAAACAGAGTATGTGTAATTCATAATGAGCAATGTTTGTCCATACAGTATGGTGACATTAAGGTAAAGGTTCCCTTGCTCGAAAGCCAGTCAAATCCGACTCTAGGGTTGCGGTGCTCATCTCCGTTTCAAAGCCGAAGAGCCAGCGCTGTCCGAAGACATTTCCGTGGTCATGTGGCTGGCATGACTAAACACCAAGGCGCACGGAACGCTGTTACCTTCCCACCAAAGCGGTACCTATTTATCTACTTGCAATTTCTTGCTTTCGAACTGCTAGGTTGGCAGGAGCTGGAACTAGAGACGGGAGCTCACCCCGTCATGCGGCACTCACGGGTCTTGAACTGCTGAACTACTGACCTTCCACAGCCTGCAGTTCAGCGTCTTAACCATTCGAGCCACGTCTGTAATACCACATATGTTGTACTGAGTATACATATGTAGTAAAAGTAAGAGAGTGTGGGGGTATCTTGGAGAGAGGATGAAGAATTTTTTTAAAAAGAACCTTCTGCCATATTTCTAGATTTTTTTTCTAACTTAAGCAATCCAAGTAAAGTGAAAATAGTTTTTTTAAAAAATCTCACTAAGCATGCATTCCAGATTTGTTAATATTAATACCAAAACAATTCCCAGAAGTCTTCTACACTCCCTGCAAGTCATCTATGTGCAAAATACATTTGGCAGTCTAAATCTAGGAAAAATCTACATTAATAGATGCAGGAACATACATGGGTTCTGGAATTGCACTGTATAGCTTTAACCATGGTCAATGCAAACCCTGCTTTCCCCAGGCTGCACCCCCAAAATCTCCAGGAATTTCCCAACCTGGAGATGGCAAGGCTATCATGGTCAGGACCATTCCCCCCCCCAAAAAAAAAATCAATGACTTCCATCAATGACTTCCATCTTAAATCCTTACACATTCATCTTTTTTTTGGTCTTTTTAAGTGTGTGTGTGTGTGTGCTTGGAAGCCATGGCTGACTTCTGGCAACCCCTAGTGGGGCTTGGACATTTCAGAGAGGTGGCTTACTATTGCCTGCCTCTGTGTCCCAGCCCTGGTATTCCTTGGAAGTCTTCCTTCCAAATACTTGCCAGGATCAGCCCTGCTTAGCTTCCGAGATCTGACAAGATCAGGCTTGCCTGGGCTATCCAGATCAGAGCTCTTACAGATTCATCTTAATGGTATCACTGGCTAGGAGTCTTACTGGGGAAGTTGTATATTTAACTAGTTTACTGAGGAAATATTTAATGTTCAGTTATAATCATAATTGTGAAATTTCTTCTGAAAGAAGAAATGTAGACAATTATGAGTGCAGCACATTTAGGCTGCACATTTGGAATCCCACCATCAAATGACCCAATCAACTTGTGGGGGGGGGGGATGGGACCAGAGAGACTAGTTAGTACATTCAAAGGCTTTGATTAAGTTCCAATCCTAAACATAGTGACTTTGAATTTAATCCCATTATACATAGAAAGTAAACATGAATTAGAGTGGGCTATAGCAACATTTGCATGGTACAGGAGCACTGAGTGCACAATGCCTGAGGTTCTGGAGCTTTTTCTCTGCACACAGCCACTTCTCATGTGCCACATACAGTGTCCATTCTAGCTGTAAAACCTGTTTCCATTACATGAATTCCCCCTCACTGGAATGTAGTGAAAATTTCCAGATTAGATCTGCCATTAGCAATCAATGTGATCAGGCAGCTGCTGATGCCCGCATACTGTCAGGCCCGACTTTTTGCACACTGCTGCCTAGAGGCACTGAAATGGTTGTTAAATGCCACATTTGCTCCTCCTCCTCACTGTCTTTGGTGGAGTTAACTTCTTAGTGGAGTTAGGCCCAGAGGGAGATGGTAGGCATCAGTAGTAACAGTCCTTTTCTTCAACAGTTCTGCAGCCACTCTGCCATGAGATGGTGGGTGATGAAAGAGAAGAATAGTTATTGCTCTAGCTATTACCAGAGTCAGGATGGGATGAGTTATGTATAGTTGTACACTTTTCCATACTTCACCATCTGACTGCTTTAGGAATAGGACATCCAGCTTACCATCTGTGGGCCTTTCAAAAGAATGATTCATTGAACCAATGTCATAATCTGTTTGTTTACTTCCAGAATGCAGCTATAGAACATACAAGCTGATAAAACGTAGACTACCTCTGAACTTGTGCTAAGTACCAAAGGTAATTTCTTCATCACTGAATAACCACAATGAGACCAGCTGCTGACCCCCTATACACACCTCTGAGGGGAGGGAGCAAGTGGCCTCCAGGTCAGAGGGAGGCAAATTTCAGGCAGGCAGTATACCTGGTTCCTCTCCTTTTGCTAAGAAAAATAAAATTAAAACTCTGACCCAATAAGGTGAAGAGAAGCAAGCAGCTGCTCACAGAAAAATGACAAGGGAAAAGAGGACATAGTGATGAACAGGATCCCAAAATCTGGAGAATTTTCTTCAAGAAGCAGAAAAATGTTCACTATATCATCTGTATAGTGACATAACATTTGACTCTTCTTGCAAAATTGGCATTGGACAGCAATTACCAGGGATTTTAAGCTGTTATGAAAATTCTCTGTATTTTCCCCTCAAAAGTAAAAGAAGAATCCTGTTTTGAATCTGCCCTTGCAATTGATGTACAGAAGGATCAATTATGATCTTAGATTGTGAAATCAAATCTACTGTGCAGCCTCGACATTAAAATTAAAAAGTTTCTTTTGACCTTCTTTGATGATGACGATTCTTTTCTATTAAATTGATATGGTGGAATCCATGGTAGTATCCCAAAAGAAGCATGTTATAATTAACTTATCTCAATAATTAGGGCTTTCAATATTTAAAAAAGGTTGAATAATAGCAAGATACTCCCTCTCCCAACTGTTTCTTTACACAGAAAGGTTGACTGTAAAAAACTGCATGTGACTAAAAAGGTCTTATACCAGATTAGCAGATGGATGCTTTTCCCCCATATTACAAGAATTCAGAAAGAATGTGTAGGTATTAATGGAGGATGAATGTTGGCCCCAAATGCCATTCAGTATTAAATATTGTATTTGTTTCTTAAACTTGCCCTCATTCCCATCAAATCCCTTTTATCCAAATTCCCACTCTTCTCTCCAAAACTGAGAAAGTAACCACTAGATATTTTTGCCTACTCAAATATGTTTTGCATTAGCTATACAGCTCACTGTTTCCCTGAAACAAAAAAATGTGCTAAGTCATATGCTTTACATGGACTGAATGTTTTGGCCTTTTTAACCTGCAGTTTTGGTTGGCCTTAGATGCAAAGAAAGGGATGTGAAAAAGGAGGAAAAGGGAGGGAGGGGAAATTGGGAATCTTGAAGCTGGTGGGGGAAGGCAAATGTTTTTAGCGTTTTCATCTAGACATGTGTCCCCTCACTCTGTGACATGGCTGCTCCAATGTTGCCATGGTGAGGATTTCTAATCATCCCTACACATGACAGGCTCCTATTTGTCTGTACTCCCTTGGGTGTAAATTTCTAGGCTTAAAAAAAAAATCCATGTGAGTATATCATCCTTCGTGCAGATGTTTCACTGCTTTAGAATACCAGGCAGCTGCTTGTGCCACCGTCGACAGCTAATTGGAGACTGCATCGCAGGAACAGAGGCGTAATTATGGCATAAATACACATCCTCTGGTGCATCATTGTATCTCTATTAACAGAAAATTTTAAACAGTGTTCAGAGTGTAATTAGTGTAGTTGATAAAGTTGTAAAACATGTAAATAAGGGAAATAGCAGGTACGTGGCCAATCCACTACCCAGCGCTAGGGGATGCAGATTATTGCCTATTTAGAAATAATTAGCAAAGCTGCATTAGCAAAGCCTGTGTCCAACAGAAGCAATGCAAACATTTATTCTGGTAACAGCTCTTTCTGTGCTAGCCATGAAAATCTACTAATATTGGTAATTTAGCCCTCATTACCAGAGGATAAAGCATGAAAAGAGCTCAGACATGAAATATGACAAGTAATATTAATTTTTATTCCAGAGGAAAGGATGCTTTCTTGGGTTGCATGCTGATTTCTCGGCAGGGTCTCGGCTGTGTGCATTGGGGAGGCAATGGACTGCTGGGTAGTAGTGAATGCAGGAAATGGAGCTAGCTCCCTGCTGGAGATTTATACCCTGGGGTGGCTATGACGGTGGCTGATGAGGCAGGCATGCTGCAGTTGGTGCCCAGTCAAAGCTAGGATCACAGTTCAGAACAAGATTTTAAGCATTAAACTTTTTTTTATTCTCATGGACTTTTTTTTTTTTTAAATTTGCATTCTCCCACCACTCTCACATCACCTCTTCCCTTTCCCTCACAAATGGTCTTTATGGGAAAATGAGCTTCTTTTGTCTTCTTTCTAAAGCTTTTATCAGCATACCTCTGGCACCATACTTCCTTTGCTCAACCTGTTAGTGATTTGAAGAGCATCTCCCTCTGTGAGTGCATGTATATGTTTTCTTGGTCTTTGACTATCCTTTGAGTATGTATAGCAGTTAAAGTTATATTCCTTAAAAATACAAATTACTTTACAAATATTACTTCCTGATAAGAAGAAAAAAGTAAGTATTTGCAACTGTGATCTAGTGTTAAAATGTAAGAAGGCAGTGACCTAAAAGTCCACTAAGAAAACTTAGCTTTCCACAGTTTTTATTGTTTACCACTTTTCTCTTTCTGTAGAGTAAAAACAGACCCTCTGTTTACCTGGGAATACCAGTTATTGTGTGGCTCAAGGGAAATAAGAGACCACTGTGAAAAACAAACCACCGGGCTAGATCTAGGGCTGCCAACTCCAAGTTGAGAAATGCCTGGAGATTTGGGGGTTCAGTCTGGGGAGGGACCTTGGTGGGGCTAAGGCTCTGGTCACACTGCAAAGGTAATTGCGCTTTGTTCCTGCTTTATTTAAATCAGGAACATTTTTCTTTGCATTGGGCTGACTAGATGCAACCAGCCCCTCTCTTACAGCACCCGCTTGCCTGCTGCTGCGCCGTCCCTCCAGGCGATCCTGCTGGCCACGGAGGAGGCTCGGGCGGCTGCTGCTTCTGCCGACACTTTGGGTGGGGTGCCACCGCTGCCGCCATTGCCCCACGAAAACAGGCTCCGCCATGTCCGCCGTGTCCGCCATCCTCCTTGCCAGCCCCATCCAGGCTGCCGGAGCCCCCGCCTCTCGTTCCTGCCTCCAGGGCCATCTTTTGTGCATTTTTTTTTAAAAGCTTCCAGTTTGAGCGCTTGACTAAACATGCACTTAATAAATCCATTATTAAATGTTAAATGGATTTATTAAGCGCAGGTTTGCTCAAGCGCTCAAACCAGAAGCTTTAAAAATAAAAAAAAGCACAAAGAGCTTTCAGACTGCCCTAATCACAATCATTGTGAAAGATGGGCTGTCCAGATAGGCGAAATCACGCATTCAAAGCGGAAATGCCAGGAAAACACTTGATTTTCCAGGGGTCAGGAAAACCGGCATCATTGCGCGAGTGAGCCTGCTTTGGGGCGGGGGGCGGATTGGCGCATGTGAACATGAAACTGACATGCGCAAGGAAACAGCAGCAAATCCCGATCAAAACGGCAGTGTGACCGGACTCATAATGCCATAGAGTCCACCTTCCAATGTAACCATTTTCTCCAGGGGAACAGATCTCTATTCTGGAGACCAGTTGTAATTCTGGAAGAATTCCAGGCCCTACCTTGAGACTGGCACCAGAAACTGGGGTCTTCTTTTAGGTAGAAGGATGAAGTAACTTAAAACTTCACACTTATTTTACTGCTGAAAGTTATCTACCCTCTTAAAAAGACAAAATAGTTTTTTAAAAGAAGTTTGGTGTCTGTGCACAAAGGAAAGCGGATTCTGCCAGATCTGGTGGCAGTAAGAAATGAGGTTCAACACGCTTTAATCATAGCTAGATTCAGGGCTATTTTTGGGCAGGAATGCACAGGAACAGAGTTCCAGCTGGCTCCTGAGTTGGCCACACCCAACAGGAAGTCATTAGCATAATAGGCCACATCCATCAGCAGAAACTCATTAGGATTGGCTACATTAGGGGTGTGTGGCCTAACATGCAAAGGAGTTCCTGCTACAAAAAAAGCCCTGGGTTTTGACAACAAACAATGTAAACAGAATAAGAAGCAGAAGATGGGTGTGGCTAGATGACCACACTTCTGGTAGCATGGGTGTGTGGCCTAATATGCTAATGAGTTGTGGTATCATGGGTGTGGCCTAATATGCTAATGAGTTTCTGTTGTTGGGTGTGGCTTATTATGCTAATGAGTTCCTGCTGGGCTTCTTCTAGAAAAAAAGCCCTGGCTAGATTTATTTGATCAGAAAACAGCCAACACCAACATGAACTCCACCCCCTGCAGCAGCTCCCCAAAAGTACAGGAGCTGAAGTGGTTAAAACTTCAACTAAAGGCATAACACTCTCAGACAGATACAGAAAATTCTTCTTAATAGAAATTATTCAAAAAGGCAAAGATGTCTGCAAAGATACTTAGCTTTTAAAGTATCTGTACTGTCATACAAGAGCTGATTTTCAGGTAATACAACACAATTTAACAGCCCATGGCCTTCTGGCCTTTGGGCTGGGGAGGGCGACTTTGCCTCCTAGCCAGAATGAGGCAGGCTGGGATTTGGTGCCAAGAGCACCACATACGGGCATCAGGGGGCTGTGGGGCCAAGAAGGCTTAAAGTCAGGCCCCGCCTATCCTCCTCAGCAGTCCCACGCAGTCATCGGCCAAGGAGGAGGTCTGCAGTTTGGCTTGGGTCTACCTGTGCCCCGGGGTGCGTGGCAGATGCTCCTCTTCAGGCCGGTGACCAGTGAAGGTGCAGGCTTGTCGGCGGTCGTCTTGGCAAGTGGCAGTGGCAGCCCCGGGGACGTGGCGCGCATGAAAGCAGCGCGGGCTGTGGCCTTGTGCTGAGCCTGACGTGGAGGCGCCGAGGCAGGCATTGCGAGTCTGAGCTGTTGCTTCCTTGGCTGGCCGTAGGATGGCCGGCTGGAGCTGCTGCTGCTAGTGCAGCGCAGGGCTGCAGGAGTAGTGGGGCCTGCTTTCATCCAGCGGCCTCGCGCTTGCATTTCAGTGATTCCCTGCAGCAGCGAGGGTGCAGAGTGTGGGCCCACGGGGCCGGCTCGGTGCAACAGGGGATCAGCATGGGGTGCATTGGCGGGCTGGCCTCTGTCTTTGGTGCCGGCAGCAGTGTGTTTTTGCAGAGCCAGGCTTTGGCTGGCTAGGGGTGCTTAGGGCCTGGGCCAGCAGATGCCTCGTTTTGGGTGTGCTGCAGCCTTGGGGCACCTGCACACTGGCAAAATTGGTGTCACAGGGATGGGGTAGTGCCCACCCCCCACTGTGAATGGCTGCAGAAATGAAGGCTCCCGGACACCTGGGCAGTGAGGAAGGGCTGTTTGGGGGCTCAGGGTTTTTTGGTACTTGCCCCTAGGTTGGGGACCACCATGGGTGGCGTTTGGGCAGCGTGTTCCCTTCTCATATTACATTATCCCCCTCCATGCCCCCCTTTTTTGTCCTGACCTTGTGCCAGGCTACCTGACCTCATCAAGTTTTGGGGGCTAAGCAGGGTCAACCCAGGTTGGCATTTGGATGGGAGATCACCAAGGAAGCCCAGGGTGGCTATGTGGAAGCAGGCAATGGCTAACCACCTCTGAATTTTGAAATAGTCAGTTGGGTGTGGAGACAAAATCCCCCCTCCCATTTTTCTTGGGTTGGTGCTCTGATGTGAGGCCAATTGTGACGTCTGGGGTTGCTGTGTAGCGGCAGGTATTGGCCACTACTGTATTCAATGTTCCACCTAAGCTATGGAGCCCTGTGAGCAAAAGTTCTATTTTGTGAGCTCCTGGCATTAAAGTTGTGAGCAGGAGATTTGACTGCTGCATAAATTAGCTTGCTCTGGAGCCATCCTTCCTGAGCTGAGGCAAAAACGTGTGAGCCAGAGGCTAAAAAACTTTGAGCTAGCTCACACTAACTCAGCTTAGAGGGAACATTGATCGTATTCCCTCTGAGCTGTGGAGTTTTGGAGCAATAGGATTTACTTGGGAGCTGGCATTGGACTGGTGGGAGAGCCATTTGGCTGCTGCATCAGTTACTTGTTTTGGAACCCCCTCCATTTTTTGGATATGCTCTGCAGAGTGCAAGGGGTTGGACTAGATGACCTGCAAGGTCCCTTCCGACTCTAACATCCTATGACTCTATGAATTTTTCCTGAGCGGTGTGGCAGCGGACAAGCCAGTGGCTGACTGGCTGGGTGCTTCCTCACACTGATTTTGTGCTGAAGGGACGCTGCTGGCCACATTGTTTTGTCTGTCTTGCCCAGAATGGCTTGACTTGTCCGAGTTCATCTTGTCCACTGGCTCTGGTTTAACAAGATTCCTTATGATGGAGCTGGCTGACTTTTTTCCCTTCTGTCGTGCATTGGCATCTGCCATCAGGTAATTGCTGTATGCTGGTGGTAATATGTACTACTAGTCATTAAGAGTTTCATTTTCTGTATATGCGAATGGGTTTGCATTGATTGAGGCCCCCTAGGGGGCTCTCCAGGTTGTTGCAGTTCCACATTTATAGGGGTTCGAGCACTGTTCAGGTGCAGGTGATTGCATCTATGCAGCTGCACCGCCTGCTTTGCCCCTTCCCAGCTGGGATTGGGTTTTTCGCTCACCCAGACCTGTCATTGTTCTGTGTACACATATTTGAAGACTCTGCTTATCCCCTGGACTTCTTTAATGGCCTGTACCAGGGGCTTTGGGCTGCAAAGAGAAGAGCAATGTTTTCTCCCTCTGGGTCTTTCATTGGTTTGGTGTGGGGGGGTAAGCCTTCTCATAATGTGTACTCATGTCGTTTTATGAATAGCAGGGCCTGCCCCTTCCTGTTTGTGTCTAATTGATGCTTTCCAGCGGGTATGAATTCCCGAAACCTGCTGCTTGATTATTAATTGCTATATTTAATTCATTCTTGATGTACCATTTATTTCATGGATGTATTCCTTGTTTTTCCTCTCAATCAGTTTGACTGAGTGGTTTGATATAGTATGCATTTAATCAGTTGTTTTTTCCATTCTGTATCTCTCTTTATAGATCACATGAGGGGAGGACCTCATAGTAGCCTCTGGACCTCACAAGCGTGAATTTTGCTGAGAGTGCAGTTTGGGCTGGAGTGGATTCAGCCATGTGCTGGGCCTGTGGCATGGTCTGATATTCCCAGCAAACCCCCCCTCCCCTTTCCATCTGTTTCAGACAGAAGGGGCAGGCTGGGCAGGTCTTGGCCTTTGCCCAGGCGTTTTGGCTGCCCAGCTGCAGTCTTTGTCTCTCAGGCGAACAGGTGGGCAGACCGATGGCCACTGTTCGCTGTATCCTGCAGGTCTTTAATATGTTGTATGTTTTCTATTTCATGTCCTTTTACAACTATTTTTGCAATATTTGTTTGTCTAGGAGGGCTGCCTTTCTCACTTGTGCCGGATCCATCCAGGTACCTATTGGTGAATGGTAAGCACTTCATACCACCACACATTAAGGAAAGTCTTTTTCTCCTCTGCCAGGTATCAGGGAATATTGAAATGCTTATTAGTCTACAGTGGGTAGCCCATTAATCCATTGTGAACCTAGCTGCCACACTGTAGCATACCTTTGAGACGCTTTGGGTATAACCATTTCATCCTGCGCGCCAGTGAGCTTCGCTGGGTGTGCACATAGCTGACATTCTGGGTGCACCTCCGGGCTTTTGTGGTCTTGCTGGTGGACTACACATCCCCTCTCCTCTTACCTGAATTCCATCCTCTTTACGACGGGTGGTATTATTTGACATTCCCAACCCCTCCACAATTGCAACATTTCATATTTTCTGTATGTTGCAGCCTCTGATCTGAATGTAACTATCCAGATTATTAAGTTTAGTTGAGCAAGACTGTTTTGATACAGTCTGGAATGGTTCTTGTCAAAACTTGGGGATAGGAAAAACATCTCCAGCCAGCGTTCCCTCTGAGCTGTGGAGTTTTGTAGGCTGGGGTTCTGCTTTGTGGGCTGCTGGCATTGAAGCGTGGGTGAGCGATGGGCTGCTGCATTGGTTGGTTTGCCTGAGCCATCCTTTCCGGGCTGTGGCTGAGTTTGTGAGCCGGAGACTTGGGAACTCCAGCTTGGCCAGCTTGGAGGGAACACTATCTCTGGCTAAACTGATGGCCATTTATTAATCCCGGCCTTTGTGCTAATTCCTTGTGAAGCAAAGGCAAAAAATGTTCCTTAATGATGCGTTCTAGGCAGCAGATTTGCGGACAAGGGGCAGTACCCCCTTTCTGGACCTGGTGACTGCAGGCCCGGATTTATTATGTAAGGAATGGTCCCTGGCAGATCCTTGTCAGGAGTGTGAGAGTGGTTGTGGGCTGGACATCCTGGGGGGATCCACTTCTCTTTTTCATCTCTACAGTCTCCCCCCCCCCTTTTTTTTTCCTGTGCGTATACCAGCTTCCGTGTTGGCAGAAAGCTGCTTGCTTGGAATCGGGCTGCATGGAGGACACCCCTTTGGTGGTCGGTAACCCCAGTGAGGACTGCCGGGAAGGTAATCGTCCCATCCTTTAAAGGTGAATGGCAGATGGGGTTGTAGCCTAACTGCTGAAGGTGTGGAATGGATGGTGGATGGATAGTGGTCCCAACCACTGGCAGGTGGTAGAACAGTGGGCAGGGTTGCCAGTTGCTCCCTGTCAAATTTGCATAAAAGATGAGCCAGGTCTTGGCCATTTAACTGTGAAGGTAACTAGACTTCAGCAACTTGCGGAGTCTGCTAGATTTTGAGGAACTTGTGCACGATTTGGTTAACCTTGACTTGGGCAATTGGTGACAATGATCTTCCCAGGCTAGGACTCAGGGTGTATATCCCAGCTAGAGAAATGGAGTCCTACAGGGGGGCAATCCAGGAGTGTAGTGGGCCTTGGAGGGCCCTACCTGTGCCATCCAGATGCTTTTCTGATGGCAGTAATATCTTGAAAACTCAGCTCATCCAATCGAGTGGATGCTACATGGGGAGGTGGTTGCTCTGGGAGACTGTGTAGGGAATTTCACATTACCGAGATTCTGCCGGATTGAAGCCGCTTCTGATTCGTCTTGAAGTAAACCGGTACAGGGCTGCCATTTCACACATGGCTTGACCTTACCGGAAAGGAGCCGAATCAGAAGCGGGTTGGCAATTCAGACTGCACCGCTTTGTTTTCCCGCCGTTTCCCACCGCGGTTTTTTTTTCCAAACGTTCGCTTTAGAGCGCTATAGCGCTATAACGATGTAACGGAACCGTAAAACAGCGCCATAGCGATCCCATAGGAATGCCTGGACTCCACTGGGAGACTTGCGATGGCTACATCTGCCACCTGGAGACAAGCACCCCATTGGATAGAGGCTTCCGGCGGGACATCGGGGCACCACTGATTGGAGAGAGCCTGATGAGCCCCCATCCATGCCAACCCAGCCTGATGAGCCTCCATCCATGCCAAGAGGCAATTGGCTGGCGCACAGCTGGACCCAGGTATAAAGGGCAGGGAGGCAAACCCCTCATCTCTGTGGGTTGAAGTTGGTGAGTGGCAGGCTTGGTGGGATAGAGTGCTTTTGTGTGACTGTGAGAGAGATTACTAAGCTCATAGTCATGGTCTCCATAACTACCTTGTTGCAACTGATCCTGGAGGTGTTGCAGATGATGATCAGCAGCACAGCAGCTTTGAATGAGGTGCTTACGCACTACCTCCATCTCTCCAGGAGGAGGGGGGGGAGGAGAACTGACATGCCTGCCATGACCCATACACCTTTCAGGTACAACCGGAGGGCATCTATCAGGGCATGGGCACCTGTCATTGCTGCCCATACAGTCCCTCGACGTTGGTGGGTGAAAGAGAGGAGTGCGGACTGGTGGGACAGCGATGTGATGGGCAGATGGATTGATGAAGATTGGCTCAAGAATTTCCGGATGTCTAGGGCAACCTTTTTTGAACTGGCTGGCACCCTGAGGCACCGCCTGGAGCGGCAGAACACGCACATTCGAGTCTCCATACCAGTGGAGAAAAGGCTGGGCATCGCCTTATGGTACCTGGCCAATCAGGAATACTTCCGGAACCTCAAACAGCAGTTCGGTGTGGGCCTGTCAACCGGATTCCTTATTGTGAAGGAGGTGTGCCTAGCAATTTTGGAGGAGCTCTTCAAAAAGAAGGTCTGCCTTGGCAATGAGGTTGGATCGGTGAGTATGGATTCTTTATTTTCAGGAGGAGTTCAGTGGGGTTCTTTTTGCACAGATGCTTGCCAAGGGTCATCTGTAGGTTCAGTAATAAACCAAGGGGTGGGAGAGAGGGACTAACTGTACTAGTGAGTGATGGTCTTATAGTTCTGGAAGAACAAAACTATGATTTGGGTTCCACAGATTAATTAGCCCTAAGTAACTCCCTGCTGTTTCCATTGATACTTACTCTCACTATTCTGTAATGGCATTTGTGCTACTGCAATGTGGATATGTGTCATATACCTAGTGGCCTTTGTTTGTTCCCCATTTCTATGTCTGTACTGAAGGTATTGTCACAAGTAGCAGGTAGCTAGTATTCCTGGTATTAAATTGAAAACTTATTGCAGATATCATTGCTGTTCTTCCCATACAGATAATGGATGGATTCTCCAGACTGGGGTTTCCAAATTGCATCGGTGCACTCGATGGGACCCACATACCGGTGGCTCCCCCAGCTCATCGGGCACACATTTACATAAACAGGAAAGGCGGTCACTCCATTCTGCTTCAGGGAGCGGTGGACAGCACAGGCCGTTTTATTGATGCTGAGATTGGCAGGTCAGGCAAGAGACATGATGCCAGTGTTTTCAGGGCATCTAAGCTCTGCAGGGCGATGGATGGTGGGGTGTTTGTCCCAGGGAACCCCACCATCACTGTGAATGGAGTGACTATCCCCCCACTGATGCTGGCTGATGGGGCTTATCCCATCAGAGGGTGGCTTATGACACCATTCAGAACCCCCACTGACCGGATGGAGAAACTTTTTAATAAGCGGCTGTCCAGGGCACGTATTGTGGTGGAGCATGCATTTGGAAGACTGAAATCTAGATGGAGATGCCTCAGTAAAAGATTACATCTCCAGGAGAAGGACTTCACCCCCATCACTGCAGCATGTGTGGTTCTCCATAACATTTGTGAAGAAAAGGGACACTTTGCTGAGCCCCTGGGCTCAGGGGACATTCAAGTACTACCTGTTCCCCCCCCTGATCTACTGTCTGATCGCAGACACACAGCACGGGGTCAAAGGGTGCGGGCTGCATTGATGTCTGTGGTTTGTAACACTGAATAAAGTGCAGCTTCCTTTTGCACACTAAGACAGTTCCTTATGGTGGGTTTGGGTGGGTATGGGAATCCTAATTTGTCACTATCTATCTGTTCTGAAATAAAAGTTTTGCCTTTTTGTTTCGCAATCATAAGACTCAGATTCTCCTGTGTGGTCTCAACTCTGCCCTGGTTTGCTGCCCTGGTTTGCTAACAATCTGGTGTTCTCTGGTCATTCCTGCCCAAAGTAATGGGGCAGGGGGTTGGGGGGGTTATCACACTACACTCCTCCTAGGAAATCACAGCAGAGATGCAAGAGGTATCATTGCACAGCAGAGGTTAAAACATATCAAGGGGGATATATCACTTACTGACAACCATGATTCACCTTTTGTAAAAAGTTTTAGTAGGTAGAACAAAATGACAACAGAATACAACAAGAAATATAAACGGTTGGAAAATTAACTATGTACAGAATAATAAACTATATACAAATATCAGTGGCCACCAGCATCCCCCTCTGGTGGGTTCACAGGAGGCCTGACAGCACCCTCCACGGCCTCAAGGCGCTGATGTATGGCATCCACTGTTGGGGAAAGGCACAGTGGTTAGTTTATAGTGCTGGACTTTACGGTATTCCACCCGCCGTACCCTCTTCAAAGAAAACATGCATCTGTTACTCACAGCTGGCCCACATTTCTGTGCGGATAGCTTCTAAGAGCTCCACCACCGATGGGCTCACAGGAGGCCTGGCAGCACCCTCCACGGCCTCTAGCCGATGGTGTATGGCATCCACTGTTGGGGAAAGGCACAGTGGTTAGTTTATATTGCTGGACTTTACGGTATTCCACCCATAAGAGAACACAAGAGAAGCCAATGTTGAATCAGGCCAATGGCCCATCTAGTCCAACACTCTGTCACACAGTGGCCAAAAATATCCAGGTGCCAGCAGGAGGTCCAGCAGTGGGGCCAGGACACCAGAAGCCCTCCCACTGTTGACCCCCTCCCAAGCACCAAGAATACAGAGCATCACCACCCACCGTACCCTCTTTAAAGAAAACATGCATCTGTTACTCACAGCTGGCCCGCACTTCCATGCGGAAGGGCTCCAGGACCGCCTCCATCTGCAAATGCCCCGGTGGCCATTCTCCCCCTTTTGAAAATACAGAGGTGATCAATAGATACATGAACACAGGGAGCTTCTTTGGTGCTTCCAATTCGCTTCCATCCTCTTAGAATGGAAGAGATTCTCATGGTGCACAGGCTTGGGTAGTATCACCTGACACCTTAGGACTGAACCTGGAACTTTCAGCATGGACTGAACAGGCTGTCCTAGCCTGCCATGCCACATTCCCCTCATTTGTGAAGAAATGGGGACCCGCCCTCAGCCCTGGGAGACTGAGCAGCCGGTCTGTAGCTCATAAGTCCATGTTTTCGCCTGCCCACACTGCCTGGTGGGGCTATTTCCCTTCGTAATTTGGTGCCACTGCTCACTGAATTCACACCGTCTTCCTAGAGGGACAGTGAGACCCCTCTGACTGATCCCCCAACCTGGGAAAGCAAGTACCACAATCTTTGGGCACCCCCTGGAGAGTTGGCAACCCCTCTGGTTTGGGCCCATTTTGGTTCCCTGGCCTCCCTTTTGCCTCTGGTAATGTGCAGAGTAGGGAGGACCACGTGGTCAGGGCACATCAGGTCTTGTAACTAAAAAAAGGTTTATTTTAACTATATACAAGTTTGGCACAACCGGGCACAGAAAATAAACAGGATGAAATCACAACTCCTCTGTCCCTACACACACCCCTCTCTACCTCTTGGGGGCTGTGGGCCTCAGGGTGGGATTTGCTTTCCCCCCTCCTTCTTGCTGTTGAGAAACTCCAGCCCTCCTCAGGACTGGTCACCTGTACTGCTGATGGATGCTTACCAAAGAGTGATTAACATATGGAATTCACTGCCACAGGAGGTCGTGGCAGCTGCAAGCATGGTCAGTTTCAAGAGGAAATTAGATAAACATATGGAGCAGAAGTCCACCAGTGGCTATTAGCCACAGGGTATAGATGGGAACTCTCAGTCTGGGGCAGGTGATGCACTCTATTCTCGTTGCTGGAGGGGGCAGCAGTGGGAGGGCTTCTGGTGCCCTGGCCCCACTGCTGGACCTCCTGATGGCACCTGGTATATTTTGGCCGCTGTGTGACAGAGTGTTGGACTAGATGGGCCATTGGCCTGATTCAACATTGGCTTCTCTTATGTTCTCTTATGTTATGTTCCAAGCGCTGCAGCTCCCTGCGCAGGCTCCTCCTCAGGTTGCCCTGGCTGCTCTTGTACATCTGCATGGAAGACCAGTTCAGAGCAGTGAATTGAGTGACCAGTATTATTTTCCCCAGCTGTCCCATCCACCAACCTGCTGAACATTTGTGTACCTTCAGCCACAGGCTCATCCTGTCCTGGAGGGGGGGGGGCTCTGCAGCTGCTGCCTCCTCCTCCTCTTCCTCCTCTGGTGCCTGCTGCTCCTGAGGCCGGCCCCTACGGGCTGCTACAGAGGATTACAGAAATGGTATATGCAAATGAATTGAACCACCAGTTCTTATAGTTAAACCTTATAGTTTCCAGCCCTTTATAGTTCACTACTTACTAGGGTTGCCATCTGGTTTTGGAAATTTTTCATACATGTCATTTCAATTCAGGTGGGGTACCTGTTCTGAAGCAGCAAAACTATTCTTGAGTCCAGTGGGACCTTTCAGACCCAGAAAGATTTAGTTGAGGTAGAAGCTTTTGTGTGCATGCACACTTCACTGTATCTGAGGAAGTGTGCATGCACACAAAAGCTTCTACCTCAACTAAATCTTTCTGGGTCTGAAAGGTCCCACTGGACTCAAGATTAGCACTGCACTTTTATTGTTTGTTTACTAATTGTGCAAGATCAAGGGAAATGCAGGCATTTACACATGTTCACTGGATGGACTCCCAGTGATGTCCCTGGCCTGCCCAGGCTCCAGCACCAATTCTCCAGCAGATTATCCCCCCTGCAAACTACATGGGATCAAGGGTTCTGGATCCCCCCCTTAAGGCACTCTTGCATTTTAGGGAATGGGGAAAGGACAGGAGATACATTTGGGGGGGGGGCATACTTACAAGCGTGCCTTCTATGGGACCAGTGAGGCCGGTCTGCCTGGTCCCAAAGTTCAGCCAGGAGCGCGAAGTACGGTGGCCTGGCTCTAGTTGGGGGAAGCCCCTCCAGGCCTCTAGGGCACTATAAAAGTCCCCCTTGACCCTCTTGAATTTCGAACGGCACTGAAGTGCCGTTCTGTGGTACCCCTGGCCTCCAATGTCACAGACACCCTCGAGAACAGCCTGATGTTCTCCTCGTGGGTGCTGTGCATGATTCTGGAGCCCAGGTGACCATCTATAAGGATCTGGAGCATTGTCTCGACCTCCTCATCGCTCCAAAAAGCACCTCTCCTTCGGCGGGCTGCCATGGTTCTTCAAAGAATTAAAGATTTAAAATTAAAGAACGTGGGTTTCGCTACCGCGTTTTTTCGCTATTGTGATATTTCGCGATAGCGTCATAGCGCTCTTATAGGTCATGTGTGGAATCGCGCGGTTTTATTGGAGGATTTAAAATCAGAGAGTGAAAGTGCGGGAACGCACGGTTGGAGAGCATTTCTTGAAAAGTGGACAGCCTGCTTTTGCTTTTTCAAGCCCCAAGTCCTTCCAGATTAGCAAAGAGGATCCTCCTTCTGATGACCAGCATTTAGGGATTGACATGACTGGTAATACTAGGTGCGGCGTGGGTGGGATTGGCAGTGCATAAGACCCTGGGATCCCGGACCAGCCCGATCTCAGAGGCTTGGCTGGGTCAGGGCTGGTTAGACCAGCCAGGAAGTCCAAGGGTGCTGTGTAGAGGCAGGCAATGCCAAACCACCTCTGTCTGTTTCTTTCCTTGAAAACCCTACAGAGTCCCCCAGTAGTCACCTCAGCCAGTGTCCACTCTAAGCTGAGTTAGTGTGAGCTAGCTAACAGTTTTCTAAGCCTCTGGCTGACACATTTCTGTCTCAGCTCAGGAAGGATGGCTTCAGAGCAAACTTAATTTATTCAGCAGCCCAATTGCTCACTTGCAACTTTAATGCCAATAAGCTCGCAAAGCTGATTTTTTGCTCACAGGTCTCCACGGCTTAGAGGGAGCAATGGAGGACTCCATTGAAATCCCTGTTCTCCCCAGGCTCATTCCCAATATCTCCTGGAGTCAGGTTTAAAATCAAGTAGATCCAGTCATTCTTGCACAAAGAAAGGTTTATTAGGATTATCTTGCTAAAACCCACAGTGGGAGGTCATTGTCAGGAATGGGGGGCAAAGCAGAGCAAGCTAACTTATAGTGTGATGCAATGAAGTGCCTAGCGAATAAAAATTGAGCACTCGCGCGGGAACTCCCGGCGGGAGAAATACTTCATGAGCGGGAGACTACTCCCCCCCTCCCCTTGCCTTCCCAGGACTGGAAAATTCTCAGCTGAACAAGAATAGTCCAAAGCCTACATTCAAGGCCACCGTGATAAGGAAAAGCGGCAGGGAAGAAGCTCCCACGTTTCTGTCTGCATAACTACGTAAGCGCAAAGCGGGGTAGGGAACATAACACAATGGATTCAGTGAGAAACATCAAAGGCATCATTTTCTGACATTCTGCCCTTCCCAAAACACCACCCACCCACCACTCAGGAAGGAGCGAACAAGGGCCCCCCAGGTTTATTAGGGTATCGAGCGTGAAAGTCTTTCAGGTGATCAGGTGCATTGATATCAGAAACTTTCACCCATTCCCTGTATTGGGGCCCAAAGTGTACCCATTGCACAAGGTACAGAAGTTGTCCACGAAGTATCTTAGAGTCCAAAATATCAGCAATTTCATAGTGCTCCTCACCGTCAACCATCAGAGGGGGGGGAGGAGCCGACGTCTCAGGATGCCATTTAGTCGGGGGTAAGGCAGGCTTGAGGAGGCTGTAATGGAAAATTGGATGTATTGCTTTAAGAGATTTAGGCAAGTCTAGCTGTACAGTTACTTGATTTACACATCTTAGCACTTTGAAAGGACCAATATATTTCCACGCAAGTTTCCTGGACTGCTGTGCTAGCCTTAGGTTCTTAGTCGACAGATAGACCGTGTCTCCCGGTTGCAATTTCCATCCACCGGCCCTCTTTTTATCTGCCTGTTTTTTATACTGTGCCTTGGCTTCATTCAAAGTCTCGACAATTAGGGGCCAGGAGTCACGGAGAGTTTTACACCATGCCGAGGCTTTACCCCCATTCTCACCAGGCTTTAAGAAGGGAAGAGGGGGGCTGTCATAGCCCATGGCAGCTTTGAATGGTGACATTTTCGTGGAAGCGTGCCATGAGTTGTTGTATGCAAACTCCGCCAATGGTAATAAATCTACCCAATTGTCTTGTTGATAATTAGAAAAACATCTCAGGTATTGTTCCAACGTCTGGTTTACCCTCTCCGTTTGGCCATCAGTTTCAGGGTGATAGGCAGTACTGAGAGCACGTTCAATACCCATTAGAGTCATTAGCTCAGACCAAAACTTGGAAACAAACGGAACCCCCCTGTCGGAAATGATCTTGAGGGGTAACGTATGCAACTTGGCAATGTGTTGAATAAATGCTTTGGCCAAGACTTTTGCTGTTGGCATACTGGGGAACGGTATGAAGTGAGCCTGCTTAGAGAATAAATCCACTACCACCCAAATGACCGTCATATGTTTAGAGGGGGGAAGATCAGTGATAAAGTCCATAGAGATTACTTCCCAGGGTCTACTCGGGGTGGGTAGCGGCTGCAGGAGGCCTGGAGGTTTTCCTGGTCTGGCTTTACAACGATTGCACGTTGGACAGGACTGTATATAGAGAGACAACTCCTGTTTCATTCGGGGCCACCAGAAGCTACGTTGCAGAAGTCTTAAGGATTTTACATATCCAAAGTGTCCCGCAGCTTTTGAGTCGTGAACTGTCTGCAAAATTTGGGATCGGGTAGCTTCTGGGACAAACATTTTATTTCCCTTGTACCAGCAGCCATTTGGACCACAATTCACATCATCTCTGGCTTGTAAATCATTTGTTTCTGGTGGGGTGATGTCAGATAAAAACTGCTTTTCCCAAGTCAATGTTTGGATGGGACTCATTGGTGTTTGTTTGGCTTTCCGGGTTACAACTGCACCAACTAATTGTTCCGGGGTGAACATAGACTCCCGTACTTCGACCCTCTTAGAAAAATGTTGGGGAAGGCGGGAGAGAGCGTCCGCCAAATGGTTGGCTTTCCCTGGGAAATGGTGCAGGGTAAATTGAAATTTGGAAAAAAACTCAGCCCACCTGAATTGTTTAGCATTTAGATTCCGGGGTTTTCGCAATACCTCAAGATTTTTGTGATCAGTCCAGATTTCAAAAGGTATTTGGGACCCCTCTAACCAGTGTCTCCATGTGATCAATGCTAAACGTATAGACGCAGCTTCCTTATCCCAAATGGGCCAAAATCTCTCTGTGTCATTAAATTTTCTTGACACATAAGCCAGGGGTTGTAGCTGTTTCTGAGCATTTTCTTGCAAAATCACCCCACCCATAGCAGTGTCTGATGCGTCTACTTGTACCACAAATTTTTTTGTCTCATCAGGGTGTGCTAGTATGGGCTCAGACGTGAACAACCGTTTGAGTTGTTCAAACGCTTGCTGACACTGCGGGGTCCAGTTCAAAGGGGCCCCTGGGACTGAAGCCTTAGATCCCCTCCCCTTAGTTTTTAGCAGTTCCGTGAGGGGAGGGCTACTTGGGCAAAGCGTGGCAGGAATTGACGGTAAAAGTTGGCGAAGCCGAGAAAACTTTGGAGCTGTCGCCTGGTTTTGGGGGGCTCCCATCTCAATACATCCTGGACCTTTTTTGGGTCCATCTCCAACCCCGCGGAGGATATACGGTATCCCAAAAAGTCAATGCTCTCTTGGTGAAATTCACATTTTGACAGTTTAACAAACAGTTTGTGTTCTAAAAGCTTTTCCAATACTTTTCGCATAAGGGTAGTGTGGGATTCCCGATCCGGGGTATAGACCAAGATATCATCTAAATAAACAACCACTCCCTTGAATAAATAGGGGTGTAACACTTCATTGATTAAGTTCATGAAGACCCCTGGTGCCCCTTGTAAACCGAAGGGCATCACCCGATATTCAAATTGCCCCAGCGGGGTATTAAATGCAGTCTTGTATTCATCCCCCTCTCTGATACGAACCCGAAAGTAGGCATCTCTTAAATCCAGTTTAGAGAACACTTTCCCTTTAGCCACCTCTGCCAGTAAGTCTTTGATGAGGGGCATTGGGTAGGCATTAGTTGCAGACACTGCGTTAAGTCCCCGGTAATCCGTGCAGAGTCTGAGCCCCCCATCCTTCTTTTTACAAAACAATACAGGTGCTGCAAAAGGGGATGATGCTGGTCTAATGAATCCACGGGCCAGATTTTTATCAATAAAACGGCGAAGTTCTTCCTTTTCACTTGGGCTCATGGCATAAATTTTCCCTTTTGGTAATTTCTGACCCGGAAGAATCTCAATTGCACAGTCGGAGTTACGGTGGGGGGCAATTCATCAGCTTCCTCCTCCTCAAAAACCCGGGTTATATACTGGTAATCCTCAGGGATGCGGTTAAGATCCTCCGTTGCTAAACAAGCTCGTGGAGGTTCATTGCATGGGGGATTTCCCCACCCTGGGTCCCATTTGTGTTCTGTACATTTTAGGGAGATAAATTGTACCTCCCCTTCTTCCCATAAAATGTAAGGGTTATGTCCATGTAACCAGGGGCTACCCAACACCAAGGGAAACTGGGCTTGCGGAGCTATTACGAACGAGCGTAGCTCCCAGTGGTCACCAATGCCTATTCTTAAAGGAACAGTCTCAAATCGGCATGGTTCTTTCATTGGAGACCCATCCATCTGTGTGAAAGTTATTGGGTCTTTCAAGTGGACCACGGCTGCCTCCAACCCCATAACCATAGACGGGTTTATGAGATCCCTCCCGCACCCTGAGTCAATGAGAGCCCGGACCCGAATGTGAGTCATCATTGCGGGATTCATCACCAAAACAGTCACAAAGAAGAGAGAGGGGTAGTTGCTCACCAGTTTAGGCGCCTCAGGTGCTGGGTCCTGCTGTGTAGCGCCATTCACCAACAGGACCATTTCATTTCCCTGCATCTCACTCTCCTCCTCTAGCATCAAGGTATCCACTTGGTCGGGGCTAGCAAACAGAGCCCGCGTGTTGCGTGGTTTGGCGGTACCTTTCCTCGGGGTAGGGGTTGTCCACCTTCTGGGCTCTTCTTGTGGTAGAGCTCTATTGGGATCCCCTTTCGGGCAGGCGGCGGCGAAATGCCCTTTCTCCCCACACCGCAGGCAGAGCCCCTGTCGCATACGCTGATCCCTCATTCCACTTGGGGTGGATGTTGGTTTGGGTCTGGCCTGGCCTGCCGCAATACTCGGACGATTGTTACCCAAAGATAAATCCAGCTTCATCATCTGTAAGCGACTTTCGGCCTTCTCGGCTTCCTCCATCCAACCCTGGAGGGTACGGGGTTGCTGAGAGCTGAGGACATTATTGCGGACGTCAACGGCTAGTCCCATTCGATATTGTTGGGCCAACACCGCATCAGTCCAGTCTCGAATTTTCACAGCATGCCTTTGAAACTCCCTTGAGTACTCCCGCACTGAGAGTTTGCCTTGTCTGAAGGTGCGAAGGAAGGCTTCAGCTTTTTGGGCCGCCCCGGATCCTCAAAACGGTTTCTCAAAGCCCACATGAAGTCATCTACATTCCCCAACTCCTCCGCCTCCAGATCATGAAGGGCTACATACCAGCTAGTAGCACTCCCCCGGAACCTGGATGCAATAAACTCCACCTGCTGTTCTTCGTCTGGGAATACATAGCCCCATCTTTGCACAAATTTTCCAACTTGCAATATGAAAAAGGACACAGTCTCTGGATCTCCATCAAATGTGATCTCAAGCATGTCCTTGGGGCGGATTACCGGGGGGGCCGGCGCCATGATCGGTACCGGCTGCATGAGGGGTGCTGGAGCCGGAGGTTGAGGCGGAGGCAAAACTGGCGGCTGGATAGGTCCTGGTTGCCCTGGCCCAGGTCCTGGTACTGGGGCAACTAATGGAGGTGGGGCTGGTGCTGGCTGGCCCGGCCCCGGCCCTGGGGGAGCTGGTTGGCCCGGTCCTGGACCCGGTGGTACTGGTTGGCCCGGCCCCGGGCCCGGAGGAGGAGGAGGTGGCCGTCCCGGCACCAACGGTGGCGCCGGGGCTGGAGCCGGTGCTGGTGCAGGTCTGGGTTGTGTCAGCGGATGGGCTCTAATAGCTTGGTCCATCATCTGGGGTAGGGACTGCATTAGTTTACTCATATCCCTTACCAGCCGTCGGGTATCCTCTTGGATAGAATCCATGCGGGCATCAGTGTCTTGGCTGGACCCCGTTCTGGGAGATCCCCGAGACACCCGCCCTTGGGGAAGACCAAAACTACCTCTGGGATCCAGAAGGCTGTCCCGGCTCTGGCTTCCCGGCATAGTCCAGGTGGTCTGGGTAGTGTCCAACAAGTTCTTAGTCCAATCGCGTGATCTGCGAAAAGTCACCCCTTTATCCCAGGGTGTTGGGACTCCTGGCACATAGGTTCGTGGAACCGCACCTCCCTGACTTGGTATCGGCCCGGCCGGGCTGTAGATCGGGAGTGTGTACGTAGCTCCAATTGTGCCAATCGATGGCGGGGTAGCCAACCCGGCTGCTGAATAGATAGTCGGTGTCGTCACCACTGTAGTTGTAGTCACTGGAACCACGGTGGTAGTCGGAATAGTGACCACCGGAGCAGCCACAAGTAACGGGCCGGGCTCCAACGCAGTAGTCACTGGAACGGCACCTGTGGCTCCCGCGAGTGATCGCTGGGGCTCCCGAGCTCATGTGGTGGATGGCGGACGTTGACGGTGAGGAAAGATGGTGATTCCTGACAATTTCTGTCAGGTTTAAAATCAAGTAGATCCAGTCATTCTTGCACAAAGAAAGGTTTATTAGGATTATCTTGCTAAAACCCACAGTAGGAGGTCATTGTCAGGAATGGGGGGCAAAGCAGAGCAAGCTAACTTATAGTGTGATGCAATGAAGCGCCTAGCGAATAAAAATTGAGCACTCGCGCGGGAACTCCCGGCGGGAGAAATACTTCATGAGCGGGAGACTACTCCCCCCCTCCCCTTGCCTTCCCAGGACTGGAAAATTCTCAGCTGAACAAGAATAGTCCAAAGCCTACATTCAAGGCCACCGTGATAAGGAAAAGCGGCAGGGAAGAAGCTCCCACGTTTCTGTCTGCATAACTACGCAAGCGCAAAGCGGGGTAGGGAACATAACACAATGGATTCAGTGAGAAACATCAAAGGCATCATTTTCTGACAGCCAATAAGCTCGCAAAGCTGATTTTTTGCTCACAGGTCTCCACGGCTTAGAGGGAGCAATGGAGGACTCCATTGAAATCCCTGTTCTCCCCAGGCTCATTCCCAATATCTCCTGGAGTTACCCAACTAGGAGCTGGCAGCCCGCCCCCCATGACTCTCATCAGATGTACACATGATTTAGTTAGTATTTCCATGCAAAACCATTGAGGGCCTTTAACTATACAGTCTGATAAACCTCCCCACCTAAATGCAGTGGTGTAGCCAGGAATGACCAGGCAACCTTTTGATAGTTCATGTTGTATATAGATCTGATTTTGACATTTTGATATTTCTTGTTCCAATAGGTGAATGTTTTTTTAAAAAAGTGGTCAGCAAATGATATATCCCTTGATATGTCTCTCTCTGCTGTGATTTCTTAGATAACCGCACCCCATCCCCCACCAGTGTTCCCTCTAAGCTGACTTAGTGTGCGCTAGCTCACAGGTTTTTACCTTTGAGCTCACAGGTTTTTGCCATAGCTCAGGAAGGAGGGGTCCAGAGCAAACCGATTTATGCAGTAGCCAAACTGCTCACTCACAACTGTGATGCCAGTAAGCTCACAAAGTAGGATTTCTGCTCACAGGACTCCAGAGCTTAGAGGGATCATTGCCCCCCTGCCCCATTACTTTGGGCAGGGATGACCAGAGAACCCCAGATTGTTAACATATTAGGGCAGGGAAAAAACCCCACATACCAGGGCAGAATTGTGACCACACAGGAGAGTCTTATGAGTGCAAAACAAGAAGGCAAACTTTTATTTCAGAACAGATAGTGAAAAGTTAGGATTCCCATACCCACCCAACCCCCTTAGGAACTGAGTTAGTATGAACTGTTAGTATAAACGAAGCAACTCAACACTAAACTTTCTGAACAGAACAGATTAATAATATTAGGGTGAAAGTCTCTCCCTTGGACACCCCGCACTTTTTCTTTTCCCCCTTCCACCCCCACGGTTCTCAGGAGCTGAGGTCTGCCTGTTCTGCAGCTCCCTCTCCAGCAGATCCGTGAGCCTTGAGAGAGTCTGGGAGCAGTTCCTTAGCACCTCATTGTGCTGTGAGATGGCTTCACGGAGCAACTCCCTGTCCTCCCTGCTCTCCAGCAACTCCTGCCTCCTCGCCTCCATATGCTCAGCATGGTGGCTGTCCATTTGTTGTAACTGCGCAGCATGCTGCCTGTCTGATTGTTCCATTATTTTATCTGCCACAGCATACAGCCCATATTGTCGCTTCCTCCGTGCTCTTGTGAGCTGCCTGGGTTCTTCCAGGATGGCATGATGTTCTGGTGGAGAACAGTTGCCATGATGAGAGGGTCCTGGCTGCTCCTCCTCATCAGGGATGGTGTTTGGAACTGTTGGGAAATAAAATATAACAGCAAAGTGAAAATTCCTATTTGTGAATGTCCCTGGCAAGCAGTGTTCTGCAGCAACACAACAGTGATTTATTCTGTTGGAATTATATACCCACCCTGTCCCCCAGGTTTGCATTACACCTGTAGTTAGAATCAGTTAGAATTCCAATAAAATAAAAGTGCAATGTGCACCTTTTACTTGAAGGGAGGGCAATTGAGAGAGCAGATTTCTTGCTGACATATAGGATTAAATCAAGACTCACCAATGAACTCCTCTGCCACTGTTTCCTCTGCCTCCTCTGCCTCCTCCAAGGGATCATCTATGAAAGTAACAAAATGCAAATGATTTCACAACCAGGTTAATCCCTGACCACACCAGCTATATACCAATAACAGTGTAATAGGCATACACTGACTCCAGTGGCACCTTTAGGACCAAAAAGTTTATATCTATGCATAATCTTCTGTCTGCCCTTCATAGTCCTCTAACTTGAAGCATGTCTGAATTCTAACATGCTGCCTTGCCTCCCATCAAATACAATTGTGGCAGTGCCTGTTGGCATAGGTGAATTGGTACAGTACAGAGTTTTTTGGGCAACCAAAAACCAAACGGTTCCTGCCTTTCTATCACTGCAAGAATACAGTTGGAGAAGAAAACGACATCCCTGTAAATGTCAGAAATGCTTCTTTCATGTTTCCCACTGAATCCATTGTTATGTGTTCCCTATCCTGCTTTGATGCTTTGCGCTTGCGTAGCTATGCAGGCAGAAACGTGGGAGCTTCTTCCCTGCCGCTTTTCCTTATCATGGTGGCCTTGAATGTAGGCTTTGGGCTATTCTCGTGTTGCTGAGAATTTTCCAGTCCTGGGATGGCAGAGGGAGGGGGGGAGCAGTCTCCCGCTCATGAAGTATATCTCCCGCTGGGAGTTTCCCGCGTGCGCGCTCATGTTTCATTTGCTAGGCACTTTTTTGCATCACACTATAAATCAGCTTGCATTGCTTCGCCCCCCATTCCTGACAATGACCTCCTACTGTGGGTTTTAGCAAGATTATCCAATAAAACCTTTCTTTGCATAAGAATGCCTGGATCCACTTGTTATTGAACCTGACAGATATTGTCAGGAATCTCACCATTTCCCCACCTTCGGTTTCTGCCGTCTACCACGATGAGCGGAGCTGGGGGGGGAACCTCTGGCGCAGTCCCCGTGACTACCACCTCGGGAGCCACGGCCCCGGTTACCACCGTGGCAACTCCAGTGATCATCACTCCGACTACCACCGTTGTTCCAGTGACTACAACTTCGGTAGTGGCAGCGCCTACCCCACAGTCAGCGGCTGGATTAGTCTCCCCTCCATTGATCAGCACAGTGGGAGCTTCGTACACTCTCCCAATCTATAGCCCGGCTGGGCCAACGCAGAGTCAGGGGGGAGCCATTCCACGAGCCTACGTGCCGGGGGCCCCAACACCGTGGGACAAAGGGGTCACCTACCGCAGGTCGCGCGATTGGACTAAGAACTTGTTGGACACTACCCAGACAACCTGGTCTATGCCGGGGAGCCAGAGCCGGGACAGCCTGTTGGATCCCAGAGGGAGTTTCGGACTACCCCAGGGACGGATGTCTCGAGGATCTCCCAGAACAGGGTCCGGTTCCGATCCAGAGGCTCGCATAGACTCGATTCAAGAGGATACCCGACGTTTGGTACGGGACATGGGCAAATTAATGCAATCCCTACCACAGATGATGGATCAAGCAATTAGAGCCCATCCGCTGACGCAACCAAGACCAGCGCCAGCGCCTGCACCACCGGTGGCACCGGTACAACCACCTCCTGCTCCACCGGCCCCACCTCCACCAGCCGGTCCAGTACCAGGACCTGGGCCAGGACCACCAGTACCTATCCAGCCACCAGCTGTGCCTCCTCCTCAACCCCCTGCCCCAGCCCCCTTCCCACAGCCGGCTCCTGCACCGATCATGGCCCCTGCTCCTCCAGTGAGCCGCCCCAAGGACATGCTGGAGATCACTTTTGACGGGGATTCTGAAACTGTGTCTTTTTTCATATTGCAAGTAGGGAAATTTGTGCAGAGATGGGGCTATGTGTTCCCGGATGAGGAGCAACAGGTGGAGTTTATCGCTTCAAGGTTCCGGGGAAGTGCTACCAGCTGGTACGTAGCCCTTCATGATCTGGAAGCAGCGGAGCTGGGGAATGTCGATGACTTCATGTGGGCTTTGAGGAACCGTTTTGAGGATCCGGGGGCAGCCCAGAAGGCAGAAGCCTTCCTTCGCACTTTCAGACAAGGGAAACTCATCGTGCGAGAATATTCAAGGGAGTTTCAAAGACATGCAGTGAAAATTCGAGACTGGACTGATGCGGTGCTGGCTCAACAATATCGAATGGGACTAGCAGTAGATGTCCGCAACAATGTCCTCAGCTCTCAACAGCCTCGCACTCTCCAAGGTTGGATGGAGGAGGCCGAAAAAGCTGAAAGCCGCTTGCGTGTCATGAAACTGGACCTATCTCTGGGTAATAACCACCCGAGCCTCTCGGCAGGACAAACCAGACCCAGACCAACCTCCATCCAGAACGGGGTGAGAGATCAGCGCATGCGACAGGGCCTTTGTCTGCGGTGTGGAGAGAAGGGGCACTTTGCCTCATCCTGTCCCAGAGGGGATCCCAACAGAGCCCTACCACAAGAGGAGCCCAGACGATGGCCAACCCCTACTCCAAGAAAGGGAACAGCGAAACCACGCGGCACACGAGCCCTTTTTGCCAACCCCGACCAAGCGGATACCATGATGCTGGAGGAGGAGAGTGAGATGCAGGGAAACGAATTGGTCCTGTTTGTGAATGGCGCTACACAACAGGACCCGATCCCTGAGGCGCCTAAACTGGTGAGCAATTACCCCTCTCTCTTCTTTGTGACTGTACTTGTGATGAATCCAGCAATGATGACCCATATCAGGGTGCGAGCCCTCATTGACTCGGGGTGCGGGAGGGATTTGATAAACCCATCTATGGTTATGGGACTGGAAGCGACCGTTGTCAATCTAAAAGACCCGATAACTTTTACTCAAATGGATGGGTCACCGATGAAAGAACCATGTCGATTTGAAACTATTCCTTTGAGAGTAGGCATTGGTGAACACTGGGAGCTACGCTCGTTTGTAATAGCCCCTCAAGCCCAGTTCCCATTAGTGTTGGGTAGCCCATGGTTACATGGTCACGATCCTTATATACTTTGGGAGGAGGGGAGCGTACGTTTTATCTCCCCGAAATGTGCAGAGCATAAATGGGACCCAGGGTGGGGAAAAACCCCATGCAATGAACCTCCACGGGCTTGCCTAGCCACGGAGGACCTTAATCGCATCCCCAAAGAATACCGGTACCTAACCAGGGTGTTTGAGGAGGAGGAAGCGGACGAACTACCCCCCACCGTAACTCCGACTGTGCTATTGAAATCCTTCCCAGCCATAAATTACCAAAAGGAAAAATTTATGCCATGAGTCCCATAGAAAAGGAAGAACTACGCCGATTTATCGATAAGAATCTGGCCCGTGGATTTATTAGGCCAGCATCGTCCCCTTTCGCAGCACCCGTGTTGTTTTGTAAAAAAAAAGATGGGGGGCTCAGGCTGTGCACGGACTATAGGGGTCTTAATGCGGTTTCTACAACCAATGCCTACCCAATGCCCCTCATCAAGGACTTGTTGGCAGAGGTGGCAAAGGGAAAAGTGTTTTCTAAACTGGATCTACGTGATGCTTATTTTCGGGTCCGTATTAGACCGGGGGATGAACATAAGACTGCATTTAATACCCCGCTGGGGCAATTTGAGTATCAGGTTATGCCCTTCGGATTACAGGGGGCATCCGGAGTCTTTATGAACTTGATCAATGAGGTGTTACACCCCTACTTATTCAAAGGGGTGGTTGTTTACTTGGATGATATCTTGGTCTACACCCCAGATCAAGAATCCCACACCACACTCATGCGGGAAGTATTGGAAACATTGTTAGGACACAAACTGTTTGTTAAGCTGTCAAAATGCGAATTCCACCAGGAGTGCATTGACTTTCTCGGGTACCGCATATCATCCGCTGGACTAGAAATGGACCCAAAAAAGGTCCAAGATGTGTTGGACTGGGAACCCCCAAAACCAGGCGGCAGCTCCAAAGTTTTCTCGGTTTCGCCAATTTTTACCGTCAATTCCTGCCTCATTTTGCCCAGGTGACCCTCCCCCTCACAGACCTTCTGAAGACTAAAGGGAGAGGGGCTAAAGCTTCCATGCCCAGGTCCCCTTTGAATTGGACTCCCCAATGTCAGGGAGCATTTGAACAACTTAAGCAGTTATTCACATCTGAACCCATATTAGCACACCCCGATGAAACAAAAAAAATTGTAGTCCAAGTAGACGCATCGGATACCGCCATGGGGAGGGTGATTTTGCAAGAAAATACGCAGGGGCAGCTACAACCCCTTGCTTATGTGTCCAAAAAGTTTAATGATACGGAGAGATTTTGGCCCATTTGGGATAAAGAAGCGGCCTCTATACGCTTAGCGTTAATCACCTGGAGGCACTGGTTGGAGGGGTCCCGGGTACCTTTTGAAATCTGGACTGACCACAAGAATCTTGAGGTGCTGCGCAAGCCTCGGAATCTAAATGCAAAACAATTCCGGTGGGCTGAGTTTTTCTCCAAATTTCAATTCACCCTCCACCATTTTCCAGGTAAATCTAATCATCTGGCTGATGCTCTCTCCCGCCTTCCCCAACACCTTTGTAAGAGGACAGAAATAAGCGAGTCTATGTTCACCCCAGAACAACTGGTTGGGGCAGTAGTAACCCGAAAAACCCGGCAAGCACAATCGTTGACCCCAAGCCTTGGCACGACCTGGGAAAAGCAATTTGCCACTGACATTACTAAACCAGAAGCAGCTGACTTAAAAGCTCGGGGAGATGTAGAATGTAGCACAAATGGCTGCTGGTATAAGGGAAATAAAATCTTTGTTCCAGAAGCTACCCGGGCCCAAGTATTGCAAGCAGCCCATGACTCCAAATCTGCTGGGCATTTCGGGTATGTAAAGTCACTGCACCTACTGCAACGCAGCTTCTGGTGGCCCCGAATGAAACGAGATTTATCCCTCTATATACAATCCTGTCCTACATCCAATCGTTGCAAGACTAGACCAGGGAAACCTCCGGGTCTTCTACAGCCTTTGCCCACCCCGAGCCGACCCTGGGAAGTAATCTCCATGGACTTTATCACTGATCTTCCCCCCAGTAAACATATGACGGTCATTTGGGTGGTAGTAGACTTGTTTTCTAAGCAGGCTCACTTTATACCATTTGCTAGCCTGCCAACGGCCAAAGTCCTTGCCAAAGCCTTCCTTCAGCACATTGCCAGGCTACATACATTACTGCTCAAAATAATCTCCGATAGGGGGTTCAATTTGTTTCAAAACTGTGGTCGGAATTAATGACTCTTATGGGTATTGAACGCGCTCTCAGTAGTGCCTATCACCCAGAAACCGATGGGCAAACAGAAAGAGTAAACCAAACCTTAGAGCAATACTTAAGATGTTTCACTAACTACCAACAAGACAATTGTGTAGATTTATTACCACTAGCAGAATTTGCGTATAACAATTCATGGCATGCTTCCACGAATATGTCTCCCTTCAAAGCTGCCATGGGTTATGACAGCCCCCTCTTCCGTTTTTGAAGCCCGGCGAGACTGGTGGGAAAGCCACAACATGGTGTAAAACTTTCCAAGAGTCTTGGCCTCTAATCGTTGAGACTTTAAACGAGGCCAAGGCACAATACAAAAAGCAAGCAGACAAAAAGAGGGCGGGTGGCTGGAATCTGCAACTGGGAGACCATGTCTACCTCTCCACCAAAAACTTAAGGCTGGCACAACAATCCCGAAAACTTGCTTGGAAATATATTGGTCCATTCAAAGTAGTGCGATGTATAAATCAAGTGACTGTGCAACTGGATTTACCTAAATCTCTTAAAGCAATACATCCAATTTTCCATTACAGCCTCCTCAAGCCAGCAGTACCCCCGACTAAGTGGCATCCTGAGCTTCCAGCACCCCCCCCCACTGATGGTCGATGATGCGGAACACTATGAAATTGCTGACATTTTGGACTCTAAGATCCTTCGTGGACAACTGCTGTACCTTATTGAATGGGTACACTTTGGGCCCCAACACAGGGAGTGGGTGAAAGTGTCTGATATCAATGCACCTGATCACCTGAAGGCGTTTCACACCCACTACCCAAATAAACCTGGGGGCCCTTCATTCTCTCCTTCCTGAGTGGTGGGTGGGTGGTATTTTGGGAAGGGCAGAATGTCAGAAATGCTTCTTTCATGTTTCCCACTGAATCCATTGTTATGTGTTCCCTACCCTGCTTTGATGCTTTGCGCTTGCGTAGCTATGCAGGCAGAAACGTGGGAGCTTCTTCCCTGCCGCTTTTCCTTATCACGGTGGCCTTGAATGTAGGCTTTGGGCTATTCTCGTGTTGCTGAGAATTTTCCAGTCACTGGGTCCTTCGGGATGAACGATTCCGAAATTTGCTGAAGGAGGCAGAGAGACAGACAAGACAGACCAAATTTGAACATCGTCAACAACAAGCAGCTGAAAAATTGCTCAAGAAAGCATCCAAAGAAGTGTACCAGCTACGTGGTCAAAACCAGAAGGAGCCTATTCAGGTAGACAGCACCCATAAACAAGGTCCATTTTAATAAGCCCCCAGTTCAGAATTCTTGCAAGCCACAGAGAGACCGAGACAAAACTAGGGAAGCAACAACTTTCATTCCACTTCACTGAAAGGTCCACCCAGCAATCAAGCAAGGAAGATCTGTACATGCATACTACAGTCATCTGTGCATCATCTTCGACAGTGAACTCACCCCCCCATCCCTTATATACATGACTTACCAGGTCTGATGTCCTCCAGATCCACGGTCTCTGGGCAAAAGAGGTCCTGTGAATGTCCTGGCACCTCGTCCTGGAAGGTGATGGCACTTGCCACCTCCCCCCTTGGCCTCAGCAATCCTTCACCTTTGAGGATTTGGTGAAGCTCCCTAAAATAGGGACAGGACCTTCTCCTATTACCAGGCCTGGAATTCTCATCCAGAACCTGCCTGTACCTCATCCTCATAGCTTTTGTTTTATTCCGGCATTCCTCTGCCGTCCGGTCATGGCCACGTTTGGCCATTTCCAAAGAAATTTTTTGGAATACAGAATGATTCCTCTGGTTAAGTTTCAGGACATCCTGTATCCTTTCATCCCCCCACAATACAAGGAGGTCAAGAACCTCCTGCTCTGTCCAAGCTACCCCCCTTGTCACACTCATCCTCCTTCCAATAGATCAGTCTCTCACAGTCACACAAAAGCACTCTATCCCACCAAGCCTGCCACTCACCAACTTCAACCCACAGAGATGAGGGGTTTGCCTCCCTGCCCTTTATACCTGGGTCCAGCTGTGCGCCAGCCAATTGCCTCTTGGCATGGATGGGGGCTCATCAGGCTGGGTTGGCAGCATCTCTCTCTCCAATCAGTGGTGCCCTGATGTCCTGCCGGAAGCCTCTATCCAATGGAGTGCTTGTCTCCAGGTGGCAACCTGACAACCCATCCCCTTCCCTAACACTTCTTTGGGCATGGCTGGGTTGGCAACATCTCTCTCTCCAATCAGTGTTGCCCCGATGTCCCGCCGGAAGCCTCTATCCAATGGGGTGCTTGTCTCCAGGTGGCAGATGTAGCCATCACAAGTCTCCCAGTGGAGTCCAGGCATTCCTATGGGATCGCTATGGCGCTGTTTTATGGTTCCGTTACATCATTATAGCACTATAGCGCTCTAAAGCGAATGTTCAAAAAAAAAAAAAGCCGGCGGTCGCGAAAAAAGGCGGGAAAGAAGCGTATCGGGTCCGGGAGAAGAAACCGACGACTACTTGGAAGCGGTTGACAGGTAAAACGCTTCAGCCCCGTTTCCTGAACGGGACAGAAGCGTTTCTGTGTGAAATTACAAATATATTCCGGTAGAGAACTGGTTCTAAAACGGTTCTGTCTGAAATGCCAGACCAGAAACCGTTTGGGAACCGTTTCTCTTCCGGATTATATCCTCTGTCTGAAATTCCCCTGTGGCATTTACACAGCACATGCAGTCTCGATATGAAGAAACTGCTGAAATATTGGATCCAAACAAAACAAACAAAAAAGAGGACCAGCAGTGCCATGGAGCAGCCGTGGCCACCTACATGGTCTGGTTTGGGCTGGTTGCATTTTGGCGCTAGGATGGCACTCCTTAATGAATCGCTGGTTTAGGTAGTCACCTTGGGCTTGATGACACTGGGGTTGGTGGGAGCGGTTCATGCCCACCCCCCACGTTGATGCCGGCGGCTGGGGAGCTTCCTCGGCTATAGGTCCTACTTGTGCTCTGGTGGGACACTGAGGGGATGCCGGGGTCTGCAGAGGAGATGCATTGTTTTCTTGCCTTTACTTTTGTTACAGGCTGCTTGCCAAGAGTGGAAGAACATTTTAGCAATGGGCCAGCTCAACTGGGCAGCACATCGTGCCAGGAGGATGCCTGTAGGCTCTTAATGGGTCATTAACAGTGTCTCCTGGACTTGCAGGGGTGCTGGGGCCTGCGTGGCTGGGCCTGCTGCAGTTATGCCAGGGGTGGGGCAGCCCCCGCCTTCAGGTTCTGTGTTCCTTGCAGAGGCACTGAGATCAGCCTGATCAGGGACAAGGGTGAATCCTTTCAGTCCAGGCTTATTCTGCATTGCAGGCAGTAGCCTGGCTTTGTGCTCTGGGTGGCTATGATTCCTCGCCAGGCTGGTGGAGGGCAGGGAGCTTGCCACCATAAAGGCTTGCTTGGGAGAGAGTGCAGGGCTGCAGCGAGTTTTATGATGATTGGAGGTATTTTGCTGCACCCGAGCATTCTGCGGGCAGGTTGAGCTAGACCGATAAGATGGTATACTCCTTTCGGAGTATGGTATTGACATCTTTCTGGACGATGTATGGCAAGGGCTTAGGGGGGGCTTTGGCCTCCTGGTGGGGTGCAGAGGCCTAAGCAGAGGCTTGGCCTCAGCAATGGCAGGTTGCTATGCGGTATACAGATTGCGGTCTGGTGAGCACCAGCTGACACCCCTCATTTGGGGTTGAAGGGGTCCCTGTGAGTACAGTCTTTGTTCCTTGCAGCATGGGGTGGGGAAAAGGGACTGCCTTCAGGAAGGCCCTGTTTAGGTCCTCTCTTTGAACCTTGCGGCTCTGGGGATGGGGCTACAGGGTTGTCCTGCAATGGCTAGCTGGCTGGATGGGAGCCCCTGCAGTGGGCTCGCATCTGGGGCAGGGTGGCTCGCCCTATTGAAGAGGTAAGGGAGGGGTCCTCAATCATCTGGCCTTGACCATACCACAATGCTGTGTTGCCCTTGCCTTTGGTTCCAGTTAAGATTGTTAATTAATAAAGTGGCCCTATAGTTAAACCCAACATTTGTGTCTGCCTCATTATTTCGGCTTGGGGGGCAATAAGGGTTTTTCAAAAACAAGAAAAAGCCAAGAGTTGAAAAAGCAGTTGGACAAATAATTGTATAAACTAGTCAATGCATGTGTGTGCGGGGGCAAACTTTTATAGCCTTAAAGGAAACACTGTTTATTTTTATTGCCACTGATGAACCGAGAATGCAAAACTTGTTGGTGGTCAGCATTCTCAAAAGTTGATTATCACTTTCTTCCATTGATGGAAAAATTTGGTATTGGGTTATCAGTGATTTGACTGGCTCTCAATGACTTTGAGTTCAGAACTCTGTTCACTCATATTGATGATTTGCTCACAATTTAAAACAGCCACTATTTTGAGCAATTTTTAATCCCTGTAGTTGGTGGCATTGAGCAAAGCAGCTGGCTAAGTAGCTGTTGCTGGCAAGCAATCCCAGTTTACTATCTTCCTTGAATTAGGTATGCCCCAGAGTAATCAAGATCAAGCCATGACCACTTTGATTATATTTGCTGCTTTTGGTCCTCCATAGATTGGCATTCTGCAGCTGGTAATAGTCATTGTGTTGGTGACTGTTCAGAAGAAACCTGGTTGAACTATAGTTCTCAGTGGCCATTCAAGAATGTGCAAAGTATTTGCAATCCAATTTAAAATCCTCAGTGAACACAAACAACCTCAACTTCAAGAGCCAGATAATAAAATGGGTAAACCTGAAATGCTAGAGAAAAAGAGAAGTCACACAGATCTCCTGTTCCTGCTTTAGCCATCTGGAGACAATCAAGGAAACTGCCTCATTGGTAAATTAATATTTTTGGCTGTTAGGTGGATGGGGGAACAGCAGATATAGAGAAACAGCCAGTTATGCAGTGCAGGAATGTATATGTATTCCATAATACAATTTAAAATGATTTTGAATAAAAATTAAACAGTTTTGAGTGTGTACGGATGCATCCCAAAATTTGCAGTCAAATTGTAATCTAAATGAAGCAGTAATTGTACATCAGTGATGGGAATAGAGTAGGTTTACTTTTTCATTGTTTCATCTTTTTGTATTTAAACCTATATTAATATCATAGTCAAAATAGCATCCAGCTTGGTTTGTTGCTGGCTGGAAGCCTATAATAAATAGATATATTTTGTTCTATGTTTTAACTGTGCAACCTTCTAGGTTCCTGACTGGAAGCCTACAAAAGTCAGAGGGATTATTTCTTTTCCTAATAAGGTAAAAGGAAATCCAGTAGCTGATTAAAATGAGATTAGTTAATTATGAGATTTAAAAGCTCTGTTAGAACTCTAACAAGTATCTAAAAGTTACTCACCACCACCAGAGAGAGGGGAAAACTAAATTACAATTCAACATAAATCAAGCTAAGTCTTAAATCTATATTGTAAAGAATGTTTATCTGCCTACCTGCTTATCTAGTCCCCTTGTTTAAATTTGATCAGCAGGTCACATTTGTACTTTTATATCATTGAACAATTCTGTCGTTAATCTGGTGCTGGCTTTAAATGTGTCTTCTCTGAGCAAGACTATAAATCAGAATCACAGAGGGTGGTATGTGTATACATTTTCCTAGATCAGAAACTTTATCAATTCTGAGAAGTACACTGCAGAACATTCAGAAGGGACAGGGTAAAAGCCGGAACGGCCCGGAACGGCCCGGAACGGGCACTAAACAAACAATAGTGCCGCAAAAAACACTGGGATGCATTACAGCCACTCCAGAACAACACTCCAGAAGTGAAAACACGGAACTCCCACCCTTTTATTAACCCTTTCCAGGCCAAAAAGCCTCCGGAACACCACGGAACGGCCCGGAACGGGCACTAAACAAACAATAGTGCCGCAAAAAACACTGGGATGCATTACAGCCACTCCAGAACAACACTCCAGAACTGAAAACACGGAACTCCCACCCTTTTATTAACCCTTTCCAGGCCAAAAAGCCTCCGGAACACCACGGAACGGCCCGGAACAGGCACTAAACAAACAATAGTGCCACAAAAAACACTGGGATGCATTACAGCCACTCCAGAACAACACTCCAGAACTGAAAACACGGAACTCCCACCCTTTCATTAACCCTTTCCAGGCCAAAAAGCCTCCGGAACACCACGGAACGGCCCGGAACGGGCACTAAACAAACAATAGTGCCAACAAAAACACTGGGATGCATTGCAGCCACTCTAGAACAAAACTCCAGAAGTGAAAACATGGAACTCCCACCCTTTCATTAACCCGTTCCAGGCCAAAAAGCCTCCGGAACACCCCGGAACGGCCCGGAACGGGCACTAAACAAACAATAGTGCCGCAAAAAACACTGGGATGCATTACAGCCACTCCAGAACAACACTCCAGAACTGAAAACACGGAACTCCCACCCTTTTATTAACCCTTTCCAGGCCAAAAGCCTCCGGAACACCACGGAACGGCCCGGAACGGGCACTAAACAAACAATAGTGCCGCAAAAAACACTGGGATGCATTACAGCCACTCCAGAACAACACTCCAGAACTGAAAACACTGAACTCCCACCCTTTTATTAACCCTTTCCAGGCCAAGAAGCCTCCGGAACACCGCGGAACGGCCCGGAACGGGCACTAAACAAACAATAGTGCCGCAAAAAACACTGGGATACATTGCAGCTACTCCAGAACAACACTCCAGAAGTGAAAACACAGAACTCCCACCCTTTTATTAACCTGTTCCAGGCCAAAAAGCCTCCGGAACACCCCGGAACGGCCCGGAACGGGCACTAAACAAACAATAGTGCCGCAAAAAACAGTGGCACGCATTACAGCCACTCCAGAACAACACTCCAGAAGTGAAAACATGGAACTCCCACCCTTTTATTAACCCTTTCCATGCCGAAAAGCCTCCGGAACACCACGGAACGGCCCGGAACGGGCACTAAACAAACAATAGTGCCGCAAAAAACACTGGGATGCATTGCAGCCACTCCAGAACAACACTCCAGAAGTGAAAACACGGAACTCCCACCCTTTTATTAACACGTTCCAGGCCAAATAGCCTCCGGAACACCACGGAACGGCCCGGAACGGGCACTAAACAAACAATAGTGCTGCAAAAAACACTGGGATGCTTTGCAGCCACTCCAGAACAACACTCCAGAAGTAAAAAGATGGAACTCCCACCCTTTTATTAACCCTTTCCAGGCCAAAAAGCCTCCGGAACACCACGGAACGGCCCGGAACGGACACTAAACAAACAATAGTGCCGCAAAAAACACTGGGATGCATTACAGCCATTCCAGAACAACACTCCAGAAGTGAAAACACTGAACTCCCACCCTTTTATTAACCCTTTCCAGGCCAAAAAGCCTCCGGAACACCACGGAACGGCCCGGAACGGGCACTAAACAAACAATAGTGCCGCAAAAAACACTGGGATGCATTGCAGCCACTCCAGAACAACACTCCAGAAGTGAAAACACGGAACTCCCACCCTTTTATTAACCCTTTCCAGGCCAAAAAGCCTCCGGAACACCCCGGAATGGCCCGGAACGGGCACTAAACAAACAATAGTGCCACAAAAAACACTGGGATGCATTGCAGCCACTCCAGAACAACACTCCAGAAGTGAAAACACAGAACTCCCACCCTTTTATTAACACGTTCCAGGCCAAATAGCCTCCGGAACACCCCGGAACGGCCCGGAACGGGCACTAAACAAACAATAGTGTCGCAAAAAACACTGGGATGCATTACAGCCACTCCAGAACAACACTCCAGAAGTGAAAACACTGAACCCCCACCCTTTTATTAACCCTTTCCAGGCCAAAAAGCCTCCAGAACACCACGGAACGGCCCGGAACGGGCACTAAACAAACAATAGTGCCGTCAAAAACACTGGGATGCATTGCAGCCACTCTAGAACAACACTCCAGAAGTGAAAACACGGAACTCCCACCCTTTCATTAACCCGTTCCAGGCCAAAAAGCCTCCGGAGCACCCCGGAACGGCCCGGAACGGGCACTAAACAAACAATAGTGCCGCAAAAAACAGTGGCACGCATTGCAACCACTCCAGAACAACACTCCAGAAGTGAAAACATGGAACTCCCACACTTTTATTAACCCGTTCTAGGCCAAAAATCCTCCGGAACACCCCGGAATGGCCCGGAACGAGTTAATAAAAGTGTGAGAGTCCCATGTTTTCACTTCTGAAATACTGTTCTGGAGGGTCTGTAATACATCCCAGTGATTTCTGTCGTACTATAGTTCGTTTAATGCGCATTCCGGGGTGTTCCGGAGGCTTTTTGGCCTGGAAAGGGTTAATAAAAGGGTGGGCGTTCCGTGTTTTCACTTCTGGAGTGTTGTTCTGGAGTGGCTGTTTGCATTTGGCTGGTGACCAATGCTCCCTCTAAGCTATGGGGTCCTGTGAGCAAAAATTCTACTTTGTGAGCGCCTGACATTAAAGGTGTTAGCGAGCAATTTGACTACTGCGTAAACTAGTTTGCTCTGGAGCCATCCTTCCTGAGCTAAGTCAAAAATGTGTGAGCCGGAGGCTAAAAAACGGAGCTAGCTCACACTAACCCAGCTTAGAGGGAACACTGCTGGTGACACTGAGGGACAGCAGTGCTAGGAATGTTTCTTTTTTTGGAGAACTGACATTGTTTTAAGTGCTAGTCTTGCCCATCTCCTTGTACACAAGGTACAGACGAAGCTGATACAGAATCCGACCATTGGTCCATCAAGGTCAGTATCTGTCAGACTCCTGCAGCAATCAGTTCCCAATAGCTTTCATCCAAAGAAGTAAAGTTTATTGAGACAGATGATAGTATGCAGATATCTTATACATCCTGTGTTAGAACTGGCCAAAAGCGTGTGAAACAAACAGTTGTACATAATTCAAGTCCTAGGGCCAACGAGGGCCCAGGTAGAAGCCCACCAAACTAACAGACATTAATTCCCAGGAGAAAAACCACACCAGGCACTGAAGGTCAAGCAGAGATAAGAGAAACAGTGAAGCCACAGCAGAATCGAAAGTGAACATTCCAAGGTCATCTCACCCCCATGGCAGCAGGGCTAGAGAGAGGCCTGCCTGACAGTATCATCTACGCAAAGTGACGTTTCTGAGGGTAGCCGGAGTCACTGCCTCCATTTAGGCTGGGGGAGGGTTGTCCACTTTGGATCGGGAAATTTCTGGAGATTTGGGGGTGGAGTCTGGGAAAGGCGGGGTTTATGGAGAGGAGGAAACTCAGGTAGCCATGCCAGTCTCCTGTAGAACAGCTAGATCCAAGTCTGGTGGCACCTTAGGGACAAATGAGATTTTGTTGGATTGGCCGTGGCTCTCCAGGTTCTCAGGCAGGGTTACCAGCTCTGGGTGGGGATATACCTGGAGGTTTTCGGGGTGGAGCCTGTGGAGGTCAGGCTTTCGGGAGGGGAGAGACTTCAGTGGGGTACAATGCCACAGAGAGTCCACCTTCCAAAGTGGCCATATTTCCCAGGTGAAGTGATCTATGTTGCCTGGAGATCAGTTGTAACAGCGGGAGATCCCCAGCCACTATCTGGAGGTTGGCAACCCTAGTCTCAGGCTGAGGTCTTTCCCATCCCCAACTATCTGGTCCTTTTAACTGGAAATGGTAGGGATTGAACCTGGGACCTTCTGCATGACAAGCAGGGGCTCTGCCACTGAGCCACAGCCCCTCCCCTGTCCTCAGCTTCTATTCTCCATCCTAAAACTTGTATCTACTACAAAAATACTACAAGGCTGCACGGTCCTTTCTTCACAAGGTGGCCGATCTTCTTCTGAACCATCTTACTCTTTGCGGGAATGGGGGGTACAAAACAATATGAATGTACCCTTGCTAATATTTTTTTCCAACCTGATATATACCCAGAGGACCATCATTTTATTCAGATACCTGCATCTTTCCCATTGTTGTGTTAAGGTGGAAATCACTTCTGGAGTGTTGTTCTGGAGTGGCTGCAATGCGTACCACTTTTTTTTGCATCACTATTGTTTCTTTAGTGCCCGTTATGGGCCATTCCGGGCGTTCTGGAGGCTTTTTGGCCTGGAAAGGGTTAATAAAAGGGTGGGAGTTCCGTGTTTTCACTTCTGGAGTGTTGTTCTGGAGTGGCTGTAATGCGTGCCACTATTTTTTGCGGCACTATTGTTTGTTTAGTGCCCATTCCGGGCCGTTTCGGGGTGTTCCGGAGGCTTTTTGGCCTGGAAAGGGTTAATAAAAGGGTGGGAGTTCCATCTTTTCACTTCTGGAGTGTTGTTCTGGAGTGGCTGCAATGCATCCCAGTGTTTTTTGCAGAACTATTGTTAGTTTAGTGCCCGTTCCGGGCCGTTCCGGGCCGTTACGGAGGCTTTTTGGCCTGGGAAGGGTTAAAAAAGGGTGGGAGTTCCGTGTTTTCACTTCTGGAGTGTTGCTCTGGAGAGGCTGTAATGCATCCCAGTGTTTTTTGCGGCACTATTGTTTGTTTAGTGCCCGTTCCGGGCCGTTCCGTGGTGTTCCGGAGGCCTTTTGGCCTGGAACGGGTTAATAAAAGGGTGGGAGTTCTGTGTTTTCACTTCTGGAGTGTTGTTCTGGAGTGGCTGAAATGTGTGCCACTGGTTATTGCAGCACTATTGTTTGTTTAGTGCCCGTTCCGGGCTGTTCCGGGCTGTTCCGGAGGATTTTTGGCCTGGAAATGGTTAATAAAAGGGTGGGAGTTCCGTGTTTTCAGTTCTGGAGTGTTGTTCTGGAGTGGCTGTAATGCATCCCAGTGTTTTTGCGGCACTATTCTTTGTTTAGTTCCCGTTCCGGGCCGTTCCATGGTGTTCTGGAGGCTTTTTGGCCTGGAACGGGTTAATAAAAGGGTGGGAGTTCCACGTTTTCACTTCTGGAATGTTGTTCCGGAGTGGCTGAAATGCGTACCACTGGTTTTTGCGGCACTATTGTTTGTTTAGTGCCCGTTCCGGGCCGTTCCGGGGTGTTCCGGTGGATTTTTGGCCTGGAAAGGGTTAATAAAGGGTGGGAGTTCCGTGTTTTCAGTTCTGGAGTGTTATTCTGGAGTTGTTGTAATGCGTGCCACTGGTTTTTGCGGCACTATTGTTTGTTTAGCGCCCATTCCGGGCCGTTCCGGGTGTTCCGGAGGCTTTTTGGCCTGGAAAGGGTTAATAAAAGGGTGGGAGTTCCGTGTTTTCAGTTCTGGAGTGTTGTTCTGGAGTGGCTGCAATGCATACCACTTTTTTTTTGCATCACTATAGTTTGTTTAGTGCCCGTTCCGGGCCGTTCTGGGGTGTTCCGGAGGCTTTTTGGCCTGGAAAGGGTTAATGGAAGGGTGGGAGTTCCGTGTTTTCAGTTCTTGAGTGTTATTCTGGAGTTGTTGTAACGCGTGCCACTGGTTTTTGTGGCACTATTGTTTGTTTAGTGCCCGTTCCGGGCCGTTCTGCGGTGTTCCGGAGGCCTTTTGGCGTGGAAAGGGTTAATAAAAGGGTGGGAGTTCCATGTTTTCAGTTCTGGAGTGTTGTTCTGGAGTGGCTGTAATGCATCCCAGTGTTTTTTCCGGCACTATTCTTTGTTTAGTTCCCGTTCCGGGCCGTTCCGTGGTGTTCCGGAGGCTTTTTGGCCTGGAACGGGTTAATAAAAGGGTGGGAGTTCTGTGTTTTCACTTCTGGAGTGTTGTCCTAGAGTGGCTGCAATGCGTGCCACTGTTTTTTGCGGCACTATTGTTTGTTTAGTGCCCGTTCCGGGTCGTTCCGGGGTGCTCCGGAGGCTTTTTGTCCTGAAACAGGTTAATAAAAGAGTGGGAGTTCCATGTTTTCACTTCTGGAGTGTTGTTCTGGAGTGGCTGCAATGCGTACCACTTTTTTTTGCATCACTATTGTTTGTTTAGTGCCCGTTCCGGGCCGTTCCGGGGTGTTCCGGAGGCTTTTTGGCCTGGAACGGGTTAATAAAAGGGTGGGAGTTCCGTGTTTTCACTTCTGGAGTGTTGTTCTGGAGTGGTTGCAATGCATCCCAGTGTTTTTTGCGGCACTATTGTTTGTTTAGTGCCTGTTCCGGGCCGTTCCGTGGTGTTCCAGAGGCTTTTTGGCCTGGAAAGGGTTAATGAAAGGGTGGGAGTTTCGTGTTTTCAGTTCTGGAGTGTTGTTCTGGAGTGGCTGTAATGCATCCCAGTGTTTTTTGCGGCACAATAGTTTGTTTAGTGACCGTTCCGTGCCGTTCTGGGGTGTTCCGGAGGCTTTTTGGCCTGGAAAGGGTTAATGAAAGGGTGGGAGTTCCGTGTTTTCAGTTCTGGAGTGTTATTCTGGAGTTGTTGTAATGCGTGCCACTGGTTTTTGTGGCACTATTGTTTGTTTAGCGCCCATTCCGGGCCGTTCCGGGGTGTTCCAGAGGCTTTTTGGCCTGGAAAGGGTTAATAAAAGGGTGGGAGTTCCGTGTTTTCAGTTCTGGAGTGTTGCTCTGGAGTGGCTGCAATGCGTACCACTTTTTTTTGCATCACTATAGTTTGTTTAGTGCCCGTTCCGGGCCGTTCTGGGTGTTCCGGAGGCTTTTTGGCCTGGAAAGGGTTAATGGAAGGGTGGGAGTTCCGTGTTTTCAGTTCTTGAGTGTTATTCTGGAGTTGTTGTAATGCGTGCCACTGGTTTTTGCGGCACTATTGTTTGTTTAGTGACCGTTCCGGGCCGTTCCGGGGTGTTCCGGAGGCTTTTTGGCCTGGAAAGGGTTAATGAAAGGGTGGGAGTTCCGTGTTTTCAGTTCTGGAGTGTTGTTCTGGAGTGGCTGTAATGCATCCCAGTGTTTTTTGCGGCACTATTGTTTGTTTAGTGCCCGTTCCGGGCCATTCCGCGGTGTTCCGGAGGCTTTTTGGCCTGGAAAGGGTTAATGAAAGGGTGGGAGTTCCGTGTTTTCAGTTCTGGAGTGTTGTTCTGGAGTGGCTGTAATGCATCCCAGTGTTTTTTGCGGCACTATTGTTTGTTTAGTGCCCGTTCCGGGCCATTCTGGGGTGTTCCGGAGGCTTTTTGGCCTGGAAAGGGTTAATGAAAGGGTGGGAGTTCTGTGTTTTCAGTTCTGGAGTGTTGTTCTGGAGTGGCTGTAATGCATCCCAGTGTTTTTTGCGGCACTATTGTTTGTTTAGTGCCCGTTCCGGGCCATTCTGGGGTGTTCCGGAGGCTTTTTGGCCTGGAAAGGGTTAATGAAAGGGTGGGAGTTCTGTGTTTTCAGTTCTGGAGTGTTGTTCTGGAGTGGCTGTAATGCATCCCAGTGTTTTTTGCGGCACTATTGTTTGTTTAGTGCCCGTTCCGGGCCGTTCCGGGCCGTTCCGGCTTCCGGGCCGTTCCGGCTTTTACCCTGTCCCCATTCGGGACGGCTTTTACCCTGTCCCCATTCAGAATCCTCCTTCTTATTCATCTGTTAGAGGGGAACCAAGGAACAAGGATTAGGAAGGGGGATATGTTTCCAAAGCAACACACACATTATCCTCTTGTATTCTTCACTGATTTAAGTGCATAGTTTTGTACATGTGTCCAATTACACTCTTGTAATGGAATGGTGTGTGGCAGGCTGGATCAGCATGCAATCGGAGAACTCCCTCCATAAAATATTTATTTGATTTCCATCTTCAAACAACTTATTCTAGTTAATCTCTTTGATTTTAATTGGTTCAGCCTTCCAAAACAAGTAGATCAAAGCTTGCTAGCTTGATAATTACTCTAAAGTGAATATGTTCATAAGGTACTTTTAGGAAACATTCTAGTCAATAGTATTTTGAATGTAAGGTGATCAAATGCCAACAAGGACAGGGATCCTGCATCCTTAACAGGAGTGCAGAAGGTGAAATTTTGGCAGTAGCAGGTTTTCTTAATCCTTTGTTGTTGTTGTCGTTGTTCAGTCACACAGTCGAGACCAACTCTTTGTGATCCCATGGACCACATCATTCCAGGCCCTCCTGTCTTCTGTCATGCTCCAGAGTTTGCTTAATTTCACGTTCACTGCATTGATAACACAGTCTAACCATCTCATCCTTTGTTGTCCCCTTCTTCTTTGACCTTCAGTCTTTCCCAGCATCAGGGTCTTCTCCAGTGAGTGCTCCCTTCTCATTTGGTTGCCAAAGTATTTGAGCTTCAGCTTCAGTATCTGGCCTTCCAGGGAACAGTCAGGGTTGATTTCTTTTAGGATTGACTGATTTGATCTCCTTGCAGTCCAAGGGACTCTCAAGAGTCTTCTCCAGCACCATAATTTGAAAGCATCTATTCTTCAGCACTCAGCCTTCCTTATAGTCCAACTCTCACAGCCATACATTACTACTGGGAATACCATCGCTTTGACCATACGGACTTTTGTTAGCAGAGTGATGTCTCTAATTTTTCTTATGCCATCTAGGTTTGTCATCACTTCCCTCCCAAGGAGCAGGTGTCTTTTAATTTCATGGCTGCAGTCACCGTCTGCAGTGATCTTGGATCCCAGGAACATGAAGTCTGTCACTGCTTCCATGACTTCCCCTTCTATTTGCCAAGGAGTGATGGGTCCAGATGCCATGATCTTAGTTTTTTTGATATTTAGTTTCAAGCCAACTTTTGCACTCTCCTCTTTCATCCTCAGAAAGAGGCTCTTTAGTTCAGCAAGAGGCTCTTTAGCTCCTGATTGTGGCACAATGTCAATCTCTCTAATGAGGCATTTTGAAGCCAAAAATACTTATGAGCTTCTTTTTTTTAGAAAAAGGTACATATATTCACACATACAATTCAAATCTAAGTTCTTTTGATTCCAGAGGTAGAACATGTTTTTACTTCTCAGACTGAATGATCCTTAATCCTAGCATGATTCAAATGGTTCAGGCACTGGGGCTCCATTTCTCCTTTATAGATTAAGGATCTGAGAAGTAAAAACATGTTCTACCACTGAAATTAAAAGTACTTAGATTTGAATTGTATGTGTGAATGTATGAACCCTTTTTTAAAAAAAGCTCATAAGTATTTTGGCTTTAAAATGCCTCATTAGAGAGATTGATGCTGTGCCAGAATCAGGAACTTCAGCACTGGAAATTACGTCTGTAGGCATGGTTTCATGATAAGTCCAGTCTTGATAAAGGATTTTTGAAAAGTCTGTAGATCCAGAACATCTTTGACTGATTTTACTGTATTTTGGACTGCCAAAAATATCGATTGCCAAGAACTGTGTTTTGATATTTTGTTTGAAAGTGAAAGGAGTCAGAAAGCCAGATTGAGAGTGTTTACCTTTAAGAACGGCATGGCAGAGAAATGTCATGTTATCTCTGGTGTTGTGAATGACTGTTATTGTTTTTCACTGGAAGTCCTTGCATAAATGTCACTTTGTCAGGCTGGGCCATGTGTGCCATAAAATGTAACACAAGGTACCAGAGATATAAACTTTATAAAGATGATTTCAGATGCTGAATGGCACTCGGGGTAGTAGGCACTCGAAAGCAAGAAACTGCAAGTACCATTTCAGTGGGAAGGTAACAGCATTCCATTTGCCTTGGTGTTTAGTCATGCCAGCCATATGACCACAGAGAAGTCTTTGGAAAGCGCTGGCTCTTTGACTTGGAAACAGAGATGAGCACCACTCCCTATAGTCGGATTTGACTAGCTTTTAAGCAAGGGAAACCTTTACCTTTAGTAGTAGGTGTGGGGATATCAACACAGCTAATGAGACAGGAAACCTAGGTCTCAATTTGGTACAGGAGGATTCAGTCCAGGAAGATGCAAAGAATAAATCGAAATAAGTCTGAAGAAGTGAGCAGTGACTTACGAAAGCACATACCCTACCACAAATATTTGTTAGTCTTTAAAGGTGCTACTAGACTCTTTCTACTGCTATTAGAAACTGTAACATCCAAAAACCAGTGGGGAAACATTTTAACCTTACAGGACATTCAGTTGCTGACCTAAGAGTAGCAGTTCTCTTTCAAAGGAATGTTGAATTGCAACTGATAATAAAATTCAAAACAATGCAAACTCCTGGACTGAATTGAAACCTAAGTTTCTTCTCTCATTACCATTGTCTGCTATTGTCATTTAGCATCTGAAATCACTTCACACTCCAAGATATAAGGACAGATTATGTATGGGATAAAGCAGGTTGAGAAAGAAGTACTTTTCTCCCTTTCTCACAATACAAGAACTTGTGGGCACTCAATGAAATTGCTGAGCAGTCAGGTTAGAACAGATAAAAGGAAGTACTTCCCCCAAAGAGTGATTAACACATGGATTATTGCCACAGGAGGTGGTGGCAGTTACAAGCATGGATGGCCTCAAGAGGGAATTAGATAAACACAAGTGGAGACCCGCAAGAAACTTGCGGGATGGTTATCTCATTCATCACACCTTTGCTTCCTCTGCTCACCCCCTACCTCTCTCACACTATTTCTCCCCTCTGCCCCCCCTTTCTTACTCTCTAGTTCTCCTCCATGCATGTGACTTCCTCTTTCTTTCTGACCTGTCATCTTTCTCTTTGTTTTTCTGCCTCCCCACCCCATCATTCTTTCTTTCTACCCCCATCATTCTCCCAGCCTCCTACCTGCTTCCTACCCGCAGAGCAGCAGTAGCAGTGGTGGCAGTGCTCTCAGCCACCCACCTGCTTCCTCTCCCCCCACAGCAGCAGTGGCAGCACTCTGGGAATCACAATGGATCTCCCAGCTACAGAGATCAATTCACCTTAGGGCTGCCAGCTCCAGGTTGGGAAATTCCTGGAGATTTGGGGGTGGAGCCTTGGGACAGTGAGGCTTGGGGAGGCAAGCAGCCTCAGCAGGGTATGATGCCATAGACTCAACCCTCCAAAACAACCATTTTATCCAGGGAAACTGATCTCTGTTTCCTGGACAACAGTTGTTATTCTGGGTGATCTCCAGTCCTCACCCAGAGGCTGGCAATGGTGGTTCTCATGGAGGAAATGGCTGGAGGGTGGAGTCTATGGCATTACACCAGTTCGAAGTTCCTCACCTCCTCAAATCCCACCCTCTCCAGACTTCACCCCTCAAATGTCCATGGATTTCCCAACCTGGAGTTGGCAACTCTATTTCCTTCCCACCCAACAGCCCAACATACCTTTATCTGCCTCTCTGTCTTCTGCTTTCCATCTCCACTCCCAAGCCTTTACCTAGGGAAATTACAGTCTTTCTCCATAATGGGGACCAAAGCAGCTTTTATTATTCCCTCCTCCTTTGTATCTGCACAACAACCTTGTGAGGTTGGTTAGGCTGAAATATGTGACTGGTCCAAAATCACGCAGTCAGCTTCCATTGCAAGATGGGGATCTGAACCTGGGTCTTGCAGACTCTACTTTGAAGCTCTAACTGCTGCACCTCACTGGCTTTCATAGGGTGGCTGCTGATGAACACTGGCAAGCAGCCGAGGCTAGGTGAGTCATGCAAATCAGGGGGGTCCTGGCAACCCTAGACTGCTGCCAGGCCTAGTGTTGCCAACCTCCAAATGGGCCCTGGAGACCCCCCAGAATTACAACTGGACTCTAGACAGCAGAGGTCTGTCTCCCTGCAGAAAATGGCTGCTTTGGAGGGTGCACTCTGTGGTATTATACCCAGCTAAGGCCTCTCCCTTCCCAAACCCAGCCCTCCTTAGAGTCCACCACAAAATCTCTAGAAATCCCCCAGCCTGGCACTAGCAACTCTTGTGAGGCCTGGCCCCAAGGCTCCCTCCCTCCCTCCCTCCCTCCCTGAAAAGCCAAAAGAGGCCTGGAAAGGGCCCTTCCCCCACCCTTTTACTGACACAGCCAGTTAGAAGCCTCCCCCCACCTCCACGAACATTCTAATCTCTCACTGTTGATGCCTGGAATTAGGTCCCTGTAGGGGCCATTTCAAAAGATTGGTGGGGGGGGGGATTCAACCGTCCCTGAAGGGATTTTCTTAGTTTTTGGATTTTTATACAAACCCAGGAAGTCTACTGACTATGTAGGGGGAGAGTGTTGGGGGAGAGTGAGCTCCCTGTTGGTGGAAATAGGTATCTGCACATTTTGGCTATTAGAATAAGGATATGGAGCAGAGGTCCATCAGTGGCTATTAGCCACAAGGTATAGATAGGAGCTCTCAGTCTGGGGCAAGTGATGCAATGTATTCTTGGTGCTTGGTGGGGATGAACGGGGAGGGGCTTCTAATGTCCTGGCCCCACTGTTGGACCTCCTGATGGCACCTGGTATTTTTGGCCATTGTGTGACAGAATGTTGTACTAGATGGGCCATTGGCCTGATCCAACATTGGCTTCTCTCATGTTCTTATGTTCTAGATGGACTCTCATTCTAGCTGTATCTGAAGAAGTGAGCAGTGACTCATGAAAGCTCCAATCCTGCCACAAATTTTGTTAGTCATTACGGTGCTGCTGGACTCTTGTTCACCTTTACTAATAAGGAATGCAAGCTGTGCTGTTAGGTTTCTCCCCTCACCATCTGTTAGAAATGGAAAGGGGGAATCTCTCTCTCTCTCTCTCTCTCTCTCTCTCTCTCTCTCTCTCTCTCTCTCTCTCTCTCTCTCTCTCTCTCTCTCTCTCGTGCTTTCTCTAGTTCTCCTCCTCCCAAGTAGTGTGCAGGCAAACAAAAGCTTATAGCTGGAATAAAATGTTGTTGGTCTTAAACATGGGACTCTCTCTCTCGGGCTCTCCCCCCCCCCGTCTCTATGAAGAAGAAGTGTACTTGCACACAAAAGCTTATACCTGAAATAAAATGTTGCTGGACTTCTTAAAAGTGCTACCAGACTCCATTTTTTCCTCTCTGTGGCTCTTTCCTTCCCAGGGCCGGCTCACTCACTAGGCAAATGAGACTTTTGCCTAGAATGGGCCTCTGAGAATGGGCACTGGATTGCCCTGCCGCCCTCCCCCTGTACCAAAAGCCGGTCCTCCTTTGGCCACCTCCCCATTCTGGGTCCCTGGCGTGGCTCTGCCCTCCTCCTCGCCAACCCCCGTGTGAGTTGCAGAGGGTCCTTGGGGCACCCCATGAACGATGCCAGGTGCTGCCTGGCACCCTGCTTGTGGGTGTCCCAGGGCATCTGAGGGGAAGGAGGGGGAGGAAGGAATCCTCCGGGGGGGGCAGGGCTGAGTTGGCATTGAGGGAAACCCTGCCTATAAGCATGATGGAAGAGGGTACCGGGACAGCAGCCCCACTTGGGGGAGAACAGACTGTGGTGCTTTGCATATGCTCAGAGGACTCCTGCCTGGCCCCAAGAGGGCGGCCAAGTGTGTCAGCTGCAGCCAGGTTAGGCTTGCAGCTGGCAGTCCCTGGAAGGCCAGCTCAAGCCTCTGGAGCACTCTGCACATGGCCAGAGGCAGCGGGTGGCCACTGAGAGGGCCAGACAAGATCTCATTGATGGGGAGACAAGCCCCCCTTTGTGCATGCTGTCCCTCTCCCCCTGCGCAAACACTGCTCGGCCAGCCAGGGAGGGACTTGGAGCCCCATCCAGGGAGCCTCCAGCACTCTGGGGTCAGCCCGGGGCATGGCGGGGGGGATGCAATGGGGAAGGAGCAGCTGATGCAGAAAGCCACTTTTTGGTGGATGGGGGGTCTCAGCTATCTCGCACACCATCTTAAGCTGCTTCAGAATTTCCTGTATGGGGGGAGGGGGCTATCTTGCAGTGCTAAAAGCTGTTTTTCCTCCAAGTGTGTGTGTGTGGGAGTCTTGAGTGCATCCTTTGCTCCTCCCTGGGCCAGGAAGGGCAAAATCGGCGAGAGGTGAGGAAGGCAGGGGGAGCTGCAGAAGCCCTGGAGGGGTGCCACAAACTAGCCCCGCCTAGGGTGCAAAAGAACCTCGGGCCAGCCCTGTTCCTTCCTCCCTCCCTCCACAGAGGAGGAGGGGGAGACGCCCTCAGCCAATCAAACGAAGGTTTTCTTTCTCTCCTCTGCCAAGCAGGAAATAGGAGAGACTGGGGAAAAGGAGCTGTGGTGCAAGAAACAGGAAGGAGGAAGCAGCAGACAGCCAGTTGGTCACTGGCTGGATAGAAGCCCTGCAGGGACCAGATCCAGCCCATAGGCTGTTTGTTTGACACCCCTGGGTTAGATCCTGTGGTGAATTATCATTGATCGAAGATTTCCCCTGATTCCTGCCCCATCCCACTGCAGACCTCTGACCCAACTTCATGTTGTTCCTAAGGGTCATCTGTCCCCCAAGATCAACATTTTAGAAGGCATTTTGTGCTGCAGCAGGAGGGGGAAGGAAAGGAACTCATGTTCCCTAGACAGAAAATATATGAAAATGTTTCACAGCAACCCATCCTTTTGCTATCTCTCTCTTACCCACCTAAGTGTCATTTCTGATCATCAGGTAACCTTTAGAAACTGTGACCGATTCTGCAGAAGCAGTTGTTGTGACATTATTTTTTAGGATCAAGAAGATGTGGGGGAAATAGGGAGATGCAGGTAAAAATGTAGCTGTGCAGCAAATATTGGGAAATTGAGCAGTACAACCAGGGGAAAGTGGAGATTGTGATATATGACTCATGGTGATGCAGTACAGGTGTTTGCAGCTAGAAGCGGGGTAGAAATTGCCTTGCTATCATGTGCAAACCATAGAGCAGACTGTAAAAGAGGTGGAGATACAATTTCTGTTGATTCCTCCTTAAGGCTGCAGTCACCTCTCCTGGTATTCTACATTTTTTCCATGGAACCCCTATCCCCTTGGAGTTGTTTTTTAGAGAAATACAGTGGAAAGGGGGAAGTGGCAAAAAAACTCTCCTTCCATTAACTTTTTTCATTCATGATTCAATATTGATTTATTTATTTAATTTATATCCCACCCTCCCCGCGAAGGCAGGCTCAGGGCAGCTCACAATCATATATATAAAACATTATTCAACTTTTAAAACAGATAAAACAGTTAAAACCACAACAGAATACAAAATACAAAGTGCTAGCAGTACAGTAAACAATGGCAGCATAGGTAATAAGACTTAGCTCACTACCTTTTATTTCCTATCTCTCTCATATAGCGTTTTGTGGAGTCTCTTCCAATAATTGATCTAATTAAAATAGATTGTGTAAAAGGTTAGATCATGGTTATTCTAAATTATTTTTTTTCTGGGACTGATTGTTACGATTTCTATGCACCATCGCAACTGCAGATTATATCTACAGGATCATATCAGGCCCAGAAATCTCTCTGGGGCTTGTATGAATCACATCTCTATCAGTCACCCCCACATACACCTACTTCGTGTCACTTATTGATAGAGGTCAATATCTTATCTATGTACTTCCCACAATCCTGGTTGCCTGTGATTCAATGTATACCTATGATAAATTCTTAGGTTTTTCAGACCTGAATAGGATTTTTACAGTTTCCCCATCTTCCAATAAGTAACAAAAAGGGAGCCGCAATAGAAAGGTTTTTATCTAGACCATGAAGAAAGGAATAATTCTTAACAGAAATAAGTTCAGGAATGTTTCCATTACATCATGACATCTAGGGCCTAGAAAACATTTTGCCTCATTTTGGAGTCCAGCTGTGAACTCAGAGATGTGCCCCCAAATAATAGATGTTCCAAATCTGATAGACTGCTTATTCCTATCACAAATATAAGCATTGGCAGAATTCACAACAAGGATTTTCCATTTCTTTGTTATCACAGCCATAAATACAGAGGCATTTGTACAGGCAATGGAACATCCACACAGAAGTTTTATGGGCATCTTCCTCTGTCAGCTGCCTTTTTGTCAACACTTTCCCCCCATTATTCCACTGGAGGGCTTTTTAGGCTTTTTTAAAAAAGTAATTGCTATGTCATTATAGTGTTATACTGTTCAATTGCCAGTTATAACACTATAGTGATCTAACAATTGCCATTTTAAAGCTTGAAAAGAAAAGCCTTCAGGTGGCATGTAGGGTGGAAGTGGCAGCCACAGGAGCTGAGGCAAGAAAAAATGGCATCAGTGTGGATGGGACCTTCCAAATGTGTACCTTCCTGTTCACATGGCATGCAAATGCACATTGGCTGCTATATTGTTTTTTAAAAAGGTTGTTTCAAACCAAGTGTGGGAAAGATTGGAACAAAGCAGGGGAAAATTCAGAAAGTGAATGGTTAGAGGATAATGTTGTGTAAATGCCAAACTCAAGATAAATCTCAATGTGAAAGTCACTTCTTTTTGATTACTAAAATAATATGATTTATTAATTCAATTGGATTTACTTTGACAAATATTATTGTTTTCAGAAGAAACACAACATTTACAAAAAATTCATATAAGTCTAATGACTGAATTTGTTGCTTATGCTTGTGCATTTACATTTCAACAACAACAACAAAATGCTGAAATGTGACATGTCAGTTTTACCCCTCAGATCTTTCCAGATAGGATGAAACAGGCCACAACTTCATTGATTCACAGATCCATTCATCAGTCGACCCACCTGTCAGTGGATGAATCCCATCCCTGGCCCACCTGCTGGGGATAAACCTGTAACAGCAAGACCAGTGGTTCCACATGGGTTCAGGCCTCTGTGTGGTTCCCTTGCCACCAGTGGGTGGAGCCAAGTGACAGCCCCTGAGCTGGGCATGATGCTACCTGGCTCCACCTCCAAGACCTCTTAAGAAGATCCCCACCCATGGGAGGTGTGCACACAGGCACAGCCTCCCCCAATATGGATCTGACCCAATGCCTAAAACCACCCAAAGTGTGACAAGAAATAACATGAAGTACAACTGCACTACAAACCTGAAAACTGAGGGATGGATGGAGGGATTGTTGAAACCAAAACTGGGAAGGCCTGTCAGCTACATGGCCTTAAAAGGGGGAGGGACAGACCTGGGCAGGCAAGGCTGTCCCCCTGGCTGCCTCCCTGCCAATGAAGAAGCAAGGAGTTGGCTGCTGCTGGGCCCTCCCAGACAACTGTGGCCACACTCATATGGTATGATGCTGCATGTGTGCAAAGCCTGCCCTCCAGTCTCTAGTCTGAGACTGCTATGATTGTGCAGGAAATCAAACCTAATAGCCTTTAGGAATGCAGTCAAGTTTCCTGAGAGCCATGATATCTTATTTCTTTCTTTTTTTTGCCCCCCCCAGGGGATTTTTTTTTATTTGCATTTTCTATAAACTACAACAGAAATATAGGGAGGGGAAATTCTACAAACTACAGGAGAAAGAAAACAAAACCTAACTAAAAACCCAAGTGATGGAAGTTATACGATACTTATAGAATTGCTTATTACTCTTACATAACTTTTCTGAGATGAGTATTCAATAATAATCGTTTCTGAATCAATATCAGCTTATCTGGCCCAACAAAGAATATTTCCATCATTATATCATGATTATAGACTTCCAAAGATGAAATTGAAACTTTAGATCATCTTATGTTTCGCTGCCCCCATTGGACTCAGGATAGAGGGACATACATTACTCCTATCCTTATCAAGATGAATCTTCCTCCGCATTCCTGCATGCTATCAGTATTATTATGTGATTCAAATGCTGATAGACTAATAATAGCAAATGTGGCTCGGTTTCTGGCCAAGGTAGCTGCTTTTAAAAAGACATTGAAAGCTTCATCATCACCGATATTATCCTTATAAGCATTGGATGATTTTAGTCAATCTGCTTCACCCCAAGTCTAGTCAGGTGATTTTAACTTCTGGGCCAAAGCCTGGGTTTTATTCAATGTTAATATAATCATTTTATGATGTATTTTCTTTCTTTCCTTCCCATTTTCCCGGTCAAGACTTCGTTCATACAGACCCAAAATAAATTTACTTCCAAAGACCATGGCCCACCCTTACGTGCTTGCCACCCCTCTCAGATATTTTTAATTTGAAACCCTATCTTCGATAATTATTAAACAGTTAAGTTCTTTTCTTCTCCTTTATAGTCAATCTTCTTGTCTTCCTTCCTCTGTAGTTCTGAACGCTTTTTTTTATTGGCTAGCCCGTTACTTCCTTTTTCCAGCTGTTACATGCTTGTCCTTGCTTCTTTTGTTGCACTTATCCATGCTACAGACCGCATTCTTTACAGGCTGATTATATTCTCCAGATTAGTCCAAGTCCAATCCTCCACTTAACGAAACCGCTTTTCAATCAGCCTGCCCATTCAACCGTGCTCCCAAATTCTTTTTTAGACAATCCATAAAGTCGCCACTTCTCCGTTAGTGACAGCATCCCTTTTAAAGTTATAGCCACATTGTATGATAATATCCCTTCAATGCATCCTGGAGACCAACAGAGGGCAGATAGCTTCAACCTGACAAAGGAGGAAGAGTCTGTGATTCTTGCAGAGACACATGATCTAGTCCAGCTAGGTCACATGATCAATCAGATGATCAACCTCTTCTTGAAGAAAGAATGGGTCCTGCTTCCTCCTGTGCCATAATCGCCATCTTTGAGGGGTGCCAATTATGAGGGGTGACATTTGCCAATAAAATGCCAGAGTCCTGAAGGTCTGTTAAGATGCATACAAAATTTTGGAAAACTCTCAGTTGTAGTCCATTATCTCTATTTGCTCAGTCTCTCCCACCATAGTTCCGCTTCATTAAATCACTTGGAGGGGTAGGGTGTCCCTCCCCCCTCCTTCTTGTACTAGGGAGACTTTGCATTAAAGAATCTGATGCCTTGCTTCAACTTTAAAAAGTCACTCCTCAATCTTCAAGATGATCCATCAGGTTTCCCTGGGATCTTGCTAAGCAGAGTTAAATAGCTGCACTTCCAAGTGCTTGTCCGAGTGGTCACTTTGAATCCAATTCTGGGAATCAGGGCAGGACCTTTGGGGCAGGGAGTAGCCCCTCTTCATCAGCCATGACATCTTATTTCTGTGCTTTCCTGTATTCAGAGAGTAGGAAACCTACAAGATTGCATTTCCAAAAAGGTGTGATCAGTTGTGTTATAGTTCAGCCTGTTCTAACTGGGGTACACAGAGAGAACAAAACTTGAGAGTTAAGCAGAAGCCTTTCCTTCAAGAGACTTTTGCTTGTTAGTAGACTAACTTTTCTGGATTTGAGAGGTGCCCTTTTCTGGATTGTGATTCCCTAGCACCCTCATTTTCAGATGATGTCTAGCCATAAGCTTTGACCACAATTCATTTGCAATTCCTCATGAGACTTAGAATACAACTTTACTGTGAATATCATTGTCATAGAACTGGCAATAAACTTAGCCAGCACTATATAGCACCAATCAAAGTATCTGTCCCTTTACATTTTACAGCACAGTAGCTGGGGTACAACCTCAATAGATTTAGCCCGGAAGTATATGTTCATGGAAGTGATCAAAGCTGATTATTTGAAGCTTTCTTCTATAAAAGGCTGAAGAATAAGAGCAAATGAATGTGTGATTTTATTTCCTATAGGCTTTTTTTCTGCATTGTTACTGGTGCTAGTATTTTACTGACCTGTTCACATTAAACTTGACCTTTAAAGAACTGAACCTTGTCTAATGTTACATCCAGTTTTTTAAGAAAAAACTTTCCGTAGATGTGCTTGTAAAGGCAGCCATGCCTCGGCTACATGATCTTTTCATGGCTATAAGTAATACTAAAAATATAACTTTTTTAAAAAAAAACAAACACCACCACAGAGACTGGTGGTTAGCTGAATGTTACTTAATATGGAATGATGAATATAAATGAGTTTTGGCAGACTTCAATTAAGTTAAGATAGTAAACATAAGAACATAAGAAGAGGCCTGCTGGATCAGACCAGTGGTCCATCAAGTCCAGTATCCTGTCTCACACAGTGGCCAACCAGTTCTTCTGGAGGGCCAACAAGAAGGCATAGAAGCTGAGGCCTTTTTTTGATGATGCCTCCTGAGGTTCCCTTTAGCCACCATGGCTAGTGGCCATTGATAGACTTATCCTCCATGGATCTATCTAATCGCCTTTTAAAGCTGTCTATTCTTGTGGCCATTACTACTACCTCTGGCAGCAAATTCCACATTTTAATCACTTGCTGGGTAAAAAAGTATTTCCTTTTGTCTGTGCTGAATCAACAGCATCACTAGATGCCCAAGAGTTCTAGTATTCTGGGAGAGGGGGAAAAAGTTCTCTTTGTCAACTCTGTCTACCCTGCACATAATTTTTATAAACCTCTGTCATTTCTTTCTTTAGCCATATTTTTTCTAAACTGAAATGTCCCAGATCTTCAGCCTTCCTTAATTGGGCAGGTGCTGCAACCTCCTAATCATCTTGGTTGCCCTCTTCTGTACCATTTCTGCCTATAAGTTTGGGTTTCATTATCAGTATATTTAATTCTGAACAATGGCCCCAGCAGGCAGATCAAAAAAAAAAAAAAATGGGCCATGTTCAGATAGGGAGATTTCTAAAAAATGTAAAAAAGGCAGAGATCTTTGAAAAATTCTTCAAACTTAAACTGACAGGAAGAGGATGAGATCTTGGTTGAGATTTGGAGAACTGCTTAGCAACCCCATAAATTAATGGTGGAGGCAGCAAGTTTTGGTTGGGCAAGAGAGGCTGCAGTGGGGCTGTGGGCAGGTGAAGCAGGTAGCAGTGCAGATGAGTGGGTGAGGCAGGAAACAGAGGAGGTGGCAACAGCTCTCAAGTGAGTATGCAAGAGACTATGATGACACCTTGTCTCCAGACCTACAAACTAGGAACTAAGGATGGGCATGAACTGGGAAAAATGAGGTTTGTTTCAGTTCGTGCCCCCCATAGAGCAGAATGGGAGCTCTCTTATTGGCAGCCAGAGCTGCTTAGTGAACTTTGGAGGGCCACTATTGGTGTTTCCAGGGCTGCAGAAGTCCACCCCTCATTGCTTTGATGATTGTAATTGATCTGCACCAGCGTATCTGCCATGGGCGCCACTGACACGCACCACCACAAACCAGCCAAACCTGTGAAAACCATGTGGAGGTTGTAAGAGGTTCAGCTCACAAACCAGGTGATTTTCATCACCAATTTAGGTTTGTCAACCAGTTCATGCCCAACCCTACTAGGGACTTAAATAAATGTAAATTTTCACACACTACAAATTTCTTGATTCATTTATTTTTATAACTGAGGCTTTTGTGACCAAAATTGAAGGTTTTGTGGTCAGGTGGCTATGGCAGAAGAAACTGAAGCTGAATCCAGAAAAGATAGAGGTAAATCTGTTTGGGATGGCTTTTATTCTAGACGAACTGAATCCACTTGTCCTAGATGGAGTGATGTTGGCTTTTTCAGAGCAGGTTAAGAACTTGGGGGTGCTCATGGACTCTGCCTTTTTTGTTGGAAAAGCAGGTTGGCATGGTGGCCAGGAGTAACTTCTATCAGCTGCATTTGATTCACCAACTCTCTTATCATCTAGACTCAGATGATCTGGCTGTGTGTTCAATTTATACCCCGCCCTCCCTGTGAATGGGCTTAGGGGAGTGGCCTGAAAGTGACATCACAGGAAGGGGAGTGGGCTTAGGGGAGTGGCCTGAAAGTGACATCACAGGAAGGGGTACAGGATGTGATATCATTGGAAGGGGTGGAGCTTAGGAAGTGATGTCACCTGATCTTTGATCTGGAAGTGACATCATAGGACATGACATCACAAAGTAACGTCACATCCTTACAGGGCACCATCCCCAAAGACTCCTGGCTCCACCCCTAAAGTCCCCAGGTGGTAAAAATAGAAAAGCAAAACTGGTAAAAATAGATGTTGCTGGGATATATTGCAATACTTTGTGAAATGGCAGAGGTACCTCAGCCAGCATGGACAATCCATTTTCAATGGCACTTTGCCTGCTATCCCTGCAGCCCCTTTCATGACATTGATGGCAAGAGGCCCATGAAGAGCCTCTTGCTGTGCTCTGTTTAAAAGCTCCCATGAAGAGGGGGCAGGTAACTGTGTACCCTGGCTGGGGCCCTCCTTCCCTCCTCCCCCCACACCCCCCCATGGCACTGGCAGCAAGAGGCCCATGAAAAGCCTTTCGTCTCATTCCTGTTTAACACCTGTGGAGGGGGGTAAGGCAACCCTGCAGCCTGCCTGGAGCTCTCCCAATCTCCCTCCCCAGCAGAGGGCAATCCCCCCACACCTCATGGTGCTGGTGGGCTGACAAGCAGGGTGCTCAGAAATCAGGTTCCCTGGAGGCACCGGTGGCTCTCTTAGCTGATCCCTCCTCCACCGTTGAGCCCCCAGCAGCTGGGGCTACTGCTGCTTCTCCTCCTCTCTTTTCTGCACTCTCTTCCAGCAGCAGGAGGCAGCAGAGGGGAGGGGAGTGGCTTTCAAAGGGGGGAATGTGGGGGGTGGCAAGCTTTGCAAGCCACAGGACAGGGAAAGCCACAGGAGAGGGAGAGAGGTGTGAGTTTCTTAAATATTGAAGGCACAATCACAAACAATTCTATGAGAAGGAAAAATGAGAAGAGCCTAAAGAAGCCAAGGTGGCTCCATAAACAGCTTTCTAAAGATTTGAGAAATAAAAAAAGACTCATTTAGGAAATTGAAGAAGGGCCTTACAACCAAGGATGAATATAAACAAATAACCAATGCTTGTAGGGAGAAAAGCTAAAGTTCAATATGAGTTTAGGCTAGCAAAAGATGCTTGTTGTTGTTCAGTCGCACAGTCGAGTCCGACTCTTCGCAACCCCATGGACCAGATTACGCCAGGCCCTCCTGTCTTCCGCTGTCCGCTGAAGTTTGCTCAATTTCATGTTCGTTGCATCGATGACACTGTCTAACCATCTCATTCTTTGCCGTCCCCTTCTTCTTTGACCTTCAATCTTTCCAAGCATCAGGGTCTTCTCCAGTGAATGCTCCCTTCTCATTTGGTGGCCAAAGTATTTGAGCTTCAGCTTCAGGATCTGGCCTTCCAGGGAACACTCAGGGTTGATTTCTTTTAGGATTGACTGATTTGATCTCCTTGCAGTCCAAGGGACTCTCAAGAGTCTTCTCCAGCACCATAGTTCAAAAGATGCTAAGAACAGCAACAAAAAGGGTTCTTTTGTTATGTTTATGTTTATGTTCAAAGTAAGAAAAAGAGCAAGGACATGGTAGGCCCATTGCAGGGACAGGAAAATGAAATTGTAACAGGTGATGAAGAGAGGGCAGAACTGCTCAATTCCTACATTTTTCCTCAGTCTTCTCTTGCAAGGGAAATGGTGCTTAACATGGTGGGGCTGTGAGGTAGGTGGGGCTGAAAGAGTTCTGATAGAAACTGCTCTTTTTCAAGAACATGATGAGGGAAGGGAGCTGCAGTCTAGGATCAGCATGGGATAGTACATAAACACTTAGTTCCTTTAAATAAAAGTAAGTTCTCAGGGCCGGATGAATTGCATCGAAGGGTACTAAAAGAACTCGTGGATGTAATTTCTGAGCCTCTGTCCATTATTTTTGAGAATTCTTGGAGAACAGGTGAGGTGCCAGAAGACTGGAAGCTGGCAAGCATAGTCCTCATCTTCAAGAATGGGAAAAAGGAGGATCTGAGTAATTAATGACCTTTCAGCTTGACATCTATATCTGGAAAAGTTTTAAAACAAATCATCAGTCAGTCCTTGAGCATTTAGAAAGGACAGCTGTGATTACTAAGAGCCAGCATGGGTTTCTCAAAAACAAGTCATATCAGACTAACCTTATCTCTTTTTTTTGAGAAACTTACTACCTTGCTGGATCAGGGGAGGGGGATTTCAGTAAGTGTTTTGATAAGGTTCCACATAATATTCTTGTTGACAAATTGGTAAAATGTGGTTTGGATCCTGTTACGGTTAGGTGGTTCTGTAACTAGTTGACAAATCACACCCAAAGAGTGCTTGTGAATGGTTCCTAATCCTTTTGGAGAGGAGTGACAAGTGGAGTGCCTTAAGGATCTGTCCTGGGACCTAATGATTTGGATGAAGGAATAGAGGGAATGCTTATTAAATTTGTGATGATACTAAATTGAGAGGGGTAGCAAATACAGTAGAAGACAGAGACAGGATAATCTGGACAGGTTGAAAAACTGGGCTAAAACAAATAAAATGAATTTCAGTGGGGATAAATGTAAAGTTCTGCATTTAGGTAGGAAAAATCAAATGCATAACTATAGGACGGAGGAGACTTGTCTTGGCAGAAGTATATGCAAAAAGAATCTAGGGGACTTAATAGATCATACACTGAACATGAGTCAGCAGGTTAATATGGTAACTAAAAAGGCAAATGCAATTTTGGTCTGTATCAACAGAAGTTTAGTGTCCAGATAATGTGAAGTGATGGTACCACTTTACTCTGCTCTGGTTAGACCTCACCTAGAGTATTGTGTTCAGTTTTGGATATAGACAAGCTGGAATGTGTCCAGAAGAGGGCAATGAAGATGGTGAGGAGTCTGGAGACCAAGTCCAATGAGGAAAGGTTGAAGGAGCTGGGTATGTTTAGCCTAGAGAGGAGACAACTGAGAGGTGATATGATAACCATCTTCAAGTACTTGAAGGGCTGTCATATAAAGGATGGCTGGAGTTGTTTTCTGTTGCCCCAGAAGTTTGGACCAGAACCAACATGTTGAAGTTAAATCAGAAGAGTTTTTGGCTAAACAAGAAGAAGAAGAAGAAGAAGAAGAAGAAGAAGAAGAAGAAGAAGAAGAAGAAGAAGAAGAAGAAGAAGAAGAAGAAGAAGAAGAAGAGGAGGAAGAGGAGGAGGAGGAGGAGGAGGAGGAGGAGGAGGAGGAGGAGGAGGAGGAGGAGGAGGAGGAGATTGGATTTATACCCCGCCCTTCACTACCCAAAGGAATCTCAGAGTGGCTTACAAATTCCTTTTCCTTCCCCTCCCCACAACAGACACCCTGTGAGGTAGATGGGGCTGAAAGAGCTCTGATAGAAACTGCTCTTTTTCAAGAACAGCTGTGCCAGAACTATGGCTTGTCCAAGGTCATCCAGCAGGTGCAAGTGGAGGAGTGGGGAATCAAACCTGGTTCTCCCACATTAGAGTCTGCGCACTTAACCACTACACCAAACTGGCTCTTGACAGTGAGAGTGGTTCCTCAGACAGAAGAACTCTTGACAGTGAGAGCGGTTCCTTGGTGGAACAGGTTTCCTTGGGAGGTGGTGGGCTTTCCTTCTTTGGAGGTTTTAAACAAAGGCTAGATGGCCATCTGTCAGCAACGCTGATTCTGTGACCTTAGGCAAAACATGAGAGGGAGGGTTGCATCAGTGCTTAGTTCTTGTGGCCCTTTCTTACACACCCAGGGAGATGTCAGTCACCACTTTGGGGTCCAGAAGCAATTTTCTCCAGGCCCTTTGACCAGGGATCATGGAGGGTTGTTTTGGGTTGTTGTTTTTTTTGTCATGTTCTGGGCATGGAGCAGGGGTCACTGGGGGTGTGGAGGAAAGGTAGTTGCTAATCTCCTGCATTGTGCCAGGTGTTGGACTAGATGTCCTTGGAGGTCTCTTCCAATGCTATGATTATAACTTACCTAAAGGGCCAGATTGCAATGGGCTTGAAGGGGCCTGCAGGAGGCATTCCTACCTTTTGTTCAAAGGCCAGCAAAGATGGGAGCCTCAGGTCATCATGTTGTCCAGCCCCGTGTCATCCAGGGGCTGGCCTGGAAAAGTATGGGAAGTTTTGGTGGGATCTATGTAAGGGTTACACAGAGCTTACTCGGAGCTATTTAAACTGTGCTCCCTGGTGTCTCCAGCAGTGCTTTTTTCTTTTCTTTGATTCCCACCCACCCTCCACGTTTTCTGGGTATTAGGATATGTATGCTTAAATGTCACAGTGAGGCAGTCTTGCAGATCTGGGCAGATATCTTGGGGAGAGATGGGCCTGTGTGTCCACCTCCCCCCTTTTGGGATTCCCTTATGGGGTCTGGGGGCTGAGCCACCATACTGTATGCCCAGCTCGGGGGCTGTGCTCAGGCTCACCCAGGTGTCAAATGGTACCACTCAGCAGCAGCTGCCTTTTTGATATGACTAATATTTGTTATTCCCGGGTTTTCCCCAGCAGCCAGCTGTGGAATGTATAATTGAACAGCAGACAGGTTGCTCACTTCCCAGGATCTGTCTCCATGTTTCGCCAGTGCTCCTTGGTCTGTAATCAATAAATGCTATGACCTGTTTTTATTCCAAAATGTTGTGCAGTATGTTTTGTTTCTCTCCACAAGACCTCTTCTTACTAAGCCCGGGGGCTGCATATACCCTTCTGTATTGGCTGATCCTATATATCATGACTTATGTGGTCCTATAGATCATGACTTCACAGTAATTTCCAACTGGACATTTCCCATTAATACCCTAGGTCTTGCCTTTCTATAGACAGAAACGATGGTCTGATGCAGAAAGGGATGGCCAAAAACCCCTTTTGGAATGGTACCAGTCTATTTTTAATCTTGCTTTGTGTCAAGATTTGTAAAAGCCACTATGAGAACTTGACACCATTTGAAGGGCTCTTCATGCAAAATAAAAGTGGATTTGAACTAAGAGCTGTTTAATTACGAGGCATTAGTTTGAATATAGTATGCTAAAGGTGCTCTTCAAAGTAATCTGACAAGAATTAGGAAATTCCTGTATAGCACTGTATAGCATAGTGCTGATCTCTGCTTCTATTGTGGGTCTTTCATCAGGATATTACTAACTATAGTGAGAACTCTGGTGTAATCTTAAAGTTCAAGTTTCTTTCACCATTTCACCACAGTGTGTGTGTGTGTAAAATTCCAAATGTGTAATGTCCATTTGATTGAATTTATGCTTATTTTTATCACATCTTCTCAAGTATTTTGTCATCCAAGAATGCAGCTGTAATTCTTGGAGAATATTAAAACCAAGCTTTATTCTTAAATCTTGGACACTGTTATCCCCTGATCTCTGCTCACTATTTCTTACATACAGAAGTTTTGTTTTCAAGCATTCATTTAAGGAAAATATATTAATCCTTTGCATGACCTTAGTGAAAGTATACATATCACGGTCCAGTATAAATCCACATTATATAGCTACTAGGAATAAGGCCTGTTGTGGAAATAAATACAACGGGCTCTAGAAAGAGGCTCTGGGAGAGTGCCCCGGCTTTGGGCACTCAGTGACAATTTGCTGTGGCAATCTCAGCAGGCTACAGTGACAGAGTCCACCATTTTCTCCAGAGGAACTGATCTTTGCTACCTGAAGTGCAGTAGTAATTTTGAGTGATCTCCAGCCCACCCCCAAGATTGGTAACAGTGGTTCCCCAGGAGGGAGTGGCTGGTTTGGAGGGTGGAGTCTATGGCATTGTACCTCTCTGAGGTCCCACCCCTCCTCAACACTCACCTTCTCCAGGTTTGACCCCTAAAATCTCCAGGAATTTCCCAACCTGGAGTTGACAACCCTATCTCCCTCCCAGCCAACCATCAACTTACCTTTAGTTTTCCATCTCCTCCCCCATCCCTCCTAGAGAGCAGTTGTAATTTTGAGTGATCTCCAGCCCCCACCTGGAGATTAGCAACAATGGTTCCCCATCAGGGAATGGCTGGATGGGAGGGTGGAGTCTATGGCATTGTACCTGTCTGAGGTGCCACCCCTCCTCAAACCTCACCCTCTCCAGGCTCCATCCCTCAAATCTCCAGGAATTGCCCACCTGGAGTTGGCAACCTGATCAGGACTGGGCCCAATGAGTTTTCTCCCAAAGGCCAACATAGGTGTGGAAAGGGCCTTTTACTGACAGAGGAGAAAGTACAGGTGCCAACTCTGATTATGGAAATACCTGGAGATTCGGGGGGGTGGATCCTTTGGAGGGCAGCATTTGGGGTGTGTGTGGAAGGACTCAGCAGGGTATAATGCCATAGAGTCTACCCTCCAAAGCAACCATTTTCTCCCGGGGAACTGCTTTCTGTCATCTGGAGGTCAATTGTAACAGTGGGAGATCTCCAGGTCCCACCTGGAGATTGGCAGCCCTAGGGGAAAGTCAGCCGCACAGCGGAGAGTTGAAGAAAATGGTCTGATGGTCGCTGGCCCACCTCGTTAGCCAGCCAGCCATGCTGAAGCTAAGCAGGAGAAAGAGCCTTTTTCCATTTATTCTGACAGGAAAGTGGCCATTGGGGAGGGGGTTATGGGCAGGGGAGGGGTGAAGCTGAAAGTCCTTTGTTTTTTTACTCACAGAACCAAGCTTGGCTGCCTACCAACAGCCACTGAGGGGACAGTCCCTCACAGGAGTCAGAGCTGTCTGCCAAAGGGAGTGGATGGGGAAGAGGAGCAGACCCAGCACCCGGCCAATGGCACGCGAGTACTCTTGAGTGGCGGCTGATGGGCCAATGGCTGAGGGAGGGCATTTTACAGCCAATGGGAGCGCATGGAATCTTGCAAAACCAAAAGATAAATATTTATAAGGAGAGATGTCAAAAAGATATTAATCCTTTGCATGACCTTAGTGAAAGTATATATATTATGGTCCAGTATAAATCCATATTGTATCAAAACTAAGCAGAAACAAGCAAAGGAACCTCCAAAGTCCTAAACTTCTAAAAACTAGGAAGGACTATACACACGCGCACACACCCTTACACTGTGATACATGGTTCTTTTCTTTTCTTAAAATTGATGACTTCATGATTGTTAATTAATCATTGCCAACAAAAAGGTTGCAATTTCTCCCAATCCTCTATTCTTATGCCGGCAGTTGCTTGTATATATCATTTTTTTGCATATATACAAAAGGAATCATTATTGCTAAAAGGATCAAAAAGCCCCCCCCCCCCATTATTTCCTAAATGAACTGGAAATAGTAACCCTGTCAAATATAATACCAAAAATAGTGTTATCAGGCCATAGCACCAATTTATTACTGGGAACAAAAGCCTTCATCCATTTCCTTTAGAGAATGACATTTTTTTAATTCACTGCCCATTTCATTTGATCTAAAAAGGACGGCATAGGTTGACAAATATCCCAGTGAAATGGCTTCTGATGTTTGATAGGATAATGTTCATCCCCTTAGGACAAGGGCAAAGGCAGCAAACTTATCATCCTTTAGTTTAGTTTAGCATGGGTCAGTAAAAGCACCGGGGTGACAGAGGATGTTAAAGTGTGGGAAGCAAGAACTAAGAGCTGTAGGAGGGTGGAGGGTTTTTTAAAAAATAGTCCATCTTTTCTTTCACCATGAGGCTGCACAGACAGCCTGAATCACATTGTTGATCTGGTTCATTGCGCGCCACACTAACTGCTCCTATAGGAGGGGAAAAAAGAGAAGAAAACACTTATGGGTCATTCTTACTGATAGTGTGTGTCTCTTCATTTCTTCTTCTGTGGAAGGAAACATGCATGTTTCATACTTCAGCTCAAGTTTATATTTATGAAGAGCCATTATCCCACCCGGAGTTCAGCTGTGAGAAATCTATAGGTTATCACTCTTCTATCAATACCCAATACCTTGGGAGGTAGAAAAGAAGGGATGTCTAAACACTTGACAGTATTTCTCTGTTGTGTTCTGAAAGGCTAGAGTGGGCAAAGAGGGAAAGAGTGAACATGGACTCCAGTGCATTAAATACGTTTTTGTAAATATATAGACTAGTTTTAAGTCTAATGGAAGACTTTAATTCCTCAAAGCTGGCAGAGAATTTTAGAAAAGTTCCTTTAGAAATGGGTATGACTTCCTGAGTTGCACAGTATTGTTCTCAGCAATGCCTCTTTCAAACTTCCAGACCACTCTTTTGAACAGGTTTATTCACAAGGCCTCCCTTCTGATCCATTATTAATAATGGCAAAATATATAGGATCAAGTCATTCATTTTTTTTTATTGGAAGAAGTTTAGAATTGCACCCAAACAATCTCTGTCAGTTTTAAAATAAAATTATCTCTGCACTGACTTTGGGAGTCCTCCCAGATGTCCATTGTGAAAGCATCACTGTGAAAGCCAAATAAGACCTTCAAGTCTGTTTTGGGAGGCATTGGATTATAGTCGATCATAGTTTTCTGCTGGTTGAAGGACAGTTCCACTGATGGAGAAGGTGGTTGGGCACAATCCATTGTACGATACTGGATCAAGAACAGGATTTACAAATAAGGGCCAGCAGGGATGCTCTGGTCACTTGCTCATCTCTTTTCATATTTCACATATAATAGGCAATGCTGTTATTTGTTCACCTCACCTGGAAAAAGATGGAACATTAATTATACTGTCTGTGTGTTGCCATTTTACACATTATACAAAAAGTGTAAAGAGAGGAGCAAATTACCTATAGAGGTACTGGTACTTCCATATAGTGAGCAAAATTTGCCACAAATGTATCCACTGTATGCTAATTACATATACTTGGACTTCACTGCAGGGGTACTGTGGATAAAATTTTTACTGTTTTGTAACAATACTTTCTATCATTTGGGGGGCTATAGGTGACATTTGCTATGCATTGGTGTATTTTTATCAATCAAATTATTCTGATAGGAGATCCCCCTAAAGGGAATGATGCAGTGCACTAGGATTGAAAGTTTTGACATGGTTTAATGAGCTGTATGCTATCTCCACCTGAGTAATTAACAGCTTTGACAGTCCTTGTGAACAATGCATCTTCTGCAAGGACATTTAATGCTCTGGGGATCAGCAGTGTCTGCAACAAGGGAAGGGGCATATCTGGTTAAGGATTCCCCCTCCCCATTTTTTGCTGAAGAAGCAACAGCTCAGATTGTCAGGCTACTAATTGGTGTGAGCCCCATTTGTCTAAATGCTTGGCCATAATCATACTATAGGACTTTCTCTTATTTCAGCTCTGTATGTGTGTAAGTTTGGACTACCTAAAATGATGGTGTGGTCCAGCTATGTCCAGAAATAATCAAGATGGCCATTTGTGATTTCTAAAAATTAGTTCTACACAATTTGAATTTAGGCATCAGTACTTCAGAATGGCCCTGAACTTTAATAAGCTTGAGGGAAGAAAAAAAACATTTTTATTGCATTATTTCTAGAATGCATGTCTTGTTAATCTGCCCAAAATGAAGAAGAAGAAGAGGAGGAGGAGGAGGAGGAGGAGGAGGAGGAGGATATTGGATTTATACCTGCCCTTCACTCAGAGTCTCAGAGCAGCTTATAAACTCCTTTCCTTCCCCTCCCCATAATAGACACCCTGTGAGGTAGGTGGGGCTGAGAGAGTTCTTTCAAGAACTGCCCTTTCAAGGACAGCTCTCCTCAGAACTATGGCTTGCCCAAGGTCATCCAGCAGCTACAAGTAGAGGAATGGGGAATCAAACCCGGTTCTCCCAGATTAGAGTCCATACACTTAACCACTACACCAAACTGGCTCTACATGAATCTGCCATATACTGACTCAGACCACTGGATTGTCAGGATAAGTGTTGTCTATTCTAACTGGCAGGAACATTTTTAGATTCAAGTTGATGAAAGAGATGGCTGTTTCATGTACTGGAGATCAGTAGATGTAATTATGGATGTATTACTGATTTGTCTCCTTTTCATATTTAACCCAAATTTCCCTGAGTGCTGATAGGCCTTTCCTAAAATCCAAATCTGAAAATTATTGCTTTTTAAAGGTGAAGATCCCTAATTAAAATACTCACTTAGGCTTGATCCAAAGCACCCTTGATATATCACCCTCTTGAATAAACATGAGAGGGCTGAATTTGCTGTAGAAAGACAAAGTAGGTCTGTTATGCTTTTTAACCACCTTTATAAAAAGGAAAATCAGGAGATATGTGCATTCCAATGCTAGGTAAAGGGAGTAGCTGTTCTTCACAGAACTTTTAAGTGCCTGTAAGCCTAGGAGCAGGACCGGATCGCCCATTGGGCGAACTAGGCACTCGCCTAGGGCGCCCCCGGCCTCAGGGGCGCCAAATGGTGCCCCACTCCCCTCCCCAAAAGCGCCCCCCACCGCCCTAACCGGGTGCCTACTGTCGCCGCCGCCGCTAGACCCCCGCCCCGGGAAAGCCGGCTCTGGGAGGGAGGCGGCAGTGGCTAGACCCCCTGCCCCCTTCCCGCTTTCTCGGGGACCCCGCAGCCGCGGAGGCCCCAGGAAAGCCAGCTCTGGGAGGGAGGGGGTGGCGGTGGCTAGACCCCCCGCCCCCTTCCCGCTTTCCCGGGGACCCCGCAGCCGCAGAGGCCCCGGGAAGGCCGGCTCTGGGAGGGAGGGGGTGGCGGCTAGACCCCCCCACCCCCTTCCCACTTTCCCGGGGACCCTGCAGCCACGGAGGCCCCGGGAAAGCCGGCTCTGGGAGGGAGGGGGCGGCGGCGGCTAGACCCCCCCACCCCTTCCCGCTTTCCCAGGGACCCCACAGCCACGGAGGCCCCAGAAAAGCCAGCTCTGGGAGGGAGGGGGCGGCAGCGGTGGCTAGACCCCCCCGCCCCCTTCCCGCTTTCCCGGGGACCCCACAGCCGTGGAGGCCCCGGGAAAGCCGGCACTGGGAGGGAGGGGGCGGTGGCAGCTAGACCCCCCCGCCCCCTTCCCGCTTTCCCGGGGACCCCGCAGCTGTGGAGGCCCCGGGAAAGCCGGCTCTGGGAGGGAGGGGGCGGCAACAGCTAGACCCCCCCACCCCTTCCCGCTTTCCCGGGGCCCCGCAGTCGCGGAGGCCCCGGGAAAGCCGGCTCTGGGAGGGAGGGTGTGGCGGCGGCTAACCCCCCCGCCCCTTCCCGCTTTCCCGGGGACCCCACAGCCGCAGAGGCCCCGGGAAAGCTGGCTCTGGGAGGGAGGGGGTGGTGGCGGCTAGACCCCCCCGCCCCTTCCCGCTTTCCCGGGGACCCCGCAGCCACAGAGGCCCCGGGAAAGCCGGCTCTGGGAGGGAGGGGGTGGCGGCAGCTAGACCCCCCCACCCCCTTCCCGCTTTCCCGGGGACCCCGCAGCCGCAGAGGCCCCGGGAAAGCCAGCGCTCCGCCCCCGGTCTCCAGGTCCCACCGGGAGGCTGGCATCCCCAGTGGGGGGCGCCGCAGGCTGTCCTGCCTAGGGCGCCCAGACACCTGGAGCCGGCCCTGCCTAGGAGTTAAGGTATAGTCACAGAGGTGACGAGTTGTTTTGCTACTGGGTCTGCCACTTTTGAAAAAAAAAAAGGCTATATGAGTGTTCTTGTACTTGACTGATGCAAGGTATGAATTTTCTGTCTTCAAAGAAGTTTAAAAAAGCACGCAGATAACCAATAAACCTTTTAAAAGGTCACAAAATGGCAGAGAAAGATGCTTTGCTCACCATTAACAATGTCACAGGCACTATCCGGTAAGTGCCTCTTTTTTGCAACACAAAATGTTGAGGTTGGTGAACATATGTCTTTTATCTCCCAAAGCAGAAGTCACATGCTAATGGTTGTGGTTAAATGTTCCCAACCAGCATCAGCTGTTTTTTGTTGTTGTTCTTTTTGTTGCTTGTTTGTTTTCAGATTTAGGGAAAGAAGCTGCACTTGGGATCAATAGTCTAAAATACTGTGCCATAGTTAGCTGCCTTTGTGGTTTGAATGGGGAGTTTTGGATAGTAGCTTGGCTTGATGCAGGTTTGCTTACAGAACTACTTCAAATGTATTTATTAAATGGGAACCTGATGGGCATTATTGCTTGGAATAATGCCTGTCTTGCAGTAATGTGCAATTGTGATGTGGCTAAAGAAAAACTGGGAAAATGTAAGATCACATCTCAAGTGAAAAATGACTTCAACAAGCTGGGCCTATGTCATGAAGTTGATATTATTTGTAGGGAAGAGTTGAATCATTTCATATATCCCTCTTTCAGGGATATTGTTAGGTCTTCCTAAATGTCTGGACACCAACATTGTCATCATGAAAGGGGAACTTTCCAAGGACTGAGATATCCCATGAAAGACCATGCCTTGCCCACCCCCTTTCATTCCACAATCAGCACTTGTTTTAAATGGCTTCTTATTGCTGGGAAATCAGAATCACCACCAGTCAAAATCATATCACGACAATGTCAATGTCACAGTGTCATCACACAGCCAATCAGATTTGACTATATGATGATGTTACAAAGCCATTCAGTGTAAGAGCAGTCATTCTAGTCTGAATGGGACAAACATTGGCTAAGTTCAGACTGGCAGTTTGCCCCGAGATAGGCACATTTCAGAAACATTTCACAACTGGATTAAAGGGGGCATTCACACAGGCACATCTGTCTGGTGTTCTCCACCCGTAGTCAATCTGTCATGTACCGCTTCACTCCTGCGTTTAAAAGATACCTGGTGAAAGTGATAGCAAATCCTGGAGAGAGTGTTTATCCTGCTTCATTCCGCTTTCGGGAAGTGTGAACGCTAACCTGAATAGTCGGGAACAACCCACAGTAATAATGTCTGCTGGGTGTTTCTACGCAAGGTGCACTTGATTGCCCTGGAGAGGCAGCAGCAATATGATTGAATGTGCTCCGCTCTACTGCCCAATGCGGTGCTGGCACAATGGGATCGTCCCCAAATCGCCCTGATGCTCTTATGCGCATGAGCGCACATGTGCACATGCACACATAGCTGAATTACCAGGGAAAAGCTGTTTACAACTGCGCCTCTGGGCCAGCAGTCTGAATGCTCACTTGCACCTCCTCTCGGTATGCTCCCTCATCAGTCGGTGCAGTGTGATTGGGAAAACCCAGAACACCTTGTTCTGGGGCTTTTTTGCCATGACTCACTCCCACTTCAAACTGCCAGTCTGAACTCAGCCATTGTTTCTGTCTTCACAGACTCCTTCAACATTGTTTGAAGGGTGGGCAATTTGTACATGATGTTAAACTTTTTGTTAAAATAGGCCCAGTTTTTGAGGCAAAAGTCAGGTCTCTCTGTTTAAACTCTGTTTACACAGGCACATCCTAGATTTCTGGATCAAAGGATCCTTTGTCTGAGCTTGAAACAAGTACATACTTGGACAATACCTCAGGGAAGACAGTGAGGGCAACAATACTTAAACATAAATCTTTACTGAATATATAAAATTAACAGAAGAAAAAGCAGGGAAATGCAGGTAGATTAAAAGAACAATATAAAATACTAAACTTGGGAAATCAATGAACTGCAAATAACTAAATGGCATATAAAATAAGACAAGGATTTGAGGAATAACCAACAACAAGCAAAATCAGGTGATTCCTTTTTGAACCTAACCCAAGTACATAAGATATTCCTCTCTCAGGCTGGGCCAGAAAGTCAGAATCTGCCTTCAGTGTTGTTATGAGCATACGGTGGCCCCAGAGACAAAGGGAGTGGGGAGACAGGTGAAGGATTCAGGCTTCCTTTGAGTAGTGCTTTGAGTTATGGGATAGGACTTGGGAAGAAGGGAGGAAGAGTGTAGGACTTAGAGCAGAAATGTTCATATGTTGCCCTTATTCAGCAGTCTTAAGGAGGCCCAAAGGATCGGGGGTGGGGGGTCCAGGTGGAAGCAGGATGCCACTGCTATTTTTACCGTATTTTTCCTTGGGCATTTACTATCAGGGCCAAATCCAGTTGGTGGTATTTTTAGATCCTTTGTGTCCTTGGGCCAAATTTCCAAAATTCTGTCCATGATTCAGGAGTTTTTGGCTGCTCTCTAATTGGAAGATTATCGGAATTCTTTCTTTGACTGTGTGTGTGTCAGGATCCTGACTGTTTGGTTTGGATTTTTGTAAAGAAAAAACAGAAGATGCCACAAAAGAGTCATAATAGAAGAGGGAGGGATGATAGAGCCCAGATGAGTTAATGGAAAAGGAAGGATGATTACATCTTCTGAGTCTGATGACTGAGTTTCTGAGTGGCAAACCTGAATAATAAAGGCTAGAAGATGGCGGATAGCCCTAGCTTCACTCATGATTAGGATTCCAGGGAAGTCTGCATTGTAAGACAAATTCTTGCATGGTCCTTAGGAGGTAGATTATTGTCCTTTAAACCTCAAATATTAATTATGGCCCATATTTTGATGAACCCTCAGGAAGCCAAAGAATAAATTGTCAGGCAAGTGTCTTGGCCCCCAAAGGAATCTGGCTACTTCCTTGTGAGTCAGTCTTCCAATGACCTATAGCCTGATCTTAATTTCTCTGCTTTAATGTCAAACATGAATTCTCTTCCACAATCTTGGACAGTATAAGGTCTGAGACAGGGCTCATTTCCTGCAGGAGTGCACAGGAGTGAAGCTCCGGCAGTAAGGAGCCCAGGGGGTGGGCACATGCAGCAAGCCCCATCCCCTGCTCCCAGCAGCCTCCCCTCACCTTTCCCAACTCGCTGGCCGACCCAGTGGAGCACTGCCATGAGCTGGCCCTCGAGCTGCTCTGTCACTGTGTGGGCCGTGGCACCCAGCCCACCCAGGCTCTGCCCGTCCTCATGCCAGCCCTGGCACGCTGCCTCTGCAAGGTGGGCCCCATTGACTCCTGCGAGGTCTGTGAGGAGCTCTGCGCCCAGCCTCCTGCCCCTACTCGGCCTCCTCCTGCACCTCTGCCCTGCCACTGTCCTGGGCCCCTACCTGCTTGAGGCCATGCACATCCTCCGCGTTGCCCTACTCAACCCACGAGCAGCCACACACTTTCCTGTGCTTGCTGGCCATCCAAAAGAGTCCAGTGGCACCATTAAGACCAAGGTTTATTCAGGTACAAGCTCTCCCTCCTCTTTGAGGGCAGATCTGTGTGTTCTTGCCCCCATAGCTAGCAATCCAAAACAGTCCAGTAGAGCCTGAGTGGTGGGTGCTGCCTTCTGACACACTTCTGGTGATGTCAGGGGGTTTGGCATATGCAAATAAGCTATGCTAATGAGTTATGCTAATGAGTTCCTACACCTCTTTTTCTACGAAATGACCCGTGGTCTGAGAAGACATGAAGGAGGCTCAAAAATTGGCCCCTGGCCAGGGCTACTTTTGGGGTTACAGCACTGTAACCATTACTATGAAGATATTTTAATGGTACCAGATGCTGCATATTAGGGGTTGAGTCATCTTATGGCAATAGTAGTAGACTATTCTAGCATTTCTGAGGTGGCATGAAGAATAATTATTTTGTTGCTGAAAAGAAATTCTAAGGAAATGCCTTATCTCTTCATTGTTTATATTTTTAAAAAATATCTCATTATGTGAAGAAGAAATTGTGTTTATATGGGAAAAGGCCCACATATGTTAGATGATAGAAGAAAAATAAATAAACCAATAATATAAAAAATTAAAGGAGTAGAAGGTAAGGATAATGTGGTGTTTCAAATATCTCAGAGCTGTATCTACTTTCATTGCCGTGGAAGCAAAGAATTTGTTTTCATTCCTGATCATAAATATTTTGGATTAACACCCCCCCCCCAAATGAGTAGTATGTGGCAGAGTTAGTGTGACATTCTCTGTTATTCATGTTAATGCTTCCAACTGTTTGGATATTGTTTTTACAAAACTAAGCACAATTTGAAAATTTGTTTCCTGCACAAAAATAGTTGTGCCAGTATTTTAAAAAAATGTTTGGATGGAGCACAGCACAGCATTACAAGCTATGTCTTTCTGCCATTGGTCTTCATAATACATCCCATGGGAGTGGAGAAGTGATCAGATACACCCAAATGCTAGTACAAAAATCCAGAGCAAGGCCTAAAGTCCTACTTGCCAAAGAGCAGATGAAAAGCTCTAGCAGTTGTGTCTATGCAGGGGAATACAAACACTTCTCTTTTTAAAACTGCCAATAATGTAAAATGTATTTTTATGTATAACAGCAAAAGTGTATTCTTCCAATAGCTGCACTACAACTCTTGTTTTCACAAGTTTAATTCCTCACAATGATTCCCAACTCCTGTAGGGGGCAAGAGTTGGGTTCAGGAGTTCTGTTTGTTTTCCCTTTTGCTTGTGCTTCATAAATAAGGAAATAAGTGAGGGCCACTGCCTATGTTGTAATGCTGGTCAGTGTTGGAAGTCAAGAAATATGTTTTCTATTATTGTGAATTTTTTTCTTTTATGGGCAATTATTAGTTGAAATTTGAAAATTTCATATATCTTTGCTGGGTTTTTTGGACCTTAGTAATCCAGGCAGCTTAATCTCTTGTAGGGAAGAAATTTCATAATTAAACACAGGGCTCTTTTTGTAGAAAAAGCCCAGCAGGAACTCATTAGCATAATAGGCCACACCCAACAGCAGAAAACTCATTAGCTTATTAGGCCACACCCCCAAACAGCACAGCTCATTAGCATATTATGCCACACCCCCATGTTACCGGAAGTGTGGTCATCCAACCACAGTCACCTGTTGCTTCTTATTCTGTTTACCTTATTTGATGTCAAAACCCAGGGCTTTTTTGTAGCAGGAATTCCTTTGCATGTTAGGCCACACACCCCTAATATAGCCAATCCTAATGAGTTTCTGCTGGTGGATGTGGCCTGTTGTGCTAATAAGTTCCTGCTGGGCATGAGTTCCCTTCCTGTGCATTCCTGCCCAAAAATAGTCCTGCAGCCTTCCCTCCCCTTTACAGTAGGATGCTTCATATCAGCTGCTTTCCAGCAGTTTTTCAGCACTGTGATCCAGCAAAATACACATTATGTTGTCTAATACGCACTGTTTTCAGGCACTAGATGTTGCTGTTTCCATCTAATGCCTCAGAAGTCAGCGAGGCCCAGATAAGCTAAGGACACTTCCACACTGCTACATCACCCTAATTTTTATCCCTTGCTGCCTCATCCTTCTTTGAGGAAGGTCATAATGGAGATTTTGAGCAGCAGCCATTTCAACTTGGGTTATCTGCCCTGAGCTCAGCTATACCACCATCATGTTGTAATGATAGCTACTAGTTTAAATGGCCATTAAAAAGACAATAAACAAATACATAGAAGCTACATTGAACCTCTGAATACCAGTTGCTGGGATGGGGAGGACAACAAGAGTGGCAGGCTTTGTTTTCAAGATTTACTTTCTCACAGTCACTCAAGGCAGATTATAGCACGAGACAGCTAAAAACAATTAGTACTAGGATACAAATTAGAAACAGTGCAAAAATGTAGCAGATACACACAATATATATCAAACAATGGAATTACAAAAGTAGAAAACAATGTAGAAAGAGCAAAAGAATATATACGTTAAAAAGATAATACATACCATGAACAGTGGCCCATAGACCGTAGTCCTATGTCTTCCTGAATTATTCAGTTACACTATAGCCTTATTCCTTTTACAAGAACACCTTCTGAACAATTCTGTTTCGAATGGTTTGTGGAATGGCAGAAGCGTAACCCAGCTGTGGGCCTTCTGGAGCATCTGGAAGGATTGCCAGTCTCCAGGTGGTACAACTGATCTCCAGGCAACAGAGATCAGTTCAGCTGAAGAAAATGGCCGCTTTGGAGGCTGTGATCTCTCGCATTAGGCTCCACCCCCAAAGTCTCCAGGTATTTCCAACCTGGAGTTAGCAACCCTATTGTCCACTGTGGGGAAAGAGGATGCTGGGCTAGATGGACCAATGGTTCTTCTCAGGGGTCTTTTCGTAGAAAAACAGCTGCAGGAGCTCATTAGCACATGGTATGCTAATGAGCTATTAGGCTATTAGCATATGCCACACCCCCTGACATCACCAGAAGTGATGTCAGAAGGGGAAGCAAAAGGGGGAGGCATCTTCAAAAGCCTCCCCTTCCCTTCCCCAGCTGGTCTGGGTGGGGGAGCTAAGAGAGAAGGGTTTTAAAGTTTAAACTCCTTCTCATGAGAGTTGGGCCACAGAAGAAGGAAAGAGGGAAGGAAAGAGAGAGAGTAGAGAGAAGGAAAGAAGGAAGGAAAGAGGGAAAGAAAGAGAAGGAAAGGGGAGGGAAAGAGAGGGAAGAAGGAGGGAAACAGGGAAAGGAGGAAAAAAGAGAAAAGAAGAAGGTGGGAAAGAAAGAAAGAGAGAAGAGAAGAAGGAGAGAAAGAGGAAAAAGAGAGAAGGAAAGGAGGGAATGAAAGAAATTTGGCGGCAATTCGGCCCCAATGGCCTATGGGCCATTGAAGTCAAGGGTGAAAACATAGGGTATATTCTGGGGGATGGAGGGGAGGAGATTTGAGGGAGAGGCTCCAAACTCACAGGGTAGCTGATGGAGCCTCTCCCCAAGATACCCACCAAGTTTCAAGACCATTGGATCAGGGGGTCCAATTCTATGGGCCCCCAAACAGGTTGCCCCTATTCCCTCCATTGTTCTCTATGGTGGGGAAAAAACCCTCCCCTCCATTCCCCAGAATATACCCTATGTTTTCACCATTTACTTCAATGGCCCATAAGATATAATGGAGCTGAAATTGACATTCGGCTGCCTGAAAGACTCCCCCGGACGCCGGCTGGGGCGGGGCTTGGCTCCTGAGCTCCCAGTGCGCTCCCCCCCAAAGACCCCTGCACCCATCCACCCCTCGTCTCTATAGATGGCCGCAGCAGGCCCTCCTGGGCTGGGGGCTGCACTTAGAGGAGGTGCCTGGTCCTTTCTAACACCCCATCTCCATCTGTGCTGAGGGGAGGGCATCAGGATTTCCCACCCACCCTTCACCTCCATAGACGGCTGCAGCAGGCCCTCCTGGGCTGGGGGCTTGCTGCTAGGAGGCTCCTGGGCCTTTCCAACACTGCCTCTGTCAACGGCTGCACAGGCCCAGCTATAGGGAGGACGCTGAGGTTTCTCACCCACCCAATGGCCCGCAGCAGGCCCTCCTGGGCTGGGGGCCGTGCTGCAAGTTGGCGTCTGGGCCTTCCAACCCCTCCCTGTCGATGGCCGCTGTTACTACCTGTACAGAAGAGCTCTAGAAGTGGAAAATGTGCCCCTGTTGAAGAACTACCCACCACCCGCCTCCCCCGCCAGTTACCTTGTCTGAAGAAGAGTCCTGGAGTTGAGGGGTGACAGGAAGGTGCCCCGGAGCAGCAGTAAGGGAGCAGTGATGAATGCACCTGCTCTTAAGTGCTTGCTGCTGCTTCGTCTTCTACCGTGGGCGGGGAGTGGCAAGGAGGGGGGAGAGGTGGAGCAAGCTCAGAAGCCACCCCCCTGCCCTCCTCCATCAGTGGCACTAGCTCTCAATGGCACTACCCCCGAAGGAGAAGGAGGGCACCCAGGGTCCGCCCACCCCACTACCCACCCGTCTGCTTCCCTCCCTCCCTCCCTCCCCTGGCTTGGGTGGCGAGGCGGCAACAGAGCAAGGGCAAGTACAGGTGCTGTACATGCTTGTTGCCGTGGAGCTGCCACTTCTTCTACGGGGGCGGGGGTGGAGCAAGGGGGTGGGGCCGGCTTGGGAGCCAGCCGGAATGCCATTCCGGTACGTTCCAGCCCAAAAAGAGCCCTGACACATCTAGCTTAATATATACGCTGAAAAAAATTGTCAACTTTTCCCCCTTATCAAATGCTTAATAAGTGTGATTCTTCTGATACCATCAAAGAGAGCAACTCTCAAACACTAGTGGTCTTATAAGTGGAACAAAAGACAAATGAATCCTTGTTCTATTCTTCTTCTTCTTTTAAAAAAACCAAGATTCAATTACCTGTTTTGCTACTTAATTTTAGCAGATCTTAATGTGAACAGCTGATTCCCCTTTGACAAGACAGTCTCAGGAAAAATGAGTGTTGTGGGAGATGGTTATGTTTGTTTGATTTCCCTTTTGTTTAGCTCTCTGCCTTCCCGTTTCTGAAGAAAACTGTGGAGTGTGATACAGAATCCCTTGATGAGGCCCATTCCAAGCACCAAACATCTCAATACAACACAGCCCTCAAGAGCATTGTATAACCAGCCTTGCCAGCCATAGCAATTTAGCTCAAATAGCCTAGAATTACTTACTCATCTTGGTATTTCATTTTGTTTGTAATTTTTGTTCAGACCTCTGGCAGCTGTTGTTTCTGCTCTGAATATTTGCCTACCATCCTAAAGAAATTCCAAGTACTTCTTTCTCTGATTGCAGCTGCAGTCATTCGAGTTATTTATATGCCTTTACTCTACTTTACGTCCCCTCAATACTGCTTTGGGTTTCTTTGGATGCTAATTTTAGCTGGAAACCCCCCAAAATGCAGGAAGAACAATTCAGCTCCAAATGAAGGGTGTTTAGTCCCTCTGTTTCAATAGGAGATATTTAAACACACACTTAATTCTCCACTGCAATCAAAGGGACTTAAAAGTGCTTAATTTTGCCAGGTTGTGCCTATGCTTTGTCATGTGAAGAAAAATTAACTGGCTGAGTTTGTAATTGTTTCTCTCTTCATAATTGCAGTCCTTCCCTGATTGCTTGATGCTTACTCACATGAACCTGCAAAGCACACTCCAAAGACATTTTCTATTTTGCTTTGCTTGATTTCCCTCTCACCTATCCTTCGTAGTGCTGTATTGTGGTCGATTTGAACATTATCTTGGGGAAGGAGGGAATGGATGCCTCACTGTAGAAATACATAGCTTTGCTATACATAACTATGTTCATTCATTTATATTGCTGCCAATGTCCTATTCCTGTATTTAACCATTTACTTAATTATTTTATTTATTTGCAAAATTTATACCTTGCCTTTCTACCCTTATCAGGGCCACCAACATGGCTGACAAATTAAAAAACACACGTAATAGAAATACATCTTAAAAACCATTAAAGCAAACAGAAACAGATCTTGAAAACAATTGAATTGAAGCTAAAATACAGATTAAAAACCATTAAAAACAACAATGAAAACACAGGGCGGGAAGGATGGGTTATGGACGGAATGCCAGATGAAACAACAAGAAGAGGTCTTTATTCACTGTGGGAGGACAGCAACAGAAGGGGACAGATGAGTTGCCCTGGAGAGACAGTTTTGGTGCCACGACTGAGAAGGTCCTCTCCTGAGTTGCTACCTGCCTAATTATGGGGCACCCAAAACAGGGCCTTAGAAGATTACTGTAGTGGTTGAGTAGGTTTGTAAGAGAGTAGGCTTCAGGTATGCTGGTCCCAAGCCATATAGGGCTTTAAAGGTTGACACCTGCACCTTGAATTGTGCCTGGAAACAAATTGGGAGGCAACTTCCTGGCTCTGGCATTCCACATGAATTGAAGTTTATCAAGTCTTTTTAAGAGAAGCACCACATAGTGTGCATTGCATTAATCTAATCTTAGTGTAACTAGGGCATGTACTACAGTGACCAGATCTGTTCTGCCTAAGAAAGGCAGCAACTGGTTAACCACTTGAAACTGATAAAAGGCACTCTTGGCTACAGCTGCCACTGTTTATTCAGCAGTAGCCCAGAATCTAGGAGCATTCCCAAGCTGCAGACCTGTTCCTTCAAGGGGAATGCAACCCCATCCAGAATGCATGATGACTTAAATCCTATATCAGGCCTCCCACTCACCATTAGTACTTCCATCTTGTTGGGATTATGCTTCAGTTTATTAGCGCGCAGCTACTTCAGACCTGCCTCCAGACTCTGATTCAGGGTTTCTACACTCTCCCTGGCATCAGCCAGAAGCATGATATAGTGCTGAGTGTTATCCACATATTGGTGATAACCCTCACCAGATTTTCTGGTGACTTCACCCAGCATTTTCATGAAGATGTTGAAAAGCATAGGGGACAGGGTAGAGCCTTGCAGGACCCCACAGGTCAGAAGCTGAGGGGCTAAGCAGCACTCTTCCAGCACCACTTTCTGACCTACTATCCAGGTACAACCAGAACCCATCACAAAATGGCACCTCCCAGTCCCAGCTCAGAAAGATGATCCAGCAGAATACCATGATCGATGGTATCAAAAGTCACTGAAAGATCTGGGAGAATCAGCAGAGTTGTATTCCATCTGTCTATCTCCCAGAGCAGGTCATCCACCAGGATGACAGTGACAGACAGGGTAGGTTCCGCCTCTCCCTAAGAGCAACCAGTGATTGCTGACAGAATGTTGGGAGAAACAGAAAACAGCAGTTAAGAACAGCAGTTGGTTGTTGGCAGGTGGAGGAGAAAAGAGGATGTCTGAATGAAACTATGCAGAAGAGCTGCTTAGGGAAGATCCCAGTTTCAAAAAGGATCCCAGATGAGGGACAGCAGTTCAAAAGTTCAATGAAAGCTAAACATAACTTCTACCTTACTTTCTTCAGTGTTATGTTAATATCATTATTAAAGTTAACTTCTTGTTTTGTTTAATGCTATGGGCTGCATCACTAAGGGAAAGAAACTGTTAGCCTGATTGCTCTTTGTTCTTATCAATATTAGGAGAAATATGAGTTATTATTAATATACAATCAGCTAAGGGAGCAATCATCTGTATATACAGAGGTCCTGCCCTTCCAGAGATATCAGTAACAGACACGGAGACTGGATGTAATTATAATTAAGATCTTTTTCTGTAAATCTTCACACACAAACAATACAGATTCACACACACAATTATGCAAGGCTAAGAGATGAAGACAGAGGTATTAGCACAGTTGCATGAGCAGGAGTTTGTTGTTGGGGCAATAATTACCTGTCCTCGCTGAATGATCCGTTCCAATGGAAGAAGGGAGGGGAAAACTGAAAATGGGAACATGTGGCCTGAACCAGCAGGCAACACGTGGAACTCTAGCTGCAGATTTAGAGTTAAAGATGGAGGTAGGGTGTTGGGATAGCAAGCTGGACTTAAGAGGGACAAAGCTTAGATAGGGGTTGTAGAGAAGAAGGGGCAAGTGCGTGGTCGGGTGTGTGGGGCTGGCCATATCACCTGGTTAGTCCGTCCCCGAAAACATACTATTGGCTGGAAGGAATAGGGGAGGGGAGTTAAGGAGTGGTCAATATTGAAAGCTAGAAACTTAGGGTCCGTTCAGACAGCGTGCTGGAGCAGTTTAAATTGCTCCAGTCCGATGCGTTGTTGTGTTTTTTTTAACCTAGAGAATCATGATCACACTAACCTCTTCATTCCGGGCTCCCCGCCATCCTCATGCAGGTGGAGTTTTTTTCCTCTCGTTTGAGCATGCGCACAGGCAGCTTTCTCCAGAACTAAAAGTTTGGCGTGTGCGCAGAACAGCGATTTCAACATGTCCCTTTAAAGTTTAAATGAAGACTTCTCTTTAAATTTTCACCCCGAAACTGGCCTCCCCGAGATCCCAGACTTGTCTAAATGCCTAGGCACCACTTAAGCTTTTCTTTACTTAACTTAAGCATGGAGCTTCACTCAAGCGCACACCACCAAGGCATTTTAAAAAATGGCGGACTAAAAGCGGAAGCCCGAGGCAGCTTCCCAGAGGGGAGGGGGGTTGAAGCACCCAGAAGTGGCTCCATGAGCGATCAGACGTCAGGAAAGCGCGGCTTGAATTGGAGAATCTGGAAAACACCACTTGGTAAGTGGTGTCAAAATACCCCAGTTCAAAGGGGGTTTGTTCCGGAAAGTGACGGCTGAGGATGGTGCACAGATGTTGGGCGTGTGAACGCGCACATAAAAGCCGTTTCTGAGGCGTGCCAAAAGTGGCTCAAATGGCACATCTGAACGCACCCTTAGACTTGTGGCTGGCACCTGGGTGCAGGTGAGATGAGTCATCAGGCCAAGGTTATTGTTTTCTTGATTGCCTTAGCCGGGTCACTGATGGGCAAGTGATTAGTTGCTATGTAACCATGAATAGAGTCTCTGAGCTACATGCAGCTTTGCAGGTGATGGAGGATGGGAGAAGGGGTTGCCTGCATGTTTTGGAGGGAACTCCTAATGGCATCTGGGAGTCCTTTGTCCTCGTGCTCTGGCATGGCATGGCATTTGGTGCTTTGTGCATACTATGGAACTGATCCATCTTCCACCAGGTAAGAGGACTGGTAACCTTGGAGGGCCACTACAACAGCAATGCAGAAAGGAAAGTGTCCTTCTTTCAGGTGTGCAGTCTCATCTGGCATCATAGTGGGTTAACATGCTTTAAAGTTCCTCAAGCATACTTTGTGTTATGTCATGAGCTTGACTTTCATTTCCATTGACATGCTGGTATCCTAAATGGCAATGCCTGATTGGCCACTCTGTGTAGCAGGCCAATCAGGAGACAATGATTGTACTGGAGGGAAGCAAATTGATTGGATGTTATCTCTGAAATGCTATTGGTTGTTAACCTGAATATGGGCATGGCTATGCTAGCCCGCACTGTTTAAATAAGAGCCTGTTGCTCTATGTTTGTTGTCTGTTCTGAGCTGTTGGAGCTGTTGAATCACTTATTAAAGCTGAATCACTTTTGTTGAGAGCTGCCTTTAAGTGTCATACTTATCACTTTGCACTGTCCATATTCTATTATAGTTCATAAAAGTCATTAAAAAGCCTTGCAGGGCAACAGAAACACACATACAATTTAATACCTTTGATAAAATAAGATATGAATAAATGGTGGCATGGAACAGTGTCTGAGCCCTGCCACAATAACTTGTGGTTGGAGTGAGGGCTTGTTATTACAGGGGTGCTGGGCTACCCTGTCTGTGGATGTCTCTGGGAGTGAAAGAGAGGACCTGAGGTGTGAAAGAAAGTCATGGCTCTCTCTGTATTTTAAAAGAGATGAGAAGGATGGCAAGTGTGATGTCCTGACCTACGTGTAACCCATAACTTGAGAGAGAAGTTTTAAGAGGGTGGTAGACACTCTGTGGCTGAGTTCAGACTGGCAGTTTGATGCAGGAGCCAGTCGTGGCAAAAAAGCGTCGGAACAAACTTTTCTGGGTTTTCCCAGTCACACTGCGCCAACTGATGTGAGAGCATACCAGGAGGAGGTGCGTGGGAGTGTTCAGACTATTGGCTGTAAATGGCTTTTCCCTGGGAATTTGGCTATATGCGTATGTGCGCATGAGTGCACATGCGCTCATGCACATAAGCGCATCTGGCTGATTTGGGAAGGATCCCATTGTGCCAGCACCACATTGGGTGGTAGAGCAGAGCACAGCCAATCATATCGCAGCTGCCTTATGCACAACGCGGGTTGTTCCCGGCTTTTTGGGTTGGCATTCTCACTTCCCGGAAGCAGAATGAAGCGGGATAAATGGGCTCTCAGGGATTTGCTACTGCTTTTACCAGGTATCTTTTAAACGCAGGAGCGAAGTGGTACAAGACGAGTTGACTATGGGTGGGGGAATGCCAGGCAGATGTGCCTGTGTGAACGCCCCCTTTAATCCACTTGTAAAGCGTAGCTGAAACGTGGCTATAGTGGGCAAACTGCCAGTCTGAACTCAGCCTGTGTGAGTGGATAAGTGGCGTTGCAGTGACCAAGGCTGTTTCAGTCCAATAATCAGATCTGAAATCAGATTGGAAAGGATCTAGACTTATTCCTTCATTCATCCATTCATTTCTTTGGGAGGAAAGTGTGCTATGATCCCACAGAAACTTTCATACAACTTTCAAAAAGCAGTTTAAAAACAGGAGGAAAATAAAAGATCTGAGGAGAAATTCTGCAGAGAATAGACAGCTTGTTTGTGTGTTTTGTTTGTTTGTTTTTTTGCTTAAATAGCTGAAAAGAAGAGATCATATATAGAGGACTGCTGAAATTCTAAAAAAATGTTTAAAAATAAATATGGTAAAAGATGAGCAAAATGATCTAACAATGCACATAACCCTAACAATATATATAACCCTTTCATAACAATGTACCTGGTCCCTGCTCTGCTGGGTATTAGTGGAATAGTCAGTGAACTCTCTATTATCAGTGGGCTGGGTTGTCTGGGTTCTTCCAATGCTACAGCAATAGAATGAGCAAGACACTTTTTTGTAACAAATAGTGTTCAAAATTTAGATATATTGCAATCAGTGAGGATTTATTGATTGGTTTTGTGAGAGAAAACTAAATCTTGTTTCTTAAATACTGACAAACAGAGACAACGGATTTTCAGAACTGTGGCATAAATTCAAAAATGTCTGATTGTGGGATTTTGCTGAATTTTTAATATAACTTAGCATCTTTGGTAGAGTCCAAATATATTTTTAATGAGTGCTGCAGTTCATAGTCACAAATGTGCCATCTCAGCTGGGGGGGGAGGGGAATGACATTTTAAAACATGATTGTAATTTGCCAGTCTTTTTTATGGCAGGTGGATTTCTTCATATTATACTTCTGGCCATTCATGAGGCAACTGGTGTTTGAACCTACTATCTTCTTGACAAATGAATTCAAGTTTCTACTGTTGAACTGATAATGGGTTTTTATTATCCTAACATGAGGACATTTTCACCAAATCTATCAAGAGTCAAATATGCAAGTACAGTGCAAACTGTTTTATTGGCACATTTCCCAGGAATCTGATGTATCCCTTATGATAATGAATAGCAACACTACTGTTTAACCGGACAACATTTGTAAAATGTTCTCTTAATGGGAATGCATTCAGCCAGTGCCAAGTGGTTAAGTGGTTCTAAGTGTGAAATTCTGAACTAGGACAGCTGAATGGGTGTTAAGTAGGTGAGAGTTTTGGTTATAATATCTGCAGTCAGCTCCCCTTGAAGACTGTCAAAAGATTCCCATTGATCTGGAAAAGACCTGGGTCAGGACATTAATTACAATCACCATGTTCTTGGAATTATATTTATTTTGCCAGATTCCATGTGTGCTGATTTATATAACAATAGCAAACAAAACACAAACCCACAGTAAGTACAGGATTTATCCATGTTCCAGTTTTATAGTTCTGATTTAATGAAATGCCTAATGCCAAAATAAAATATACTCTGCCATAGCTGAACTGTTTAAGACTCTGTTGGGAAACATCAACGACTGTTATTGTACAAGAGGCATCTTTTTGTTCATTTGTCTGCTTACTGTAATGCATTTAATTGCTTCCTTGTCCAGTCCAGTGCCAGCAGCTCACTGTCAATGCAACCAGTGGAGTCTCTTGCAAGACACAATGCAAGCAAAGGGAGAAGACAAAGAACACATTGCTAACACAAAAGGGGGTTGGCAAAGGCACAGGAGGCATCAATTTTTAAAAAAGAAAAGAAGCAAAGAAGTGGTAGTTGTTGTCTCAGGAAGGAAGCAGGTATTGTGATCTCCTTTGACTAGGGCTGGGCATTTTACCAGAGAAGAACTGATAATTCAAACTTTCTTAGAACAATAAAAAGACAGCAATATTTATGCATCATGTTGTGTATTGAATGTGAATCGCTGCTATCTTTTCACATGTTAAGCTTGAGTCTGAATGTGGCTCCTCAGATGTCGCATTACCATTGGTCGGTTTCTGCGAAACCATCTGTAAATACCAATCACTGTGTGAGATTGTTGCAAAGAGGGAATGGTCCTGATTGGCCATTATCCCTGTATTGTTATTGGTCCTTAACTTATTATGGATGTGGCTTTGACAGCCTGGGAGAGTTTAAAAGAAGGAGCTGTGCTCCCCTTGTTGTTGGTGTGTTCTGAGTTGGTGTTTGCTGTTACAAATAAAGCTGAAATCACTTGCTGAAATCAAAACATTGTTGAGTTCCATACTTAACACATCATAATTTATAAATAATCAAATATGTACCACTTGCCTGTGAGTATAGGAAGATGTTTCCATTTATCCATACCTGAGCAGAAATCTAGAGAAACAGGGGAATGATTTTTTCTCTTTCCACATGAGTGGATGCCTTAGAATCATACAGTGAATTAATCTGTAATTCACATTCAAGGGACAGAATTAAGACCACCATTGAATTGTATGTACCTTTCTTTCACAAACGTTTCACTCTTCATGCTATATTGATGTAGGCCATAGCCACCTAGTGAAGTTCTTTCTGTGTAATCTGTATTCATTTTAGTGGAATTCATGTGTTAGGAACTTAGTTGTATCAAGATGGCTTTTCATTCATATTCTGCTTTTATTCAATGTTTTCATTCTTCCAAGCATTAGCATTCTATAATCATTGTATTTTTGCATCAGAACACTTTTCTCTCTTTCTCTCTCTCTCTCCCTCACATGCACACACATTTTTATTATGGGAGATACATTTTTCCCTTATACAGAAAGCTTATTGCTTTTGTGGAAAAAATGCCCATTTGTTTATTTCAAAAGTGGATATTAAAGGCAGGAAATTGATATAGCTTTGTGATGCTCACTCCAAATAGCTATAAGTAATCTTTTTATCCAAACTGTACTACACACAATTAAAATCTTCTAGCTTTTTACAATTCCTTTTAAACCAGAAATTCCCCATAAAAATACTATCAACTAAAGCAGAACTGATGATAAATTATTCTGTAAAATAAAGTAAAAGAATGGATTATTTCACTAGAATATTTCTGTGTGTATCTTCTTTTGCTTCTTATGACTGATAAGATGAATAGGGAACAATTTTTGAAGTATGTAGTCTAACACCACTAGTGATAATTGTGTTATTGCTGGTATGAACAGCCAATTAAATTTAAACAAGATTATATATCATGCCCGAAACTTGATCTGTTGCAGTCTGATAGAGATAGCCAATATGATATTTGTACATGACACAGTAACAAATTCCAGCTTGAATTTATAGGACTATTCACAAGTTACTATCCATGGACAGTGAATGAGCATAAAGTAGAGTGGGACTAAATATAGGCTGGATCAGACTAGTGGTCCATCTAGTCCAGCATCCTGTTTTATGCAGTGGCCAACAATTTGCGCTGGAAGGACAATGAACAGGGCTTAAAGTACTTACCTGATGCTCTCTCCTAGCACCAGTATTCAGAGGTTTTCTGCCTCTGTATATTGAGGTTACCTTTGTTCACCATGAGTAGTAGTCACTAAGCATGCTTGGCATAACCTATGAACAACAATAACAGATTGGATTTATACTGCACCCTTCACTTGGAGTCTCAGAGTGGCTTACAATTCCTTTCCCTTCCCCTCCCCACAACAGACACCCTAAGAGGTAGTTGGGGCTGAGAAAGCTCTTTCAAGAACAGCTCTGAAAGAACTATGGCTTGCCCAAGGTCATCCAGCAGCTGCAAGTGGAAGAGGGATAAGATTCTATGTATCTACTAGTGGACACATATATGCTGCTGGGAACCTGAGGGTCTGATTCTGTGAACAAGCCACATCTGTATTAGGTATGTTCAAACACCAGGTGTTCAACAGATGTTAGGCTATCTATGAGCAGTACAAACCTTTTCATTGGACTATTTTTTGCATATTCGGGCAAGTACCTTACAATGCAATCAGCAGTATTCCATGCATTTACATTCTTACACGCTCCAATGATAATTCTAGTTTCTTCCCACTTTACAGATCTGTCCTCACTGCTCACCACTGGCAGCCAAACAGTGTGTAAAATTATTTTGCCAACCCAAATTGTATTTTTAAGTCTTAGTGTTTTGTGTTGATTATGTCTATTTTATTGTCAATGTTATTTCACACATACACATTTTCACACAGCTTTATGGGAGTTCTAGTATCTCCCTGTGTCACAGTAGAATGGGGGGGGGACTCACAGGAGTGGCTGAGGTACTACACAGTATATCTCTAAGATACACTGCTGTATCTCTGAGGTGTGCTAGAGGAGTGCAATGGTGGCACTGTGTCCAACCATGCACTGGCACATCACCAGCTGAGTGATCACCAGCAGAGTGGTGCAAGCTGCTGTGCCAGTGCTGAAAGGGACAGACCCAGAATGCCAGCCAGATCCAGTGGAAAATTACATTTGCAAAAACCATGGTTGTTGGGTGCTTCTGGGGTTGCTATGGACTCAGGGCCAGCCCCAGGTGTTTTTGCACACTAGACAAGGACACCTTCTGGCACCCCCCCACGCTCTTTCCTTAGCAAGGGCCAAGGAAGGGAAGGAAGTTTAAACCCCCTTCCCTTCCATCTGAGCACTGGCTTGCCATGTGCCCCGCAGCTGTGGGGTGTGCCAGCAAGCCAGGGAAGAGGCAGGGGTTTAAACCCCCATCCCTTCCATCTGAGCACCAGCTTGCCGGCGTGCCCCACAACTGCAGGGCATGCCAGCAAGCCAGAGAAGGGGTGGGGGGTTTTCGTGCTTTTTTTGGCGGGGGTGGGGTTTTTTTGGTGCCCCTAAGGGCTGGCACACTCTAGGTGAATGCCTAGTTCGCCTAGTGAGCGAGCCGGCCCTGTGTGGACTCCAGCATGCTTATTATGCTGTCTGCATCTCCCAGATGGAAGCATGTTATTTCTCCCATGGAATGTCCTTAGAGAACAGACCACTGATACCTTGGATGCACCATGGTCAGCTGCCTCTGTGATGGCAGCCATCAGGATTAGTGTGACCATTATCTGACCCAACTGCCCATGACCCCAGAGGAGAATTGACTTCACCTGCTGTGCAGGTGCAAATGTATCTTGCAAGGTTAAAGGAAAGAAAACAGAGGTACTACAGCAACTGTGCATCTGCAAAACTATTTGACAACCATTTGAGAGGCAGCATGAAAGGCAGCAAGAAGAGAATATTAAAGGTTCAATTCATGAATGACTGCAGTTCTCAAGCACAGTATATTTCTAGCTCACCTCCTCATGGTGCACCCTGGATAATGCTAAAAAGCTAGAACCACTGGCTACCAGACAATCATAAGATCTCCTGGCTATGCTATACATATGGAATTAATCAATCAAACTGTTCTTCTCAGGACTACTTAACAAGGAGTATAGGAGACTGCATCTGAATCTACCAGATGAATATTGAGGGCATTGTTGTTCAGTCGCACAGTCGAGTCTGACTCTTCACGACCCGTGGACCAGATTACACCAGGCCCTCCTGTCTTCCACTGTCCGCTGAAGTTTGCTCAATTTCATGTTAGTTTTATCGATGACACTGTCTAACCATCTCATCCTTTGCCGTCCCCTTCTTCTTTGACCTTCAATCTTTCCCAGCATCAGGGTCTTCTCCAGTGAATGCTCCCTTCTCATTTGGTGGCCAAAATATTTGAGCTTCAACTTCAGGATCTGGCCTTCCAGGGAACAGTCAGGGTTGATTTCTTTTAGGATTGACTGATTTGATCTCCTTGCAGTCCAAGGGACTCTCAAGAGTCTTCTCCAGCACCATAGTTCAAAAGAATCTATTCTTTGGCGCTCGGCCTTCTTTATAGTCCAACTCTCGCAGCCATACATTACTACGGGGAACAGAGCTCCCGCCCGCCCGGCAACACCGCTGGTGGGCGGGGGCTGTTTTGCCGCTCCGGGGGAATGGAGACGGCAACAGAAGGGACGCTAGTGTCCCGACGTGGCAGGGGGCGGAGCTGGCTCTTTCAAAGGGCCAGGCTCCGCTCCCGCCCTTGTCAGTTGCTCCGCGTGCTCGGCGTATAGCAGAGCATGCAGAGGAGCTCCGATTAGCTCTAGGCCGTTGAGGCCTTTAACGGACCGGCTTGGAAGTGAGCTTTGCAGGGAGCGCTTGGCTGGTTGTTCGAACAGCCCCCCTTTGCCATTTCTTCTCCGAGGCGGCGGCAGCTGTGTGAGGCGGCGGGGCGATCGGCCCTTGCAGCGACTGGGCCGGAGGTGGTGGTGGTGGCTGGCAAGGCCCCCCTCCACGTCTTTGTAAAAAAAAAAAAATCCCCCCCCCTTCACGCTTATACTTTGGTGGCGGCAGTTGGTGAGGCTGCTTGGGCCATCTTTTAAGTTTATAGTCCCAGCTCTGTCTTTGCCTCTCCCTACACCGGGTGGAAAAGCCCCCCCCCACTTTATTTTTGTAAGGGACTTGGGAGGGCGGCAGGCGCGGCAGCTACCTTTGGAAGTCCTCACCGGGGGTGGCCATCTTAGGCTGTTACTGGAGGCAGCCATCTTAATAGGCTAGTCAGGTGTGGCCGGCTTGAATGTTTAGGTCCCTGGCAGCCATTTTAGGGAATTCCAACGGCAGCCATTTTATATAGTGGGTTGGTTATTTGAGGGAGGTTACCGGGTTCCCTGTTGGGGGGCCTTGTCACGTCAATTCTATTTAGAAGGTACAGTTGGTGAGATTGTTATTTGAGATGGCTCCTAAGAAAGGGCTAGGTAAGGCAAAGGGGAAGCAGCCAGCCCCTAAGCGACCCCCTGTACGGCCAGAGCCAGTGCTCCCATCTAGTGATGAGGAGGATGATCCTATAAATGCTGCTATTTTGCAGTGGTTGGAGGCTCTGGAGAAGGAGCGGGGTGCCCATTCGACGAAGGGTAGGAAGAAGCGTTTTGTAGGAGGCTCTAATGCTTCTTTTCAAGAGCAGGTGCTGGCTCGGCTGGCCTTTTTGGAAGACGACGGAGGCGATGCTTCAATGTCTGGTCAACAGGAGCCGGGCACTGCTGAATTGCAAGTTGAGTTATACAAGGAGCCACAGAAGGATGGTAAGAAGGTGCAGGGTGATAGGAGCAGTTCACATTGGCCATGGGGCCCAAGCCCTCAGAATGCCCCTGGGCCTGTACCGCAGTCGGCGCCAATTACTGGTCAACACTATACGGGTTGGGGCTGTGGGTATCCACCGCCCCCTCCCGGGGTTTGGCCTGGCTGGGGCTATACGCTGCCAGGGACAGGGTTTACAAATGCGGCAGCTGTTTCCTATGATACAGTATCAGCGGGTGCCATGCCATCGGGAGACTCAGCATTGCCTCTTGGGGACCATCTTTCTATCGCCACTAAGGAGAAAATCCTTAAGGGAGAATACATTGATATCTTCACATTATTATATAGAGAACTGGAGAAGAAGGACAGGGAGGAGCTAGACGACCGTGAGAAAGAACGCCTGAAGAGGCGGGTGGTGGACAGGACCTGGGCAAATTGGTTCCCAGGGTTTTTGATTTATGCTTCAGTGATTGTCCGGCACCATCCATGGAGAGCTGTAGCTTTGCTCCAATACATGGACATTATTTATAAGGCCTTTACGGATTTTCCGAGCCCGGCTTGGTCGCAGTACGACGAGGAATTCCGTATGCGGGCAGCCATGAATGCAGCCATGCGATGGGACTGGATACATCCTGATCTATGGTTGCAGATTATGTCCACAATTAGAACACCGGGGAGTGAGAGGACTCATAGTGGTCATTCCATCCGTAGGTTGCAAACCCAGTCAGGCACCCGCGCCCAGGTGGGGCAGGCGGTTCAGCGACGCCCGCTTTGCTGGGAGTTTACCTCCCATGGGACGTGTAGTCGGAAGTCGTGTTCATTCCGGCACGAGTGCCCTCTATGTGCCGGGCCTCATTCTCTCTCCAATTGCCCTAAACCTAAGGGCCGGGGCGGAGGTAGAGGTGGCAAGCGCCCTGGAGGTGATGGGGGCTACAACCCCCCTCCTGATAAAGGGACCTAGTCCAATAAAGTTGGAGGTTTTAGCGCGTTGGTTACGGGATTACCCGAACCAGCGTGATCGTGTTTACCTGTTGGATGGTTTTAGGTTAGGTTTTAGGATACCTTTCCAGGGTTCTCGGGCTCCATACATGGCTCCTAATTTGAAATCAGTACATGGTATGGAGCAATTAGTGGGGCAAAAAATTGCCAAAGAATGTGCGGAGGGCAGAGTCCTGGGTCTTTCGTTTCCCCCAGTTGTTAATTTGAGGGTTTCCCCTTTGGGAGTTGTGCCAAAAAAGGCACCTGGAGAATATTGCCTCATTCACCACTTGTCTTACCCACGTGGGGAGTCGGTGAACGACGCAATACCTGAGGAGTTGTGTTCTGTTAGGTACACCTCCTTTGATCAGGCCTTGAGGGTAGTCCGTCGCTGTGGACAGGGAGCGGAACTGGCTAAATGTGACATTAAGTCAGCTTTCCGTCTCCTTCCTGTCCACCCGGATGACTTTGAGCTCCTGGGTTTTGCCTTTGAGGGCAAATTTTACATGGATCGGGCTCTTCCTATGGGATGCTCAGTATCCTGTGCCGCATTTGAGAGGTTCAGTTCCTTTCTGGAATGGGCCTTGCGGTACAGGACGGGCCTCAGCGGTACCGCCCATTACCTTGATGATTTTTTATTGGCAGGAAGGAGGGGTACGGGTCAATGTGCATTTTTGCTGTCCAGCTTCATCAATCTGGCAAGGGAGCTGGGAGTTCCTCTGGCTGAGGAAAAAACTGAAGGCCCGGCCCTGATTCTGACTTTCCTGGGAATAGAAATTGACACGGTGGAACAGTTCTGCAGATTGCCTTTGGATAAATTAACGGCACTTCAGGCATTAATAGACACAACGAGGAGGAAGACTAAAATAACCCTTCTGGAGTTGCAGCAGTTAGTAGGTCACCTCAACTTTGCATGCAAAGTTGTGGCACCTGGACGGGCTTTTGTAAGGAGACTTTGCGAGTCTATGAGGGGTTTGCGTCTTCCACATCATAGGACTCGGGTCACCAGGGGGATCCGGGATGACCTCAGTGTATGGCAGCAATTTCTGCGGTCATACAACGGGGTGTCCTTTTGGCGTGAGGACCTATTAGTCGAGGAGGAGCTGCAGGTCGCTTCTGATGCGGCGGGTTCCTCCGGCTTTGGGGTATACTTCAGGGGTCATTGGTGTGCTGGGGACTGGCCTGAGGAGTGGTTTCAGGCAGGGTGGGTCACTGACCTTACCTTCCTGGAATTTTTCCCGATTGTCGCAGCAGTGTGGATTTGGTCAGGGGACTTTGCCAACCACACCGTCCACTTCTGGTGCGACAATATGTCCACAGTACATGTAATTAACTCCTTGACGTCCAAATCCCCCAGGGTCATGGCTCTGGTCAGAGCCTTCACTCTGCAGTGTCTACGCAACAATATCATGTTCAAGGCTAGGCATGTGCCGGGAGTTAATAACGGGGTCGCTGACGCTCTCTCTCGTAAACAGATGGAGAGATTCCATCAGCTGGCTCCAGAGGCCAACCAGTTCCCGGTGCGTATGCCAGTCGAGGTGTGGCAGATTGGCAGGCTGAGGCCGATAGGGCAATGAGCTTGGCCCTCGCCCCTTCCACCCGCAGGGCTTACATGAGGGCGGGTAAGCAATTCCTCTCCTTTAGGGAGGGGGCAGGCTTGCAGCAGCTTTGGCCCATACCTGTTCCTCATTTAATGGAGTTCTGCGTGACGCTGAAGAGGGAGGGACTGTCAGCTTGTACCATCAGATCCAAGTTGGCTGCTCTGGCCTATGCTAGCAAAGCATCGGGGCATGTAGACCAGACGGGCGACTTCCGTATTCGGAAGATGCTCGAGGGTTGGTCCAGGGAGAGCGGCATAGTGGCTGATCCCAGAGAACCCTTGACCCCAGCTATTTTGAAGGGTCTTAGGGACCAGTGGCACACAGTGTGCGCTGATAGCTATGAAGCTGCTTTGTTTCATGCGGCGTTGCTGGTCACCTTCTTTGGGGCTCTGTGGGTCAGTGAGCTGGTTGCTAGCTCACGGCAGGATGTGTCTGGCCTGGCTCTTGAACGGCGTGATGTTTCTGTCTCAGATTCCAAAGTGGGTATTTGGCTACGCAGGTCAAAGACGGATCAGCATGGCAAGGGGAAGTTTATTGAGCTTGACCGATGTTCAGAGGTTGAGTTGTGCCCAGTTGGGGCCTTAAGACATTTTTTGGCATTGAGAGGAGAGGGTAGGGGCTACCTATTCCGACACAGGGATGGTACCCCCCTCACTAAATTTCAATTTTGGAGTGTGACACAGAAGGTGCTGGCTCGATTGGGGTTGGGTGGTGTTCACTTTGGCACCCACTCCTTCCGAATAGGAGCTGCATCAACGGCTGCAGCTATGGGGTATACTGGCAGGAAGATTCAGAGGATAGGGCGCTGGAAGTCCAGATGCTACAAGGGTTATGTCCGGAATTGTGCTATTTAACTATCCCTCAGGGTACTTTCGCTTATTAATGCTTGTTTTGTTACAGATGCTGCAGGCCGCAGGATGCGACAGAGGGTTACTGTCTGCGGCCACAGCATGGTCTTCTGGGCGGCTCATCAGGCCAAGAGGACATCCAGCGGCTCTCAGCTTGGCCTTAGCGCATGGGCGGAGGTGGAATGGTTGGGACAGAGGGGCATGCGGTGGCCAGCGCTCCTTCCCTTGCTGTTCCAGGAGAGAAGGGGGCCTCCTCTGCACGTACTGGTCATACACCTGGGGGGCAATGACTTGGGTCTATTGAAGGGCAAGGCCCTTGTGTTGCAGGCTGAGGCAGACCTTGCGAGGATAAGAGCAAGGTGGCCCAGCGTGAAGATAGTATGGTCAGCCATATTGCCCCGCCAAGTGTGGCGGAACCTGGAGGACCCCAGGTGTATTGACCGCGCCCGGCGCAAAGTAAATAGGCAGCTGAGAAAGGCCATGGATGCTGGATTGGGGATGTTTCTGCCGCACCCCAATATACGGGTCGTGTTCCCAGACCTGTATAGGGATGACGGGGTGCACTTGTCTTTCAAGGGCAATGGGATCTTTTTGCAGGACTTGCAGCAAGGAATTAGGTCGGCACTAGGTTGCTGAGTGGGGAGCAAAGGCCAAAGCAGAGGCTTGACCTTGGCTATGGCAGGTTTATGCAAGCAAGAAACGGAACTGGTGAGCACCTTTCGGCATATCCCGTTAGGGAACAGGTGGTCATCAGGAACTGCCTTCGGATTTCAGGGTCCAGGGTGGGGAATGGTGATCACCTCCACTGGGAACCTTTTATGGCAGGCTCCTCTCTGCAAGTTGAAAGGCTTCAGGGGTAGGTGCTCCTAGAAGGCAACCAGTTGCTGGGCTGCTGGTCACGAGCCAGAGAGTAAATGGCTCACGGCTGGAGCTGGGTGACCCGCCCTTTAAGGGCAAGGGGGTTGGTCAGGGAAGTGACGCCTGCCTTGCCTGTTCCATGCTTGCTTAGTTGTTATTGCTGCAATGTTCTGTTAAATAGTTAATAAAGTGGCCCTTGTTTAATTCCAACCTGTTGTCTGTCTCATTATTCCGCCTGGGGGGGCAACGGAGCTCCCGCCCGCCCGGCAACGCCGCTGGTGGGCGGGGGCTGTTTTGCCGCTCCGGGGGAATGGAGACGGCAACAGAAGGGACGCTAGCGTCCCGACGTGGCAGGGGGCGGAGCCGGCTCTTTCAAAGGGCCAGGCTCCGCTCCCGCCCTTGTCAGTTGCTCCGCGTGCTCGCCCACCCTCCCACCCTGTTATCAGTGCAGGCTTTGGCTGGTCGTCGTTTTGAAGGGGCCAGGTAGGAATTTTTCACTTCTACCCATATTGGCGGCCGTGGTAGTGGTGTTTTTTCGCCTACCTTGCACTGAGGGCAGTGGCTTTAAGGGAATTATTGTGGGAGCACTTAATTAGCTGGTCACTTGGCAGGTTTATGCAAGCAAGAAACGGAACTGGTGAGCACCTTTCGGCATATCCCGTTAGGGAACAGGTGGTCATCAGGAACTGCCTTCGGATTTCAGGGTCCAGGGTGGGGAATGGTGATCACCTCCACTGGGAACCTTTTATGGCAGGCTCCTCTCTGCAAGTTGAAAGGCTTCAGGGGTAGGCGCTCCTAGAAGGCAACCAGTTGCTGGGCTGCTGGTCACGAGCCAGAGAGTAAATGGCTCACGGCTGGAGCTGGGTGACCCGCCCTTTAAGGGCAAGGGGGTTGGTCAGGGAAGTGATGCCTGCCTTGCCTGTTCCATGCTTGCTTAGTTGTTATTGCTGCAATGTTCTGTTAAATAGTTAATAAAGTGGCCCTTGTTTAATTCCAACCTGTTGTCTGTCTCATTATTCCGCCTGGGGGGGGCAATACCATTGCTTTGACCATGCGGACTTTTGTTGGCAGGGTGATGTCTCTGCTTTTTATCATGCTGTTTAGGTTTGCCATCGCTTTCCTCCCAAGGAGCAGGCGTCTTTTAATTTCATGGCTTCAGTCACCATCAGCAGTGATCTGGGATCCCAGGAACGTGAAGTCTGTCACTACTTCTATGACTTCCCCTTCTATTTGCCAAGGAGTGATGGAGCCAGATGCCATGATCTTAGTTTTTTTGATGTTGAGCTTCAAGCCCACTTTTGCGCTCTCCTCTTTCACCCTGAGCGAGAGGCTCTTTAGGTCCTCTTCACTTTCTGCCAGCAGAGTGGTATCATCTGCATATCTGAGGTTATTGATCTTTCCCCCAGCAATCTTAAATCCAGCTTGTGATTCATCCAGGCCAGCATTTCGCATGATGTACTCTGCATATAAATTAAATAAGCAAGGTGACAATATACATCCTTGTCGTACTCCTTTTCCTATGCTAAACCAATCAGTTGTTCCATATCCGGTTCTAACTGTTGCTTCTTGATCCTTATACAGGTTTCTCAGGAGACATGTGTGGTGGTCTGGTACTCCCATCTCTTTAAGAACCTGCCATAGTTTATTGTTTTTTTAAACCATTTATTATAGAGTATGTTTCACATATTTAAAATTACATCTTATAGATATCGCATACCTTTTTCATTCCTCCCCACCCTCCCCAGTACAAGGCTTCCTGCAATGCTCTTACCCCCTTATGAACTCTATTATCTAATTATCATTAACAAAATGTCTCACTTTCATTGTCAAATTAGGTAACATTTTAACAATCTTATCATTCTTTTTCTTGTTTTCTCCTTAATAACTATCGAAGCAAATCAATTTGTTTTTAACGTCCCAGTTTTTCTCAAGATAGTCTTTGAAATCTTTCCATTGTTCATAAAACGCTTCGTCTTCTTCATTATTAAGCTTTCTTGTCATTTTGTCCATTTCTACTATTAAAAGCATCTTCTTAATCCATTCCCATGTTTCAGGTATCTTTTCTTGTTTCCAGAATTGTGCATAAGTCATTCTAGCTGTTGTAACCAAGTACCATAGCAATGTTCTTTTGGTTACATTTAATTCTTCCATTTTAAGACCTAACAAGATTTGTGGATCTTTCTTAAAAGTACATTTCAAAATTTTCTGTATTTCATTATGAATCTCTGACCAGTAACTCATGGCTTTATCGCAAGTCCACCACATATGGTAAAATGAGCCTTCTTTCTTTCTACATTTCCAACATTTGCTAGACATACTCTCATTTATATTAGCAATTTTCTTTGGAGTCATATACCATCTATACATCATTTTATAGCAATTCTCTTTGACATTAACACAAGTTGAAATTTTCATTGACTTTTTCCACAAACATTCCCATGATGCCATAGTTATTTCAGTATTTACATTTACAGCCCATTTTATCATTTGTTCTTTTACAATTTCATCCTCTGTATACCACTTCAGTAAAACCTTATACATTTTTGAGATCATTTTTTTTCCCTTTTCCACCCATATAGTTTCAATTTCGTTGTTCTTTGCCCTAAAGCCATATTTTCTCTTATCAGATTTAAACAAATCATAAATCTGTCTATAATTCAACCAATCATAATCAAACTCCACATCATCTCTGTCTCTCATAACAAAGCTTTTCCCTTCAGATTTTAAAAGATTTCTATAAGGTAACCAATCTAATCCTTCGTGTCTCGAATATGGTTTAATCACTTCTGCCGGTACTATCCAAAGTGGTTTTTATATCTCATCCAGGTCTCGAACAGTGATCGCCTAATAAAGTGATGTTTAAAACATTTATCACTTTTTGATTTTTCATACCACAAATACGCATGCCATCCAAACTTGTTATCATGACCTTCTAATGCCAACAGCTTCATATTTTCAAGGTTAATCCATTGTTCTATCCACATTAAACAGACCGCATCATAATAAAGTCTGAGATTTGGTAGTTGAAGTCCTCCTCTTTCCTTGGCGTCACATAAAATTTTCATTTTAATTCTTGGTTTCCTTCCTGCCCACACAAATTTTGATATTTCTTTCTGCCATCCATCCAATATCTTGCTTTGTCGTAGTATTGGGATAGTCTGAAACAAAAACATTAACCGAGGCAAAATATTCACTTTAACTGTTGCAATCCTTCCCATTAGTGATAAATTCAAAGTGTTCCATTTTTTCATGTCTTGTTGAATCTTATACCAATTTTTTTCATAATTATTTTTGAATAAATCTATATTTTTCATAGTCAATTCAATCCCTAAATACTTTGTCTTTGTAACCACTTCACACTGGATTTTCTCCTGAAGTTCCATTTGCTTCTGTTTCGTCATATTTTTACACATCACCTTTGTTTTGCTTTTATTAACATAAAAGCCAGCCAAATCTTCGAAATCTTTAATTTTTTGCATCAGTCGTGGTATATTCTCAGTTGGGTCTTGAATCATAAACATTACATCGTCCACAAAAGCTCTATATTTATATGTAAAGCCTCTCGTTGTCAATCCTTTAATGTTCTTGTCCTCTTTTATTTTCCCCAATAATACTTCCAATGTCCAAATAAACAATAGTGGAGATAGGGGGCAACCTTGTCTCATCCCTTTTCGCACTTTAAAATATTCCGTTTTCTCTTTGTTAACATTCAATGCCGCTTTTTGGTCTGAATAAATTGCAGTAATCATATTTAAAAAAGATTGACCTACTTCCATTTTCTCTATCACTTGCAACATAAAGTCCCAATTCAAATTATCAAAAGCTTTTTCTGCATCCAAGAAGAGGAATCCAACTTCCTTTTCAGGGTGTTTGTCACAATATTCAATTGCATCTATCACCACTCTTAAATTGTCTCTGATTTGCCTATTCGGTAAAAAGCCAGCTTGTTCTTCTAACACCTTTCAAATAATTTTTCAGCCTTTCAGAGATTACTTTAGCAAACAGTTTGTAGTCATTATTCAGGAGGGATATTGGTCTGTAGTTCTTCACATTAGTTAGGTCCAAACCTTCTTTGGGTATAAGCGAAATATTTGCTTCTTTCCATGACTCTGGAATCCGTTTTGTCTCTCTTATTTCATTTGACAAAAGTACAAGAATTGGGGTTAGCTCATCCTTTAATTTTTTATAAAATTTTGCAGTAAATCCATCTGGACCTGGAGCTTTCCCCAATTTTGCTTCTTCTATCGCACAAACAATTTCTTCATTTTTAATTGGACCATTAAGCACTTCTTTCATTTGTTGTCCCAATGTTGGTACTTCAATATTCTCCAAATATTTCTTAAGTTTCTGTGCATCAATACATTTCTTTTGAAACAATTTGGCATAAAAATTGAAAAAGACTCTCTTTAAGCCATTCAAGTCCACAATATCCTTTCCATCTTCTATTATCTTGTTTATAACATTTCTTTCACATCTATTTTTTAATTGCCATGCTAAGAACTTTCCAGGTTTATTAGCACCCTCAAACGATTTCTGTTGCAACTTCTTTAAGTTCCAATACCATTCTCGATTTGACAATACATTTAACTGGTCTTGTAGCATATGGATTTCTCTTATAATCTTTTTCTTCCCTGGTTTTTTCTTTAACTCTTTTTCTTTCTGTCGGATCTTTTCCTGTAAATCATTTTGTTGTTGCAATCTTTGCTTTCTATCTTTAGTATTTAATGAAATAAGCAGTCCCCTTATAACCGCTTTATATGCATCCCAAACAATTTGTAATTCCGTGCCTTTGTTCAAATTTGTTTCAAAAAAGTTCTGTGTTTCCCTACGCAACGTCTCATTAACTATTTTCTTGTCCAGTAAGTCCTCATTAATTTTCCAGTATAATTGTTTAGGTTTTTCTCTCGACATCCAAAGTAAAGGGCTGTGTTCAGAATTATTTTTTGTTAAAATTTCAATCTTTTGAGTCTTCGATGCTAACTCCTCCGACATCCAAATCATATCAATCCTTGAGAAAGAGTCATGTCTATTGGAGTAAAAAGTATAGTCTTTTGCTTTGGGATTCCATTTTCTCCAAACATCTTCCAGTTTCTCTTGTTTCATCAGTTTGAAGAAAACTTTTGGTAATTTCCCCGCCACATCTCCAACTTTTTTTTTTTTTGAACGTCTGTCCAGTAGGTTGTTCACTGTACCATTAAAGTCTCCTGCGAAGACAACCTGATCATAAGTTAATTGTTCCATCTCATTTGTCAAATCTTTAAAAAAAAATTCTTTAGCTCCATTGGGTGCATACAAGTTTACAATCAAAGTCTTTTTCCTGTGTATCATTATTTCTACTCCAATATACCTCCCATCATTGTCCACAAAAATTTGCTTGGGTTCCAATTCTTTTTTAATATAGATCACTGTTCCTTTATTCTTTTTAGTCGCTAGTGAAAAAAATTCTTCTCCCAATTTCTTGTTTATCAAATATTTATAGTCCTGTTTTCTGATGTGAGTTTCCTGCAAGCAAATTATATTGCTCTTTTGTTTTTCCAGCCAATGATTTACTAATTTTCTTTTGTTAGGTGAATTAAGTCCATTTACATTCCAAGATAGCATTTTGTATTCCATGGTGTCTTGATTTATATATCCAAAAACTCTTCAAAATTATTTTCTTTGTACCTATACAAGTCTCCTTCTGATTTGATCGTAAATCTCACTGAGTTGTATGTGAATGACAATCCTTGAGGTATTTCCCATCTAAATCTAATTCCCATTGCCTTTAGTTTGTCAACCAATTTTTTATATTTCTTTCTGTCTTGTAGCATGACCCTTGGGATTTCTCTTAATATTATTACCTTTTTGCCATCAATTTCCAATGGTTGTGTGAATTGCTTCTTGAAAATATCCTCTTTCATTTTTCTTGTCACAAACTGCACAATGACATCTCTGGGTAATTTTTTCCTCTGAGCATACGTTGAGTTTACTCTGTAGATTAAGTCGAAATCCGAGTCTAGATCTCCTTGATCCTCACCAATGTATGCCGTCAATGTTGTTATTACCAACGCACGTATATCTTGGTCTTCTGCCTCCTCAATTCCTCTGAGCCTCAGGTGGTTTTGTGTAGCTCTGTACTCCATCATAGATTCTAACGTTGTGTTCTCCTGGAGGGTATTTTTAATTTTTTGTTCTAGCTCTGTCGACTTAGCTGCTAAACCTTCTTTTTTAACTTCTTCTGTATCTTTTTTAAACTCTGCCACTTCTGCTAGGACCAGTTCTTTCATAGCTGCCATATTCTTCTCTTGCATTTGCACTTGTACTTGTTCTATTTGCTCCAATTGTTTTTCCATTTGCTGTTTTATCTGTAATTCCATTTATTTTGTCTGTAGTTCCATCTGTTTTCCAAGATTCTGTACTGCCTCCATCCTCCTCCTCTCCATAGCCTCTATTGCTGCCTGCCATTCTTTTTTGTCCTTTGCTGCCATCCTGGGGCTTGATGTAGAAGCGGCCCTTTGTCTTGGCCTCAAATCCGTTTTGAAAACTTTTAAATGTCACCAAATCTCTTTTCTTCTAGGTATTCAGTCAAATCGCCACCTTTATGTGTTTCTTATCTTTATTTTTATAGTTCAAAATTCAATTTTAAAAATTAGTCCTCCTCAAAATGGCGGGTGCAATTTCTCTATGGTTTTTTGGCAAGAGTAGGCTATTTTGTAACTTCCGGTTTGGTGTCCGTCCCGAAAGTCCAACTTCCTGTGCAGCACACTAACTCTTCCTACTCCTTCCGGTTACTCAGTCTTTTCAAAAGCCTCTCTTGCCTCCAACTCATCTTTTCTCAGCCGGACCTTGTTTTTAGTAACACAGATTCACATCAGTTTCGTTTTTACAGCTTGCCATTAATCTCTGACTAGCCACAGGAATGCAAAACAAAAGTCTCTTTTTCACTATTTTCACGTTCTAGAAAGCTTCTTTCGATTCCAAACAAAGCAGATTACATCAGGAATACTTTTCTGCGCTTAACCACTTGCTTCAAACTTCTCTATGTCTTCAAATCGGTAAGCAAAAGTTCTTTGTTACCTTGAAGTTCGATCTCGGGGTTTCGCATTGCTTCTTCTTAACTTAAAGTTGACTTTGATGATAAAGAGGTCGGTAGATGACGGGTTTATGCTGAATTGTCAGCCCGATTAGCCCCTGTAGAGTTGTTTCGCATCTGCCCGCTCCACGGGGGGGGGATCAAAGCTTAGACAGGCTTCCTCTGAAGCCTGCCCATGCCAATCTCAACCCCCATTTGGACTTAGCTGCTTGCTTGCCACTCCCCTGCCTGGGGAGTGTTGCGTTGGACCGATAAGAGGCCCAAACTGTCAGAAGGGGCTATCGTTCACCCTGCACAGTTCGCAGAGTGCGTCAACTCGCCATTTTAACTCTGACCGGAAGCCCTGCCATAGTTTATTGTGATCCACACAATCAAAGGCTTTAGCATAGTCAATGAAGCAGAAGTAGATGTTTTTCTGGTACTCTCTTGCTTTCTCCATAATCCAGCGAATGTTGGCAATTTGATCTCTAGTTCCTCTACCTCTTCGAAACCCAGCTTGTACTTCTGGCAGTTCTCTATCCATGTACTGTTGGAGCCTAGCTTGTAGGATCTTGAGCATGACCTTGCTAGCATGTGAAATGAGTGCAATTGTGTGATAGTTTGAACATTCCTTGATATTGCCCTTCTTTGGGATTGGAATGTAAACTGACCTTTTCCAATCCTGTGGCCACTGTTGTGTTTTCCAAATTTGTTGGCAAATTGAGTGCAGCACTTGAACAGCATCTTCTTTTAAGACTTTGAATAACTCAACTGGGATACCATCATCTCCACTAGCTTTGTTGTTAGTAATGCTTTCTAAGGCCCATTTAACTTCGCTTTCCAGGATGTCTGGCTCGAGGTCAGTGATTATACCTATCACATACATTTGATGTAAATGCTTCGTCTATCAGGGCCCTGGGGTGCCAGGTGGGTGTTGACCACAATATCTCTCAGGCAACCCCCTGGGTCTGGGCCTCAATTTAGACTGGGGCTCAGGGTCACTCTGGTAGTGTGCTTCCCTTATCCTGAGTCCCCTTCGTTTCCAGACCCAGCCGGCTCAGCTTAGGAGAAGCAAGGAGGACACATAAACAGTCTCTACTGCCCAAAGACTTGTTCAGACTCCCGGCTTATAAAACATAAAGGTTTATTCAAGAGAAGTAAAAACAAATAAGGGGGAGTTGTGGAATAAAACGGACAATAGACAAAACTAATCCTAACTATCTAGCTACTATGAACATACGGTTTGTTGATCCTTTCTCCCTGAATGTCCGGCTCCCTCTGGCTTAGCCACTTGCTTCAGGGTTCGCACAGAACTGCCAAGACTCACTTGCTTGCAGACACTGGCTGTCTTCTGAGCAGCTCCTGCACCCGGACTATACCTCACGGTGAACAGTTCAGGAAGATTCTCGCCGCAGCCTCTAGCTCTTCAAGGCCATGTGCAGCATTCCTGGCATTCGTCAAGTTGTCGAGAGCGTTCAGTCTCACAGCTTCCTCCGAATGCGTAGATGTGTGCGTGTTCAGGAAAGTCCATCGGTTCCTTTTGGTTCTTCGTTCTCCTTCTAGGACTGGATTCTTGTTTTTCACTTCCCCAATCCCTGTCCTAGGCTAATTAGGGATTGCTGCCTTGACCCAGCTGTCTCCCATTTGCTTAGCTCACTGGACGTGCTGATCCTGACTAAACTTACAGGCCTCTTATCTGTAATGATTCTGCGAATCAGTATCTCTGGCATGACATGCCCCCTTTTAAAGGAATGTTCTCTAGTCTTAAACTAGGTACATTCAAAACAAAGGTATACAAGTACATCAGGGTTCACACGGTTCTACCTAATACATACAGGTTCTGACTCAATGCGTGTTATTAGACCTGCTACAAAAAATAAAGGAACAAATTAATTATCAGACAAATTTCTATATTCCACCTTATCGCCTACTCAGGGCATCAGCAACAACATTTTCCTTTCCCTTTAAATGTTCGACTTCAAACTGGTAGTCCTGCAAACTCAAGGCCCATCTCAAAATCTTAGCATTGTTTCCCTTCATTTTATCCAGAAATGCTAATGGATTATGATCAGACTGGACGCAAAATTTGGCTCCCATCAAATATGGTTGTAACCTATTCAAGGACCACACGATTGCAAGGCACTCCTTTTCAATGGTAGCATAAGCTTTCTCTCTTGGAAGAAGCTTTCTATTCAAAAAGATCATCGGATGCACCTCCCCGTCCTCACCCTTTTGAGTCAAAACGGCCCCACCCCGCTTTCACAGGCATCTACTTGGACCGTGAAGGGCCGGGAATAGTCAGGTGAACTCAATACTGGATCCTTTATCAATTCCAGCTTAAGACCATCAAAGGCCTCCTGACATTCCCTCATCCATGTTGCTTTATCAGGCGCAGCCTTTTTACAAAGATCGGTAAGAGGAGCCACCCTTTTGCTGAAATTCAGAATAAATCGCCTATAATAGTTGACCATCCCCATGAAACTTTGAACTTGTTTCCTACTAATGGGTACTGGCCACTCTAAGATGCTGACCACTTTGGCTTCCACCGGTTTGATTTTGTCACTGCCTGCCCTATGTCCCAGATAGATGACCTCTTTGCCGCCAAATTGGCACTTCTGGGCTCTCACCGTTAACCCAGCATCCCTCAAGCTCTGCAAAACTACTCCCAAATGGACAAGATGTTCTTCCCATGAACTTGACATGACTGCCACATCATCCTGATAAGCACATGCATAGGTCAAACCCTTTAATACTCTGTCCATTAATCTTTGGAAAGTCTTACTTGTCCCATTTAGCCCAAAAGGCATCCTTACAAATTGGTAATGCCCAAAAGGGCTAACAAAAGCGGTCTTCTCAGAGGCCTCAGGGGTTAGAGTAACTTGGTAGTAGCCCTTGCTACAGTCTAGAGTGGAGATATACTGCGCACTTGCCAACCATTCAACCATTTGATCTATCCTGGACGTTGGGTAAGGATCCAAGTCTGTAACCTTATTGAGTCTTCTGTAATCCACGCATAACCTATATTCTACAGGGTCTTCTTCCTGGATCTTCTTTTTCTGCACCATTACTATGGGGCTCCCCAATTACTATGGGACTCCTGAATCACCCTCCAATCCATCATTTGCTGGTGTTCCTTCTTTACCACCTCCCTCATGGGTCCGTTCAGAGGATATGGACTCACTCTAATGGGCTTATGATCTCCTGTCTCTATATGGTGCCTCAAGATATTTGTTTTCCCGGGGCCTGGTTGAACAATGGTTTAAATTTTTGCAGCAAACCCTTCAACTCCATCTCTTGTTGAGGAGTAAGATTTTCCATTACCTGAACCTCCTCTATATCATTTCCTTCCAAATTGACCTCAGGGATCTCTACTTCCTCTCCCTCTACCTGCAAGGGGAATATTGCCTCCCTTTTCTCCTCATACGTCCTCAATTGATTTACATGAACCTTCCTTGGTTTTTGTTCTTCAAGACCCTCTTGTACCAAATAATGGTTGCCCGAAAGTACTTTCTTTACTTCCTAAGGGCCCTGCCAACCCAATGACCCACCATCTGCAGCAATCATTAAGACTTTATCCTGAATGTCAAACTTTCTATAGACTTTCTCCACCCCCTCCTCTGATTGCAAACCCTCCTTATCCTGTCCTTCAGTTTGCATAACACCATTTACTCTGGCCGGTTCTCTATCCTCAAGTGAGGGGATCTGAGCATTTGGTGCTGCCATTGCCTTGTATAACAGGTCAGTGCCTATTACAAAATCATATTCAGACTTTTCATGTACTAGTAGATGTTGCTCTCCCTCATAACCTCTAAATTTAACATGTACCTTAACCGCAGGAATTAACTGAGTAGTACATTCATAAGGTTCCACCCTTAATAAGCCCTCATACTGTACCTTTGATAACAAACTCTTCTTAATTGAAGACATATCAGCACCTGAGTCTTTAGTTGCTTGGATCACCAGTCCATGATTCACAGTAACAGGCTCTGTTCTAAATTCTCTCACCCACACACGCTGTTCCTGTGTAATGAGCTGATTAATGTCCAACACCTGTAGTTGATTCATAGCCACCGTAGTTCCGACCTTGATTGTAGCACCATCCTGGAGTCTCCTGACTTCTGCCTCCCGGTCTGACCTTGAGCTTTCTCCCGGCTGCTGTAAATGACTAGAGATTTCTGTTTTAACACCCAGTAAGTCTGCAGAAGCATTCCCTTCTTTAATCAGCTGGATATTCACTTTACTAGAATCTTGTTGTCTCTTTACACAATTTCTTTTTGTGTGTCCTAGGCTAATTAGGGATTGCTGCCTTGACCCAGCTGTCTCCCATTTGCTTAGCTCACTGGACGTGCTGATCTTGACTAAACTTACAGGCCTCTTATCTGTAATGATTCTGCTAATCAGTTTCTCTGGCATGACAATACCATCGTGGTTGTCAAGGACATTGAGGTCCTTCTTGTATAGTTCTTCTGTGTATTCCTGCCATCTTTTCCTAATCTCTTCTGCTTCTGTTAGGTCCCTACCATTTTTATCCTTTATCATGGCCAGCTTTGCATGGAACGTTCCCTTGCTTTCTCCAATTTTCTTGAAGAGATCTCTAATCCTTCCCAATCTATTGTTTTCCTCTATTACTTTGCATTGTTCATTCAGGAAAGCCTCCTTATCTCTCCTTGCTGTTCTCTGGAAATCTGCATTCAGTTGGGCAAATCTTTCCTTTTCACCGTTGCCTTTAGCTTTCCTTCTTTCCTCTGCTATGTGTAAAGCCTCATCAGATAGCCACTTTGCTTTTTTGCATTTCTTTTTCTTTGGGATGGCAGTGATTGCTGCCTCCTTTACAATATCACGGACCTCTGTCCATAGTTCTTCAGGCACTCTCTCTATCCAATCTAGTCCCTTAAACCTATTCTTCACCTCTACTGTATATTCATCGAGGATGCGATCTAGGTCAAATCTGAATGGCCTTGTGGCTTTCCCAACTTTCTTCAATTTAAGTCTGAATTTTGCAATGAGTAGCTCATGATCTGAGCCACAGTCAGCTCCAGGTCTTGTTTTTACTAACTGGATAGAGCTTCTCCATCATTGACTGCAAATTATATAGTCAATCTGATTTCGGTGTTGCCCATCTGGTGATGTCCATGTGTAGAGACGCCTCTTAGGTTGTTGGAAAAGGGTGTTCGCTATGACCAGCGTGTTCTCTTGACAAAACTCTGTTAGCCTTTGCCCTGCTTCATTTTGTTCTCCAAGGCCAAACTTGTCTGTTATTCCGGTTACCTTTTGATTTCCTACTTTAGCATTCCAGTCCCCTATGATGATGAGGACATCATTTTTTGGTATTAGTTCTATGAACTGTTGTAGGTCTTCATAGAACTGGTCCACTTCAGCCTCTTCTGCAGCTGTGGTTGGGGCATAGACTTGGATTACTGTAATGTTGAATGGTTTGCCTTGGATTTGGACCGAGATCATCCTGTCATTTTTGAGATTGTATCCCAATACTGCCTTTCTCACTCTCTTGTTGACTATAAAGGCCACACCATTTTTTCTACGGGATTCCTGGCCACAGTAGTAGATATAATGGTCTTCTGAGTTAAATTCGCCCATTCCTGTCCACTTTAGTTCACTGATTCCCAAGATGTCGATGTTCATTCTTGCCATCTCATTTTTGACCACATCAAGCTTACCTTGATTCATAGATCTTACATTCCAGGTTCCTATGCAGTATTGTTCTTTGCAGCATCGGACTTTCCTTTCACCATCAGACACATCCACAACTGAGCGTCCTTTCGGCTTTGGCCCAGCCGCTTCACTCTTTCTGGGGTTACTCATAGTTGCCCTCTGCTCTTCCCCAGTAGCATATTGGACACCTTCCAACCTGAGGGCTCATCTTCCGGCGTCATATCTTTTAGCCTTTTGTTACTGTCCATGGGGTTTTCTTGGCAAAGATACTGGAGTGGGTTGCCATTTCCTTCTCCAGGGGATCATGCTTGGTCTGAGTTCTCTGCTGTGGCCTGTCCGTCCTGGGCCTGCCCTCCACGGCACAGCCCACAGACTCATCAAACCACACAAGCCCCCTCGCCACGACAAGGGGTGGTGATCCACGAGGGAGATTGAGGGTATAAACAAGTCTAAATGCCAATACTTGTTGTGAATCTTACTGGCCAATAAAATAGATTTAGCTCTTGTTCAAGAAACTCACCTTGATAACAAAAATCAAGCCCACCACAGAGCAAAAGTGAAGGATATGATTGGCATCACATACCATCATATTATAGTATAGAGCCTTATGCCCGAAGTGACATTGAAAATATGAAGCTGGTATTGACCAACGTCCACAATAACATCCACATAATTGTAGTAAAAGTTTGGGAAGTACATGTTGTCAATGTTTACAAACCTTTTGCAGTTTCATGGCTAGCATATGTCCTATCAACTTACCCTCATCCTTCTGTATATGCTGGTGACTTTAACAGGCACCATGGAAACTGGAAATTACTTAATGACAAGAAAGGTGAGACACTTGTCAACTGGTCTGAAGAACATGGCTTGCATCTCATTTTCAATGCTAAAGACAGAGGTACCTTCTGATCAGCAGCATGGAATAGAGAATCCAGTTCTGATTTAATGTTTGTTTCATCTGACTGGAGAAGTCAGCCCTTGTCTATATCCAGATATGTTCTTGAGGCTTTTCCTCACAGTCAGCATCAAACCGTAATCCTTGAGCTAGGAATCCAAATAACAGTTATCAGGGTTTTTTAAAAAATGTAATGGAAATTTAAGAGGGTGAAATGGTCAGGTTTCAGTGAGGATCTAGATAGGTGTCTTGGATGGGTCCCTCCAACACATAATAACTACCACTGATTCATTGGATCTGTTATATCTACAGCCAAAAGGCACATTCCTTGAGGATATTGGAAATAATATATTCCAGGCTGGAGTGATCAGAGTAAAAGGCTGTATCAAAATTTTCTTGACAGCAAAGATCCAAAAGTAGCAGATGAACAATTCAATGAACTCAGCACTGCACACAGACAAAAATAGACAAAAACAACTGTGAATTTTGATTTCAGACATTCCAGTAGGAAAGTTTGGAGCCTGCTGGAAAAACTAGATGCAAGTACACCTGTGCTCTGAGGAAATCCTGGAGTAACATCAAACCAGGTAGCTGCTTGACTGGTACCCTATCTAGAGCTCTAAAAGATAGAGATTTACAAAAAGGATTTAGAAAAAACTCCAGATTTTGAAATGTACCTGCCCTGAAGACTGCAACCTTGCCAGAAGCAGAGCTGACCCAGCTGAGCTCTGAGAAGAAGCAGGAGATAGAGGTGCTAGAGGGGTGAGTGTTTTTTATTTAGTTTCAGCTGAGGTGATTTAGCTGAGAGGGTACTGTGTGGGGGGACTGTGTTTGGGAGTGTGTGGGTGAGTTGTGAGTAGTTGCAAAGTCCTGGCTGCTTGAGATAGGGTATGAAAGGCTCATTGTTTGACTGTAATTGAGTGCCTGGGTGAATGTGAATAGCTGCTGGCCACACCATCTGCTGGGAGAAGCTTATATTTCAGGTAGTACCTTGCCAGAGGCACAAGGCAAAGGGCTCTTGGCCTGTGACTCTTAGCCTAGGGACTCTGTAAGTAGCCCAGGAAGAGCCAGAAAGCCAGGGCCCTAGTCTCCTTGGGTTTCCAGTAAGGTAAGTAGACTTCTACAAGGAGATTATATATAATTATTATTTTAAAAAGGAATTATGAAGGCAGAATACCAGCAGGGGGTTATCCAGTGTTTTGCACAGAGTGTCACATGTATGACTATCTGCCCATTGGACAGAAGTCTTGGGTGTGTGTCCGGTGCAAGGAGCTCCTCGTTCTCAGGGAACAAGTTTGCTCCCTTGACACCAAGGTGGCAGAACTGGAGAAGCAGAGACAGTCAGGTGCATGGAGAAGACTCTCGGGGGCTTGTTAGATATGTCCCAGAATGAATATGGCAGCCCCGCCACTGTCAGGGAGCATGAAGGTCAAGGGAAAACAGGGCACCGTGCTGAGGATAAGGGGAATGTGCAGTCAGAAGGGACTGCTTCTTCAGCTGGTGAACGAGTATCCTTTCACACCAAGGAACCACCCCTTGGCAGGGAGGGAAGAGGGCTCTTGGTAGTTGGTGATTCGATCCTTAGGCAGGTAGACAGCTGGGTGGATAACCCACGTATTGACCATATGGTGACTTGTCTGCCTGGTGCGAAGGTAGCAGACATTACGCATGTTCTAGATAGGCTGGTAGATAGTGCTGGGGTGGAGCCAGTGGTTGTGGTACATGTTGACACCAACGGTGTGGGGAAATACAGTCATGAGGTCCTGGAGGAAAAATTTAGGCTGGAGGCAGGAAACTCAAGGCCAGGACCTCCAAGGTAGTCTTCTTATAAGTGCTACCTGTTCCACCAAGGTGGCAAGGCTGGAGAGACAGGCACAGATCAGAAGTCTCAATGCATGGATGAGATGATGGTGTAGGGAGGAAGGGTTCAAGTTTGTAAGGCATTGGGATGCTTTTTGGAACAAGAGGGAGCTGTACAAAAGAGATGGTCTCCACTTGTCCTGAGAAGAAACCAGGCTGCTGGTGCTTAAAATCAAAAAGGTGGCAGACCAGTTGTTAAACTGAATATTGAGGGGAAGCTGACAGGAGATGAAAAGATTCTGGTTCGGGATGGCTCATCTCAAAGAGATGAAGGGGTAGCTGTTACTTTTCTACAAGGAAATGTATTAGAATTGTCCACTGAGACTGTAGCTAATGAAATGGATTGCCTGGCAAGGTTTCGAGGCAGCAAGAGGAAGGTTGTGGGCTTAACATGCATGGGAAACTATAGGTGTTTATACACAAATGCTAGAAGTGTCCAAGGTAAAGTTGGGGAATTGGAATGCTTGGTGTTGGGGGGGAAATAGACATTGTGAGTATTTCAGAAACTTGGTGGGATGAGGAAAAATCAGTGGGATATGGTGATTCCTGGTTATAAATTACATTGGAAGTATGGGGGGGGTTTCGGTTTCCGGCGTTGCGAATGGCAGCCACCTTTCGGGAAGCCCCCGGAGGTGGTTAGCCCACACGCAGTTTGGGGGGTCTTTGCAGGTTTGCAAGACCCTAGTGAGCCTTAGGCAAAGGCTCCAAACCGGGGGCGCTTGGGGAGTAGCCTCTTTGCCGGCAGTCAGCCGGGAAATTGAGGCTTTCTCCCCGCCCCAATCGGCCCCGCTGCGGTATGCCCGTAATGGGACTTAGCAACGCCACCGATTTCCAACAGGAGTGAGGAACAGCGATGAATTAAAGCAAAAAGAAGAAGCGGCAGGAACCGTGAGTTGGAGTTCTGAATCTGAAGCGAAACCCGAGCCCTTCCCCCGTAAGCGAATAAGCGGCTGGGAGGAGGGGAATCCCCCCCCCACTGAGAAGTGGGACTTGCATAAGAAAGCTAAGGGGGATGAAAGGGAAGAAGGGTTGGTGAAATTACCTTTGGGGTGCCATTGAAGCGAATGAGTTAGCGGGACTCCTGAGCGACGCGTCACGAACTTTTATAAAGTAAACAAATACAAGAAATGTCTGCCATGAAGAAGGTCCCTTTGAAAACTGAGAAGAAGGGAGGCGGGACTTCCGGTCCGGGTAATCCCCCTCCAGAGCCGACTGTCAGTCAACAGACAAGCGAGCTACTGCACCCTCTGCTGGTCCAAATACAGAAAATCAGCGAAACCTTAACTAATATGGAAGGTGTTCTCAACAGTCAACAGAGGCAACTAACAGAGACGTCAAAGAAGATGGAGGAGATCGCACAGAAATGTTTGGTCTCGTTGGAAGACATCGGAAAAGTGAAGAAAAGGGTCAACAAGTTAGAAAAGCATCAGGATGTGCAAGAAAAAAGAATTTTGATGTTGTAAATGGAAAAATCGAATCTGACTCTTCAATTTCAGGGCATTAAAGAAGAAGAGAAGGAAGATCTCAGATCTATACTTGCGAATGCCTTGGCACCCGTAACTGGCAGAGATCAGCGTGAGTTAAAAGAAGAAATGGATAAGGTCTATAGGGCCTACTCCACATTTACAAAAAAAATAATCTGCCAGCAGAAGTGGTTGTCAAGTTTGTCAAGCAAAGTACCAGAGATCAAGTCTTGCGTGCAGTTGCAGCGGTGCCCTTGAAAATTGGGGAGCAGACCATCAGAATATTGAAAGATGTGCCTTATGAAATCCGGATGAAAAGGAAAGCTTATAAAGGATTGACCACTTTTCTACAAAGAAGACAGGTCATATACAGATGGACCTATCCTGAAGGCCTTTTGTTCAAGTACAAGGATAAAAGAGAGAAGATTGACTCCATCTTCAAGGCGCAGGAATTTCTGAAAAGACACGCCAGTCCAGAGGAAGAGGCAGCACTCGCAACGTGGACAGATTTGAGTAGTGAAGATGACAGCGGCCCAGAGGAGGGAGGTGCCGGAGCGGGAGAAGTGAAAACCAAAGGTGGCCCATCCTATAACTTGAGGGATACCAAAGGAAGACAACCTAAGAAATAACTGTTCAGGAAACGTCAAAAAGGAGATGACTAATAATTAACCCCAAAGGACATTACTAACCTCATTAACAGAGTTATTTTGAATTTTTGTTAGATGAAAAGAAGACTCTCAAATCACGGAGATTGCCAAAAACTGTATCTATATTGATTTAAACTAACCTTTATTAACAGAATACTCACTCCGCTCTTTTCTTTATCCCTCTATATACCTTACCTTTTTCTATTTATAAAAAGAATAAATTCCTCTCCTTTTTAGGAGGGTTTTGATAAAAAAAAAAAAAGGAAGTATGGGGGGGAATGGTTGGAGGTGGGGTGGCTCTGTATGTCAGAGAGGATATACAGTCCAATAAGATTGAGAGTGTAAGTGAATGGGATTCATCATTTTATAATCCTGGAAATGCTATGGGTTGAAATAGTGGGCGCAAAAGGAAGTTTAACACTGGGAGTTTGTTATCGCTCACCAGATCAAAAGTTAGAGGAGGATTATAAAATGATGAATGCATTAAAGATAGCAGCTAGATGAAATAATTGTGCCATAATAGGTGATTTACCTACCCACACATTGATTGGGTCAATATGTGTTCAAGTCGGGAAAAGGAGATTGAGTTTCTAGACACTCTCAATGACTGTGCTATGGAACAGATGGTCACAGAACCTACCAGGGGAGAGGCAATCCTGGATTTGGCCCTAAGTAACACGCAAGACCAGGTGAGAGATGTAAAAGTGATTGCACCATTTAGGAACAGTGACCATAATGTTATTGAGTTTAACATTTGTATAAATAGGGAGTTGCCCAAAAAGACTGCCACAATCACTTTTAACTTTAAAAGGGGTAGCTTCTCTGATATGAGGGGACATGTGATGAGGAAACTGAAAGGAAAAATAGAAAGAGTCAAAACCATTTCGGGAAGCTTGGAGACTCCTTAAAACTACAATCCTAGAAGCTCAGAAAAAATACATACTGCAGGTGAGGAAAGGCACAAATAGGTATAGAAAAAAGCCTGCATGGTTAACAAACAAAGTAATGGAAGCTGTAAAAGGTAAGAAGGATTCATTTGAGTGGTGGAAAGCTAGTCTCAGTGAGGTTGATAAAAGGGAAAACAGACTGTGGCAAATAAAATGCAAGTCTGTGATCAGGCAGGTAAAAAGGGAACATGAGGAGCATATAGCAAAAAACATAAAGACCAGCAATAAAACTTTCTTCAAATACATTAGAAGCAGGAAACCAGCCAGGGAAGCAGTGGGGCTCTTGGATGACCAAGGGGTTAAAGGAGTACTGAAGGATGATAGGGAAATGGCTGAGAAGCTGAATGAATTTTTTTGCCTCTGTCTTCACTGTGGAAGATGAGAAGTGCTTGCCCACTCCAGAACTACTGAGTAAGATTGAAATGATGAGAGAGGCGATCCTATGACTTGCCCACTCCAGAACTACTGAGTAAGATTGAAATGATGAGAGAGGCGATCCTATGACTGAGAGGAAACTGAAAAACTGATAAATCACGAGGCCCAGATGGCATACATCTGAGAGTCCTGAAAGAACTCAAATGTGAACTTGTGGATCTCTTGACAAAAATATGTAATCTTTCATTAAAATCTGCCTTCACTCCTGAGGACTGGAAGGTAGCTAATGTTACTCCGTTCTTTAAAAAGGGTTCCAGAGGAAATCCAGGAAATTACAGGCCTGTCAGTCTGACGTTGATACCGGGTAAGTTGGTAGAAACTTGTTAGTGTTCTTTGAGGGAGTGCACAAATATGTGGACAAGCGGGACCCAATAGATGTTGTTTACCTGGACTTCCAGAAAGCTTTTGATAAAGTTCCTCATCAAAGGCTCTCAAGTAGGCTCAATAGTCACAGGATAAAAGGACAAGTCCTTTTGTGGACCAAAAACTGACTAATTAATAGAAAACAGAGAGTATGAATGGGCCATTTTCTCATTGGAGGGTGGTAAGCAGTGGGGTACCACAGGGATCAGTACTGGGTCTGATGCTTTTAACTTGTTTATTAATGATTTGGAGTTGGGACTAAGCAGTGAAGTGGCTAAATTTGCAGGTGACATGAAGTTGTTCAGGGTGGTGAGAACCAGGGAGGATTGTGAGGCACTCCAAAGGGATCTGTCGAGGATGGGTGAGTGGGCGTCAGCGTGGCAAATGGGGTTCAATGTCGCCAAGTGCAAAGTGATGCACATTGGAGCCAAAAATCCTAAATATGAATGCATATCCATGGGGTCTGAACTGGCAGAGACTGACCAAGAGAGAGATCTTGGAGTTGTAGCAGATAACGAAAATGTCTAGACAGTGTGCAACTGCAATAAGATAGGCCAACACTATGCTGGGGATTATCAGGAAGGGAATTGAAAACAAATCAGCCAGTATCATAATGCCCCTGTATAAATCAATGGTATGACCTCATTTGGAGTACTGTGCACAGTTCTGGTTACCACACCTCTAAAAGGATATAATAGCATTGGAAAAAGTGCAGAAAAGGGCAACTAGAATGATAAAAGGGTTGGAACACTTTCCCTATGAAGAAAGGTTAAAACGCTTGGGGCTCTTTAGCTTGGAGGAATGACGGCTGAGGGGTGACATGATCAAGATTATAAGATTATGCAGGTAGACAAAGAAGTACGTTTCTCCTTTTCTCACAATACATGAACTTGTGGGCACTCAATGAAATTGCTGAGCAGTCGGGTTAGGACAGATAAAAAGAAGTACTTCTTCACCGAAAGAGTGATTAACACATGGAATTCACTGCAACAGGAGGTGGTGGTGACTACAAGCATGGACAGCTTCAAGAGTGAATTAGATCAGCATATGGAGCAGAAGTCCATCAGTGGCTATTAGCCACAAAGTATAGATAGGAACTCTCAGGCTGGGGCAAGTGATGCTTGGTGCTTGGGGGGGGGGCAGGAACAGTGGGAGGGCTTCTAGTGTCCTGGCCCCACTGCTGGACCTCCTGATGGCACCTGGTATTTTTGGCCACTGTGTGACAGAGTGTTGGATTAGATGGGCCATTGGCCTGATCCAACATTTGTTTCTCTTATTTTCTTAAGCTGTCAGGGGATTTTAGTAGTGATGAGATTTCCAAGGCATTGAAGGATATCAAGAGTGGAAAGGCATCGGGCTTTGATTGCATTTATAATGAGTTCCCAATCAACAGCCGTGCGGTCACTAAAAAGCGGGTTGCAGAGCTTCTTGCTGACATCATGAGAACAGGAAGATTCCAAGGCAAATTCAAGAAAGCAAAGATAGTTGCTATTGTAAATCCTGGAAAACCAAAACATCTGTCAGAAAGTTACAGACCTATTTCCCTTCTGAGCTCCTGTTATAAACTTCTTGAGAGGCTAATCCTGAACAGAATCAGTGACAGAATTAATGAACATGCCGTAGTTGTGAAGACCAGGTTCTCAGCTTAACAACTTTCATTGAGGCTGTGTATCAGAAGACATCAACAGTTTTTGTCAATCTGACTGCCACTTATGCCACAGTCTGGAGGCATGGCCTGTTGTACAAGTTTTTACAAGTTTTCCTTGTAGAACATTATTTGACTCTTAAATAACATGCTTAGTGATAGACCTTTCCAAGTAATTATGTGTCAGTCGATTAGCAAGCAGAAGAACCTGAATAACAATTTACCCCAGGGCTCAGTTCTCACTCCTTTTCAATCTATGTATCTCTGATGTTCAGGAGGTTTGCTTATGCTGATGACATGGCAACTGCAGTAAGACACAATTTAAAGAACTGAGGAAATACTGAGTAGGGACCTCATAATTTTGGTTGACTGCTACCGTAAATGACGGCTCATTCCCATTCCAGAAAAAACAGAATGCTCCTGCTTCCGTCTCAATAACAATCTTTTTTTTTTTTTTGAAACAAAATTTTATTGGGATACATTCAACATTGTTAAACATCGTTACCAATACAATTTTAAAAATTACATCCCATCCCCACACCCCCCCAATAGGCTTCCAACACTGCTAATAACAAAAAAAAAAAAAGAATTAAAAGGTAATCAAGTTTAAACTTATATCAATCGACAAACCAGGTAACACAATTCTAATATATAAAAACCTGACTCTTTCAAACCTAGTTTCCAAAAGGTACAGTACAATCCGGTATTTGTTTCCTTTCTCATTCAATGTCAATACGAATCAAGATTTCACATTTTCCCTTTCATTCTATATTCGGTTTCCATGTATAATTTCAGGCCTTCCTAGTCTTTTAGATATTGTTCTGCCATTTGTCCATTTAATTTTTTAGTCATTTTGTCCATTTCGGCTAAAAACAGCAGTTTTCTTAACCAGTCTTGTATATCTGGCACCTTCTCCGCTTTCCATTGTTGAACAAAAGCCATTCTCGCCGATGTAATCATATACCTTAGTAATGTCCTTTTTTCTTGTGGGATTTTTTCCATTGTCAAACCTAAGAGAAGAAGCTCCGGACTTTTCCTAATAGGAATTTTTAATATCTTCTGCATCTCACAATATACATTTGACCAGTATACCTTTGCTTTATCACATGACCACCACATATGGTAAAAAGAACCCTCTGTTTTTTTACATTTCCAACACTTATTACTCAAGTTCTTATCCATACTAATATTAGCAATCTTTTTTTGGTGTCATATACCACCTGTACATCATCTTATAACAATTTTCTTTTATATTGACACAGGTTGACATTTTAAAAGCTTTTTTCCACAAAAATTCCGATGCTTCCATAGAAATTTCCTTGTTCATATTTATGGCCCATTTTATCATTTGCTCTTTAACAGTTTCATCCAAAGTATATACAGTCAACAAGGCTTTATACAACTTAGATATCATTTTTCGCTCTTTTTTCAACCATATATCTTCCAACTCATCGTTCTTAGCTCTAAAACCAACCTCTTTACAGTCTTTTTTGTAAATGTCCTGTATTTGACAATATTGTAACCATCCATACTCAAATTCTAATTCATTATTTGGTTTTAAAACATATTTTTTCCCTTCCTTTTGAAGCAACTCTTGGTATTTCAACCAATCATTACCTTTATATTCTGAAAAGGGATGAATAACTGCAGCAGGAACAATCCATAAAGGCCTCTCATCAGGAACTGTGTTCTTGTATCTGGTCCATGCATCGAACAATGCTTTCTTTACATAATGATGCTTAAACATTGAGTCTACTTTATTTTTCCCATACCAAAGATAGGCATGCCAGCCAAATCTGCAATCGTGACCCTCAAGGGCCAAAAGTTTTCTATTTTCCAAATTAACCCAGTCAGTTAACCAAGACATACATACAGCTTCATGATACAAACGCAAATTCGGAACTTGGAAGCCACCTCTGTCTTTAATATCATACATTATTTTCATTTTAATTCTCGGCTTCTTTCCTGCCCAGATAAATTTAAAAATTTCTGTTTGCCATTTCACCAACACTTTCACATCTTTCACAATTGGTATTGTCTGAAACAAAAACATTAACCTGGGCAGTACATTCATTTTGACAACGGCAATTCTTCCAAGAAGAGATAATCTAAGTTTTTCCCACTTTTCTAAATTGCGCCTTACCGAAGCCCACAGTTTTTCATAATTATTCTTAAACAAATCGATATTTTTCATTGTAATGTCAACTCCCAAATATTTAACCTTTTTAACCACTTCACATTCTGTCAAATTTTGTAAAGTTTGTTGCTTTGTAACATTCATGTTTTTACACAATATTTTTGATTTATTTTTATTTACATAGAACCCTGTGAGATCACCAAACTCTTTTACTTTTTCAAATACCAAAGGCATGTTATTGACAGGATCTTCAACAATAAACATAATATCATCAGCAAATGCTCTTAATTTGTATGAGAAACCTCTAATACTCAAACCTTTTATATTATCATCATCTCTAATCATTTGTAGCAATATCTCCAAAATCCAGATGAATAACAATGGCGATAAGGGACAGCCCTGTCTGGTTCCTTTTCTGACCCAGAACGCTTCTGTTGATTCTGCATTCACAATCACCGTAGCCTTTTGTTCTTTATATATTGATTTAATCATTCTTGTAAATTCTATGCCCATCTGCAATTTTTCAAACACTTTGAACATAAATTCCCAATTCAAGTTATCAAATGCCTTCTCCGCATCTAGAAATAAAAAGCCAACCTCTTTTTCCGGGTGCTTATCATAGTATTCTATTGCGTCTAAAACAATCCTCATGTTGTCTTTTATTTGCCTTCCTGGCAAAAACCCAGCCTGATCTTCAGCAATAGTGTCTTTCAAATACCCTTTGAGGCGTTCTGCTAGGATTTTTGCATTGATTTTATAATCATTGTTCAAAAGTGAAATTGGTCGATAATTTTTAACATTAGTTAAATCTTGGGTCTCTTTCATTATCAAGGTGATTGCTGCTTCATTCCAGGAGTCTGGAATCTTCCCACTTTCTCTAATTTCATTTAAAGGAATCTCTAGAACCGGTACCAGGTCTTCTTGAAATCTCTTATAAAATTTGGCTGAAAAGCCGTCTGGTCCTGGAACTTTGGAGATTTTTGCTTCTCCTATTGCTTTGCTGATTTCTTCTTTCGTTATCACAGCGTTTAACATTCCTTTTGTTTTTAAGCTTGGTTGTGTCAAGTTCAACTTTGATAGATAATCTTGAATTTTTTGTTGATCCACCTGTTTTGCTTGAAAAAGAGTAGCATAGTATTTGTAAAATTCTCTCCGGATCCCTCCTGGGTCTATAATTTCTCTATTCCCATCTTTCAATTTAATTATTGTTTTGTTCTCTCTTCTTTTCTTCAATTGCCATGCCAAATATTTCCCAGGTTTATTCGCTCCTTCAAAGGACTTCTGTTACAATTTTTTCAAGTTCCAATATACTTCTTTATTTAACCTCGCATCATATTGTTCCCTTAGGATCCTCAGCTCTCTCAAATTTTTCTTTTTGCCAGGTCTCTTCTTGAGTTCTGCTTCTTTCTTCTGGATACTTTCCATAATTTCTTTATCTATTTTGAATTGTTGTTTTCTTTCATTGTTGTTAATTGCAATTAGATGTCCTCTCATCACAACCTTATATGCCTCCAATACCATTTGCGTCTGTACATCTTTATTTAAGTTTAGTTGAAAATACGTTTTGGTTTCCGTCCTTATTTTGTCCACAATGTTTTGTTTGTCCAGTAAATCCTCATTGAGTCTCCATCGAAATTTCTTTCTTTTAGCATATGTTGACCACTTTATTAGACTGTGGTCAGAAAGAATTCTAGGTAATATTTCAATTTTACGTGTTTGCAAAATCAAGTTCTCAGTCATCCACATCATATCTATTCTTGAGAAAGACTCATGTCTTGATGAGTAAAAAGAGTAGTCTTTGTCTTTAGGGTTTTTAGCTCTCCATGCATCTTCCAGGTGTTCATGTTTTGTCATTTGAAAAAATACTTTCAGAAGTTTACCTATACCTTCATTTCCTTTTTTGGATTTTCTGTCACCCATCAATATCATTTGCTCATAGGTTAACTGTTGTAATTGTTCCCACAAATCTTGAAAGAATTTTTCCTTGGCTCCATTCGGGGCATAGAGATTTAAAATCAAGGTCTTTTTATTCTGAAACATAACTTCCACTGCCAAGAATCTTCCTTCTTTGTCTTTAAAAATTTCTTTTGGCTCCAACTCTTTTTTTACATATGTAAAGACTCCTTGAGAGCCAGTTTGGTGTAGTGGTTAAGTGCGCAGACTCTAATCTGGGAGAACCAGGTTTGATTCCCCACACTTCCACTTGCACCTGCTGATGTGACCTTGGGTCAGTCACAAGCTCTGGCACAGCTGTTCTCTCAAGGACAGTTTCTGTCAGAAGTTCTCTCAGCCCCACCTACCTCACAGGGTGTCTGTTGTGGGGAGGGGAAGGGAAAGGAGTTTGTAAGCCGCTCTGAGACGCCTTTGGGCAGTGAAGGGCGTGGTATAAATCCAATCTCTTCTTCTTCTTCTTCTTCTTCTTCTTCTTCTTCTTCTTCTTCTTCTTCTTCTTCTTCTTCTTCTTCTTCTTCTTCTTCTTCTTCTTCTTCTTCTTCTTCTTCTTCTTCTTTTTGTGAGGAGAGGGAATAGAATTCCTCTCCTAATCTACTTTGAATCAGAAATATAACATCAGTCTTTTTAATATGTGTTTCTTGTAAACAAACAATATCACATTTTTGTTTTTCCAACCATAGCCTAACATTTTTCCTTTTTGGGGGTGAATTAAGTCCATTAACATTCCATGAAATAATTTGACTCTCTATGTTGGCTTTGTATTTATTTATCCAAGTCTTTAAAATTGTCTTTAATGAACTTGGTCATTTGCTCTACTGATTTGATGGTGACTCTCTTCTGTTTAAATGTAAAGCTGACACCTTTTGGAATTTCCCATCTGTATCTAATGCCCTCTGTTTTCAGTTTGTCGATCAGGTCTTTGAAAAGTCGTCTGTCCTGAAGAATTGTTCTTGGTAATTCCTTTAGTATCATAATTTTCTTGTTGTCAATTATGAAGTCTTCCTGGAATGGTTGCTTAAACAAGTCTTCATTCAATCTTTTGGATATAAACTGGACAATCACATCTCTGGGTAATTTTTTCTTTTGTGCAATCGCAGAGTTGACTCTGTATACCAAATCAATGTGTGCTGCCACCTTCTCCTCTTCAAGTTTTAAGAAATCTGCAACAGCATCCACCATGACTGAGTGGATATTCTCATTTTTATCTTCAGGGATTCCTCTAAATCTCAGATGGTTAAGCATTCCATTGTACTCCACCATTACATTAGCTTTTGATGCTTCTTTAGCAACCTCAGTTACACCAGTTTCCACTCCTTTCACTCTCTCCTCCACCTCATCTGTTCTTTTGTTCAGCATCTGTATTTCCTTTGTAATCCCAGCCAAGTCTTTTTTCAAGTCAGCTACTTCATCAGCCACTTTACCTAGAGTTTTTTCCATTTTTTGTATAGCATCCATCATCCGTTTTTCCATGGCTTCCATCATGCCCTGTAGTTTCTTCTCCTCTTTAGCAGCCATTTTCGGGGAGGACCAAGAGTTAGCCCTCTGTCTTTGCCGGAGATCGTAAACCGTTGTTTACAATTATCACAAAACTTACATCAAATTAAAGCTCTTCTTGTGCCCAGCTGAACCGCTCTATTTTCGCTTTTTTCTGTTAAGTCTTTTAGCCAAAATCCAAATAAATCGTTTTGACCTTCTCAAAATGGCGGGCACAATTTCTCTATGGTAAATAGCTCTTCCTGTTGTTTACTTTCTGTCCGGCAATCTTAATCATCCTCCTTGCCTTCTGGTTTCCTCCCTTCTTCCGGCCTCCTTGGTTGTCTCTAGGAAGCGCTACTTGTCTGGTCTGAGGTCACTTCCTGTTCTGGTGATTTCTGTCGCAGTTTAAGTAATTTTCCACACTGTTTCTCGCGGGACTTGGTGTTAGTTTCTATTTTAAAGTCAATATCCCGACCACAGGAATGATCAACAAACCAGCTTTTTGGCCTTTTTTTGCTGTTTAACCGCATTTTCCGGAGTTGATGTTAGTACACAGAATACCGCACGATCATGCGCTTCATCGGGTGTTGTTTATTCTTGGGATCAGCGCGTTTCTGGTGAGCAATTTTAAAAAGTTACCTTCAAAGTCCGTATTTTGTTATAGCAGTGTTTCCTTGGTATCAGTTTCCTTAGAATGTCTTGGAGGTCTGGGTCATGCATTCTTATGTTGAGAATCCAACTTGGTGGGGTCTTTTAGAGAGATTCCGAAGTGCCCTCTTGGGGGGAGGGGATCAAGGCTGGTCGCAGCGCTCTTTAAAGCCCTGCTACCAGCCGATCTCAACTCCCACTCAGGCCAATGCTCGTTGCTAGTCACCCCCCTGCCTGGGGAGATCTGCAGCAGGCTGTATAGCCCGCCCTGTCATAAAGACCCTCCGTATGTTCTGGGAGCAGAGCCAGAACACGTCAGGATGTCATGTATCCCAGACCGGAAGCCTCTCAATAACAATCTTGTCAACTGTGAACTGAATGTCTACCTTAATGGCACCTGTCTTACATACAACCATGCACCTAAGTACCTTGGCATTACCGTGGACAGGACCTTGAGCTATAAACACCATCTTACCAATGTAGCAGTGAAAATACAGACAAGAAATAATATTGTCCAAAAATTATGTGGTACAACTTGGGGTGCATCTGCTACAACACTTATATGCTCAGCTTTGGGGTTGGTGTATAGTACTATGGAATATGGTTGTTGTTGTTTTAGACAAGCCTTTTATTGGCATATATATGAAGATACAGTAATCTAAATACAAAATCCATGCACAGTAAAATTAGAATTGCAAAGTAACATCATAGAGTAACATCATAATAAGAGTAGCATAATAATAAAACCTAATTCATAGTATCACTTATCAGGCTGTGAGACCATGGCACTGCAAAGAAACTTTGATACTATTTCAGTTATTTCTATATCTGGATTATCAAGCAAGAAAAGGAGTTCAAACTCATCAGAGGTCTCTAAAAATTGAGCTAACATGGGATATAGAAGATCCTGATGGGACACCAGATAGAGAGGGCATGGGAGGAGAACATGGGCAACAGTTTCAACACAGTCCTTCATACAAGGACAGCACCTGCTAGGATAGGGAATCCCTTGGTATCTGCCAGATAAGATAGCTGAAGGTAGAACATTAAATCTAGCCAAGAATATGGCTCTATGCAAATTTGGAGCTATGAGTTGATAGAGTTACACTGCTGGAAAGTTTGCATTAGGAACAATCCCCAAATTTAAGGGAGAACAGGTTCTGTTAGCCAGGCTATAAAGAGTTTGCAGCTCTGATCCCAATAACCTAGATTTTATTTTTAAAAAGGCCTCAGACTCAGAAAGCATAAATAAGTATTCTAGAGATAAATTCAGGGAACTTATTTTGGCTTTGATTTAAGATAGCCAGCTGGAATTAACAGATTCAGAAAGTAGTTGGTATGTATAACTGAAGGGGTCAGAGTTGAAATGGAGTCGTAGCCAAAATTTAATAGTGTGGATCCATGCCTTAGTAGCCAGCAAGTTCTGACTGCACTCCAAACATAAAGCAGCATATGGAACACACATAGATACCCCCGTGATCTTTTGCAGAAAGGTAGAGTGGACACGTTCAACTGAAATGTCCATTGCGTTAATCCAGAGAGGTACCCCATACAGTAATTGAGCTCCAGTTTTAGCATTTAAGGCTTTAAGTGCAGCTGGCACATATTGGCTACCTCAAACAGAAAAATAAAAGCAAAAAATTGCTGCAGCACTAACTTTAACTGCATTAATAGCCATTCTGCAATGGTAGCATTAGATTGGAAATAGATGCCCAGATATTTGAAGTGCTTAACCTGTTCAAGTTTGTTGCCATTAATAATCCACTTATAGGATTTTCGGGAATAGGGAACGATTAATACCTTTGATTTTTCATAATTCAACTCCAATCTTTTAATCACATAATATTCATGGCAACAGTTCAGTAAATGATTTAATCCAACACAACAAGTAGACAAAAGAACCATGTCATCTGCATATAATAACAAGGGAATATGAGTACAGCCAAGTCTAGGGCTATGGCCATCAACTAAAGACAAAAAAGGAGCAAGGACATTTTAAAAAAGGTTAAACAGATGGGGGTCTAATATGCACCCCTGCTTTACCCCTTTCCTAATACAGATCTTGGCGGAAAGTCTCCCAGACAAAGAACACCAGACCTGGCAGGACGTGGAGGTGTGAAGTCTTTTAACAAGAAATAATATCCTCGTATCCAAAGACATCTCCTTAAGCTTTACCCAGAGAAGTTCCCTTGAAACAGAATCAAAAGCCCCTTTAAGGTCCAAAAAGGCAATATACAGTTTAGACGTTTTCCTTCTTACATACTTATTGATCAAATGAGCTGACTTCCCCTGGCAGACACCCACCTGTTCTGGTCCTAAAATTTTACTAAATAATATCCAGGTGCTGAGTTTAATTTGCAAAAAATTAGCATAAAGTTTCCCAATGTCAGACAAAAGACTAATTGATCTAAAATTAGAGGGATTAAGATGACAACCCTTTTTGTAGATGGGAACAATTATTGCATTGGTCCAAGCTGTTGGCATCTGGCCAGTCTTATTTACCATGGTGAAAAGAGCAGCTAATGGGGAGGCCCATCACTCTGGGTCAGCTTTCAATACCTCAGGGATTATCACATCTGGGCCAGGAGCTTAGCCTAATTTTAATTGATCTATAAGAGTTGTTATTTCCTCCAGGGTAACATAAGGCCACACTGGGAGACCATCCAGGGGACAATAAACCAGTTGCATTCCATTAAAAGAATTCTCATGAAATAAATCAGAAAAGCATTGGAACCATGTATCAGGTGCGATAGCTGATATAAACGGTATCTCAGAACAAGTAGCACTATTAATTATGGCCCAAAACTGCCTGGTATCATTCTGGGTAATATCACTGAGTAGTTGTTCCCACTGTTTATTGATAAAGGTCATATGGAATATGTATTAAACCCAATCTGACCTATTGGCTACCTATGTTGTGCCACATCACTCCCCTGCATCTCCAAAGACAAGATGCACTTCTTTGTGAATATAGAAAGATCATCAAAAACAGAGAGCTGCCCATTCACAAAGACATGGCTGATGTGGGCCTATCCAGTATAAGGCCCTGACACCTGACAATAAGATCTGCACAAATCCTGCAATAACAAAATTTTGATCTAAGGAATGAGTGGTCATGAACATGGATGCAATCAGTTCCACCCAATATCCATAATCTGATAAACATCAGCAAGAGGTTCTCAGGATTTGATTTGTTATGTAAAGCATGGAAGACAGCCAATAGAATACAAGGTAAAGGTAAAGGTTTCCCTTGCTCGAAAGCTAGTCAAATCCGACTCTAGGGGGCAGTGCTCATCTCTGTTTCCAAGCCAAAGAGCCAGCACTGTCCAAAGACGTTTCCATGGTCATGTGGCTGGCATGACTAAATGTTGAGGTGCACAGAATGCTGTTACACCTTCCTATCAAAGCGGTACCTATTCATCCACTTGCAATTTCTTGCTTTCGAATTGCTAGGTTGGCAGTAGCTGGGGCCAGAGATTCTGTCATGTGTCACGTACTCGGGTCTCAAACTGCTGAGCTACCAACCTTCCAGTCTGCAGCTAAACATCTTAGCCACTGAGCCACTGCAGCCCCGTAGAATACAAACAGTAGCACAAAAAATGAGCTTCACAGTAGAAAACCAGCAACAAGAACTGTGAAAATAATATCAAAATAGTTAAAATACCATCCTTATATTATTTTATTATATATCTAAGTAATCCATGTCCCGGGCCAGACCGGGACGCAGGGCAGGATCACCAGAGGCCCCTGCACACCCCTCAACTGCAACACCCCTAAGGCCTGTCCCTGCTGCACTCACCAGCACAAAAGGGGGAAGGAGGCGGTGAGCATGCCCCAGCAGCAGGATGTGCAGCAGAGCCGCCGAGGCAGGAAGAGGCATCGGGAAGGCAGGAGACACGGGTGACCAGCCGGCTGGGCCAGGGCCCAGGAATGGGGAGAGAGAGGCCTTGGTGGAGGAGACGGACAACCGGCTGAGGTTGCCACACACACCAGAAAGTCAGCCCAGAATAGGCAGGCAGAGACCAATGCAGAATGCCTACCTGGGACCAGCACAGAAGCCGTCAGACGGATGCTGCACAGAGGGAGGCGGGGCCAACATTGGGCAGAACAGTGTCGGTCCTTTTGACTGGGAGCAGGGCCAAAGAGAGGGGATGGCTTGGGGAACTGAAGTGGCAATAAAAGGGGGAGAGGAAAGGGGGCCAGGGAGGAAGAGGAGACAGAGCACATAGGGACAGAGAGAGCGAGAGAACAGTGTGCATGCTCTGAGGGACATGAGGGGTGAAGTAACCCCTTTTGTATCGTCCCTGGTCTGAGGCCCCTCCTTTCTTGAGGCCGTGAGAACCACTACAAGTGACCAAGCCATACCCTCCTTCGCAGGATTTGGGGTTCTAGATCGGAGGCAGGCAGGGCACAGCCCTCCAGCACCATGGCAACTGGAGGACTTCCCCAAGGGGGGATGGGAGAGCGTGACAATCCAATTACATATTATGTAGACTGTTCACGTATATATCTAAGTAAACCAGTTACTAATAGTATAGGCAAGTGACTATTGTAACAATATAGACTTAAACAGAGGATAGTGACTCTGAAGTAGTGAGCAAACCCTGAGTAGTTTTTTCTGCAGGTGAATGCTCTCCATCAAAACAGTGACTCTGAAATAAACACTTTCAGAAATACAGTTCCATATGTACATCTGCAAATTAGTCCACCAATATATTTGTAGCTTTTCCTGGTTTCTTTTCCTCTTTCCCCAACATGTGAGCCAGCCTAATATCTCCACATTTCACTTCAAAGCTTTCTCAAGGTTTAAGGAAAGATATTAGTTCTTGTTGTTGCTAATACAATACGAACAGGCTTTGGCAGATGCACAGATCTGCTGTTTAAATGGGGCAAAATACCAAGATCCGAATGTGATTGTGGTGCAGCCCGCCAAACTATTCTCCATCTATAACAGGAATGTGAGTGTCATGCTTTCCAGGGAGATTTGACAGAGCTCTTTGCACTTTCTCCTGCTGCAATAGAGTGGTTTTAAAATTTAGATAGTAGTATTTAGTAGTATTTAGTGGAATTGTTCAGTCTGTATACCCACTGTATCAACTTGGTTATGTATTTTATATGATTATATGCTTCCTGTGTGTGTAATTCTGCCATATGATAACTAAATAATAAATCAAGCATGGTATGCCCACAGCTGTTGCTGCTCCTCTGCTCCTTCCTCTTCTTATCCAGCCCCACCTACCTGTCTTCATAGTCTCTGTTCATTTACCAAACCAGCCTTCAGATCTTGGCCACAGTGTCTGAATCTCTTGATTATCTCTGGCTGTACCCACCATGATTTTTAGGGCTGTTGAGTCATATGGGCTGACTCAGTCTTTCATTATTGTTTGGTTCATGCAGAGTAGTTGTAGAAGTTAGTCCCCTTTACTACCTCATATTCCAAAATGGAGTTCAGGGATTTCATTCTGGATCTTGAGGGCAGGTATTGCCCAGTGCAGCCTTTCCTTTTGTTTAAGCTTTGAAATTGTCCTCAACTTTGTAGTTAATAAGTATGCCTTTTGCCCTGAAACACCTGGAGTCTGAAAGAATGTTCCCTTTATTCTGAATTCCTTTGTTGCTCCTTATGATGGCTCTAGTCATCAATCTTCTCCACATGCATAGGACGCCTTCCTGAACTAACCACAGATTAAGGTCTTCTGATATATAGAAAGACACCAGAACCCACTTGTAATTTTGAGAACATCCTTGATGAATCCTCAAAAATGCTTAATAGGCATTTGTAAAAGGCATTTGTAAAAGGAGTACATGTGTACATGCAGATACACAGTCTTGCCAGTCCCCTCCCTCTCTAAGCCACGGGTTCTACAGCTGGGATGCTGCTATCAGGCTGGGAATCATTGGTTGGCAGCCCAGAAGTAGCCTTCTGTAGCAGGCTGTCCATAACTGGCTGAAAGCTGGGACCTTCTTCACATACCCATTCCTCTTCAGGGTTTACTGTGCCCAGCTGACCCATGACAACAATGTTCAAAGAGATTATCAGATTCTTCATGTCTAATTCTCTCTCACACACCTGCAAATTAGCTAGGAGGACTTAAAATTTATCCATTAGGAAGTTAATCTTTTCAAAGATTTTTTGCAGTTTCCGCAATCAGTTAATTATCAGATTTCATTGTGATGGCATAACATTCAGATGCTGTCATAAAAGTGGAGTAGAGCTGCTAGAGGGGTGAGGATTTTTTATTTGCTTTCAGCTTAGGTGATCTAGCTGAGACGGTACTGTGGGGGGACTATGTTTGGGAGTGTGTGGGTGAGTTTTGAGTTGTTGCAGAGTCCTGGCTGCTTGAAATAGGGTAAGAAAGGGGCATTGTTTGACTGTAATTGAGTGCTTGGGTGAATTTGAATAGCTGCTGGCCACACCCTCTGCTGTGGGAGGCTTCTATTTAAGGCAGCACCTCACTTAACCTATGGTTCTTAGCCTAGGGACTCCGTAACAAGCCCGGAAAGAGCCTGAAAACTAGGGCCCTAGTCTCCTTGGGTTCCCAGTAAGGTAAGTAGACTTCTACAAGAACCACCACATAAATACAAAGGGTTTTAAAAGCAGGATTATATATATTATTATTTTAAAAAGCAATTATGAAGCCAGAATGCCAGCAGGGGGTTGGGGGCTATCCAGTGTTTTACACAGTGTCACATGTATGACTATCTGCCCATTGAACAGAACTCTTAGGTGTGTGCCTGGTGGAAGGAGCTCCTGGTTCTCAGGGAACAAGTTTGCTCCCTTGACACCAAGGTGGCTGACCTGGAGAAGCAAAGACAGTCAGTTAGGCTCAAGACTCTTGGGGACTTGTTAGATATATCCCACTCTGAATTTGGCAACCCCACTGCTGTCAGGGAGCATGAGGGTAGAGAGGAAACAGGGCATTGTGCTGAGGATAAGGGGAATGTGGCCTCAGAAGGGACTGCTTCTTCAGCTGGTGAATGGGTATCCTTTCATACCAAGGAACCATCCCTTGGCAAGGAGGAAAGAGGGCTCTTGGTAGTTGGTGATTCAATCCTTAGACAGGCTGACAGCTGAGTGGATAACCCATGTACTGACCATATGGTGGCTTGCCTGCCTGGTGTGAAGGTAGCAGACATAATGCATATTCTAGATAGGCTGATAGTGCTGGGGAGGAGCCAGTAGCAGGGCCGGCCCCAGGTGTCTGGGCGACCACCCCACCGGGGATGCCAACCTCCTGGTGGGGCCTGGAGATGGCGGAGCACTGCTTTCCTGGGCGCCTCGCACCTGCGAGGCACCCAGGAAAGCCAGAGAAGGGATGGGGGTTAGAATGGGAGCAAACTTCCTTCCCAGCGCCAGCAGCACCGGCTTTTCTGGGGGCCTCACAGCTGCGAGGTGCCCAGGAAAGCCAGGGAAGGGACAGGGTTAGAACGCCCACCCCTTCCCTCCCAGCACCGGCAGCGCCCGCTTTTCTGGGTGCCTTGCAGCTGCGAGGTGCCCAGGAAAGCTAGGGAAGAGGCAGGATTAGAATGCCCGCCCCTTCCCTCCCAGCACCGGCAGCGCCGGCTTTTCCAGCGCACCTTGCAGATGCGAGGCACCCAGGAAAGCCAAGGAAGGGGTGGGGTTAGAATGCCCGCCCCTTCCCTCCCAGCGCTGGCAGGGCGAGCCAGCCCTGGCCAGTGGTTATGGTACATGTTGCCCCATCAGCATGGGGAAATGCAGTCGTGAGGTCCTGGTGGAAAAATTTAGGCTGCTAGGAAGGAAACTCAAGGCCAGGACCTCCAAGGTAGCCTTCTCAGAAGTGCTACCTGTTCCACACACAGGGTTGGAGAGACAGGCACAGATGAGGAGACTCAATGCGTGAATGAGACAATGGTGTAGGGAGGAAGGGTTCAAGTTTGTTAGGCATTGGGATGCTTTTTGGAACAAGAGGGAGCTGTACAAAAGAGACAGTTTCCACTTGTCCTGAGAAGGAATCAGGCTGCTGGTGCTTAAAATCAGAAAGATGGTAGAGTAGTTTTTAAACTAAATATTTGGGGAAAGCCAACAGGAAATGAAAAGACTCTGGTTTGGGATGGCTCATCTCAAAGAGATGAAGGAGTAGCTGTTACTTTTCTACAAGGAAATGGATTAGAATTGTCCACTGAGACTGTAACTAATGACATGGACTGCTTGGCAAGGTCTCGAGGCAGCAGGAGGAAGGCTGTGGGCTTAACATGCATGGGGAATTATAAATGTTTATATACAAATGCTAGAAGCATCTGAGGTAAAATCAGGGAGTTGGGATGCTTGATGTTGGGGGGGAATAGATATTGTGGGTATTTCAGAAACTTGGTGGGATGAGGAAAATCAGCGGGATACAGTGATTACTGGTTATAAATTATATCGGAAGGATGGGGGGGAATGGTTGGAGGTAGGGTGGCTCTGTATGTCAGAGAGGATATACAATCCAGTAAAATTGAGAGGGTAAGTGAATTGGATTCGCTTCTGGAAATGCTATGGGTTGAAATAGTGGGTCCAAAAGGAAGCTTAACACTGGGAGCTCATTATCGCCCACCAGATCAAAAGATAGAGGAGGATTATAAAATGATGAATGCATTAAAGATAGTGGTTAGATGAAACAACTGTGTCATTATAGATGATTTTAACTACCCACACATCGATTGGGTCAATGTGTGTTCAAGTCGTGAAAGAGATTGAGTGTCTAGACACGCTCAATGACTGTGCTATGGAACAGATGGTCACAGAACCTACCAGGGAAGAGGTGATCCTGGATTTGGTCCTAAGTAATGCCCAAGACCTGGTGAGAAATGTAAAAGTGATTGCACTGTTGGGAACCGTGACCATAATGTTAGAAGAAAAAGAAGAGATTGGATTTATACCCCGCCCTTCACTACCCAAAGGAGTCTCAGAGAGGCTTACGAACTCCTTTCCCTTCCACTCCCCACAACAGACACCCTGTGAGGTAGGTGGGGCTGAGAGAGCTCTGACAGAAACTGCTCTTTTTCAAGAACAGCTGTGCCAGAACTATGGCTTGCCCAAGGTCATCCAGCAGGTGCAAGTGGAGGAGTGGGGAATCAAACCTGGTTCTCCCAGATTAGAGTCTGCGCACTTAACCACTACACCAAACTGTTAACATTTATATAAATAGGGAGTTGCCCAAAAAGACTGATACAACCACTTTTAACTTTCAAAAGGGTAACTTCTCCAATATAAGGGGACATGTGAGGAGGAAACTGAAAGTAAAAATAGGAAGGGTGAAAACCATTGGGGAAATTTGGAGACTATTTAAAACTACAACCCTAGAAGCTAAGAAAAAATTTATACCGCAGGTTAGGAAAGGCACAAATAAGTATAGAAAAAAGCCTGCATGGTTAACAAACAAAGTACTGGAAGCTGTAAAAAGGTAAGAAGGATTCGTTTGAGTGGTGGAAAGCTAGTCTCAGTGAGGTTGATAAAAGGGAAAACAGACTGTGGCAAATAAAATGCAAGTCTGTGATCAGGCAGGTAAAAAGGGAACATGAGGAGCATATAGCAAAAAACATAAAGACCAGCAATAAAACTTTCTTCAAATACATTAGAAGCAGGAAACCAGCCATGGAGGCGGTGGGGCCCTTGGATGACCAAGGGGTTAAAGGAGTACTGAAGGATGATAGGGAAATGGCTGAGAAGTTGAATGCATCTTTTGCCTCTGTCTTTACTGTGGAAGAGAATAAGTGCTTGCCCACTCCAGAACCACTGATTTCGGGAGGGGTGTTGAAAGACCTCAGTCAGATTAATGTGATGTGAGAGGAGGTCCTACGACTGATAGACAACTGAAAAACTGATAAATCATCAGGCCCAGATGGCATACATCTGAGAGTTCTGAAAGAACTCAAATGTGAACTTGTGGATCTCCTGACAAAAATATGTAATCTTTCATTAAAATCTGCCTTCATTCCTGAGGACTGGAAGGTAGCTAATGTTACTCCATTCTCTAAAAAGTGTTCCAGTGGAGAGCTGAGAAATTACAGGCCAGTCAGTCTGACATTGATACCGGGTGAGTTGGTAGAAACTGTTATTAAGGAAAGAATTAGTAGGCATGTTGCTGAACAAAAACTATTGAGGCAGACTCAGCATGGGTTCTGTAAGGGAAGATCTTGTCTCACTAACTTGTTAGTGTTCTTTGAGGGAATGCACAAACATGTGGACAAGGGGGACCCAATAGATGTTGTTTACCTTGACTTCCAGAAAGATTTCGATGAAGTTCCTCATCAAAGGCTCCTAAGTAAGCTCAATATTCATGGGATAAAAGGACAAGTCCTTTTGTGGACCAAAAACTGACTAATCGATAGGAAACAGAGAGTGAGTATGAATGGGCCATTTTCTCATTGGAGGGTGGTAAGCAGTGGGGTACCACAGGGATCAGTACTGGGTCCGATGCTTTTTAACTTGTTTATTAATGGTTTGGATTTGGGACTAAGCAGTGAAGTGGCTAAATTTGCAGGTGACACGACATTGTTCAAGGTAGTGAGAACCAGGGAGGATTGTGAGGCACTCCAATGGGATCTGTCAAGGATGGGCAAGTGGGCGTCAATTTGGCAAATGGAGTTCAATGTGGCCAAATGCAAAGTGATGCACATTGGAGCCAAAATCCTAAATATAAATACACGTTCATGGGGTCCAAACCAGCAGAGACTGACCAAGAGAGAGATCTTGGAGTTGTAGTAGATTACTCACTGAAAATGTTGAGACAGTGTGCGACTGCAATAAAAAAGACCAACACTGTGCTCAGGATTATTAGGAAGGGAATTGAAAACAAATCAGTCAGTATCATAATGCCCCTGTATAAATCAATGGTGCAACCTCATTTGGAGTACAGTGCACAGTTCTGGTCACCACACCTCTAAAAGGATATTATAGCATTGGAAAAAGTGCAGAAAAGGGCAACTAGAATGATAAAAGGGTTGGAACACTTTTCCTATGAAGAAAGGTTAAAGTGCTTGGGGCTCTTTAGCTTGGAGAAATGATGGCTGAGGGGTGACATGATTGAGGTTTATAAGAGTATACATGGGATCGAGCAGGTAGAGAAAGAAGTACTTTTCTCCTTTTCCCACAATACAAGAACTCTTGGACACTCAATGAAATTGCTGAGCAGTCGGGTTAGAACAGATAAAAGGAAGTACTTCTTCACCCAAAGAGTGATTGTGATATGGAATTCACTGCCACAGGTGGCAGCTACAAGCATGGACAACTTCAAGAGGGAATTAGATCAGCATATGGAGCAGAGGTCCATCAGTGGCTATTAGCCACAAGGTATAGATACGAACTTTCAGGCTGGGGCAAGTGATGCACTGTGTTCTTGGTGCTTGGTGGGGCAACAGTGGGAGGGCTTCCAGTGCCCTGGCCCCACTGTTGGACCTCCTGATGGCACCTGGTATTTTTGGCCACTGTGTGACAGAGTGTTGGACTGGATGGGCCATTGACCTGATCCAACATTGGCTTCTCTTATGTTCTTATGACAACGACCTGTACCCTACCACACTCCTCAACTAAGTGTAAATCCTTACTCTAGTTTAAAGAGCTAGGGATGGGTATGAACCACAAAAATATGGTTCTGTTTTGTTTGTGGTGAACCACAAACTGAACCATGAACCCAGTTGTTGTATACTAAGATGTAAAAGATGGTCACAGCCAGTTAGCTGGGCCATGCAGTCAGGCAGACCCTTGGACCTTCGGTCCTAAAGACAATAGCCACCTCAGATCCTAGGACATGCCAATGGGCTCGCCCGGATCTGACAGAGAACCTATTGAAACTAAGACTTGTAAATAGAGCCAATTATGGGTAATGGGTGTGTGTGGGTGTGGTACTTGTCTATGCATATAAATGAGGCACGGCACGGCTTAAACTATGCTTCATTCTGCAATGTAATCAATAAATGTCTTGCTGATTTCGCCATGCTGAGCCTCCAGCCTCAGTACTTTTCACTAGCAACGAAGGTGGGATCCTGTGAACAAGCCTGACTCCTCCGTACCCAAGAGCACTGCATCGGCAACCACCAGAGAGCCCAAGGACTCTCACCCCACGCCACCATCCACCAGCGATCCACAGGTCGTGGCCACTGCATCAACGCAACCAGCCCCAGCTCCACCACGAGTCATGGCTTCCTCTCTGGGACAGCACCTCTCAGCTTTTCACCCAACCCATCCTGAGTACTGGGAGCCTGGGTCACTCAGATGAAACACTTCTTGAACATACAGGATAAAACTGATGCAGAACTCAAGAAATCATGGCTGCTGAGCACATGTGGCGTCGCCACAATCCGGCTGGCACAGAATCTTGTTGTGCCAAAGATTCTGGAAACTGCCACTACGATGAGCTGCTCACCGCCCTGACAAACTACTATGCCCCAAAACCCTTGAAGCGGGCCATAAGGATGGACTTCCAGGAGTGCATGCAAAAGCCCGGGGAGACCATCGCAGAATTCCTTGCCAACCTCTGCCGCTTCACCAACAACTGTGAATTTCCTTCCCTAGAGGACACTCTGCTCACCCAATTCATCTGGGGGGTCAACGAACCGAAACTACGGTGGAAACTCATCTCCCAGACTGACCTGAAGCTTGACTCAGCACTGCAAACAGCCACTGTGTTCGAGAAAGCCCAGAAGGACCGACAGCCACACTCCACACACCAGACCACAGCCACTCAGGACTCGGACCTCTCAGAGGAGGAAGGAATAGGAGCCCATCAGGTTTGGCACCACGCCCAGTCTGGCACCCACAAGAGTGGAGCACTGGCCAGCTACGTGTCCACACAAGGGTCCCCAAAACAACCCAGGTCACATCAGTGTGCCAGCTGCGGAGATCCCCACGAAGGTCCTGCAGATTCCGTGACGCCATCTGCCACATGTGGGGCTAGCAGGTCTACATTGCCCTTGCCTGCTGTTTGTGAGGAAATCACTGGAACTCCTCGGCTCACCACAGGATGACTAAACTCAACTCCACCATGGTCAACCAGAATCAGGCACATTGCTTGCCCCAGGGGTTGGCCCACAAATTCACTGTAACCATGTTAATAGAGGGGACCCCATGTGAAATAGAGTTAGATACAGGGTCGTCCCTCTCCATTATTTCTGAAGATACCCTCAGGAGACTTTGCCCAAACATGGCAACACTGGCCTCCGGCTAAGAGACTTTCAGAGTAACCCAGTGGATATCAAGGGGGTGGGCCAGTTCCATGTATGGTACAAGGTGTTTGACAGCCTCTTAGAACTGGTTGTAGCAAAGGCCCCCCTCACCAGATTGTTGGGCCTATCCTGGTTCGAGGCACTCGGCTTAGAGGTAACCGGGATCAACCAGGTGGGGTGCTGGGACTATGGTCAAGTGTGCCAAGAATTCCCAGCCGTCTTTGATAGGGCACTCGGACATTACACTGGGCCACCAGTAACGCTGGCCCTGGATCCCACGGTGCACCCTGTCCGAGTGAAAGCCAGGCATCCCCCATTAGTGCCCCAGCCAAAGATAGAGGTAGAACTGGATCACCTGGTCAGCCAAGGGGTGTTAGAGCTCATTCCACATGCCATGTCGGAGACACCAGTAGTCACTCCGGTGAAACCCATTGGGGACGTGAGGATCTCTGCAGACTACAAATGCATAATAAACAAAGTGCTACAAGACCACGCACACCTAGTCCCCGTGGTCAATCAAGTCCTCGTGTCCCTGGCCGTGGCAAAAGTTTTTGGGAAGTTGGATTTGGCACAGGCCTACTAACAGTTGCTGGTGGATGACGCCATGGCCGAGGCCCAAACTATTGTGACACATCGGGGTGCCTTTAAAGGCCCTTCTTCGATGACATTCTAATCATGGCGCCATCGTCGGAGGCCTTCACCGACCGTTTGTGGGAGGTTCTACAGTGATTCACCACTGCCGGGTTGAAGGTAAAGTGTGGAAAGTGCCTGCTGGGTGTCCTGAGCATGGATTTCCTGGGATTCCGAGTAGATGCGAGTGGAATTCACCCAACTCAGTAGAAGATCGCAGCTATAATAGATGCCTCAATGCCCTCCTCCAAGGCAGAACTCCAGGTCTTCTTGGGCCTGCTTAATTTTTACCACACCTTTCTTCCCCACAAGGTGGCAGTGGCAGAACCCCTCCACAGGCTCCTGGACAAGAACGCCCCCTGGATATGGGGCCCTAAACACGCCGCCACTTTCTGAGCAGTCAAGGACTTGCTGGTTTTGAATGCGGTGCTGGCACATTTTAACAAGAATTTACCAGTCGAGCTCGCATGCAATGCTTCACCATATGGGGTTGGGGCAGTCTTGGGACACAAGTTGCCAGATGGGCGGGAGGTGCCAGTGGCATACTATTCCAGAATGCTGTCATCCATGGAGTGCAACTATGCCCAGATTGACAAAGAAGCTTTGGCCATTGTAGCAGGTGTTCACAAGTTCCACCACTACCTCTATGGCCGCCCCTTCTTTGTCATCACAGACCACAAGCTGCTCTTGGGTCTCCTGGCTCCAGACCACCAAACATCCCAAATGTTGTTGCTGTGTGTGTTGCAGTGATCAATCTTCCTTGCAGGGTACCAATACAGCCTGACACACTGGCCAGGCAAGACCATGGGACATGCTGATGCTTTCAGCTGCCTTCCCCTTCCAGGTTGTGACCCGGCCCCAGCCCACTAGATCCCACTTTTGGAAGAACTCCCTGACCAACCTATCCAAGTTTCCGAGGTTGCCAAGTACACCAGGAAAGACCGCATCCTCTCCCAGGTGCTGGATAATGGGGCAGCCTTCACATCCATGGAATTCAGGGATTTCATATGGTACTATGGAATTCAGCACATCTGCTCAACGCTCTTCCATCTGGCAACCAATGGGCAGGCAGAATGGATGGTGCAGATGACAAAAGAAGCACTTTGGCGGATCGTGCAAGGCAACTGGGACCACAGGTTAGCCACCTTCCTATTTGGTCAAAGGACAACTCCCCACACCACCACTGGCCACTGCCTTGCGGAGCTACTCATGGGCAGGTGACTGACAACCCAGCTAGATCGCCTACACCCGGATAGAGCACCCGAACAAGCTCCAGGCTTGGAACAATGAGACGCACCCTGTGGGTTCTTCCCAGAAGACAAGTGTTTGCCTGAAACTATGCACGTGAGCCAACATGGATCCCAGCCCAGGTAGTGCAGGTGACGGGGCCTCTATCCTATGTGCTCTCAACAGAGGATGGCCAACTGCTCCACAGGCACATGGACCAGATATGCCGCCGTCTTCTGCCTTTAGCCGAGCTACAGACAGGAGAGGCAGGAAACAGTGAGACCAAACCGCAACCTGAGGTACCTATTGGAGAGCCCATATGGGAGGACACAGAACACAGACCAGCAGTCAAGGAAACCCAGGCGCCCAGTGTCGGCGCAGATGAAATGCTGGCAGTACAGGCAGAACCAACGGCCCAGCTAGAGGTCATCCAGCACACTCCAGACCAGCCCAGAACAGAGCTGTGCAGATCAACTCAGGAGTGGCAGCCACCCGGTTATTTAAAGGACTATGTAGGCTGATACCTTTGAACTATGGGGGGAGGTGTGTTGTATACTAAGATGTAAAAGATTGCCATGGCCGGCTAGCCAGGCCATGCAATTAGGCAGAATCTCAGACCTTCTGTCCTAAAGACAATAGCCACCTTGGATCTAGGGCGTGCCAGTGGGCTCACCCGGATCCGACAGAGAACCTATTGAAACTAAGACTTGTAAATAGAGCCAATTATGGGTAATGGGTGTGTGTGGGTGTGGTACTTGGCTATGTATATAAACCAGGCATGGCACAGCTTAAACCATGCTTCATTCTGTGATGTAATCAATAAACATCTTGCTGATTTCACCATGCTGAGCCTCCAGCCTCAGTACTTTTCACCAGTTGGTTCGCATATGAACTGAACTGGGTTCATGAGGTTTGTGCCTGAAACAGGTGAGCCATGGGAGCAGCCTGCTCCTGCAGCTCGGTTGTTTTGGGCTCTGAACAGCTGATCCAAGAGCTCCGTGGTTCTGCTGTTTAGATTAGAAACAGCTTAAGTTCACAAACCATGAACCAGCCAAAATTCATCACAAAGGTTCATGAACTGTTTTATGCCCAACCTAAAAAGAACCTTCCTCTGGAGGTAGTCCACTAGAGAAACTTACCTATCAACAGAGGAAGGCTCTTTACTTAGGTGAATGGAGTGATGGTACATTCCAGTGTGTTGTATTATTTCTTAGTCCTGCTGAAATGAGTGTAGGGGTTGAGGTGGAGGTTCAGAATTGAAACGGAGAACAGTATTGGGAATGAGCTCTCATTTAATTTAATTCTGTTTTCATTACATTGTGTTTTATCTCTTCTTGAAAGCAGTTGAGAGAATTGATCAGGTGTTCAAAGCTAGGGATGGGCATGAACCAGGAAAATTAGGTTTGGTTCATGGCGTGCACGGTTCATGAACCACAGATCATCAGGTTCATGATGCAGTAGAATACCCGCTTGACATGCTAGAGATACCAAACTCACAGAGGATCTCTGGTTGGCTCTCCTATATCTTCCTGCCAAGTTCGGTGAGGGTTGGACTTATGGGGTCTGAGTTATGCCCCCTGAAGTTGCCCCTAGGAAAGTGCTTTCTAGGGAAATTATGTGCAGGTTCAGGAAGTTTAGGAGTATATAGAATGGATCATGTACAAGCTAAAGACACCAACCTAACAGCAGGTCTCTGGCTGACTCTCCTCTACCTGCCCTCCAAGTTTGGTGAGGACTGGATTTACGGAGCCTGAGTTACAGCCCCCCAAATAATGTGCCCCATACTCCATTGTTTCCAATGGAGGAGGGGAAACAGCCAAAAAAGCAAAGGCAGTAGAACCCCAGCAGGACAGAATCAAAGTCCCTGAGAATCTCTGCAGGAGAAGAATGGGGGGGGGGCATTTTTGCAAGCCCGGCAGAACCAGTGCAATATACCCAACAGAATCAGTGCCACTGTGCCAGTGCAAACCCAACAGGACTAAGGTCAAGCCAGGAAAGTGGTTTTGGGGGAAATGTCAGACACAGGTTCTAAAGTGTATTGAATGGACCCCCTGTAAGCTATACACACCAAATGCACAGGGAACTTCATCTGCTCCTCTGCAATCTCTCCAATTTGGGGGTGAATTACATTTCTGGGGTTACTGACCCCCCCCCCCAAAAAAAAGGTCTCCCCAGTGCTTTCTCCAGAAAAGACAGCTACAGTTACAGGCATCTATGGAATGGCTCAGAAACAAGCCAGTGACACCAAACTTACTGGGCACCTGGCAGACCCTGCCCCTAGCCAGATACTGGAATCAAGGCAAATATCCTTCCTATACTTACAGGCCCCCTAAGTCTCCAAAGGCATGTTTTGAAGGACAGAAAGGCAGACATCCCCAGAGTTTTGATTGTGGCTCCCCAAAGTTACTCCATGACAGCTTGGCAGTCACCCCAGCTTCACCATACCAGTGGAAATCAGAGTTTTCCATTTAAACTGATCAGGAGGTAGGTGTTGTGTTATGAAGTAGATGTTGCATGAGGTAGGTGTTGCATGAGGGAGCCCATCCCCACCTGGCAAAGGAGGCCATCCTCCCACCCAGACGCCAAGTGCACAACACACAGGTTGCAGGCCCGATCACCCAGAGAGGAGGAGGAATGGGGGACACACACAAGAGGACAACAGGAGGCCTGGATCTTACCCTGTGAGGTCCAGAGAGGTGTAGCCCAGGATGGGGAGGTTCACCTTGAGGAATGCCAACTTGTCCACCCTGGCCAAATCCAGGCAGGAGCAGTGAGGCTGAGAATGTCTCCCAGGTGGGAGAACACCTGCTGACTCTGGACACAGATGGAAGGGCAAGAGAGGAAACTCATGGCCACGCAAGAGAGGGTGGGCAGCCTTGCATGACCTGTACTCCAGGGGATTGGTGGAGGTGGGCTCTGCTCCTCTTGTCCCTCACCATCACCTCTGCTGAATCCTGCACCATGGCATTCCTGGCATCCCTGCTGCTGCTGACCTCCCAGTTCACCACTGACAACCAGTTGCAAGGCTTCTCCCTGGTTGGACTCCTCGAGGCAGAGTTGCTGGGGTGCAGCTCCTCCTCCTTCTCCCCCCAGCCTCTTCCATCTGCCTGTAGGATCCACACTTCATTGCAGAGCTCATGCTTCCATTGCACCAGCTCTGCATTCCAGAAAGGAATGCTGCTTTTTGTTTGAGGGTCACAGATACAGGCCAGCTTGTACACCTCTTCCTCGCAGCAAGGATGCAACCTGGTGGTGATGCCCACCCACAACCTCTCTTCCAAGGCCCTGATCCATGGGAAAACAGCTCCCAGTTCAGTCCTCCAGTCAGGGGGATGACTTGCCCCAGGCTGGCCATATGGGAGGAGATCACATCAATGGTGTTCTGGAAGAGCTTGAGGATACACACCATTTGGAAGAGGGTCAGCCAGTCGTTGGATCTGATGCTCTGCTCCTCTGTCCCATCCAGGATGATCAGTTTGACAAGGTGGTTAAGAGCGGCAAACTCTAATATGGAGAACCAGGTTTGATTCCCCTTTTCTCCACCTGAAGCCAACTGGGCCAGTCACAGTTCTCTCAGAGTTCTCTCAGCCTTACCTACCTCACAGGGTGTCTGTTGTGTGGGGAGGAAGGGAAGGTGATTGTAAGCTGCTCTGAGACTCCAAGTGAAGGGGGGTATAAATCCAACTCTTCTTCTTCCTCATGGCAGTTATGTTTTGTACCATGTGGTCTGTATCCACCCAGTGCTCAGGGAGCAGCACCACTTTGTAGCCTGTCTGGACAGACAGGTCCTCTGGTTTCCACCAATGGGTGGTGAGGGAAAGGTAGCTGTTCTGCTGACTAATCCAGAGGGCTGCCATGAAGTGCATGGTTCTACCTTGAGCTCTGGAGAGCTCATCCTTGACCATCACCACTACAGAGTGGTCCATGGCAGGCAAGACTAATCAGCTTATGGTCCTCCATGAGGGGATGGAGTACAAAGAAGCCAGTTGTTGCAGCAGCTGGTGAAAGGTTATGTCCTCCTTGACAGAGAAGGGTTGGCCATCCACAGGACTCATTTTACCAACGAGGCAAGTGACTGCTTCCTGGGCCCTCCATGTAGCTGTCCTGGATGGCACTGTCAATGTCCTCATGGAAATGACCTCTTGGATGGTGGCCTGCCTTGATGTTCCAGCCACAGCACCCTGGATGTGGGGAACCTTTCTTGGAGGGACCTCTTGTTCCCCCCTACTTCTCCTTGCTGAGAGGAAGTGGGCCTTTTCTTCCTCCCACTGGCCGCCACTCTTTCCTCCAGCAGCTACACAGTTGGGTGCACCTTTTGCAGGTGCCTGTGGAGGATGGAGGAGAACAAGTGTTGGGGGCTTGTACCCCTCCAGATGTGGGCATGGCACACCTGGCATTCTGCCACACGGGTCACTGGGGACGGTGTGGAAATGTGGGTGGGAAATGAAGACCCAGGACTGGAGAAGGTGGGAGGAAAGACAGCTGCTTTCTGGCATTAGACTGGGAGGAGCAACAAAGGGTGTGCTGATGGCAGGAGCAGCAACAGGGAATTGTGTGGAAGGGAAGGATGCTTCCCCCCAAATCACTATTGTCAGAGACTTCTCCAAAGAGTGTTAGCAACTGCTGGTCTTTAGGCAGTGCTAACAACTCTTTGTCCTTTGTGCAGAGCCCCACAAACAGATCAGGGGAAGGAAGCTCCAAGACATCTGGTGATGCCCTGCTAGGGATGGGCTCCAGTGGTCTAGCAGGATGGGTGCCCAGGGATGGGGGCCTGTGGTACATGGGGGGTGGAGAACTTCTTTCCCCCATAACGAGCTCTCTTTGTTCCCACTTTCACCCTCATGGCACAGAGGGGTTGTTTCATAATCAGGAGGGATGGGAGGGTATAATATGCAGGCCCTCAGCTGAGGAATCCACTAGCTAAGCCACTCTGCTCATCATGAGCAGAGAGATGGGGTGGCCCTGAGTCCATCTAACACTCCCAAACCCCAGCAGGGGAGAGGAGTTCTCGATGAAAATGTGGGTCCTCATCCAAGGCACCTGGTAGCTAAGCTCCTCTGCTCAGCATGAGCAGAGAGATTGGGTGTCTCAGAGCCCTGAGTCCACCTACCTTCCCCAAACCCCAGCAGGAGAGAACAGTTCATTATAAAAATGTGGGTTCTCAGCCAAGGAGTCCACTAGCTAAGCCCTTCTGCTCAGCATGAGCAAGAGACAGGGTGGCTCAGAGCCCTAAGTCCACCTAACTCCAAAACACAAACAGGGAGAGGAGTTTCCAATCATGAGAGAATGTGCTGTGCTGTTCTGCTTTTAACAAATTCCTTGCTTCTCTGTGTAACTGCAAACAGTTGAGAGAAGAAAGACTGCAGAGTGGAGCTAAGCATGTTTATAGCATTCTGATCCCATAGAGCATAATGGAAACTCTGTTATTGGCAGCCAGCAATGCCTGTTAAGCTTTGGAGGACTCTTATTGGAGTTTCCAAAGCTGAAGAAATCTGCCCTCCCCCATTGCCTTGGAATTTTGTAAACAATTTAATTGGGCTGAGACTGTCTGAAATGTAATAATTTACAAACCACCACAAACAGCACCAAAGTTCGTGAAATGTTTGTGCCAGGCACCTTTCCACAAACATTGTGTAGGAGACAAAAAAGAACTGCTGGCATGGTAGCCGTTTGGTCAGTCTCAAAGTTTTCAGGGTACATCATGTAACAAAAGTTTACATCGGAGTTTGAGGGAAGTTCCTGAGGCTGTAGAAGATAGCATTGCTCCTAGGAAGATGAATAACGAAGGATCTATTCTGGTGACCTGCCTGGGTTGCGCCATGATCATTTTTCTGCCATGCCAAGAAATGCATTATACTTGCTGCAAGTGCAAGCTTATAAGAATGCTTGAGGAGAAGGTTGGAGAACTCAAGGCACAAATCTGTACACTGAGGAACATCAGGGAGGCAGAAAGCTTTTTAGATATGAAAGAAGAGGGGCTCTTGAAAGAACGGCAAGAGCTAGCAAATCCTATGCAAGAGGAAAGACGTAACAAGGAACAGGTGGGTGAGTGGAAGAATGTGACCTTGAGGAGTAAGATAATCAGGAAACACTCACAGCCAGTGGAGCTGCAAAATCAATACCAGCCACTTCTGATGATGGAAGGTCAGAATAGCACACACCGAGATCAAAAGGATGTGACTGACACACAAGCACATAAGCAGAGAAGGAACCAAGTTATCCCACGGAGGAAGAGACAAGTAGTGGTGGTTGGTGACTCCCTAATGAGAGGGATGAAAGAAGGTGTATGCAGACCGGACAAGGAATTTCGAGAGGTTTGTTGTCTCCCTAAAGCATGTATCCGAGATGTGACTGAGAGAATTCCAAGACTGGTCAAGACCTCTGATTGCTACCCACTCCTGTTGATCCATGTGGGAACAAATGATATGGCCCGAAGAAACCTTGAATGGATCTCCAAAGACTACGAGGCTCTGGGCAAGAAGGTGAAAGATCTGGGACACAGGTGGTGTTCTCCTCCATTTTACCTGTTGAGGGTCATGGAGCTGGAAGGGAGAATAGGATACTGGAGGTGAATGGCTGGTTATGTAGATGGTGCCATCGAGAGGGATTTGGCTTCCTGGACCATGGTATGTACCTCCAAGATGAAGGACTGTTGGCGACAGATGGAGTGCACATTACAAAGAATAGGAAGAACGTCTTTGCTGCAAGACTTGCAAACCTGATCAGGAGGGCTTTAAACTGAAGACATCGGGGGTAGGAAGAAAAAGCCTGATGTTGTGCAGCATCCCCAACACCAAGTTTAAGAAGGGGAGTGACCAGAGAATAAATGAATGGGAGAGAGATGAATTTAGTCATTTTCAGGTAAAATCGAAGGGACCTAAGATAGGAAAGGATGTCTGTAATCTGAAATGTCTTTATACTAATGCACAGAGTATGGGAAATAAACAGGAGGAACTTGAACTTCAAATATTGGAAAGTAATTATGATCTGATAGGTATCACTGAGACTTGGTGGGATGAGTCTCATATATGGAGCACAGTGATTGAATGATATACCTTGTTCAAATGGAACAGAATAAACAAAAAAGGTGGTGAGGTGGCACTGTATGTCAAGAATGAATATGCTTGCACTGAAATTCAGGATTTTGAGAGTTACCCTGTTGAAAGTGTGTGGGTAAGGATAGAGTGGGGGGAAGGGGATTTTTTTTGGGGGGCGAAGGGGATTTTTTATTGCTTTTTTATAGTTGACAACTAATAACTACAACAAAAAAAGGGAAGGGGACTACATCTAAGGAGAAAGTAAAGAAAACCCACACTAAACTAAAACCCCAAGAGAGGGAGATCTTTACCCCAGTTAAAGTCTATGTTAATACTAAATTGTTAGTAAGCAATGTATATTGTGAGTTACAACCTATCTCTGCTATATAATTAGTTAGTTACTTGTTATGGGAGACTTTCAGAGCATCACCCAAGCTTGCTTCATAAAGGCCATTTTCAGAGTCCTTCTGCCTTTACTTAGGCTTTCTATCTCTAAAAGCATAAGTTGGTCTGCGGGCTACAGCGCCTTCTTCCGTGGCCAAGTCTTCGTCTGTCTCCGAGGGTGTGGAGCCGCTCGAACCAGTTTCACCATCCTCCTTGCCTCCCAGTTGGCATTTCAAAAATTCTTTAGCCTTGTGTACAGAGTCAATCTTATCTCTTTTGTTGTGTAACTTAAAGATGACCCCTTCTGGAAATGCCCATTTGTATGCGATTTGGTTGGTTTGGAGAAAAAGGATTAGATCCTTATAATTATTCCGTTTTTGTCGAATTTTAAAGGGAATGTCTTTTAGGACCTTGATTGTAACATTCCCAAGTTTCAATGGAGTTGCTGATGTAGCTTTTAAAATTGCATCTCTAGTTTGCCTTCTTGAAAATTTAACTGAAATTTCCCCAGGTAGGCTATTCTTTTGGGTGTAGTTTGAATACACCTTATACGCTGATTCTATATCATGCAGTATTTCTTCCACTTTTAAGCCCACAGCTGGTGCAATGAGATCATGAAGGAGCTTCTTCAAATCTTCTTTCAATGATTCAGGAACTCCCTGGAACCTGAGAACCATGTTTGCTTTCTCCATTTGAAGAAACAAGAGTCTATTTTCTAGTTGATTTTGCTTGTTTATTATTTGTTCCACCTTTTTCTTCAAAGTCTTGTTTTCAGTGTACATCACTTTCACCATCTCTATCGATTCCTCCATCTGTTTAACATTTTCTACCAGCTGGAGCTGTTGAGTTGTGATTGTCTGGTTTAGGACAGTCAGCTGCTGGTTAATACCAGCAAGCTGCTCCATCACCGGCTTGAGCGTCTCTGCTAGAAGTCTCGCGACATCCACTCCCTCCTCTTCCGGTCTTGGACTTTGCCCATCTGGAGGTTTCAGTTTCAGTCCTTTCTTCCCTATGCCCAACATTTTGTTCGATTGTTTACAAAAGCCAACCGACTTTCTACCTCCTCTGAAAATCGCTTATGCTTTAAATCAGCTCTGGTAAGTCTCACCAAACAAGCCAAATACTTTGATTTTCCCTTCCCCCAACTCTTTTTCTGTAACTTCTTTCACTCATGAATGGGGGTGTCCTTCCATTCTCCAGTTCTTGGTATGGGGGGGGGGTAAGGGATCAGTCAGTTATCTTCACATTCACTGAGTCCAACTCATGTTCATTGCCGGTCATTCCAACCTCGCTTGCCTCCACAAATCGCTGGATCTCCGATGCTTGTTCCAGCCAGCCCCGCTTGTGCCATGCCACCACACAGTGGTAGGACCGTCAGGGCGGAGGAGCACCTCAATTCTCCAGCATTATGCCATCAAAGAGGCCGCTGAGAAAGGGGATATTGTTGTGGAAGTATACTACAGACCTCTGAACCAACCGGAGGAATGGGATGATGCCTTTGTATAACAGCTTGCTAAACTTTCACAGAGACATGATGTATTGGTTATGGGAGATTTCAACTATCCAGATATTTGCTGGAAATCTAACTCTGCTAGACATGGGGCATCCTGCAGATTCTTGAATAGTCTTGTGGACAACTTCATCTCTCAGAAGGTGGAGGTGGGAATCAGAGGATCTGCTATCCTAGATTTAATTCTAACTAACAGGGAATAACTGGTTGATGAGATGAATGTTGTAGGATCTTTGGGGAATAGTGACCATGTCAACTTGGAATTTGACATAGTGAGGGATGTGAAACCAGGACATAGTAGGACTCGTATCCTGGACTTCAGGAAGGCTGATTTGAAAAAACTCAGAGAAATATTACGTAGAATCCCATGGCTGGAAATGCTGAGGGAGAAATCTGCACAGGAAGGATGGGAGATGCTGAAAAATGAAGTGCTTAAGGCAGAATCGCAAACTGTTCCATTAAGAAAGAAAGGTGGGAGACGGGTAATGAAGCCAAGGTGGCTGAACAAGGAACTCTCTGAAGAGCTGAGACTAAAAAGGGAAATGTACAGGAAATGGAAGGAGAGCCAAATTACTGAGGGTGAGTACAAGAAGCAGGCTTGAATCTGTAGGAATGGTGTCAGAAAGGCTAAAACGCAGATGGAGCTGAGGCTTGTGAGGGATGCCAAAAATAACAAGAAAAATTTCTATGCCTATGTTTGGAGCAAAAAGAACAGGGATGGGGTAAGCTCATTGCTAGGAGAATCAGTCAAGTCTTAACAAGGGATGAAGACAAAGCGGAATTACTCAACTCTCACTTTGCATCAGTCTTTAACCATAAGGCGAGCTGTATACAAACTGAAGAATGCAGAGCATATGAAGGAAGGGGGAACTGCCAGTCCAGAGTAAGTAAGGAAATGGTTGGAGAGCATCTAGCTGCCTTGAATACTTTCAAATCTCCAGGGACAGATGGCTTGCATCCCAGGGTGCTGAAAGAAATTGCAGATGTTATTTCAGAGCCTCCTGCTCTAATCTTTGAGATGTCCTGGAGCACTGCTGTTGTGCCAGAAGACTGGAGAAGAGCGAATGTTGTCCCAATTTTCAAGAAGGGAAAAAAGATGGACCTGGGAAATTAAAGGCCTGTCAGCTTGACATCAATAACTGGAAAAATTCTAAAGCAGATTATCAAACGTTCTGTCTGTGAGCACTTTGAACAAATGAGTTAATTGGTAGTAGCCAGCATAAGTTTATCAAGAATAAGTCATGCCAGACCAACTTTATCTCCTTTTTTGACAGAGTTACTAAAATGGTTGATTCTGGTAATCCTGTGGATATAGTGTATCTAGCTTTCAGTAAAGCATTTGACAAAGTTTCTCATGATATCCTTGAGGATAACCTGGTTAAGTGTGGGCTGGATGGAGCAACTGTTGGATGGATTCATGGTTGGTTGAAAAATCGTACCCAACGAGTGCTTATAAATGTCTCTGCGTCTACATGGAGGGAAGTCTTGAGTGGAGTGCCACAGGGTTTGGTCCTGGGCCCAGTTTTGTTCAATGTTTTTATAAATGACCTGGAGGAAGACATAGAGGGGATGCTTATCAACTTTGCAAATGACACAAAGCTGGGTGGGATTGCTAATTCTGAAGAAGACAGAGTCAGGATTCAGAAAGTTCTAGATAGGTTGGAACTGTGGCCTGAGGCAAATAAAATGAAATTCAATAGAGATAAGTGCAAAGTCCTACACCTAGGCACAAAAAATCAAAGGCACAGATATAGAATGGGAGGGACTTGGCTTGACAGCAGCACATGTGAAAGGGATCTAGGTGTTCTGGTGGATCACAAGCTGAACATGAGCCTGCAGTGCAATGTGACTGTGAAGAAAGCTAATGCAATCTTAGGATGCATTAACAGAAGCATTGTGTCCAGATCATGGGAGGTGGTAGTTCCACTCTATTCTGCTATGATCAGGCCTCACCTGGAGTACTGTGTCCAGTTTTGGGCACCACATTTTAGGAAGGATGTTGACAAGCTCAAGCATGTCCAGAAGAGGGCAACCAGGATGGTGAGAGGGTTGGAATCCAAGTCTTATGAGGAAAGGCTGAAAGAGTGGGGTATGTTTAGCCCGGGAAAGAGAAGACTTAGAGGGGACATGATTGCAGTCTTCAAATATTTGAAGGGCTGTCATATAAAAAATGGAGCAGATCTAGTCTCTCTTGCTCTGGATTGCAAGACTAGATCTAATGGGTGAAAATTACAGGGGAATTGTTACTGGCTAGATATCAGGAAAAACTTACTTACTCTAAGAGTGGTTGAGCAGTGGAACAGTTTGCCTCAGGAAGTGGTGGATGTTCCTTCCCTGGACGTTTTCAAATAGAGGCTGGATGACCATCTTTTGGTATGTTGTAGGTATGTAGGGCTATCTTTTGGCTATGCTCCTGCAGAGTGCAGGGGTTGAACTAGATGACCTGCAAGGTCCCTTCCAGCTCTAAGATTCTATGATTCTATGATTTGTACCACAAAGAAATCAGGCAAAGTCAAAGGGGAGATGACTTTTAAAAAAATCTTTTACTGTCTGTTGTGCAACAGGGAATCGCAACCTGAGTTAAAAGGCTCAGGCAAGGTGTTCAAAGATTCTTTGGTTACATACAGTTTTTATACAATAGCAGCATTAACATATTCAAGCCTTAATGCCCTATCCCGATCTCGAAAAGTCTGTCACCTAAGTGGCTCCCAGAATTACCATCTAACTCACACCTCCTTTGTTTGTTTTAATTAAATCATATCCCTCTCCCTCCCCTTTCCTGTTGTGCTAATTCTATATATGTACATAAGTTTTTTGCCAAATATGATTATATGTTGCAGTAAAAACTAGATGCTTTCTGTTGCCAAGCGTAACCAAGATGTTATCTCCTTTCTCTTCTTCTTGTGACATAGCAGATGTTTATTTTCTAATTTATAGCATCCTGCTTTCCACTTTTATCAGAGTCTGGTCTTGCAGATGTCTTATCTTTTGATCTATAGTAGCCTGCTTTCCGCATTTAGCCTGTCAATGAACCTATTTTATGGCAGAGCTCACCCTTTTGTGTGTGTCATCTCCTAAAAGCAAGCTCTAATAATCTTGTTACAGAATACTAGTGATGGGTTCCCAAAAGTTCCCTATCAATTTCTCCCCTTACAATTGCTTCATGAACTGGCCAAAATTTGTGAAGAACTTTACTTCATGAGCTGGTTCATGCCCATCCCTATTCAAAGCAAAGAAACATGTTATGAATGTAGATATCAACCTTAATTGTGACCTTTCAGTCTTTTTGGGAGATATTACAGTACTGCCTTGTTGCATCTTTCCTGGTCCTACATTGTGAGGTCTTCATGCTGTAACTGTTCTATTGACATATCATGAAACTGTGTCTTCTGTGTTTTTCCCAGACACTTTCAGAAGGGATGCCAGGATTGAGCCAGTTGGACATGAAATGTAAAAGCAGCCCTTTCAGTGTGCTATCAAAACCTTCAAAGGAATTATTATATTGCAATGTATTACACCTTTCTTTGGCTGTTAAAAATGGTTGTAGAGTCCCAGCTAGAGTATTTGTTTCCTATACTATTGTTTCAAATTTTTATTTACAATATTCCATGTTGAAATGTAAAACAAAAGTGTGTTATGAACATACACAGCAATCAATACTTTACAGTACAGTACATCTTTCCTGGCTCACTTGAAAACAAGCATGGAGGTGGAGCTGGTGTTCAGGATTGAAAAGTAGAATTAATTTGTACCTTGAACATGAACATTATTGTCCAATCTGATATTTCAGACATAGGCAGATATGATATACATTTTGTATTTTCCTCCCCACCTGCCAGCAAAGAACTGTGTCCTGAAAATGAATATAGGCACAGATCAGGAGACAGGCACAGATCAGGAGTCTCAATGCGTGGATGAGACGGTGGTGTAGGGGGGAAGGGTTCAAGTTTGTTAGGCACTGGGATGCTTTTTGGGACAAGAGGGAGCTGTACAAAAGGGACGGTCTCCACTTGTCCCGAGAAGGAACCAGGCTGCTGGCGCTCAAAATCAAAAAGGTGGCAGAGCAGTTTTTAAACTGAATAATGGGGGAAAGCCGACAGGAGATGAAAAGTCTCTGGTTTGGGATGGCTCATCTCAAAGAGATGAAGGGGTAGCTATTACTTTTGTACAAGGAAATGGATTACAATTGTCCACTGAGACTGTGGCTAATGATAGGAACTGCCTGGCAAGGTCTCGAGGCAGCAAGAGGAAGGCTGTGGGCTTAACAAACCTGGGAAACTATAAGTGTTTATACACAAATGCTAGAAGTCTCCGAGGTAAAATTGGGGAGTTGGAATGCTTGGTGTTGGGGGGGAAATAGACATTGTGGGTATTTCAAAAACTTGGTGGGATGAGGAAAATCAGTGGGATACGGTGATTCCTGGTTATAAATTATATCGGAAGGATAGGGGGGAAGGGTTGGAGGTGGGGTGGCTCTGTATGTCAGAGAGGGTATACTGTCCAGTAAGATTGAGAGGGTAAGAGAATTGGATTCGCTTCTGGAAATGCTATGGGTTGAAATAGTGGGTCCAAAAGGAGGCTTAACAGTGGGAGTTTGTTATCGCCCACCAGATCAAAAGATAGAGGAGGATTATAAAATGATGAATGAATTAAAGATAGCGGCTAGACGAAATAACTGTGTTGTAATAGGCGACTTTAACTACCCACACATTGATTGGGTCAATATGAGTTATAGTCGGGAAAAAGAGATTGTGTTCTTAGACACTCTCAACGACTGTGCTGTGAAACAGATGGTCACAGATCCTACCAGGGGAGAGGCGATCCTGGATTTGGTCCTAAGTAACACCCAAGACCTGGTGAGAGATGTAAAAGTGATTACACCGCTTGGGAACAGTGACCATAATGTCATTGAGTTTAACATTAGTACAGATAGGGAGTTGCCCAAAAAGACTGACGCAACCACTTTTAACTTTAAAAGGGGTAACTTCTCTGGTATGAGGGGACATGTGAGGAAGAAATTGAAAGGAAGAGTGGAGAAGGTCAAAACCATTGGGGAAGCTTGGAGACTATTTAAAAAGACAATCCTAGAAGCTCAGAAAAAATATATACCGCAGGTTAGGAAAGGTACAAATAGGTATAGAAAAAAGCCTGCATGGTTAACAAATAAAGTAATGGAAGCTGTAAAAGGCAAGAAGGATTCCTTTAAGCGGTGGAAAGCTAGTCTTAGTGAGGTTGATAAAAGGGAACACAGACTATGGCAAACAAAATGCAAGTCTGTGATCAGGCAAGCAAAAAGGGAATATGAGGAGCATATAGCAAAAAACATAAAGACCAACAATAAAACTTTCTTCAAATACATTAGAAGTAGGAAGCCAGCCAGGGAGGCAGTGGGGCCCTTGGATGACCAAGGGGTAAAAGGAGTAGTGAAGGATGATAGGGAAATGGCTGAGAAGCTGAATACATTTTTTGCCTCTGTCTTCACTGTGGAAGAGGAGAAGTGTTTGCCCACTCCAGAAGCACCGATTTCGGGAGGGGGTTGAAAGACCTGAATCAGATTGCGGTGACAAGAGAGGAAGTCCTCCGACTGATGGACAATTTAAAAACTAATAAATCACCAGGCCCGGATGGCATTCATCCGAGAGTTCTGAAAGAACTCAAATGTGAACTTGTGGATCTCCTGACAAAAATATGTAATCTTTCTTTAAAATCTGCCTCCATTCCTGAGGACTGGAAGGTAGCTAATGTCACTCCCATCTTTAAAAAGGGCTCCAGGGGAGATCCGGGAAATTACAGGCCAGTCAGTCTGACATCGATACTGGGTAAGTTGGTGGAAACTGTTATTAAGGAAAGAATTACTAGGCACATTGATGAACAAAAACTATTGAGGCAGACTCAGCATGGGTTCTGTAAGGGAAGATCTTGTCTCACTAACCTGTTAGTGTTTTTTGAAACTTTTTTTTCCCACCATAGAGAACAATGGAGGATATGGGGCAACCTGTTTGGGGGCCCATAGAATTGGACCCCCTGGTCCAATGTTCTTGAAACTTGGTGGGTATCTTGGGGAGAGGCTCCGTCAGCTATCCTGTGATCTTGGAGCCTCTCCCTCAAACCCCCTCCCCTCCAGCCCCCAGAATATACCCTATGTTTTCACCATTGACTTCAATGGCCCATAGGGTATAATGGGGCTGAATTGCCACTGAATTTCTTTCATTCCCTCCTTTCCTTCTTTCTTTTTCCTCTTTCCCTCATTCTTCTCTTCTTTCTTTCTTTCTTTCTTTCTTTCTTTCTTTCTTTCTTTCTTTCTTTCTTTCTTTCTTTCTTTCTTTCTTTCTTTCTTTCTTTCTTTCTTTCTTTCTTTCTTTCTTTCTCTCTCTTTCTTTCTTTCTTTCTTTCTTTCTTTCTTTCTTTCTTTCTTTCTTTCTTTACCTTCTTCTCTTCTCTTTTTCCTCCTTTCCCTGTTTCCCTCCTTCTTCCCTCTCTTTCTTTCCCTCTTCCTTCTTTCCTTCTCTCTACTCTCTCTCTTTCCTTCCCTCTTTCCCCCTTCTGTGGCCCAACTCTCATGAGAAGGAGTTTAAACTTTAAACCCCTTCTCTCTTAGCTCCCCCACCCAGACCAGCTGGGGAAGGGAAGGGGAGGCTTTTGAAGATGCTTCCCCCCTTTTGCTTCCCCTTCTGACATCACTTCCGGTGATGTCAGGGGGTGTGGCATATGCTAATAGCCTAATAGCTCATTAGCATACCATATGCTAATGAGCTCCTGCAGCTGTTCTTCTACGAAAAGACCCCTGTTGATAACAAATCAGCCAGTATCATCATGCCCCTGTATAAATCATTGGTGCGACCTCATTTGGAATACTGTGTACAGTTCTGGTCACCACATCTCAAAAAGGATATTATAGCATTGGAAAAAGTGCAGAGAAGGGCAACTAGAATGATAAAAGGGTTGGAACACCTTCCCTATGAAGAAAGGTTAAAATGCTTGGGGCTCTTTAGCTTGGAGAAACGACGGCTGAGAGGTGACATGATCGAGGTTTATAAGATTATGAATGGGATTGAGCAGGTTGAGAAAGAAGTACTTTTCTCCCTTTCTCACAATACAAGAACTCGTGGGCACTCTATGAAATTGCTGAGCAGTCGGGTTAGAACAGATAAAAGGAAATACTTCTTCACCCAAAGAGTGATTAACATATGGAATTCACTGCCACAGGAGGTGGTGGCAGCTACAAGCATGGACAGTTTCAAGAGGGAATTAGATAAACATATGGAGCAGAAGTCCATCAGTGGCTATTAGCCACAGGGTATAGATGGGAACTCTCAGTCTGGGGCAGGTGATGCACTCTATTCTTGGTGCTGGAGGGGGCAGCAGTGACAGGGCTTCTAGTGTCCTGGCCCCACTGCTGGACCTCCTGATGGCACCTGGTATATTTTGGCCGCTGTGTGACAGAGTGTTGGACTAGATGGGCCATTGGCCTGATTCAACATTGGCTTCTCTTATGTTCTTATGTTCTTATGTTCTTATGTTCTTATATCAAATTTCATTCTGAGTGCTCAGAGTGATACAAACAAGATCCTAAAGTAAATTAACAGCTTCAGTGTGCTTGTCTAATTAAAAGGGTGACCTCAATAGACATCAGGGATCCTAATGTGGTATGAAAAAAGGAAGCAGTGCCTACAATTTCTTTTGGAGGGGTGGTTTGGGCAAAAAGCCCTCAGAGGGTGCCTTTCCTTGAGTGTGCTCACTGTCATTACAGGCCCACTTATTTGCCTTCTGTCTCTGAGCCCACCTTATACTGTGGCCTAGAGGAAAAAAGCACTGTCCAAGCTCTGTTCTGGCCTTACTGCTTACTCTTTCAAAGAGTTAGGAAGGAGGCTGTGACAACATAAAGAAGCAGCAGCAGGATGAGGAGACAGGAGTTGGTAGGAGATCCCCTTCTGTGTGTGGTACTTTGGTGGTAGGCCAACCCCTGACAGCAACCTTAACAGGATGTGGTATGTTATGTATTGGACTATGGACTTCACTCGCGATGAGGATGGGATCTTGAGTGGGTAGGCAGGCCTGCTGAACCAACACCACCAGGGCTGAACCAACACCACCAGGGCGGAGAGCTTCCTGAGGTACCAAGGGAAGAAGACTGACACCTGGCCAATCCAGCGGTTGTTCCAGTCCTTCCATTGGCTACGCTGAAACCCGTGATGGCTGTCAACACAGTTTGATGCTTTTGAACCAGGGCTGGAAGATTGGGACTTATACATCACTCGGTTTGAGTTCCATCTGCATGCCAACAAGATCGAGGATGAGGCTATGAAAACGGCAGTGCTCCTCAGCTCTTGTGGAAGGGCTGTCTTTGATGTGGCCCAGTCCCTAGTGGCCCCAGATTACATACTGACAGTGACCCTGGACAGCATAAAAACTAAGCTGAAAAATCACTTTTCACCTCAGCCATCACAAATTGCCTGCCGGCATGCTTTTTACAAGCGTGATCAGGCTGCAGGTGAAATGATCACTGACTACATGACAGCTCTGCAGAAGGCTGCCTGGCCATGCAACTTCCCAGACCTAGAAGCGGCACTCCTTGACCGATTGGTATGCGGTCTATGGGATGAGATGCAGCAGCAGCTATTCACCAAACTGGCACTCACGTATGCTGTGGGGGGGGCAGAGCAACAACAGAGCTGTGCAGTTGCACCCAAGTCAGCCTCCACGTCGGCCTCCCACAAAAGAATTTTTTTTTAAAAGGACTGCAATTTAACCACTACAGCTTATCAAAATAATGGGGAAGAATAGAGGAGCAAAAGGAGGTAAAAATATCTCCAAAACGATGCCTAGTGCTATCCAAGATAACCAAAATTCTTTGGAAGAGGATTCTCCTCCTCCGTTTGAAATGGAAGTGATAGCAGCTCAAGCAAGTCAAAGCAAAAGGAAGAGAGGGGACTCCTTAACTAAACAACAATTACAGGAAATGTTGTTAGATATGAAACAAGAACTAAAGGAGGAGATTAGAAACAGCATGACTCCTATTATGCATAAATTGGACGAAGTTAACAAAAAGCTCCAGGAAACAGACGAGAAGGCCGAGGTCGCAGTTGCAGGTATGCAAAAGAATTCTAAAGATATAACTGAACTTAAAACTTTTGAAGGATGGGCAAAAAGCAAGCTAATGTTATTAGAAATGAAATCAAGGGAAACTAAAGTGAAATTTCAAAGAATCTCTTTGAACTTTGAACTAAATAAGGACCTCACTACCACTTTAAACCAGTGGTTACAAGGAATTATACAGCTTCCGGGGCCAGTGGTAAACAATACCTTTCATGTAAACCCTCCCCAAATGAGCTCACCTGCATTGATACTGGACATTATGGCACAGCTCAAAGACACAAAGATTAAGAGAAACCTCTTAGAAATCGCAAGGAAAAACAGAGATCTGAAGTTGGAGGACACTCTGGTTCAGCTTTATCCAGACATCCCGTTTGAAGTTTTAAATGCAAGGAAAAATATGCGCCCAATAGCACAAAAGCTTGCTGAGAAGAACATTAGATATCGATGGCTTCCGCTCAGACATTTATCGTTCTCATTTTAAGGGAAAACATTAATAGCTCATGATTTAACATCTGGGGAAGAGCTATTGAAGATGTTGGAATCTAATTCAGGCTAGGAGCTCAAGTGCCAACAAGCAAAAGGAGACAAATGTACTAGAAGATTATAAAGACCCATGCGAGATGAGACTGCAGCTACAAAGAGCTTTTTAATATTTTTTCTTTTTTTTCTTCTTGTTTTGTATTGTCCTTTATATCCTGTTTGCTTGCTCTGTTTCATTTCTCTTCTTTTTTTCTCTCTCTCTCCCTCTGCTTTATATATTCTCCCCCAAGTAAACCAGCCTTGAAGATAAAGTGGGGGGGACTACGCAGGCAGGACGATTGGGTTGTATCCCCCCATCCCTCCCCATTGGGCAAGACCCCCAGTGTGAGTCTTCTCTGGAACAATTCCAGAGTCCCAGGAGAGGCAACGCTGACTAGAAGAGCTCCAGTATGAAGAAGAAGAAGAATACAATTTAGTAAAGACTTAATAGAACTGACTCAAGAAATGGAGAAATATATGGTTAATTTGTACTTTATTTTGTTTTTTTGTTTTATCTCACTGTAACTTATCTTTTTTTTTTTTTCAACAAAAGCGATTCAGCTTTAATAAGTGATTCAGCAGCTCAGAACAGACAACAACACATAGAGCAACAGGCTCTTATTTAAACAGTGTGGGCTAGCATAGCCACGCCCACAGTCAGGTTAATAACCAATGGTGTTACAGAGATAACATCCAATCACTTTGCTTCTCTCTCTCTTTTTTTTTTTAAACAAAATTTTATTGGGATGCGCTCAACATTTTCAACAACGTTACCAATACAATTTGAAAAAATTTCCATCCCATCCCCCCACCCCCCTAATAGGCTTCCAACACTGCTAATAACAAAAAAAGTATATATTAGACGGTAATCAGGTTTAGACTTATATGAATCAACAAACCAGGTAACACATTTCAAATATATAAAACATCTAACTAATTTCAACATATTTTCATATAACAGTATAATACAATTCAGAATTCATTTCACTTCTCATTCAGTATCCATACAGATCTAAATTGTACATTTTCCCCTTCATTCTGTATTCAGTTTCCAAATACAATTTCAAACCTTCCCAATCTTTTATATACTGTTCTGCCATTTGTCCATTTAGCTTTTTTGTCATTTTGTCCATTTCCGCTAAAAACAGCAATTTTCTAAACCAGTCATGTATATCCGGCACCTTCTCCGCTTTCCATTGCTGAGTGAAGGCCATTCTCGCTCGACGTAATCATATACCATAATAATGTCCTTTTTTCCTGTGGAATTCTTTCCATTGTCAAACCTAAGAGAAGAAGTTCCGGTCTTCTCCCAATTGGGATTTTTAATATTTTCTGCATCACACAGTGTATATTAGACCAGTATACCTTTGCTTTATCACATGACCACCATATATGGTAAAAAGAACCCTCTGTTTTTTTACATTTCCAACACTTATTACTCAAGTTCTTATCCATACTAATATTAGCAATCTTTTTTGGTGTCATATACCACCTATACATCATCTTGTAGCAATTTTCTTTTACATTAACACAGGTAGACATTTTAAAGGATCTTTTCCACAAAAACTCCCATGTTTCCATAGAAATTTCTTTGTTCATGTTTATGGCCCATTTTATCATTTGCTCTTTAACAGCTTCATCCAAAGTATATGTAGTCAACAAAGTTTTATACATCTTTGAGATCATTTTTCGCTCTCTTTTCAACCATATATTTTCAAACTCATCATTCTTAGCTCTAAAACCAACCTCTTTACAATCTTTTTTGTAAATATCCCTTATTTGACAATATTGTAACCATCCATACTCAAATTCTAGTTCATTATTTGGTTTTAAAACAGATTTTTTCCCCTCTTTTTGCAACAGTTCTTGGTATTTCAACAAATCATTACCTTTATGTTCTGAAAAAGGATGTATAACTGCTGCTGGAACAATCCACAAAGGCCTCTCGTCGGAAACTGTATCCTTGTACCTGGTCCATGCATCAAACAATGTTCTCCTTACATAATGATGCTTAAACATTGAATCAGCTTTATTTTTCCCATACCAAAGATAGGCATGCCAGCCAAATCTGCAATCGTGCCCCTCAAGAGCTAAGAGTTTTCTATTTTCCAAATTGACCCAATCAGATAACCAAGACATACATACAGCTTCATGATACAAACGCAAATTCGGGACTTGGAAGCCACCTGTCTTTAGTATCGTACATTATCTTCATTTTAATTCTTGGCTTCTTTCCTGCCCAGATGAATTTAAAGATTTCTCTTTGCCATTTCACCAACACTTTCACATCTTTCACAATTGGTATTGTCTGGAACAAAAACATTAACCTGGGCAGTACATTCATTTTGACAACGGCAATTCTTCCAAGAAGAGATAATCTAAGTTTTCCCCATTTTTCTAAGTCACTCTTTATCGAAACCCAGTTTTTCATAATTATTCTTAAACAAGTCTATATTTTTCATTGAAATTTCAACTCCCAAATACTTAACCTTTTTAACCACTTCACATTCTGTCACGTTTTGTAACATTTGTTGCTTTGTACCTATCATATTTTTACACAATATCTTGGACTTATTCTTATTTACATAGAACCCTGAGAGATCGCCAAACTCTTTTACTTTTTCAAATACCTTAGGCATATTATTAACAGGATCTTCAACAATAAACATAATATCATCTGCAAATGCTCGTAGTTTATATGAAAAACCTCTAACATTCAAACCTTTTATGTTATCGTCATCTCTAACCATTTGCAGCAAAATCTCCAAAATCCAGATAAATAACAATGGTGACAGGGGGCAACCCTGTCTGGTACCTTTTCTGACCCGGAACACTTCTGTTGGTTCTGCATTCACAATCACCGTAGCTTTTTGTTCTTTATATATAGATTGAATCATTCTTATAAATTCTGCGCCCATCTGGGATTTCTCAAACACTTTAAACATAAATTCCCAATTCAAATTATCAAATGCCTTTTCTGCATCCAAAAATAAAAAGCCAACTTCTTTTTCCGGGTGTTTATCATAATACTCAATTGCGTCTAAAACAACCCTCATATTGTCTTTTATTTGTCTATTTGGTAAGAATCCGGCTTGATCTTCAGCAATAGTATCTTTCAAGAACCCTTTAAGGTGCTCTGCTAATATTTTTGCAAAATCTTATAATCGTTGTTTAACAGTGAGATAGGTCTATAATTCTTTACATTTGTTAAATCTTGCGTTTCTTTCGGAATTAAGGTGATCGCAGCTTCATTCCAGGAATCTGGAATCTTCCCAGTTCTCCTAATTTCGTTTAAAAGAATCTCTAACACCGGAACCAGGTCTTCATGAAGTTTTTTGTAAAATTTAGCTGAAAAACCATCCGGACCTGGAACTTTGGAAATCTTTGCCTCTCCTATTGCTTTACTGATTTCTTCTTTAGTTATTACAGCATTTAATATTGCTTTCATTTCTAGGCTTGGTTGTATCAAATTAACCTTAGATAAATAGTCTTGCATCTTTTGCAGATCCACTTGTTTTGCTTGAAAAAGAGTCACATAATATTTATAAAATTCCCTCCGGATCCCTCCTGGGTCTGAAATTTCTTTATTTCCATCTTTCAATTTAGTGATTGTTTTATTCTCTCTTCTTTTCTTCAATTGCCATGCCAAATATTTACCAGGTTTATTTGCACCTTCAAAGGACTTCTGTTGCAATTTTTTCAAGTTCCAATATACTTCTTTGTTTAACCTCGCCTCATATTGTTCCTTTAAAATCCTCAATTCTCTCAAAATCTTCTTTTTGCCAGGCCTTTTCTTAAGCTCCATTTCTTTTTTCCGAATATTTTCCGTAATCTCTTTATCTCTTTTCAATTGTTGTTTCTTTTCATTATTATTTATTGCAATCAGGTGTCCTCTCATCACAGCTTTATAGGCCTCCCATACCATTTGCGTCTGTACATCCTTGTTTAAATTCAGTTGAAAATATGTTTGGGTTTCTGTCCTTATTTTGTCCACAATATTTTGTTTGTCCAGCAAATCCTCATTGAGTCTCCATCGGAATTTCTTTCTTTTTTTTTTTTTTTAGTAAATACAGTTTATTATTGGATATATCACATGTTCATACAATTTAAACCTACCTACATATCCATTTTTCTTATTTCCCTTCTCCCCCCCAAACAAGGCTTCCCGCACTGCTCCAACCCCATTAATGTCTCTCTTATTCTGTTACAATTACTTCTAAACTTCTTTTCTCTTACAAACGGTAACAATTCAAAAATCTAATTCTCTTTCATTTTCTTCTTAATAACTATCAAAGCAAATCAAACCACGTTTAATGTCCCAATTTTTCAACAAGTATTTTTGAAAGTCTTTCCAGTCTTCAAAGAAAGTTTCATCTTCTTCGTTGTTTAACTTTCTTGTTAATTTGTCCATTTCTTTCTTTTAACATACGTTGACCATTTTACTGGACTATGGTCAGAGAGAGTTCTAGGTAACATCTCGATTTTGCGTGTCTGCAAGATCAAATTCTCAGTCATCCACATCATGTCTATCCTTGAGAAAGATTCATGTCTTGATGAGTAAAAGGAATACTCTCTATCCTTGGGATTTTTAACTCTCCAAGCATCTTCCAGATGTTCATGTTTAACCAATTGAAAAAAGACTTTCGGAAGTTTGCCCATGCCTTCGTTTCCTTTTTGGGATTTTCTATCAATAACATTATTAACAGTACCATTAAAGTCACCCATTAATATCATTTGCTCATAGGTTAGCTGTCGTAGCTGTTCCCACAAATCCTGGAAAATTTTTTCCTTCGCACCGTTTGGAGCATAAAGGTTAACAATTAAAGTTTTTTTTGCTCTGCAGCATGGCTTCTACTGCCAAAAGCTTCCCTTCATTATCTTTAAAAACTTCTTTTGGTTCCAATTCCTTTTTAATATATATAACAACTCCTTTTTTCTTTTGGGAGGAGAGGGAATAAAACTCCTCTCCTAATCTTTTTTGAATCAAAAATTTAGCATCAGTTTTTTTAATATGTGTTTCTTGCAAACAGACAATATCACATTTTTGTTTTTCCAACCAAAGTCTAACATTTTTTCTTTTTTGAGGTGAATTAAGTCCATTGACATTCCATGATATAATTTGACTCTCCATGTTGTTTTTGTACTTATTTATCAGAGTCTTTAAAGTTATCATTGATGAATCTGGTCATTTGCTCTACTGACTTGATGGTGACTCTCTTCTGCTTGAATGTAAAACTGACACCTTTTGGAATTTCCCATCTGTATCTTATACCCTCTGTTTTCAGTTCGTCAATCAAGTCTTTAAAGAGTCATCTATCCTGAAGAATTGCTCTGGGTAGTTCCTTTAATATCATGATTTTCTTGTTGTCAATTGTGAAATCTTCCTGAAACTGTTGCTTAAATAGATTCTCCTTCAGTTTTTTGGATATAAACTGGACAATCACATCTCTGGGTAATTTTTTCCTTTGCGTAATCGCAGAGTTGACTCTGTACACCACATCAATCTGTGCCGCCACCTTCTCCTCTTCCATTTTTAAAAAATCTGCAACAGCATCCACCATAACAGAATGAATGTTCTCACTTTTGTCTTCAGGGATCCCCCTGAATCTCATATGGTTAAGCATTGCATTGTATTGGACCATCACATTAACTTTTTCTGTTTCTATAGCAACCTCAGCAACATTGGATGCCACTCTCTTCACTCTTTCATCCATCTCATCTGCTCTTTTAGTCAGTGTCTGTATCTCTTTTGTAATCCCAGATAGGTCCTTTTTCAAGACTGATACTTCTGTTACTAAAGTTTTTTCCATCTTTTGTAACGCGTCCATCACTCGTTTCTCCATAGCTTCCATCAGGCCCTGTAGCTTCTTTTCTTCTTTAGCAGCCATTTTCAGGGAGGACCAGGAGTTCGCCCTCTGTCGTTGCCGCAGATCGTAAGCCGTTGTTTAAAATTCATCTAAAACTTACATCAAATTAAAGTCCTTCTTATGCCCACCTAAATCGCTCTAATTTCACTTTTTTCTATTAAGTCTTTTGGTTAAAATCGAAGTATAATTTTTCTGACCTTCTCAAAATGGCGGGCACAATTTCTTTATGGTAGATGGTTCTTCCGGTTACTCACTTCCTGTCCGGCAATCTTAGTTGTCCCCCTTGTCTCTGGTTTCCTCCCTTCTTCCGGCCTCCTTGGTCTTCTCTAGGAAATATTACTTGTCTGGTCTGAGGTCACTTCCTGTTCTGGCGATTTCTGCTGCAGCTAGAGTACTTTTCCACACTAGTTCTCGCGGGGCTTGCTGTTAGTTTCTATTTTAAAGTCAATATTCCAACCTCAGGAATGTTCAACAAACCGGCTTTTTGGCCTTTTTTAGCTGTTTAACTGCTCTTTTTCGGAGTCGGTGTTAGTACAAAAGATACAGCACGATCATGCACTTCATCAGATGTTGTTTACTCTCAGCCAAAACGCGTCTCCGGTGAGCAATTTTAAAAAGTTACCTTCAAAGTCCGTGTCTTGTTATAGCAGTGTTTCCTTGATATCAGTTTCAGTAGAATGCCTTGGAAGTCTGGGTCATGCGTTCTTATGTTGAGAATCCAACTCAGTGGGGTCTTGTAGAGAATTTCCGAAGTGCCTTCTAGGGGGGAGGGGATCAAGGCTGGTTGCGACGCTCTTTAAAGCCCCGCTATCAGCCAATCTCAACTCCCTCTCGGGCCAAGGCTCGCTGCCAGTCACCCCCCTGCCTGGGGGGATCTGCGGTGGGCTATATGAAGCCCACCCTGTCGTCAAGACCCTCCGTATGCTCTGGGAGCTCTGAGAGCAAGCCAGAACACGTCAGGATGCCATGAACCCCAGACTGGAAGCCCTCACTGTAACTTATCTTAACATAATGATTCAGAAATGAAATATATATAGATCACATGGCCACCAAATAAGGAGATTTAATGGGGAATTATGGTAGATAGAGTAGACAAAGGTATAAGTACTGGAGCAATTTTGAGAGGCAGTAATATTAATATAAGCATGCCAATTCTACAGGAATATTAAAAGGTTATGATTTATTAATGAAGTAATAGCAGAATAGGATTGGCAGTTTGTGGAAGACTACTAACAAAATGTCAGATTTACCATTTGTTGTGATATATTTGTAAATAACTTGTAAGAATTGGAAAAATCAATAAAATCTAAATGAAAAAAAAAGTACAGTGGGGTCTACACAGAAGCTATCACTGCCGAAGCCACCAAACAGTCAATGCGAGAGGTACGAGAGGCCAGCAGCCTGACCCCACCTAAGCTTGACAAATCGGTGCATCATGAGTCAGCCGATGAGTCAGAGGTGGAGGCTGACGAGGTCCACAAGACCCACTTTGCGAATTGGAAAATGGTGCCTGACAAGCAGTTGCAGAAGCGAGCCTGCGCCGGGTGTGGTGGCGACCATGATTGGGACTGTTGCTGGGCTTGGGACATTAAATGCCAGGCCTGTGACAAGCAGGGCCATGTGGCCAGAGCGTGTCATGCCACCCACAAGAAGAAATCACCACCACCATCTCCATGGGCATGCCGCCGGGGCCGAGGTGAGGACAATGCGAGGTCTGCTGACTGCCATCTGACAGCCTGCTGTTCCTGTCCATTGCCCATCCTGAGCACTGGATCTGGAACCAAGAAAAAGATTAAGGTCACCATGCTCCTAGATGGTGAACCCTGTGAAATGGAGGTCGACTCCGTGTCAGCGTTGTCCGTCATCTCCACCGAGATGCTCCAACAGCTGTTTTCCAGGAGGAATCGGTGCCGTCTACAGCCCAGCTGGGTACATCTATCCAACTTCCAAGGTCGACAGATTCTGATGGCTGGCACGGCACAGTTTGAGGTACAATTTAAAGGCTTCAAGGGAACACTAGGTCTCCTTATAGCAGAAGGGAGGAGGGCCAGCTTGCTGGGGCTAGACTGGTTTGACACACTGTGAATAGCAGTCACAGAGGTCAATCAGGTGGCATCACACCCTGACCTAAACTCCATCTGCAAAGAGTTCCCATTAGTGTTTGAGGGGTCCTTGGGCAAGTATACGGGCTTGCCCATGACATTTGATCTAGATCCCACAGTTGTGCCTATCCGGCTGAAGGCCTGGACTGTTCCTATTGCCCTGAAGCCTCGCATTGAGGAGGAACTGGACAAACTGTGCAAGGCATGCTAGAGCCAGTCTCCCATGCTAAATGGGAAATGCCCATTGTGACTCCTGTGAAAGTGGATGGTTCCATTCATATATGTGCAGATTATAAATGTACTTTTAATAAAACTTTGCAGCAGCATGCCTACCCTGTCCCAGTGATTAGCCATGTCCTAGCGTCACTGGCCAGAGGCCAAATATTTGCAAAACTTGACCTCGCACTGGCCTACCAGCAGCTGCCTGTGGACAAAAGTGCGGCAGAGGCACAGACAATCATAACTCAAAAGGGTGCATTCAAGGTCAACAGGCTGCAGTTTGGGGTTAATGTGGCCCCAGGCATAATCCAGGGTCTCATGGAGGGGCTCCTCTGGGGCATTCCAGGGGTTGTGCCCTACTTCGACGATGTGATTATTGCCAGTGCAAATGCTACCAAATTGGCTGAGCACCTACGGACAGCGTTGGGGTGTTTCCAGGAAATGGGACTTAAGGTCAAGTCCAAGAAGTGCCAGATCAGGGTCCCGAGAGTAGAGTTCTTGGGATTCCTCATTGACACAGAGGGAGTGCACCCCACCGACAGCAAAGTCGCTGCCATTCAACAGGTGCCACGGCCGTCTAATAAAAAAGAGTTACAATCTTTTATAGGAATTCTTAACTTCTAACATGCATTCCTGCCTCACAAGGCATCTATCGCTGAGCCATTGCACCAGCTCTTAGACAAAAAGGCTGAGTGGGGGTGGCAGGAACAGCATGAGTGGGCTTTTCAAGCTGTAAAGGGGTTTTTGACGTCAGGCTGTGTCCTGATGCACTATGATGAGCACCAGCCGCTTGTCCTGGTGGCAGATGCGTCATCCTATGGCATTGGGGCGGTCCTGAGCCACATCATGCCAGATGGAAAAGAGGCGCTGGTGGCATATTACTCTCACACCCTGTCCGGGGCCAAGAGGAACTATGCCCAAATTGACAAAGAGGGATTGACTTTGGTCGCAGAAATCAAGAAATTCCATGACTTTCTATATGGGTGCCGGTTCTTCCTGGTAACTGATCATAAGCCGCTCCTTGGACTATTTGCCCCAGAGAAGCAGATGCCACACATACTGTACCCCTGCATGTTGTGGTGGACAGTGTTCTTATCTGCATATGACTATGAACTGGTCCACAGGCCGGGAAAGGTGATCGGTCATGCCGACGCACTTAGCCGCCTTCCCCTGCCTGGCCCTGCCATAGATCCAGCTCCAAAGGTTGAGGTAATGGCACTGGAGATGCTGCCAGAACTCCCGGTACATGCCGCGGACATTGCTGAGAACTCGGGCAAGGACATTATAATCTCCTGGGTGCTCAACTGGGTGTGGAGGGGATAGCCGGTGGGCCAGGTTGGGGCTGAATTTGCACCCTACAGCTCCTGACAGCATGAACTCTCAGTTCACAAAGGGTGTTTGTTATGGGGAAATCGGGTTGTTGTGCCCCCCAAACTGCGCAAAAGAGTACTCGAGGCCCTGCATGTGGGGCATCCAGGCATTGTCTGGATGAAGGCGCTGGCTCGGTGTTATGTATGGTGGCTGCGCCTTGACCAGGACATTGAGGGCTGGGTCAAGGTTTGTCAAACATGCCAGGAGTTGAGGCCAGAACCTCCACAGGTGCCGGTGCAACATTGGGAGACCACACGCTTGCCTTGGTCCCGGTTGCATATAGACTTTGCCGGGCCATTCCAAGGGCAAGTATTCCTAATTGCTGTGGACTCCTATTCGAAATGGCTCGAGGTCATACAGATGATGGCCATGACGTCAGCGGCCGTGATTAGGGCACTCCATCTTCTTTTTGCCACCCACAGTCTGCCCCATGCCATCGTGAGTGACAACAGGGCTCAATTTACCTCAACTGAGTTCCAGGTCTTTTTGCAGGCAAACCTGATTAAACACATCACAGCGACGCCATTCCATCTGGCCACAAATGGTCAGGCCAAATGAATGGTACGGTCTACAAAAGAGTCACTGTGTCAGATGCCTGTTGGGGACTGGAACCAAAAGCTAGCATCCCTGTTGTTGTACCAGCACTTCACACCTCACACAACAACAGGAAGGAGCCCGGCGGAGCTTTTGATGAACCAAAGCCTTTCTTTGCTACTGGACAGGTTGCATCTGGACTTGATGTCCAACAAGCCAATATGAACAGAGTCACCTACTACACCGCAATTGTTCCTGAGGGGAGACACCGTATTCACCCGAAACTATGGTGAGGGTCCCCCATGGATTCTGGCAACAGTGACCTCTTTCTCGGGCCCTCTATCTTACGTAGCATCATTGGCCAGTGGCAAGCATCTCCGACAACACATCGACCAGCTCCAGAAATGTTAGGTGAGCAGTCCAGATGGAGAGGAGCCCAAGGAAGAGGAGAGCCCAGAGCCTACCATCATGGAAGCAGAGCCTCTGCTGCCCATGGACACACACTTACCCGAAGCCGAGCCTGACCAGCCACAGAGTGCTGGGGACTGTGATCCGGTTAGCCTGCCAGCAACCTCACCAGGTAACCTACCAGCAGCAGCTGCTGTGTCACTCTCTCCACACACCACTGAGGCAGCTCCCCCATCTAGAACTGTTAGGTGTTCCACAAGAATGCGGGGACATCCAGCCTACCTAAAAGACTTTGTGTGTTAAAGATATGGACACATCTTAGGGGGGAGGGTGTTATGTATTGGACTATGGACTACATGCTGAGCTTCAGTCTGAGGCTCATAAGAACTCTGGTATCCTGAACTGCACATTCCGATTGGCTGCTCCTGACAGCAGGCCAATCAGAGCATAATAGTATGCTTGGAGGGAAAGAACTCTATTGGCCTTTATCGTGTAAATATGAGTGGTTCTTACCATTATACTGGGCATGGTTTTCCCAGCCTGGGATGTTTAAAAGGAGCTCTGGCTCCTATGGTTTTTATGTTGGATCGTTTGTACTGAATAAAGTTGAAATCTCTTGGTTAAGAGCTGCCTGAGTCTGATACACTTCATGGTATATGGGCCTAATCTAAATATACATTCCAATAGCATATTACCTTGAAAGACAAATGTTTGACACTGACTCTATATGCTCCTGGTGGTCTGTTCTTTTCTTCACCAATGGAAGCTTCCAAGTTTTAAGTTCAGCACATGTGACAAGGGGGTAGGGTTAAATTGATGCCAATCCAAGTTGGGAAATTAGAGGAGATATGGGAGTGGAGCCTATTGAGAGCAGGGTCTGCTGAGTGGAGGGACCTGAGTGGGTTATGTGCTCTAGAGACTCTCTGACCAAGCATTTTCTCTAGGAGGATGGATCTCTGTTGCCTGGAAATCAATTATGATTTCAGGAGAACTCCAGGCCCTACATGGAGGTTAGCAGCCCTAGGTAGGGTGGACCTGGATTCCCACTTAGTTTTAACCATAAGCAGTTAAAGCTTATGGGTGAAAATATCTGCTGCTTAGTTGAAAATGCCTGTGATACTCCTTCTGTTTTATTACTGATAAATAGTGTTTCCCTTTTTTTGTACCTTAATCTCAGGGGGGTTTTGCCTTGAGTTTTCTCCCCATTTGCAGGTTTTGTATTTGTTGCTTCTTTGTGATTCTGTGGATAAAGTGCAGTTCTATATGCTCACTGGAGGGCTCTAGAAGGGGAGGGAAGCATGTACAATAAAAGTTTTGTGGGTGACCAAAAGCGATAATCAAACAGTGCATGTAACATATTGCAGTCTATTCTGGTCTGTCTATCAAAGACAGTGCTTATGAAAAGAAAAAAACAGGGACAGGTGTGTTCTAGTACAGTGGCTCAAATTTTATAAAATAAACCACTTTGATAAGAAAAGAGAAATGGTTGCACCACCCCCTTTCATATGCTTTCCTTCCTACTGCTGAGTGTTTGTGTCAGTGAAAGAAGAAGGAGGACAGTTTTAATTGTGTTTTGTGAAATCTAACTTCAGGATTAACAACTCACTTCTGAAAGCTGGTGCCAAGCGGAGGGGCTTCTTTTATACAAAGATGTCCTAACCCTAGTGGCATGACTGCTAATTTGACTTTTCTCTTAATCTCTTGCAAAATACGGAGAACAGAAGAGAAGCTATGCACATGCTAATGGCTCACTTTCTTCGTGCTTCCTCTCGCTCCCCAAGAATGTGCAGTGTGTGTAGAGCTGAGCTGGAACAAAGATACACTAATTATTCTCCATTAATTTGTCTGCTTGAATGGTCCTAAATACTAGAGTGATTAATTAGCGCAAGGCAGTGAGGGCAGGATGTCACACCCTTCTCTGCGCTTAAGTGTCGGCAAGGTTATGCTCAAGTGTTGACAACAGCATATCTTTAATTTTCTTCAAGAAGAAAAGTTTAGTCAGTACAATTAATTTGAGCTTGGCTGGCTTTCAGGAATAAATGTAACATACGGAATAATATTACTGCTGCACACATACATTTCTCCCCATATCCTTAGGGTACAGTAAAACTTTTGGGGGGTGGGAGAACTCACTTATCGAATATTGTTTTTCTATAATTGTTTCAAATTGGCTTAATTACCTTTGTGAGTTCTGCAGTTAAAAGAAATCAGAGCGTAAAACAGAAATTATTATCTATAATGACTTCAGATGGGGGGGAAGTTATAGATGTGTTACCAGACATGCATGATGAATTGAGAGATGCAGACAGACAATGTCAGTACAGTTTTGTATCCTTTTATTTTTAAGCTCTCACACTGGGACCTGCTGATAAATGTGTGCCAATGTCATTTTATAAAATTATGGACTCCTTAAAACTACACCCCCCCTCACTCCAATAAGGCAAGCAAATTAGATCAAAGTAACCTGAAATTAACATAGAGCTATTCATGTCATATTTCACCTGAGATCATGATTCATTCATCTTCATTGTTCCAGCACTTGCTTTACACAAACGCCATGCTTAACAGACAGTTGTTAAAGGAATAGATAGCAGTAATGCAGTGCAGTTCCCTGCAATTACTTTAATAATAATGGGAAAGCTTTTGTATAAATTTGTGGACTGAATTTGTTTTTCTCTTCTGTATCATCACTACAAAAGAGCTTCTGTTCTTCCAGGTGTTACACTGCTTCAGAAATGGAATGTTTGTACTTGGAAAGCAGCTAACTAATGCTTTTATTCTGCTCGTAGAATTCTTGCCCTAACTTTCCTCTTGATTTTGTGCTTTTTAGTTCATAGGCTTTGAAATGCAGAGATGGGGAAGGATTAATGGGATTCCAAGGCAGCACCACTGGAAGGCCTGGGAAAACCATGCTGAATAAGTCTTCAGGTAATACCAAAAGGCGCTTCCCACTAAGTTGGAAATCTGTCAGTTGACTGCTCCATTGACTGACAACCATGTGACCACTCCCAACTTTGTTAAAATAATTAACAAAGCTGCTGAACAAATGGCCTTATGACAACAGCCTAGTGAAATTTCTCCTACAGCTCTTCCACTGTAATTTTCAGGATCTTCTGACAAGAAGCAGAAATGATAACAGAGATGATATTCGTTTTCTTTATATACCACTAGACAGCTGGCATTTTGGATCTTTTACTTAAAAATGTGACTAAATTTTGTGAGAACTCTGGTTTACTTCAGAAGCTCAAGTTTCTTTTATGGTTTTCCTTACCATATTAAGGACAAGGCGGGTAGCCGTGTTAGTCTGTCTGTAGCAGTAGAAAAGAGCAAGAGTCCCATACCTTAAAGACTAACAAAATATGTGGCAGGATATGAAGAAGTGAGTAGTGACTCACAAAAGCTCTTACCCTGCTACACATTTTGTTAGTGTTTGAGGTGCTACTGGACTCTTGCTCTTTTCTACTGCTACATATAAAGGATGTTTGGCAGAAATAGTGCTGTTAATATTGCTGTGAATTTTCACATCAGCTGCATTTAATCCAGCAATCCATTCAAGCAAGGATCATGGATCTAATCTACTTTTTCCTTTTCCCCCATAGCCATTCCTGACCCCAGGAAAGTTGATTTCTAACTCTACAGGGCCCACATGGAGTAACAGCCAAATGGGTTGGTGGGCTGCACTGAAAGGGTGCACTTCTCTCCTCTCCTCCACCAATGTCAGGAGGGGATCTCATCCCCCCCAGCTACGATGTCCATGAGGGTTCCTGGGGTCAGAAATGGCTGCTGGGAGGAGGGGAAATCAGGAAAGATCCCTGGTCTTCAGCATCTTCTGCTGACAAATCTCTGGATCCAGCCCACTTAATGTAAAATGCCACAGATATGCTGTAAACATTGAAAAGGGAAATTTGTCAAAATGTATAGGACAACAATGGCCTTCCTGATTATCCATGAAATGAAATGCCAAAAACTATATAAAATATGTTTAAATACATTTGATTTCATTTAAAATCTTTTTTAAAAGGGGAAAATAGAGAGAATAGAAAAAATAGGATAAGGCAAACCAGCTATGGATCATCTATAACCATATGGAGAATTAAAAAGCCGATTATCTGGAGGGGAAAAGAGATCCATACTGTAGAGCTTAATCAACACAAGTGAGATCTCCAGAGGGGCTATTTTGATGTCTAAACATAAGACAGCCACTAGAATACTATTTTAAACAATAATATCTCAGATTACATAAAGCAGTTGAAGAAAGCTGCTTTCAGCTTTGGGGACCCTAAGTTAGGTGGAAAAGCACCTTAAAGTATTTTAAATAAAGACATAAATAAAAATAAACTTACCATTTTAAAATGTGTGGCCTTAAAGCAAAAGATCAGTTTCGATGGATGGACAGACCTGCCCCCCTCCCCCAAGTCTCAGCCTCCATGCAGAAGACAGAAAAACCAAGAAGGGGGAAAGTATAAGAGAAGGGATGAAAGCCAGCTTTCCCCCATTGCTCTTTTCTAATACTGCTATCACTGTAGCTTAGGTATGACCCAAATATAGCCCATAAAAATGTGCATGTCTTGCACATAGCCTTGGTTTGTTAGGATGTCCAGTCAGGATATGGGAGATCCAGGTTCACACTTCACATTACCACTCTCCCGTGAAGCTTGCTGAGTGTCCTTGGGCCAGTCTTTCTCAGCTTCACCTACTCCACAGGATTGTTGTAAGGATAAAATGAAGGAGAAGATATCAATATTGTAAGCTGCTTTACATCCCCATCAGGGTAGAAAGCATAGTATAAATATCTAAATAAATAAATAAACAGTGAGCAGCAGAGAAAAATCTGATATCGCTTTCAAAGCATATAACACAAGCAAGTCTATTTGCTTGCTTCTAGGTTTACATGGTTGAAGCATGAATCCAGCAGACAATGCCAGACACATTTACAACCCATTTGCTAATATTTATTATTGAATTAGAGTTTCATCTGATATTAATCCACCATCTCTAATGAACTGTATACCAATTCAGATTCAGTGGATATGTGGTGATACAAAGCTTGGGCAGTATCAATACAGAGGTTAAAATCCTGTCCTATTCACCAGTTTTCTCTTTGTAGACTATTTTTTTTCCATTTGAAAAGTCGGGATCCAGTCCTCTAACATGCTATGCTTATTTGAGAGAATTCCTACTGTGTAGAAAACCTGAGCATTTTTCATTCCATTCTTGAAGAATACTTTTGAAGCCTAAGTGAAGCAATTACTTTTCTGCTCCCTTTCCCTTCTGTGCAATTCACATTTTCTCATTTTGTACCTACATTAATTACCTGACATGTTACAGAATTTAAACAGATATTTTCTCTGCTGCCATTTACCTGCTACCTGCTGTTTACTAGTATTTGTTTTCTGATAATGCCTGAAAGATGGAAATTACTTAAAATCCTATTTGGTAGAAAAAGCCTGGAGTATTCTAAGCTTTATCAAAGAAGAATGTGAATTTCTTCTTATTTCAGAGGTCTAATCCTGAGCAATTAGACTAAGCACAACACAAATGTTGTTCTATACGACTGGCAGGTCATCATGGGGAGAAGCAGTTCTGGATTTTGGAGGCTGTCATTCCCATGACCCCCATTTTGAACATCAGCCTTCAGGAAGGTATTCAGGGGAGGAAAATGCTACAAAACCCACCAGATCCCTGATAACTACTGATTAGCCATGTATTCCATTCCTGATGGACAGACAACCCTGAGTGTATTGTTCTGTAGTTGTTTGCCCCATTTACAAAATGAACGAATGCCTAACCACTAAAATACTTCTAACGTATTAATTAAGATGATGGCAGATTTTTAAAATTTCCCTTCTGCAATGTGGCTTGGCTTGTTTGTGTGGATCATGTGTAAGTATCTGTCACAGACACTGCTTGGGGCTTCTCAAGACCTTACAGGGGACTGCATAACAAGTCTCACAACAAGTTAAAAGGTTCAGTCCAGTAGCTACTTGGAGCAGTCAGACAACAACTTTCTGTACAGTGTCACAATAAGTTTTGTTGGAGGAAGAATTCTGTGTCTGTAGTAAGTATGTTTGGGGACAAACCAGACACAGTGCTAGGAGTTCCATAAATGTTGCAGACAGCAATTTCTAAACATAACAGGTGTTCAGGGCTCAATAGGGGACCATAGCACAAGGGAAGTTTTCCTCCTAGGCTTGCCAGCCTCCAGGTGGACCTTGAAGATCTCCTGGAATGACAGCTTCTCTCTAGATGAAAATAGTTGCTTCAGAGGGTGGACTCTATAGCATTATAACCCAGTAAAGTAACGGCCCTCTCCAAATGTTGTCCTCTCCAGACTTCACTCCCAAAGCTCCAGGAATTACCTAACCTGGAGTTGGCACCCTTACTTCCTCCTAGTACCATTTGCCCACCCTAGAAGTATAGCCCTGCAGAGCTGCTACTTGCTCCATTTGAACTTTGCCATGAGTCCTTTCAGGGCACAAGCTTAACCCTCCCTCTCCCCCACCCATGACATACTGTCTAGACAAATTGGACACCTGCATACCTCCTATTTAACAAACAAAATACAAAGAGTGCCATTCCCAGAACTCTCAGCTTCCCATCTGGTTTGGCCCTTAGTGATATGTGTGCTGGGAAACTGGAATTTCTCTCACCAATAAATGCATGCAGTGGGATCATCTGATTGTGGACACTGAACAGCAAATTAATAGCCACTATGTATTTGATGTAAAACCACATTCTGTGGAAAGGCTTTAAGCCCTTCCTTACCCAAGCCTTTTCTAAAACTTTATAAAAGAAACTACAGGCATCATTATATGAACTTGATATTCACTTTAGGATGTGAATTATTAAAAAGGAAAGCAAAGGAAGTTCAGTTTTGACTATCAGACGTCACTGGAGGGGGCAGTAGAAATGTCAAATAAAATAGGTGTGAGGTCTGCACAATGGAGTCGTCCATGTATTTTGCACTGCTATATCAGGGTCACAGAAGGTGTTTTATTAGCACAGTCAACAATAATATCGTGATTTTTATTAGTAGGGAAAGAGTGAGAGACTACTAATTATTTTCCAGCCTGAGGGGCATTTCCCCCCCTGAAATGACTGTTAATTTGATCATTGTCGTGCAGTTCACAGATTTACATGAACTTATTTCGGTATGACACATGGTTAAGAACCAGACTATGACTGTTGCTTTATTAATGACTTTCAGCGAATGTATTAAAAAGTGCTAACCATGAGGGTGTAAGGGTTGATATTGATAGTATACTGAAGGTCAAACCTTTTTGGAAGAAGCCTGCCTGGAGCTTTTTCTATCTGATATTTTCTTTGTTCATGCTATGGGATGTTAAGCCTGCAAAAATGAAATAAGATCCCAGAGAAATAAGAAATGTTGCAATTGACTTCAATGTAACTATAGAAGCTAATATATAATCCTTAACATGCCCTGTTCTGTGGATGCCTAAATGCAGAGTTTGGACCAGGAACAGATAATGCAGATCTTTCTGTAAACCTGAGAAAAGCCCCAGGTTTGCAGAAAAATCTGAAATCTTAACAAAATAATACATTGAGAAATTAAAACATCCTAACATAATAGAAGCAGAGCCTGTTCCTTTAAGAAACAAATGCCTCATTGTGTGGGTTGCTAGGCAACCATAACAATACTGCCAGCCTTCAACTATTTCTTTCACTAAAAGGCAAAAGGAGAGCCCTTTCCAGAGTTAATTTGGCCTCCCAATCTCCCCTGCTCTCCTCCCTCATTGGGATGAGCCCTGGAAACAACCAACAGGTGGCTCTCTACCACATGACTTGTATAAGTCACCCAGGCCTAGTAGCAACCACCTGGTGACTTACTACTATTCAACAGAAGTCAGCACACAAAAGCCAGTGTGATGTAATGGTATGAGTATCAGACTAGGATTTGGGACACCCAGATTCGATTCCCATTCTGTGAGGAATTAATGACCTTGGGCCAATCTCTTAATTTCAGCACTCTCTCTACTTTTCAGGGCTGCTGTGATGATAAAATGGAAACAAATAGAACAATGTAAGCTGCTTTAGGATCCCTTTCAGGAGAAAGCCAGGGAATAAAAGAAGTAAATACATAGTAAACATAAATGAAGGGGGAGCTGATATAAGGTTGGTTAATGGGTGGAAGGAAGTATGGAAAGCTAAGGATATGAAGGTTGCCAGGAGGAGGCAGATACAGGAGAAAATGAAGTGCCTCCTGCAAGTCCTTTTAGTTCTCCACTATACAACCGTTCCTGGCCCAGCAAGTGGTACTGGAAACTGGCAACTGTGTCATAGTTTTCCTGGGTAGAGGCTACCAGGGGTAGGGAAGCAGTGAAAACTGAAAACAGGGCAGATGAGAGTAGGCAGGGTGGTGGATAGGAAGGAAAGTGCTTTCAGGGAAGCGAAAGAAGAAATAGTGGGGGAAGGGAAAATGAGATGTGCCCCAGAAATTCTTGTATGTCCTCCATTTTTATACACATAGAGAGACTTCTCTGCAAAATTTTAAGAGTTTATCATTCTTAGATAAAGCCTTAGTCAGCAAATATTTCTGAAGTTAGTTGGTATATGTATTACAAAACAAATAAAATATTAAGGAATTACCTGTTGATCAGAGCAAAATTCTTAAGACTGTGCCTCAGCTGTTCATATATCATTTAATTGTGTTCTTGTATCTGTAGTATCCTCTCTGTGAGTGGATGTATTATACCTTATTTCTATACTTTTCTTTTATCGAGGCAGAATCCTCATGATTTTATGAGTGAGAGTGAAAGAATATGCAAATTTATCTTTCACCTGGTTCTGCTATATTGTCTTTCCTTCATCTTTTCTTCATTCCCCCTCTTTCCTTTTTATAACTAACTAGGAATAAGGCCTGTTGTGGTAATACATACAACAGGCTCTAGAAAGAGGCTCTGGGTGGATGCCCTGGTCTTGGGCACTCAGCGTCAATTTGCTGTGGTGACCTCAGCAGGGTATAATAACACAGAGCTTACCGTTTTCTGATCTCTGCCATGTGAAGAGCAGTTGTAATTCTGAGTGATCTCCAGCCCTCCCCTGGAGATTGGCAACAATTTTTACCCAGGAGGAAATGGCTTGTTTGGAGGGTGGAGTCCATGGCATTGTACCTGTCTGAGATCCCACCCCTCCTCAAACCCCACCTTCTCCAGGCTCAAATCTCCAGGAATTTCCCAGCCTAGAGTTGGCAACCCTATGTTCTTCCCTGCCAACCATCAAACTACCTTTATGTGCCCCTTTGACTTCAGCTTTCCATCTCCTCCCTCCTCCCTCCTGGATAGCAGTTGTATTTCTAAGTGATCTCCAGTTCTCCCATGTAGATTGGCAACAATGGTTCCCCAGGAGGAAATGGCTGGTTTGAGAGGTGGAGTCTATGGCACTATACCTGTCTGAGGTACCACCCCTCCTCAAACCCCACCCTGTCCAGGCTCCACCCTTCAAATCTCCAGGAATTTCCATACCTAAAGTTGGCAACTTTATCTCCTTCCCTCTCAGCAGCCTCTTCCTAGGCAAAGTTCTGTCTTTCTCGTTAGTGGGGAGCAAAGCAGCTTATTTCATTCTCCTCTTCTGCTTTGTGATCTCTACAGCAACCCTGCAAGGTGGGTTAGGCAGAAAGTCTGTGGCTGATCCAAAATTACCTAGGCAGCTTTCATAGGGAGGCTCCTGCTGAACAGGAGCAAGCAGCCAGGGCTAGTGATGCCATGCCAGTCAGGAGGCATGAAGTCACCCCGAGAGTGCTGGCAGGCCTAGGGTTGCCAACAAAGACAGATTGATGCAAAGGAGGCTGGAAAAGTCTCCATATCTCTATTTTGCCTTAAATTGGTTTTGATGTCAGCAGAGTGAGAAAATGCCAGAAGCTCTGGATGGGTGCCCCATGGTAAATGGACCAAACAGATCTTCTTTGTGGTCTCTGTGCATCACACCTATGGGATTATGCACCTGTGCTGATTCAAATTGGTGATATACAAAGCTCACAACGGGATTTTTGCACCTCAGTCCCAGGCATGTGCGGGAACCCCACTGCGCATGCCCAAGGGGGTGGGGCATGGACATCCTGCCAGTTCTCTTCTGATCGCCATGCTGTTGAATTCGTTTCTTTTTTCTGGGCCATTTATTTTCTTTGTTTTCGTTTCTGCTCAAAAACTTTTTAAAAAATTGTTTTTGAGGGTCGCTGCTGCCTCTGGCTGCCTCCCCCCTCTCTTTGAGGTAAATCTCTTTTCGCCTCACATGAGGGCTCTTTTTCTTTTTGTGCCAATTTTTTGTTTTATGGCCAAAAAGTGGGGGTGTTTTAAGACGTGTGTCGGCTGTGGCAGTAAATTTGCCCCCTGTGACAGGCACACACTCTGTATTCTCTGCTTTGGGGAAATCCATCACCCAGAGACTTGCTGCCATTGCTTGAAGTTCTCCAACCAGACATGGAAAAATAGAGCTGCGAGACTCCAAGTGACACTTTGGGAGTTGGCGTTGGCCCCTTTATCCAACATAAAGATGCCTGCTGTGACTCCTCCAGACTCTCAACTCATGGTGCCTCCATCGACATCGGTTGGTGCCCCGGCATCGGTCCCACCTCACCATCCAAAGTTGGCATCAGACGTGGGACTGTCTTCTTCAAAATGGTTGGCGCCGAATGAGGCTTCCTCCGTCTCTACGTCAGTTAAGAAGAAGAAGAGAGATAAGCACAAAAAGGAAGTCTTCTCTTTAAAAAATCGCACATAAGTATCACAAGCTGAGTGGTGTCAGCATGCAAAAGGGCTCTGCATTGCCCCTTCTCAGTGGGCACAACCCGATATTGATCACCCTCCTGCACTGGAGCTGCCTGTGATACAACCCTTACTCTCCCATTGAGTTACTATTTCCATTTAACCATCCATCCCTCCATCCATACCTTCGATTTGCAATAGGAGGCAACCACTATCAATACAGGAGTCTACTGTTTGGCCTTAGAATGGCACCACAGGTCTTCACCAAGATGATGGTGGTTGTTGTAGAACATTTCTGCCTCTGTGGCCTCACGGTATTCCTGTATTTAGATGACTGGCTTCTGGTCACATTTTCCAGGGACCTTCTCATACTACATGTTTCCCAGACCCTCAGTGTCCTTCGTTCCCTGGGTCTCCAGGTCAACCACAAGAAGTCACAGCTGGTTCCTTCTCAGAAAGCGCAGTTCATAAGGGTGTTACTCGACTCCATGGAAGGCAAAGCTTTCCTTCCCCAGGACAGAGCTTTCATTCTAGCTACCCTTACAGAACAGATTTGGCTCCACGACACAGCTTCTGTGTTCCAAATTCAGCGCCTTCTAGGCCTGATGACAGCTACAACTGAAGTCCTTTGCTTCACAAGAATGCTCCTGCATCCACTTCAGCTCTGGTTCTAAGGCACTTCAAGCCCCTACGAATGAGCCAATTGGTTCATCTCTCTCTGTCATGAGAAGCACACGATTCCCTTCTTTGGTGGACACTGATGTACAACCTGGTGCAGGGTGTCCCTTTCCATCCCCTTACTCCTGGTCTCACCCTTACAACCGACGCCTCTCTGTGGGGATAGGGAGCCCACCTCAACAACCTCTTTGTAGGTCACAAGTGGAATGCCTTGACTTCAAGCAATCACATCAGTTTTTTAGAACTTCTGGTGATCAAGCTGGCCCTTCATTGTTTCCAGCCTGTTCTCATGGGGAAATTGTGTGGCTGTATTGACTGACAATACAACAGCTCTCAGTTATGTCAACCAACAGGGAGGTACGGTCTCCTGCAGTCTCTGCCACCTTGCACTGGACCTTTAGGCCTGGTGCATAACTCTGCACATTTTCCCATTGCTTCACACATAGCTGGCAGTGCCAATGTGCATGCAGATCTGCTCAGCAGGGATCTCTCTCAATACCACAACTGGGAGCTGAATTGGACCTACCTACGCCCCAGATTCCAAAAGTGGGGTACGCCTCACATTGATGTGTTCACAACTCGAAACAATGCGAAGTGCAGCCTGTTATGCTTCAGGGGTGTGTGAGATCCCTAGGCCTTGGGAGATGGGCTCATTTACCCTTGGGACAACAACTTCCTCTACATTTTCCCTCCTCTACTGCTTTTGTTAAAGACGGTCCAAAGGCTGATGAGGGTTCACACGAGATGCAAGGCAACCTTGGTTCGCCAACCTCCTATTGTTGACCAAAGGTCGCCATCTCCTCCCACTGGTCCCAGATCTGCTCCTAGCAGAGGGTGGAGCTCTGCTGTTCCACAAGGTTCAGAAGCTCAAGCTAACAGCCTATCTTGTGGGCAACTAATGTTTTCGGCTAGAGTTACTACAGTGTTACTCAATGCCAGGAAGGACTCTACACGTTGTTCCTACAGTGGGAAGTGGTCTCATTTCTCAGCCTTCTTACAGCCCTCCAATGTATCTCTGGCTTCAGTGACTCTGGACCAGATTCTAGATTTTTTGCTTTCGCTGGCCGAGAAGGGCCTCTCCCACTCCTCCATCAGAGTCTACTTGTTGGCCATTTCTGCCTACCACTCTGGTTTCGAGGGTTTCTCTGTCTTCTCTCACCTGGTCTCAAAGAGATTCCTGAAAGGTCTCCTCCACTTATATCTGCCGATACATTCACCAGTACCTTTGTGGGACTTGCTGCTGGGGCTGCGCCACCTGATGGGAAAACCCTTTGAGCCTATGGCAACTTGCGAACTGAAATATGCCACATGGAAGACTGCCTTTCTCATTGCCATTACCTCAGCCAGATGGTGGGTGAACTCATAGCCCTTCATCATGACCCACGCTTCCTTGTCTTTCTACCGGATGGTGTGAGACTGGTCCTGGCTTCTCTTTCCTCCCTAAAGTGGTCTCCACTTCAGCTTGGAGATTTTCTTACCAAACTTCTTTCCTAATCCAAAAGATGAACAGCAATGTCTCCTCCACGCACTATATGTTAAGAGAGCGCTGCTTTTTTACCTTCACAGAATATGTTCAAGTAGGAGGGACAATCAATTATTTGTCTCCTACACTAGTCACTCTGCAGGGCACAAGATCTCGGCACAACGTCTCTCCAAATGGATTGTTGAGACTATTAAACTATGCTACCTGTTGGCTAAATGCCCATTGCCTGTGCCGCTTCAAGCACATTCCACAAGATCCATGGCTATGTCTACAGCCTTCTTGAAGGGTGCTTCCCTGTCGGTGATTTGCGAGGCTGTGACTTGGTCTACTCAGAACTCTTTAATCAAGCACTACGCTATTGATGTTCATGGATGTCACAGAGTGGACCTTGGTTGTCTAGTCCTTTCATAGATAGAGCACTAAATATACGACAGCACCCACCTCCAGGTGAGCCACTGCTTTTCAATCTCCCATAGGTGTGATGCACAGTGAGCACGAAGAAGATAAACAGGTTGCTTACCTGTAACTGATGATCTTTGAGTGGCCATCTGTGCAGTCACACCACCCACCCTTCCTTCTCCACTGCTGTCGTTTCAGTACTTTTTCTCCTGTTATTGACATGACAGCGGTCAGAAGAGAACTGGTGAGATGTCCATGCCCCACCCCCTTGGGCATGTGCAGTGGGGTTCCCGTGCACGCCTGGGATGGAGGCACAAAAATCCCATTGTGAGCTTTGTATATCACCAATTTGGATCAGTGCAGGCACATAATCCCATAGGTGTGACTGCACAGATGACCACTCGAAGATAATCAGTTACAGGTAAATAACCTGTTTTTCCTAAGGATTTTCCAAAACACTACTCTGTCGATAATTCATTTTCTACACTCATAGCATCCCCTGCCAGAATGCAACACATCCCCAGCACTTTGAATTAGCACCAGAGCTTTAAGAGCTCTCCTGCTGTTACCTGGAGATTGGCAACAGCTTGTTTGGAGGGTGGGATCTATGGCATTGTATCTATCTGAGGTCCCCCTCTTCCTCCTCCTCAGACCCCACCCTCAGCAGTCTTCATCCCTAAAATATCCTGGAAGTTTCCAACCTGGAGCTAGCAACCCTGTGTCCTTTCCAGGCAACCATCAGCCTACCTTTATCTGCCTGACTGTCTTCAGGTTTACATCCCCCCCCACACTGCCTCTGCCTAGGGAAAGGGCAGTCTTTCCCTACAGTGGGAACCAAAGCAGCTGACATCACTCTCCTCTCCCCTGTATGATCTGCACAACAACCCTGTGAAGTATGTTAAGGTAGAAAGTCTGTGAATGGTCCATAATCCCCCAGGCAGCTTTTATAACATGAGCCTGGGACCTGCACACCATCCTCTGAAGTGCTCTCAGGTACATATCTGTGGCAGTAATGGGGTGACTGCTGGCACCTTTTCCTATCATTTTTTGCCTTGTGGTATTCTGCTTGTGGTGTGATCTGTCCTTTTTGTGATGTGGCATGATTGTGTTATTGGGTTTGTTTCTTTTGAAGGGAAAGCGATGTATTGTGGGTGAGGAGATATTTTACCTCAGGATATACCAGGTTGCATATGCAACTGACAGTTCCAACTGTCTCACGGGGGGGGGAGTTTGAGGTGTGGAATGGAGTGAAGTCCAATCAGCTTCCATATGCAAATGATCTTGAAATGCCCAATCAGAGAAGAGTGGTCAAGGTGCAGTGGGTGGGAGAGAACTCAGGCAACACAGCTAGTGGATAGAGATACCTCATGATTGACATATCATAGAGCCAACTGATTTTGGCAAGCATAGAATGTTGCCATACAAAAACATGTTTATACATAAGGACAGGATAAATAGAATCTGAGGTCCATGATTAATTAACAAGGGTGACTATCTGAAAAAAGGTGAAAGTATTAAGAAAGGCGAACCGAAACAGCTAAAAGAACAAAAGCTGCTGTCTTAAAAGACCAAAAAGGACAATGTAAGAGGTCTGTAAGGACCACAGGGTAAGTTCAGATTTAAAATGTGAGAGCTGAAGCAGTCACCATCAACTAGTGTGTGTGTGGGGGGGAGGGCTGAGGCAGGGTTTCCTGATTTAAATCAGGTTGTGTTGACTTACTATTGACTGCTTCAGTTGGATGCACTACTGTAACATCAAGGTTTTTGAAAGATATTCACTGAAGTACCACAAATGAGACTGGCTTTCTAGTGTTCCAAGCATGGGGCCATGGAATACTATTACCATATGTGCAAGTGTTAAGTAACTTGGGCCTTAAGTCCATCTTTTAACCAGATAATGTGAAGCAAAGTGCCTTCCCTACCATCCCCCCCAAAGGGTTAATGTGGGTCAGGGCTGACCTGCAGGTATTGTTAACTGACTCTTTGGCCTGCAGGTTTCTTATCATCCTCAAGGCCAAAGATGGAGGACAATTGATTGGTTTTTCATGGGAACCTGTGATTTGTGATGGGGGGGACTGGGAGAGGTGATGTCATTTTCCAGAGGTTTCTCTTGGAGACATGTTGTGATTGGATATCACCATTGCCTCACATGCTGGGCCAAAAATCTACAATTCAGTTGTGGCCTGAGCTAGCTGAGATTTTCATGGACTATAGGCCTACACTATGCTCTGCAATTGCTAGAGATGTAGACCATGCTGATATTCAGCTTTCCTATCAATAGTGAGGTTTGTGTCACCTAATGCAGCTCTGAACAGTGATAGGTAGTGATGCTAGCTTTGTTGTTTTTTGTTCTGTGTGATTCCTGAGTAATGTGTTGGCAATAATTATTTTTCACCTTCTTAATACTTTTGAATAAACTTAATATTATTTTATAAACAGCAATCTGGTTCTTGTGCGCCCTCAACCACTCGTCTAAACTCTTGCTTCCTTGACAGATAATTTAGATCGTGGATGTTCATTGTGGCTAAGTGTAAACCATGGACATGATCCATCACTATAAGGAAGGGAAAATAGTTCAGTAGTAGTGCTCACGCTTTGTATGCAGAAAGTCCGCATTGAAACCCATTAATTTCATTCAGAAGAATCTCACATAGGTGGGGAAAACACTTCTTGCCAAGACCTCGATTGCCACTTACAGTCAGTTTATTGGTACTGGGCTAAATGGACCACATGTTTGACCCTGTACAACACATCTTATATGTTGATGTCCACGTTTCCCTTTGTAACATCCCCACCCACATACTAGTACTGTTTTTCCTAACTGTGCCAGAAAACATTTGTCTTCCTCTCCTCCAGGTTTCTAGCTAATCCCTTTCCCCTCTCCCAAGTATTATCCTAGTCCTAAAATCTTCCAAAATTGCATGAAAATCTGAGGCTGAACGTGGTTATAATTCACGTGTGACTTCCTACTTCAGTTTTACTTTTATCTATGACAGAAAATGGCCTGCTTGAATTAGTAGCCATTGATGAATTATCATATACTCAACAAGAGATTTGTTTCCCCACTCTGTCCTGTCCCATTTTGCATACACGTGTGCGGGTATGTGTGTGAGAGAGGGAGAACATCAGTGATGTCATGTTTACTTTTATGACAATGCTGAGACCACAGTGGCATTTTTTTGGTAGAAGCAACAGTCATAGGAATAGTTTCAGAGTGCCTGTGTCTGCTGGCAGTACATGCCATGTATATAACAACCCCATTTCTTTGTATAGGATTCTATGGTTTGGAGAAACAAGATGCATTTCAACCATGCAATCTTATCTTTAGGATGTGTCCTGCTGTTTGGACTAGGCTTCATAAAGCAGAAGTCCAAATGTAAGGATTATAAGCACTAGGGCTGCATCCCACCCCCCCAATGACAAAGAAATGCATATTTGATGATAAAAAGTTTTTACATATTTCACATCACATTGTCCAAAATGTAGATATTTTATGATTAAACATAAAATATTTATTAAAGTAGAGAAATAGCTGTGTCACATTAAAAAATAAATCATGCAGCCTGGGATGACTGTGAGTAAAAATACAGCCCTGCTTGTCACTGTTTATTAGGAGATTCAGTGCCATGTTCTTGGCCCTGGTCCACCCCACTTGCTGTACTCAGGTGCTGCAAAGGCAAACAATCCTCTCCTTAGTTCCTATGTAGTCCATCATTTAGGTACCTAAGACAAACTGGTAGTGAAAAAGAAAGCTTAATTATACAGCCCATGGAATAAAGTGGCCCACGAACCTGTTTGCTTCAGCTCCAGAGTTGTATTGTTCTTAGTGCTAAAGTAGAACAACTAAAGTAGAACAGTCCTAAACAGAGTTACATCCTTTGGTCCACTGATGAAGTTCATTGTTTAAACCTATTGGTCAATGGACTTAGAAGAGAGTAACTCTACTTATGATTGTAGTCCTAGTTTATTTCTGCCTTTCTAACGGCTTCTGTCCTGGAGTAAATAAGGAATATTAGTACTAGTAAGTTTATATATGGTATATGTTCATTGGGAATTATCACTTCATGAAGCATAGCTTCTTTACCTTCCATGTGCCTTCTATTCTTAGCATGTGTCTGGTACTGGTATTTGAAAGTGGTGAGCGAATAATGGTAGACTTAAGAGTTCTCTCCCAAGCCAATTACAATTCAAGCCTGCAGCTTAAATTAAGTTCAGACTCCACTCAAAAGAGGCTCATCTATTGCCAGTATCACACTACCAATCAATCTTTCCAGTTTCTCCCTTACACTTACCATTATCGTTCAATCAGTCGCAGACAAAGTCTCCAGCATATTAAGAGACATAAGAAGAGGAGAGTGGATTTATACCCTGCTCTTCACTACCTGAAGGAGTTTCAAAGTGGTTTACAATCTTCTTTCCCTTCCCCTCCCTACAAGAGACACTCTGTGAGGTAGGTGGGGCCGCCAGAGCTCTCTCTCGAACTGCTCTTGAGAGAACAGCTCTGAAAAAACTTGTGACTGACCTGAGGTCACACCAGTGGCTGCATATGGCAGGGTTGGGAATCAAATCCAATTCTCATAGATTAGAGTCCACCCTCTTAACTACTACACCAAACTGGACTGGAGAGTCACACAGCACATCCATTGCTGCCAGGAAGACTGGGAAATGGACTTTGCCTCTTGGCTCTCTATTGGATGTTTTGCGCAAGTGCCCTGGCCTGCCTAAATATAGGATACAAGTTTTTAAAATTCATGTTTATTTTTTATAAAAGATAGCAAAATACCTTGCTTATAGCTGCATCAATATTGCTGTCTCTCTCTCTTTGCAGTAGCTTATCAATGCTCCTAAGCATAAGTGCACCTCAGCAAAAAATTGTACCCAAAGAATCTTGAAACATTCATATGTTTTAATCGTGCCAAGACTTCTGTTGTAGCGTTTAATGAGCACAGTGTGTGGGATGGCAGCATATAACAGAGAAGAGGAAAAACTGAAGGGAGCCAAACATTGTGGCAAAATGTGCACACATAGGGTTATATGTAGTTCTGGATTTATCCCAGGCTTCTTTCACTTCCAGGTGTGACTGATCTGCAGCTTGAAAATATGCCTAATGCTGAGTCAGGCCATTAGTCCCCAGTTCCCTATTCTATTGCATTTAAATTCTGCCCTTCTCCAAGGAACAGCATATGTGATTCCCCCTACCTGCAGCTAAGAGAAAGTGTGACTGGTGCAAGGCTATCTGGTGAGCTTCATGTCTGAACTGGGATTTGAATCCAGGTCTGTCTTGTCCTAGTTTAACCACTACATAACATTGATGTCAAGCAGAGGTGTTTTGGTTGGAATTGTTTAACGGAGAATGCAAGGGAATGGATTGATTCTGAAGCTTTCTTTCTGAAAAGCACAAGTTACGTACCCACTCATGAGTCATGAGCCTTTTAATTGCTGCATGGCTACACAGGTGCAGTGACAACTGCAGCGTAGCAACCATCCACAATGGGCCCAATCACTACAATTTGCTATTTCTTTTTAAGGGAGTATATTCCAGTACCATTTCCCCCTGCAAAGTGCTGCCTGGGACTACTACGATTCTACCCCCCACCACCACCTTAGTAGCAAATTTCATATCTGAAAATATTACAGCAATTTTTGAAAGTTTCATTTGCAAACCTTTTCTATAGCCCCAGAGCTCATTTGTTTACTATTTTAGGAACATCAACTCCCCCCCCCCAAGCATTTCAGAGGGCAACAAATGCACAGGAACGCCAAAGGAGTATCCTGATCACAGTGGGAATTACAGAAGTTAAGGCAACTTCTTCCTTCAAGCAGACCTAGTGGAGATAATTTTGCCTAGATCCTCCAGCTATGCCTACCGTTCCCCTTTAGAGGGTGCACTGCAGCTTCATGGTTTCAGTAGCCAGAGAGTTTGACAAAAACCCTGGGTGCAATTTTAAAAGAATGAGGTTGATAGACTGATAAATGGAAAAGAGCTGGGAAGGCTTAACCAAATATCTGTAAAAATGTTTTAAATAGATATTTGTGAAATCATAGTTGGAAATGCACATTGTACACAAGAGCATCTTTCCCAGTACTTACTATAAATAGGTTAAACAACATTTGCACTAGCAGAACCCTCTAGAAGTATGGTTATTTATTTATACTATATAACAGCACAATGTGCAAAATCTTAATTAGGCCTCAGTTACACTCCCCTGCAGAATGAATTAGACAAACAGCATTTCGCACTGAGAAAGGAAGAGAAAGGACACTTCTAACATTCCAGACTGTGTGCTACTATGCTTTTATGATCCCACTTTATATTTTAGTCTTAGCCCTTTAACTCGCAAAACAGATCTTTCACAGGACAGGTTTTCAACAGAGCAATGTAGAACCCCCTGTATTTTAATAACTTTCTTCTTAGAGTCTCTTTCTTGTGAGCTAACTGACTTGTATTAACAGCACTTTCATTGTTGTAGAATTCTTTTTTACCTCTTGCACACTACTCGTCCCCTCAATAACAACGCTGAATATTTTTACAGAATGTTTAAAATATGGTTTCCCCACTCTAGAGTGCTCTTTAAAAAAAATACACAGAGCTCGATAATGAATGCAGTAATATGGTATCCTCTTTGATATCTGCTGCTTGAAGTGACTATTACACACTGCTTCATGTAAGGTTGGCCCCATATTGTGGCTCAGTCCCTGATCTTTCTCTCCCCCACCCAACCCATTTTGTTTATTCTTAGTACATTTTTGTTTGGAACTCAATCATGGCTTTTCTAGTAATAATGTAGAATTACTATGAGATTTTGAAGTAATTTTCAAAGCAGTGCCTAGCTTTCATCCTCCCTAGAAGGCATGATGATTCTGAACCTCCAACTTTGTTTGATCAGCTCCTGGTAAATAAAGAAGGAAGTATGATTCTGTTAGAGGTCTGTATCCAAATTTTTCCATTGTTTCCCTGATAGAAATAAAAATAAATGTCCTTTTTACAAGTTAAAAACTGAGAACTGCCGACTACCACCATTGAGAACAATCTGCGCTCTGCTTTCTATAGCTTGATTAAATGAAGAAACAATAGCATCTTGGCAAATGTTTAGGTAGAGTATATGCAATAATTATTGGTTCAGTTTATGTAAGCCTTTCTTGTTGCTGTTGTTTAGACAACATTAAGTCAATCCACCTGGAGCTTAATACTGGATGTTACTATAGTAACTTTACAGCCTGTTTGACTGTGACAAAGGATCTCCATCTCGTCCATTTCATGCTCCTGTCTGGACCTATTCCCACCCAGGGTTTTATTATGCTGCCTTTTAAGAGGATCTGCAGGAGCCCCAGCTGCTGTGCTTTTGTGGTAGAAAACAGCTTTTGCTGTGTGAAAAGCTCTGCTCTGAGAGGACTTGCAGGTTACTGGCCCTGTTTTATGTCAAAATAACAGTAAACAGTATTTAATTGTATAAAATATTTGTTTAAAGCTACTGTGGCCTATGTTACCTGCATTATGAGCAACAGAACAGTTTATAATCTCTGCCTTCTGGTACTTCAGAATGGGTCAGCAGGAAGACAGCACCATGAATATCCCAAACCTAAAAAACATTTCAGCAAAATTCATTTCAGGGACTGTTTAAAAACTAGGAGGTATGGAGGGAAAGTGTTCATTTTTAGTAAGCAAAAAGTGAGCAGGATCCAAGAAGAGCCTTCAGCAAAAGTAAGTCTCATCAGAAGCTACGTTTTGACTGATGGCTTTTTGAGGGGAGGATGTGTGTGAAATACTTCCCATTTGACATCATTCATGGAAATGCAAAAGGAAGAATTCTTCTAACTTTCTGATATTTAATGTATCAACAGTGCATCCTAGGAACACAAAATGTCACCTAAGTCCATAAGAAGTCAGTGGGCTTTGAAGGGTGCATCTGTGTTTAGGACTGCACTGTATAGATACCAAATAATGCAAAATGAGAAGGAAAGCAGCTGGTGCCCCATAGTGCATGTTTCAACTTCAGTGATTTTAATCAATAACACTCTAGATAAGAATTTATTTGAAATTGGTAAATGACAGCACTGTGAGAGACGTTTACATTTTCAGAATCTTGTCTGTTGTTTCCATTGGTATGGCTGTTAGTAGCCAGTGGTTCTGTAAGCGGCCCACAGCTCAGAAGATCAACTGCCTTCCTTAATGATTTGTCTTTGTAATGTCTCCAATTTTGCTTCTGCATAGGATCATTACTGACAGCCGTTTCTGTTGTTCCAAATCTCAGCAGTGCCGACCTGTGAAAACATTTTTGTTGCCCTCATTTTCCCTCTATATCGACTGCATTCCAATTGCTCTTCTTTTTTTAAAGAAGAAAATTTAGATTTTCATTTAACCTGCTCAGCTATTGCCACACAGTCCTTTCGTCCTTCTCCCACACTGCAACTATCTTCCTAAAAAAAATTCCTAGTGTCTATAATAAGTAGAGAGGTTTGGCAAGGCTTATTCAGAAGGATTTGAGCTGAGTCATTCTCCAGTTGTGTTAATTGTTGCACTGGGAGGCCGGTGAATGCTAGCTTGTTAACTTGTTAAGCAGCTGGTCAGCAGGGTAGTTTGATTCCAGCAAGCCTCTTGACACCTCTGCCAAGGGTTATTGATACCTTACCCACCCCAACTGAGACAGATTGTTTTAGTCCTGCTTCATATCCATAGCACAGTCTGTAGTTAGAGAAATAGTGATTGACAGCTCACACCTCCTGGGCCCTTCTTGCTACCAGACACAACATCTGCTATGCCCTGTGGAGCAGTGAACCAACACACACTGAAGAAGTGTTTTGACTATTGTCAGGGTTGATTTTCTTTAACCCTTTCGGGATGCTCTCTGGAGATGCATGCAAGGGTTTTTTATATATATATATCGTTATTATTATTTCCAGCTACTCTTTCACTGTTTGCCCCAAAGCAATATTTTACCTAATACAAGATTGGGGGTGGTGATACAAAATAAACTCTTTTGATGCTATTCATTGGTGACATTGCTAGGGCGCATTTGTTAGTTCCACAGTGAAGCTTTCTTTAAACCTATTGTTGTTTCCTGACAGCACCAGAAAGCAAAGAGTTTCCCAGTGGTACAAGAGTGGGAAAAAACCATTTTCAGTGAATGAATCCAGGTGGATTTAATTGCATTTTAGATGGTCAATTTACTATGGGGATGTGATCAAGAAGGTTGTGTTAGAAGTTGTGCTTATGAATTCAAGGTATGGGTCAGGATTTGTTAAAGGGGTAACAAAATCATCATTTCTGAACATGCAAGATAGAAGTAAGCTTGGAAAATGCCTGCCAACTCTATGTTGACTCATTTAAGGATACATATTTTGATTATACTTCACTCCAGATACACACAAGAAGCTTTTGTAAACTGTCTTTGATGGGTGAAAATAATGTGGTATGGAATGTTTAAAAGGGTTTCCGATAGCAGCTGGTGGTTTAAAAATACATTTGACATTTTTTTGAAAGGTTACTCTGTCTTGCAGATGTTTATAAAGTGACAGACAACTGTTGTCGAAGCTTACTGTGGAACAGATCTGTTGCTGCACTATGGTGTGATGGATCTGCATTCATGGCAAACATCTCATTAGAAAATGCACAAAATATTATGTAAGCCTTTAGGGGCCACATATGCAACATCTAAGACTGGCTGCTCACTACATTATTATATGTCACAAGAGAAACTTGCTGGGCTGTATGTGTGTCTACAGTGACATGAATAGATGCTATGCTAGAGAGGAACTGTTATTTATTGTAGAAGAAGAGCAGAAGAGTTTGGATTCATATCCCGCCCTTCACTGCCCAAAGGTGTCTCAGAGTGGCTGACAAACTCCTTTCCTTTCCCCTCCCCACAACAGACACCCTGTGAGGTAGGTGGGGCTAAGAGAACTTCTGACAGAAACTGTCCCTGAGAGAACAGCTGTGCCAGAGCTTGTGACTGACCCAAAGTCACATCAGCCGGTGCAAGTGGAGGAGTGGGGAATCAAACCCGGTTCTCCCAGATAAGAGTCCACGCACTTAACCACTACACCAAACTGGCAACGATATAATTAGCAATGATATAATTAGTTATTGCTAAGCATCACTCTAACCCCTGGTCAGAATCATGTAACTCCACGATAAGTCACAGCATATTTTATATCTCAAAAACAGTTGTTGGCTGGGTTTACATAATCCTATGAAACCCTGTGGGGTCACCATAAGTCAGCTGTGACTTGAGGGCACTTTCCACCATCATGAAACTAGTACTCCAGCACAGAAGTTTAGTACTCTGGGTGCCTATGCTATCAGGTCTCTGACATAGTCACTCTCACCACACGCTTGTATCAGCAAGATTTGTTTATTGAGAAGTGAAAAAGTTCCAAGCATGGACAGATGCTGTGACATCCAGCTGTCAGGACTGCGCCTATGCTACATACAAGACATCCCCCCTAAGGCACACTACCCAATCAATATTCTCACCGAGCCCACCAAAGATCCAGACTTGCCCAAAAGTCTGGGGGTCCCTGCACCTGCCACTAACCGTTGCTTTATCTGGAGTTTCCCTGCACTGAAGGTCAGGGTGGGTGCTGAGATCATATGTTTCCCAGGCCTCATAGACTACTCCAAGCTGCATAAGACAACATGCACACACTGACATTCACCCCCCCCCCCTTCTAGCCAGAAAGATAAACAGAATGTAGGTGAAAACAGAGAACTGAGTTCTTCTTAAAAAGCAATTAACCCCTGAAGCCACATCATTTGAGTGCAGGTAGGCAATAAACTATGGAAGGTTCTTAAAGAGATGGGAGTACCAGACCACCTCAAATGTCTCCTGAGAAACCTGTATAAGGGTCAAGAAGTAACAGTTAGAACCGGATATGGAACAACTGATTGGTTTAGCATAGGAAAAGGAGTACAACAAGGATGTATATTGTAACCTTGCTTATTTAATTTATATGCAGAGTACATCATGCAAAATGCTGGCCTGGATGAATCACAAGCTGGAGTTAAGATTGCTGGGGAAAAGATCAATAACCTCAGATATACCACTCTGATGGCAGAAAGTGAAGAGGACCTAAAGAGTCTCTTGCTCAGAATGAAAGAGGAGAGTGAAAAAGAGGGCTTGAAGCTCAACATCAAAAGAACTAAGATCATGGCATCCGGCCCCATCACTCCTTGGCAAGTAGAAGGAGAAGTCATGGAAGTAGTGACAGACTTTACATTCATGGAATCCCAGATCACTGCAGATGGTGACTGCAGCCATGAAATTAAAAGACACCTGCTCCTTGGGAGGAAAGCAATGGCAAATCTAAACAGCACGATAAAAAGCAGAGACATCACCCTGCCAACAAAAGTCTGCATGGTCAAAGCAATGGTATTCCCAGTAGTAATGTATGGCGAACTCTCGCAGCTGAGAGTCAGTCAAAGGGCGGTAAATGAGAGTGATGTGGAGAAAGTGGCCTTCTGAAGTCTCTGGGAGCTTATAGTATTGAGAAAGAGGGAGGGGATTGTGAGTTTTCCAAATTGTTCCCCTTCCACAGAATTTCTTGCCAGCCCTAGCTTGTTCCCTCTAATAGCAATCTTCACAGTGTATATCAGCATACAAGGTAAGGTTTTTGCAGGATATATGTGCAAAATCTTTGGGAATTAAAAGAACACAAAAGAAAACAACCAAACTGATCGCTCTCATTGCTTTAAACAAGGACAGACTTTTGTAAAATGAACTTCAGATAGGAAGTAAAGAAATTGTACTCATCAGCACCTAACAGCTTTCCATATCCTACAGAGAGTGAGATGTGCATCCCCCTACCCTCACATCCCTCATGGAACACAAAGAGGGAAAGACAGAGTCCTTTTCAGCCAGATTTGAACTAAACGGGCAGCTTTAAACTGCAGCAAGCAGTGCAAAAAAAGAACTTGAACAAATAGCAGTCAAGAATAGTATAAAGATACTGTCTCATGACCAACGAGTATATTGTTGCAATTGCTTATCTCCATGAAGCTCTAAGCATGTCAAAATGCTTTAGTAAGGACAAGCATGGCTGCAGTCAGAAACACTGAATAAGCCTCTTTCAATCCACTTTCAGTGCAATTTCCAACTGGATTTTGCCAGTTAACACAGTAAAATCCAGTTCAAAAGCGCACTGAAAGTGAATCGAAAGTGGGTTATTTAGTGTGTGTGACCACAACCCTTGATTAGTAATTGACTAAAAGACCAATTGTCTTCTCAGAAGTACATACCATTTAATTAAATGGTACTTACTCTTATAGGTTTGCTGCCTTAATATGAAGGTGAATAATTCTAATACTATGATAATAAGCATGTTATTAAAGAAAAATGTTGGATAATAAGTTCATAGGATTTCTGTTCCTTGCCGAACAATAAAACACAGTATTGTGCAAATAGGTAGGAGGCTCACTTGAAGAACTGTGCTTCCTATAATGGAAAGTAAAGTGACAGATTATAAACACATAATTGTGCTAATGAGAAGTCTTTTAATTGTTTAAAAGGCACTTGCAATATTATACCGGCTGTGATACCTCTGCTAAGGAATGCTAGCCCATCCAGCAGACCAAGGGAGTTGTAACAGTTGTGCAAGTGGCATGACCCATAAAGAAGAATGCCACTCTACATGGGTTCCACAGCTCCTTACTCTCAGGAAGCAATACTTCCTACACATCTGGTTTGGTACTAAACTGGGTATGCTTTTGAAGGAGGTGCACATTCATGGAACCACCTAAGTGGTAATTAGCAAGTGACAAGCAGCTGTTTCTGGGTGTTTGTGGTGAAATTTTGGAAGCTCTCTGGATCTGCCTGTTCTGCTGCTACTATTTTGGTGGTGAGAGAAGATTCCAAGGCATTCCTAATAGCTTCACATTACTGTTTGTTTCTTTTGTTTTATTTTATTTATTGACAACATTTCCATGCTGCTTTTTCACCCACGTTTCCCCAAGGTGGCAACATCAAAACACTAAAACCTTTCAACATTAAAACATCATTACATTCAAACAGCATTTAAAAAACTCTCTCTACCTAAATGTAATGGTTGAGGATGTGTTGTTTTATTGTCTGTATCTGAAGAAGTGTGCATGCACACAAAAGCTTATACCTAGAATAAAGTGTTGTGGGTCTTAAATGTTCTACTGGAATCAAACTTTGTTCATATAAACACACATAAATGCATAGTATGGACATCTCCCAGCCTCTGAGAACCCATTTACACAGTCAGGGGGAAAAAGAGGTGTAGGATCACTGCTTGTGCAAATGCTTTCTCAAAATCCAACCTTCATATGGAAAAGTAGGACATGGTTACCATGGGTAGGGGGTCCCTAACATGGGCAGCATTCTAACATGTGGTCTCTTGCCTGTGTTTCAAGTCTTTCTCAAAGCTTTTTCCTATGCTTATGGAGATAATATAAAAGAGTGACAGATCGGGGAGCAGGGGCTGTATTATGATCTTACTGAGTCTACAGTAAGATTACAGTTTAGATAATGCTTCCCCTTCTCATTCTCTTCCTCCTAGAAGTTGGAAATATGTCCTCATCAGAGGTTAACTCCTGATCCCTGTTCCTATTCCTACTCCCCGCTCCCCATAGGAGAGAAGAGAGTGAAGGCTGTGTTTCCACCAAGCTGAATCTCCTCTGTGAGCAGTTCTCAGCATGTTCCCTACCACCACTACTAATAAGAATTGCTGCACCTTATGAGCATGTGTGCAGTTAGTTTTCTTAAGGCAGAGCTATTACTTTTAACATACACACCTATCCCAGCTCACATTTTTGGAGCAGATCTTTGGCCTTACACTAATCTATAGACTGGGTTTGTTTTGGGGTTTTTTTTCGACAATTATCCCTTTGCATTGATTAACATTGTGTGGACTTCTGAGAGAGGATTGTTAGTAGATGTCTAAGCCTGACTCTTGATAAGCACACTGCTGAGCAAAGGCTTATTTAATTTACATAGCAGAATCTTCATCTGAAGCAGGCCAGTTATCAGTTTAATCTAGCCTCTTTTGATGACCCAGCTGCTTTAGAGAAGAGTATAAGAAACCCTGCCTTAGGCAATTATGCAGTAACCCACCCATAGCTAAGTTCCTTTTTAACTCATGTTAAGTTAGGTTTCTGCTAGTACCCTAAAGATTAAAATGCTTCGATGCACGAAAACTGTCAGGTGTTTCTGATAAGCAGAATCATGTGTTTTTCACTTTCACTAGGTTACAATTATGTTTTGGTTCATATTTCTAAAGACACTTCAGCTTTTGTCATGTATATGAGGTGTCTTGGTTTCATAGTTACCATCAGCTGAACCCAGTGTTCTGATGAGAGTTTTCATCTCACAAATTTTACTTTGTGCGTATTTTGATTGACTTAAACCAAAGACCACTGTAAATCCATTAAGCACAATACAAAAATAGAATATCATCATTAAAAGAAATACAAGTATTAAATACTAGGAATAAGGCTCATTGTGGAAATAAATACAACAAGCTCTAGAAAGAGGCTCTGTGAGAGTGGGCATTCAGCGTCAATGTGCTGTGGTGACCTCAGCAGAGTATAATGACACAGAGTCCACCATTTTCTCCAGAGGAACTGATCTCTGCTACCTGAAGAGTAGTTGTAATTTTCAGTGATCTCCAGCCCTCACCTGGAGATTGGCAACAATGGTTCCCCAGGAGGAAATGGCTGGTTGGGAGGGTGGAATCTATGGCATTGTACCTGTCTGAGGTCCCACCCCTCCTCAAACCTCACTCTCTCCAGGTTCCATCCCTCAAATCTCCAGGAATTTCCCACCTGGAGTTGGCAACCCTATCTCCTTCACAGCCAATCATCAACCTACCTTTATTTCCTCCTCTCTTCAGCTTTCCATTTCGCACACACACACACCTGCAGCCTCTCCCGTGCTCTGAAACCCTGACTGCCAGAGTCCACCATTTTCCATCCTCTGAAGCCCTGACTGCCACAGAGTCCACCATTTTCTCCAGGGGAACTGATCTCTGCCATCTGGAGAGCAGTTGTAATTTTGAGTGATCTCCAGCCTGCACCTGGAGATTGACACAAACTGGCTTCTTCCTTAACTGTGGAAAGGAAATTCATCATCCTTTGTGACACTGAGTTTTATACATTTCCCTGCTGTTCTTTGGCTTTCCATGCTGCTTGGTTGGTGGTATTCTCTGTATAGCTATCTTGTGTAGTAGGGTTTAATACATGCTTCAAAATGTACTGACATGCTTTAAAGATTATAATATAGCAGTCTATTGTGGTAAGCCACATTATATTTGAATTAAAAATAAGAAAACTCTCTCCATCTACCTAATCCAGGATTTTATCTCCAATCAGAACCAGATTCTTTAAAGGAGGCATTTTAAGGCTCTGGTCACACTGCAAAGGTAATTGCGCTTTGTTCCCGCTTTGTTTAAACCGGGAACATTTTTCTTCGCATTGGGCTGACTAGATGCAGCCAGCCCCTCTCTTACAGCACCCGCTCGCCTGCTGCTGCACTGTCCCTCCAGGCGATCCTGCTGGCCACGGGGGAGGCTCGGGCGTCTGCTGCTTCTGCCGACACTTTGGGGGGGTGCTGCTGCTGCCACTGCCACCATTGGCCCACGACAACAGGCTCCGCCATGTCCGCCATCTCCACCATCCTCCTTGCCGGCCCCATCCAGGCTGCTGGAGCCCCCAGGCTGCCGGCCCCATCCAGGCTGCCGGAACCCGCCTCTCATTCCTGCCTCCAGGGCTGTCTTTTGTGCATTTTTTTAAAAAGCTTCCGGTTTGAGCGCTTGACTAAACATGTGCTTAATAAATCCATTATTAAACGTTAAATGGATTTATTAAGCGCATGTTTGCTCAAGCGCTCAAACCGGAAGCTTTTTTTTAAAAAAAAAAAGCACAAAGAGCGTTCAGATGGCCCTAATCGCAATCATTGCAAAAGATGGGCTGTCCAGATAGGCGAAATCGCACATTCAAAGTGGAAGTGACAGAAAAACACTTGATTTTCCAGGGGTCAGGAAAACCCGGCATCATTGCTCGAGTGATCCTGCTTCGGGGCGGGAGGCAGATTGGTGTGTGTGAACGTGAAACTGACATGCACAAGGAAACAGCAGCGAATCCCGATCAAAACGGCAGTGTGACCGGACCCAAAAACATATACTGTGAACAGCCTACCCTACTCCTTATTCATTGCCTGCAGCTTTAATCAGTGTAATGTTTCAGTAGCTTCCAGATGTACAGTGACAGTCAAGTGAAAGACAATATAAAAGTCTGTTAAGAAAATGAGATCCTGAATGATTTTGATGATGGGCTGCATTATCATAGCCTTTAAATCAAACATGGACCATTCTAAGCCAGACTTTATGACTGTGTTATATCCTTTAGCTAACATTTTCTAATGAATCTTATACCCTTAGTTCAATCTTCCATAGCTCATTCCACCTAGAATTAACTGGATGAGCATCTGGAAATTAGACTTAGTTCAGCACTGATCTCCAGTCATTAACCACGTGGCCTCAAGAGACTGCTTTTTCTCCCCCCCCAAAAAAAATCATTTCATCAACAGGCCTTTGACTAGCCTAGTGCAATATATTATATGTATTTTATAACTTCTTTTGTAGTCCACCTTTCTCATTGAGACTCTACAGCAAAATATTGCAGTATAAAACTGTTTACTCTGTAACCATCAGTGTTGCCACATCGCAGTCTCCTAAAAATCTTTCTCTTAAGGGCCACACCTGATTTGATAAAGATTTTGGAACTCCCTAGTGTATAAAAAGTAAACTGTATGTCCGTGGAGCTGTAATTTGGATAAGGACTGCATCAAAACTACAATTACTTTTAGGGCACTTTCACACTGCTATGTTACCCTGATTTTTCTCCATTGCTCTGTTGTCTTTCTCTGAATGAGGTTGGGAAAGAGATTTCTGTAAAAGGAGGAGAAGGGAAAGAGTAAATTATGCACTGCAAAAGTCTTAGTTTATCCTGCAAAGGCAAAGCAGAGGTCTGCAATGAGAGTTCAGGTTTGCAGAGACAATGCCATTATAAAGGTACCATTTTGGCAGTCAGCCAGCAGGTATGTCACATCAAAGAGAAACAATGCATCAAATATGGTTTGGAAAACCATGGAGAAGGGGGAATGGACAACTCACAGAAGGATTAGGCAATTTGTGTGAGAAAGATGCCCAAAAACCATGCTGTACTTTGAGTGAAACTACTGGAAAAATCTTGTTTCAAAGAGACATTAGTATTTTAAGGGGGGAAATATTTTTAAAGGACATATCTGTAGTACTAGCACCCCCAAACAACTACAAGAGACAACAATCTATGGATTAAACTAGGTTTTATCAAAATGATTCTTTCAACTTTTAAGTGCAGGTTGCAACTAGGGCAGCCAGTTACTTAGAGCTACCAGCATTTGGAGCAGCTTCATCCTGCCTCTGAACTGGGCCAGATAAATGCTGCCATTGTTTATCCTAGCCTGCACATTAAGTGCACTGATAGGTGGCAAGCGTTTCCTTCCCTATCTGCCCACCCCACCACCCAGGATTCTGTCCTCATAGCCAGGAGAAGTACAATTCAGGCTGCTCTCTTATGCATACTTTGTTTTTCATCAATAGGATTTCACCGGTTTCAATGAAACTCCAAAGTAAATACATACAGACTTCTTCCCCAGAGATGTTTGGTTAGCATCTTTTTTTCTCTTCAGTGTTAAGTTAAATCTGTTTTGTTTGCATGAAGTAGGAAGTATTTTAGAATTATTTTTCCCCTATTATCTTTGCTTTCTATTTATACTGCTGCTGCTTTATCCATTTTTGCTTATTATGTTTTATTTTTGTATGTTATAGTTGTGTCTTATTTTAAAGTCTGTTGGTTGCCTTGAAAGACTGTGTTGTCAAAAATGGGATAAAAGTACCTTAAATGAATGATAAGAATGTGGTATAGAGCCAGTTCAGTGATGTAGTTCCAAATGACTTCAGGCTTAAATTGAAATCCTGAACAGAGTTAGACCATCCTGAGTCCATTGCAGTCAACTCTGCTTAGAACTGCACTGTCCAGCCCCGATGTTATGGAATGTTTTGCCCAAGGTCTAAATAAATGAACATGTCAGTCTAAAACAAGCTAGTCAGTGTCATAACAAGCAGTTCTATCACGGTATTTATGAATAATTTTGGATTAGACAGAGAGGGCAAGACCAAGCAAGTTGAAAACTCGTACTTGTTGATAGCAAGGAAAGGGGCATTTACAATTTGCCTTTATCCTTCTTTACAGGCAGTGGTAGATCAAGAAGGGCAAAATGTCCTTACCCGCAAGCCACAGGTTATCTTAGTCTTCAAATTTTTGAAAAGTAGCTGCATTATAAATACATCATTTTCAGATACACAGATTTTATATGTGTGTGTTTCCATGGTTATAAGAAATATAATTCCATGGTTTAAAAGATAGCCCCCCCCAATGTTTTTGCAGCAATGACAGTTTCTAAAATGTAAACAGAATTTTATGCACATTTTCCAAATGCACATTTTACATATTTTTATGACTAAACAGCTTGTTTACCTATGGTATAGAAATTACAGAGGTACACAACAGCATTTTGATATCTATTGCATATACTGCTGGTTGTATCAAATATTTAATACCAGCTATTCTTTGGGATTTGTTAGCATCTCCTTTAAAACTTGCCTGCGGCAGTTACAAGATGGAATGTAAAAAGTGGTTTTGATTATCGTTTTGGATTGTCACCTTGACAGTTTGGGTTAGGTTTTATAGGCAGAAAAAGAGAACACACATACACATGCTTGTTTCTACTTTGCCTCTTTTTCTCTACAGACAATGCTCTAAAGAAGTGGTTCAGGAGCTGAGCAGACATGAAAAGATTACCAAGTGGAGTTATTTGAGGGGAACTGGTCTGTTATCATTAGGACACAGGAATGCTAAATTTTCCATCCAAAACTGTTAGAAAATCCTTTACTTCTTTTGCTTTGCTAATTAGTGTAATAACCTTCATTAATAATAAACATGTAATCAGTCATAATGATAATAAAATGTACCTTATTAAATCAAGGAACTCACTGCCACAGGTTTGCTACTATCAGAAACAGAATGCAGGCCCAAGATCCTGCTAGGCTATGCACACAAATATATGGTCCATATAGACTGGTTGTGATTACTTGTTTAGTTGACTAGCTGAATATAGCTTATAGACTTCCTGATTTCAGTGCCTTAGACACTGACTCAGTATTCCATTAAGGCAAGGAAAATCCTGGAGCGAAGAAAAACAAACAAACAGTAGCCTCCTGACACAGTACAAGGACAGAAGCCATAAGTTAAAGTATAATTACCGGAATTTTTGATTTGTTTATGACACTAGTGATTACATGAACAAATCTGGAATAATGAATAAACAGTAAACATTCATTGATGGGGTGGCATTTCAATGCACCATGGGTGCAATCCAGCTAAAGTTATGTACTGTTGTCCTCTTGATTTCAATGGAAGGGCTGAATACATTCTTAAATTTCTTCCATTCAGATCAATGAAAATTAAAAATATTTTACTTTGGCGAGATTGCATCCTCTGTTATTTCCCCTGTAAATTCATTTCCACTAGTCTGAAACATTAGCTACTAGATTTTTTTGTAACTGCTACCCACTGCATCATAACTCAGATACATTATCATCATGTGTCTTTACATTGATTTTGCATATAGCTTTACCCTGAAATCCACATGCTTTTGTGAAGCCTACTTTCTTTTCACATACGACCATTTATTACAGCAGTGCCTGCCTATTTTTGCCTTTGTTAAAAGTCTGTCAGCATTTCTTTCATAAACCTTATTTTCAGGGGATTTATTTCCTAGACATTCTAAGGCAAGTTCTTGATTTCATAGAAATTCACAACATAAAGTAGATGTCAATTTTATCTTACTCCCCTTGCCAATGTTCATTCTGCCCTAGTATGGCCACATAGAGCCATGGCAGCATTCAGAGAGTTTAATTTTTTTTCTTTTGTCCCTGGGGTTTGGGGTGGGTACATCCTACACACAGAATAATTATAAATCTGTGTCATAGGGAAAATAAACCTGCTCATGAATTACAAGTCAACAATTATCTATTTAACTGTTTTGTTTTAACAGTTTATACTATTTGATTTATACTATCTGAGCCTTCTTCGGCAGGGAGGGTATAAATCTAATAAATAACTAAATAAATATCCTTGAATTGCTGTAAGCTGCCCTGAGCCCACCTCACTGGGGAGGGTGGGATATAAGTCAAATAAATAATAATAATAATAATAAATACAGGGATAAGACCAAATAAACCTGTGTGTTCCATTGTGGTCAGTGTGCTTAGGTTGTAGCCTTTTTTTAAAATAAGATAACTTGGTTTGAATGCCTTGGTGGGTTCTTCCTTAATTTGTCAACCAAGGTCTCAAAAGAAAGAAAAAGAGTTGAGAAGGAGTCACATTTCTCCTTCCTCATGCCTCCAAAGCTTCTTCTGAGGTTGTATTCTCCTACCTAGGCAGCTCTTCACATCTCAGCTGTTTACTGTTACCTCCTCTCCCTATTTGTTTGCAGCTTTGTACAGCCAGAAAATATCATTGGCCAGTCCATAAAACATCTGAGGAGCTTATTCCATTCATAGCAAGTCTTCCAACAGCCACTTTCCACATACAGAGGCTTTTCCCTCAGAAGATCCCATTTCCAGCTTCAAGAGGATCTTAAGAATGATCCGGTTCTGGTCTTCACGAGAACGGCTGGGTGTGAGGAACGCTCCTCACCAAGCAGCCTTCCCACAGCTTCCTAGGTGTATTTCAATGCCTTAGGTGCACTCATGAAGAGAGTGCTGAAGCAGGGAGATTCGTGCTGGACTTTAGGGGTGATTTGCCCAACTCCTAGAGGAACCAGCAGTCTCTGATGCAGGGAGCAGCGGGAAGCTCGACGCCCAGGATGCCCAGGACGCCAAGCAACAGGGAAGCCGAGAGACACTGACAGAGTCAGGATGAGCGCAAGGCAAAGATATGAGGAGCTTAACAACTATAGTTTCAAAGCTAAGTCATGTATTTAAGTTATAAGTTTGCTACTAGGATTTAAGGGTTGGTATGGAACTAGGTAGATTTGTGTTAATTAAGTGGCTAAAATAAGGGGGAAAGCGGCTACCAGGCAGTGTAGTGTGCCACTAAGAGTTTAAAGCCGGATTTATTTGAGTGCTATAGCGGTGGGGGGAGAAGGGGGAATCAGCGGTTTGGCTTAGATACAGTAAAAATACTCGTCCCCCCCTACCGTTTGCTTTTCTTTCTCTTTTGGGTCGAGGGAATCTCGCTTTAAGGTGGCCGACGCCCACGCTACTGACAGAGTGACCCAGGGAGGAGCTGGGGAACAGGGAGCGAGGACGTGAGGACGTGTTGAGGCGGAAGACGATGTGGAGCTCAGACGTATTGGGAGGCAGAGGCATAGCAGCTGCAGCAGCGTGACGTCAGGGGACAGACGAACCCGGGAAACAGCACGGCAGCAAACAGGAACTGGAGAGACGGAGCCAGGAAATGAGAGAGCGGCTAGGAGGAGCCCATTAAAAGATTGACAGTCGTGGAAGAGTGACTTGGTGCTGAACGAAGGGGGGGGAAGTGTGAGAAAAGAGAAAGAGTGAAAGAGAGCTGGAAAAATTTGGAAAGTCAGTAATTGTAAAATAGTGGTGTATAAAGGACACTGGGAGGGGAGATAGGAAAAGAGAAGCTTGTCAATAAAAAGATTAAGAAATAGAAATAGATCTAAAAGATAAATTAACACAGGAATACAGAATTAGGGGTAGTTTAGATACTTCTAAGGGACTGATCAAACAGGCTGACTAGAACATTGAGTAAATATAAAATATAGAGGCAATTGATGGCAGCCAGTAGTGGCAGTAGTGGGAGAAAATCGTCAATACCTTCCCCCAGTCAGGTTCATCTGAAAATCAATACAATGAGTATGACACAGTTGACCCTCAAAGATTTAAAATCAATGATCCAGGATTGTGTATCGCAGGCTATGAAGAAAGAAATTGACCCAATCCACGAAAAAATTGATGCTCTAACCAAGCATATAAAGTCTGAAACTGAGGAGATTAGGAACCAAATAAGTGAAAATAGACAGGAGTTTATAAATATATCAAAAAAGGTTATAAGATGGAGAAAAAGGTTAACAATTTGGAATATGAGTTGCAGGAATTAAAATTAAAAAATGATAAGGTAGAGGAAACTTTGATTCAGATGGAAATGGATAGGGCGGCGTTGATCCTGAGATGTCAGAATATACCTGAAAATTTGGAAAAAGATATAAAGGAGGTCTTAACGGAAGCTCTTGCAGAACAATTAGATATAGGATCTAAGGAGGAAATTACTCGTGAAATAGATGTGATATACCGTAGGAACTTGGCATATGCGAGGAAGAACCAAAAACCGAGGGAGACACATGTCAAATTTTATAGAAGGGAACTGAAGGATAAAATAATTAAGGCTACTAACGAGAAAAAAGTTCTGATACAAGGAGCGGAAATTAATTTCCTAAAAGAAATTCCATGGAGGGTGAGGGAGAGGAGATGGAATTATGGGAACCTGGTAGGCATATTGAGAAAAAAATGATATTGCCTACAGATGATTGGTGCCAGAAGGAGTTCTGTTTACTTATGGAGGCAGAAGGCAAAGGCTTGATTCTGTATTTAAAGTAGAAAGCTTCTTGGAACAGTATGGAGAAGAGTTAGGATGGCAAAAAGAGGACGCAGAAGAGGGGGAGCGGGAAGAAGTGGAAGAAGATGAAGAGGATCGAGGTGCTGAAGAGGAAAGGCCAGAAAGAGAACATGAAAAAGGAAAGGGAAAATTGGGGGGGAAAGGGAAAAAAGATCTAAAGAGGCCCCCCTCGCAAATGTTAACACGCTTCCAATATAGAAGTAAGACACAGATACCTAGAAAATAAATGAATAGATCAAGCGTTAAGAATTTTAAAATTTTATCTATTAATGTGAATGGGCTGAATAGCCCCCAAAAAGACGAAAAACCTTCCACCAGGCAGCAAAATTACAAGCTGAAATTACTTGTCTACAGGAAACTCATATAAAGAAAACTGATGTTAAGTATTTGTTTTGTAAGAAATTAGGTAAGGAGTTTATAGCAGCGGATGAGAAGAAAAAAGAGGTGTGGTAACATACATTAGGGAATCATTGTCTCCGGAATTGGTCTATGCTGATGAAGATGGTAGGATAGTAATAGTTAAGATTAGGAGACTGGAGGAAGAGAGTTTGATTGTAAACATTTATGTACCCAATCAAAATCAAGAGGCCTTTTACAAGGTTTTGTATAATGTTCTAGCTAAAAGTGATACTGCCAATATGTGTATTATTGGGGATTATAACACAGTTTTTGATAAGGATGTTGACAGGAAATCACAGCAAAGGAAAAAAACAGCAGGATTAACACTCCCAAAAATTTTCCTAGAGATGGCTGATGAATATAGTCTAGTGGACGCGTGGAGAACCAGAAATTTACAAACAAAAGACTTTACATTCTATTCTGCAAGACACAACTCTTGGTCCAGAATAGATATGGCATGGGTAATGATAGGTTGGATAAATCAATTATTAGAAGCAGATATATTACCCAAAACTTTCGCAGACCATAACCCAATCCTGATTTCATTTAAGGAGGTTCGAAGAAAATCGAGGTGGAGAATGAATGCAGATTTGCTGAGAGACAGAGACTTTGTTAAAAAGACCCAACTAGAAACACAAGCCTTTTTTTAAAGGAATTTGAGTCAGGAAGTTCCAATAGATATAGTATGGGAGACATTTAAAGCGTACTTAAGAGGGTAGTGCATAAGCCAGGAGGCATGGAGGAGGAAGAAAAGAGAAGAAGGATATAGAGAATTGGGACTTCAAATTAAGAGAGAGGAAGATAAGCTTAAAAACCAGGTGACGGAGGGAAAGATGAGCAAATTAAGGCTACTGCAGCATGAGATGCATTTACTGTTAACACGTGAGGTAGCAAAAAATATAAAATATGCCAAACAGTATTATTTTGACAAGGCAAACAAGCCAACAAGGTGGCTTGTGTATAGACTTAGGAAAGAGAGACAAAAGCGTACCATAGTAGCCTTACGAAATGACAATGGGGAGATTAAATATGGATTACAAGAGATGAAAGATATAGTAGAACAATATTATAGAAAGCTATACAAGCAGGAACCACAAGTCTCGGGCCAAATAGGAGAGTATTTACAAGCAAGAACATGTGAATTGGAACAGGAGTATAGGGACAGGTTGAATGAAAGTATTACGACATGTGAAATAGTTGAGGCCATTAAAAAACAGAAGAAGAAAAAGGCACCGGGCCCGGACGGTATACCTGCTGAACTATATCAAGTGCTTGAGGAGCAGATTGCCTTACCATTTAAGGAGCTACTTCAAACTATAGGAAGGTCGGGGAAGTTACCAAATTCTTGGTATCAGACGGCGATTACTTTAATTCCCACACCCGAAGCTGAGAGTATAGATATTAAAAACTATAGACCCATATCTCTTTTGAATGTCGACTACAAGATTTACGCAAACATATTAGCAGCAAGATTGAAGAGGGTTTTGGCTCAGGTCATCCATCAAGACCAGGCAGGATTTCCTCCAAGAAGATATATAAAAAATAACATGCAAACTATTCTTAACGTCATAGAGTATTTTGAACACCACACTGAGAAGCAAATGGCATTAATGTTTATGGACGCAGAGAAATCATTTGATAATCTGTCATGGGAATTTTTATTACAGAAACTAGAAAAATGGACCGCAGGTGATTCGTTCTTTACAATGATTAGTGTGATTTATAAAACTCAATACGCAAATATAATTGTAAATGACGATATGACAGCGACTATAGAGATACAGAAAGGGACGCGTCAAGGATGCCCGCTATCGCCGTTACTGTTTGTATTTGCTCTTGAGACACTAAATGAGGCAGTTAGAAAAAATAGTTTAATGCAAGGCCTTAGGATAAAAGGGGAATTATTGGCCTATGCGGATGACATTGTCTTTATTATGGAAAGTCCAATATCATCTAGCACGCATCTGCTAAAAGAGAGTCAAGAATTTGGCGGTGTTGCGGGACTAAAAATTAATCTGAAAAAGACAAAAATGTTAACTAAAAACTGCTCTCCCAAGGTAATTCAAGAATTATATAAAACAATTAAGGTGGAGATAGTGAAGAAAGTGAAATACCTGGGTATAATATTATCCAATAGAACTAGCATGTTATTGGAGGATAATTATTATAAGCTTCTTAATGAAGTTAAGAATGAGCTATCATGATGGACTGGGCTTCAGATATCATTAATGGGTAGAATCGCTACCATTAAAATGATATTACCTAAAATTTTATTTTTAGACCAAAATATACCCATATTAAGAAACTCTAAATTCTTTGGGGAAATGGATAAAAATATAGGACGATTTATTTGGCAGTATAAGAGACCAAGAATAAAATTGAAGTCTCTTCAGGAAAAGAAGGAAAGAGGAGGTTTGTATTATCAGGCGGCTGCTTTGAGCTGGATAAAAGAGTGGTTAATCTTAGATAATACCAGGATCCTAAGCTTGGAGGGACATGACTTCTACATGGGGTGGCATGCCTATTTGTGGTATGGTAAAGACAAGATTCACTCAAACTTTAGACACCACATGATAAGAGGGGCTTTATTGCCGATCTGGAATGGAATCAAGGAAACATACTATAAGAAGACTCCAAAATGGGTATCACCCCTTGAAGCGTTTATAAAACCGTCCATTATAGAGCCGTGTTACAAAGAACCTTATGAAAAGTTATTAGATGAAAATAACAAATTAAGATCAGAAGAACCCTTACTGAGGACTCATAAGATAAAATTATCATGGTGGGAAAATATGCAGCTCCAAACTAGATATCTTAAAGATGTTAAAATTGGATTTCAAGAGTCTAAAACACAATTGGAAAAAATTTGGCTGTCCACAAGCGATAAACTGGTTCAGAAACTATATAGTTTTCTGTTAGATATTTACAGGAGGAAACAGTGACTCCAGTGATGGTAAACTGGATGAGAGATATAGGGCACTCTATTGAGATAGAGCAATGGCAGAATATATGGAAAACCTTGAAATATATGAGAGCTATTAGTTATAAGGAAAATATTTATAAAGTATTTCATCACTAGTATTGGTCCCCAGATAAAATAGCTAAGTGCCACCCAAATTTCTCCAAGAATTGCTGGAAAAGTAAGGCAAATGTGGGGACATTTTTCCACATGTGGTGGTGATGTGGTAAGGTCACTAAATATTGGATGATGGTGCAGAAGACAATATTAGGGATAATGAATTTGAGAATAGAATTAACTCCTGAAATAGCGTTGTTAAATTTAATCCCGGAAAACTTAAAGCAAAATGAAAAATACTTGTTAGTATATATACTAACAACGGCTAGGATATTACTCGCAAAATACTGGAAACAAGAGCAAATACCCACAAGAGAAGAGTTAGGAGCGAAATTAATGGAAGTAGCTGAAATGGACAGATTGAGTTTGATTTTGCAAGGGAAAGATGATAATATTTTCTCTGAAAGATGGGAATGCCTGTATGTTTGGATAAATGAAACATGGAAACTGTAGACTCAAATGTATGTATATATATTTTTGTGTAGGTTCTATTACGTGGAAAAAACTGATAAATAATTTAAAAAAAAAAAAAAAGAAGATCCCATTTCCAGAGATGGACAGATTCCAAGCAAGTAGGTTTTCTCCTTTTTGATAAGGGGGGGAAAACCTTGAAATTAACATATCCAGGAAAAAGTTGCCTAAAAATCTTTTTCCTGACAAAAAGTGCATTGCATTTGTAGATAATACATCACCAAATGCCGCAGTGCAGCATAGAATTTGAGTTATTTCATACTGTTTTCTATGTACAAGGTGGAAGGTCAATATTTTTGGACAGGAGAGCATTGTCATCTGCCCCTCCCCTGGCATCCTGAAGTGGTACATGTTAACCTGACAGTTCATAGTTCATAAGAGAGCAAAAAGCTCCTTGCTGGCTAACAATTCCCCCCCTCGGGACTCTGGAGACCTTTGGTTGGAAAGGTCCCGAACAAGGCGACTGGAACAGGTGGTGTCATCTAGTCTGGGAGGTGCTATCATCTTTCTGGATTTCACAAGGAAGGTGTCTCTGGCCACCCTAACATGGAATGGACCAAAAAAACCCTAACCTGATCTAGTAAAAAGCCCAATTACCATTGTGGTGCTTCATCAAAATGGACAGACAAGTATGGCCTTAAGTAGAAGTCGTCACTTCAGGCTCCATGCAAATAGAAAAATAATCATTATGACATAGAACATAGCAAACGTGAAATGCATCTTATAAAACCCTATAAAATCTTTGAGGTCATAAATACCTGTGTGTAAAACTTAAAACTTAATTCATATTGTAAATATAAAATTTAACGCAGAGGTAAAAACATAATTCATATATGTACACAAAGAAATACTTAAAATAAAGTTACATTTTACACATGCTTGCTTCATCCTTCTCTCCCTGGCGCTATAGTTCATTGTGCCTATGTATGCCGATGGTTACTTTTGAATGGGAGAGAGGCACTGCTTTACATTGTATCTGACCTGTAAGGCACCTCTTCAGCTTTGGATCTTCGGGGCATTGGGAACAGCGGGGCCTTGGAGCCCCTCCTCTTCAATCACATGATAACTTTGGAGAGGCTCGTCCCTACTCAGCTCAGGCACTGACAAGCTCGGCTGAGAGGGAGGAGCAGAATATACATAATAGAGAGGGATGTTCCCCCCTCCCTTGCTTGCAAAGAATCATAGGTACATTAACTTGAGGTTAAAATTCATTTTTAAAAGCACATCATGACTTGGCATACACAAGATGGTATCAAGGCTAAGGTATTGCATTTATGAGGTCTCATTCTGCATGGTGTAAAGCATAGAAAAGCAATAACTAATATTGAATGATGTTTCTGCAGAGCCTGTCCCTGGCCTTGAGAGTCCAAAACTATTCTCCCTTTCGGGGGAGAAGGGTCTTCTCCTGATCCACACCTTGAGCTCAGGAGAAATGCATCCAGGATTCTCCTGCACTGCTTTGGCAGTGCAAGCATTGAGTTCAAGGGAATGGGTCAGGAGATTATCTCCTTTTAAACGGGGGCCTTGTGGCTCTGAGGGGAATGCTGACAATGTGGTACCCCTTTTAACAGAGGGCTTTCTGCAGGAGGCCCTCACCTATTACAATGAAAAGAATAGAACCAAACAAAAATACAGAACCCTTCAAGAAGATCCCCAATGGACTTTTCCTGGGATGACTGACACCTGTGTAGGCCCTGACCAGGGAGCACACACAGTGTGGGCAGTGCGTGCTTATTCTGGGCCGGGGGTCGCTGCGTATGCAAATGTGTAACCTCTATGCATGATGGGCATCAATCTTAAATTTAGCAAAACTAGACAGAAATACATTTAAACACATGGTAAAGTTAGATTCTGGCAGAGACATGTGGCTCCTGAGCACAAAATTCATGGGGCTTAGGTTTTGAGACAAGACGAAACATTCATCATGACCTAAAAGGGTGTTGATCATTGAGGAGTGGGTGGAACAAGGCTCTGGCAGGTTGAACCATACTGAGCTTATGCTTGACCGAATTAGAGGGCAGGATACATGGGCATTCCAGCTTAGGTCAGCTGGACTTGCATGCCTAATGTTCCTGCCCACTTGCCTTGAACTCAATGGATTGCCCTGTCAAAAAGTCCTCAGATGGAAGCACTCAGTCATCCTGGGAATGCTCCGCTGGGGGTGTCTGGCAGTATAGCATCTTCAGTTCGGCTGCTGCTTGAGAATTTTTGAATATGACAGGAGACACAATACTGTGAGAAAGCTGGCTAGCTTGGAAGGTCAGTTAGAGGCAGTTCTACAGAACACTGCTAGCCAGTATTGTTCGATCCTGCTTGCAATCTACTTGAGCTCAAGGCAATTTCCTTAATTTTTGAACCCAGACTGAAACAGCCCACCCAATCTTGGTCAAAGAATAGACCTCACACATAAAACAACACATTGGACAGAGACAGAGAGATTGAAAGGCAGAAGACAGAGAGAGGGAGTTGCTTTTATTATGAAGCCAGAGTAGGAAAAGGGAGAGGAATTAGGGAGGAGGGGCTTCAGATTTGGTGCTATAATGGGCAGAATACTGTGCTACACAGCTGAAGGATTCCATTTCATTAATTTGTGATTTGACCCACCACCCTAAGCCAATTAACGCAAATATTAGAATGATCTGGACCCCTACAATTACAACTCTAGGGTGCAGCATCATATTAAATATTCCAGTCAGCTTCAGACTCCAACCAAAAAGAGATTGCCACCAATTATAATTACCCACAGTTTTAATGTCTGCAGCAAGAGCTGAAATTTGGGCACTGTTGTGAGAAACTGTGAGAGAGGCATTGTCTCCAGCCTCTTTAACCCTTAGAAGTTTTTGGTTTAGGTCTGGATGGGTTAACAGACTGTGAATTAATTCTAATCCCATTCCTAAGGTTACAGGGGAAAGGGAATCATACAGTTCTGGAGATAAAGACATTTCTTGTTGTGTCCACACAGGTGTGGACAAATTAAAATCACAGCCACTGACAGTGGTAACATTGCAAAAACACCTATTGAGCTTGGGAAGCACAGGCTGGATATATTTGTCATTAATATAGACATAGTTACATGCAGTTCTGACACACACACAAGCTCTTCCCAGGTATACCAGAGCTGAGTGAAACTCACTAACAATATCAAATTGGCATTGACCCTCTGTTTCCTTTCTTGGGGCCAAGCAAGTGTGATGCTCTTCTAATGCATTATCTTCACAAATGAAACCTAGTCATTCTTTATGTGTGCATCCAGTTATATTAATAGTTTGCCAGCTGGAGGAGTTTACTCTGGCCCATCTGTTACTGTTTCGGGCATATAATATACTGTCAGTGTCTGTTTGTAGGCCCAGAGGGACAACTGGGTACATCGAAAAAGTCTCATTGGCCACTACTGTGTTGATTATTAGGTCCAGTTGCTGTGTATCCTGGTTAAAAGATGCATTTTACAAGGACCACCATGATTCCAGGCTAATTTCTAAGGGAATTATTCCATCCATGGATTGTCTTATTATCCCCATGGCATTAGCTAAATTTACTGTTTGAGCTTGGGTGCACGTGAGGGCCATAGATATGTTGTGTTGTGGAGATTGGATTCCTCTGGTAAGGACTCCAAAGTCTTTTTCCATAATCTGCTCCCAAACAACCAGGAGCAGGTTGGTGGAATGCTGCACATTTGAAATGGCACTAAAAGACTGGACTATGGGATCACTCATCTTTGACATGTCAGAGGAGACTCTGGAAACCTTATTTGCAACAACTTCTATATTAGCTGCATCTAGAACAGTCATACCAGCTCCTGCTGGTGCCACCCAGTCTGAGAAACTTCTTTTGGCATGACCAGAGAGGCTTCCTTTCTTCCAGAGTCTGAGCCAGTTTTCCCAGCCTTGTTGGGCTGGGTGTAAATATGGGGCACAGGAAGTCTCCGGCCCTTTTAGATTGACATTAACCTTCTTTACTGAAATTTGGGGCCGGATTAAAACTGTTTCCTTGCGATTGAGCTTTAAAGCATAAGATCCTACCACTAAGTAGGTCAGATTACTGAGGGTGGCAACATTTTTAATTGAAGGATCAAATGTGAGGTTTGTGGCATTATCTGAACCCATAGTGAGAGAAAAGTTTCCAGCTTGATGAGTGACCCTGATAACTAAAATACCCAAGGAGTATTTTAGGTATTTTACCTAATGGCAGGAAACTTGATGGCAGGAAACTTACACTAATGTCACTATATGCCCCAAACCTAAATCAAATTGCTTTTCTGAAATCCACTTTTTTGGAATTACAAGACTTTACAGAAGGTGAGCTGATCATAGGTGGAGACCTTAACTTCATCACAGACAAAATACTAGATAGATCTTCTTTGAAACATAAAACCAAATTGCATCCCAAAACAGGAACAGGTACGGAACTCTCCAGACTTTTCTCTGAATTTAGACTAATTGACACATGGAGGTCTCTCCACCCGACAGACTGAGACGATTCATACTTCTCAGCGCAGCATCAGACCTTCACTAGAATAGACTATATTTTACTGTCTGAACAGTTACTGGCAGAATGTGACTCGGCAACCATCGGTCCTAGATATTTGACGGACCACGCATGGCTAGAATGCAACCTTCAGAGAAATCCGGACACAAAAACTGACAGACAATGGTCTATGGACAAAAGCATTTTATTAGACACTTCAAAGACAAACTGGAGGATGACATCAAGAACTTCTTTCAGGAAAACTCATCACCAGAGATATCTGCCACCACACGTTGGATGATATTGCAACTTACTTGGATACTTTACCTACCCTAAAGAAACTCATCTGCACGTATCAACTTTATGGATAAACCCATAGACCTGAAAGAATTCATGGACACCATCAAGGACTTGAAGCTTAACAAGGCCCCTGGCATAGATGGAATTCTCACAGAGTTCTACAGAACTTTCCGCTTGATGTTGGTGCCACACCTTTTAAATATCTGTAATGATACTTTATGTCTAGGAACTATACCTCCATCTTGGCATGACTCTTCAATCTCTGTTATCCCTAAGGACAAGAAAGACACATCGGATCCTGCATCATATTGCCCAATTGCTCTGTTAAACAATGATGCTAAGATATTCACATCGATATTGGCCAATAGGCTCAAGAAATTTGTTTCAGATTATATTAACCTGGATCAGACCGACTTTATTCTGGATAGGCAAATTATGGATAATGTCAGATGGATGCTTAACATTATATCTTATGGGAAAACTTCTTCTTCAGAATCTGTAATCCTGGCTTTAGATTTTGAAAAAGCTTTTGACTCTTTAGAAATCTCTTATCTTCTCATGCTTTTGGAAAAAATGGGCTTTGGTGAGAACTTTCTAAACACTTTAAAAACACTATATGCCCATCCTAAGTCTAGAATACGAGTGAATGGCTACAATTCAAAATTCTTCTTCCTGTCCAGAGGTATCAGGCATGGGTTCCCCCTCTCACCATTACTCTTTGTGCTCACAGTGGAACTGTTAGCAAATTAACTTCGTTACAACAAAGATTTCACTGGCATCTGCATCAACGGACAGGAACATAAATTAACAATGTATGCTGATGATATCACCCTTTATATATCTGATCCTAAATGATCCGTTCCTGCCATTGAAGCTACTCTTTCCAGATCTGGAGCATTGTCCGATCTATGCCTTAACACCACAAAATCCGAAACATACCCTATTACCTTCTCTAGTAAAACTCGATCAAATCTACTTGAGTCTATGCCATTTCAATGGGTGGAAGCTACTTGGAGACATCTTGGGGTCCAAATTCCTATTGATCTACACAACTTCTTATCATGCAACTTTCATAAAACTTTTGTTGAATCTCAACAAAAGATGTGAAAATGGAACACACTTAAACTCTCTTTAGCAGATCGCATTCAATTAATCATTTTTTTTGTTTTTACGAGCTTTTTATTTCTTTTCAGAATGCTGCCGATATTCATTCCAGAGAAAGACATGAATACCTGACAGAAAGAGATTCAATGCTTTGTATGGAATTACAAGAAATCTTGTATAGACAGTTGCTCCCTCTCCAAGCTGGTGACATTGGGAGGGCTCAATATGCCTCATTTCCAAACTTATTACCACAGAGCCCTCCTCTCCAACATCCCTAAAATGTCACAATTACAACCAGAAGCACAATGGGTGCACATTGAACAGTTTTTTGCCCCCCCAGATGGAATAAACAGATGGACAACAATTTTGGATCAGACAAGGGCCACTTTATTAACTAAATAACAGTTAACCAACTAAAAACAGCAAGGGAGCAATTTTTTAATCAGCAGAACAGACAAGGCAGGTGTCAGAAAGACCAGCCTCCTTGTCCAGAATACAGGCGAGCCACCAACCCCGATCTTAAGCCATTCATCTGGCTTGTGACCAGCAGCCCAGCCACTGGTGGCCTCCCAGGAGCACCTACCCCTGAAACCATAGAGCTTGCAGAGAGGAGCTTACCCAAGAGGTTCCCAGAGGGGATCATCATTCACCACCCAGAGCCTTAATAACCCGTAGGCCGTTCCTGAGGACCCCATGTTCCCAAACTAGGAATGGCTTGAGGTGCTCACCAATTTCTGCTTTCTAATCCCTGCACTATTCCGCCATTAGCAAGGTCAAGCCTCTGCTTTGGCCGATGTGGCCTCCAAGCCAAGTGCAGCCCTAATCCCTTGCTGAATATCCTCCAAAAAGAATTTGTTGCCCTTGTCTGACATGTGAATACCATCCTCTCTATAGAGGTCAACATTTCCTACCACAATTCCAGGATGTGGTAAAAACTGACCCAGGCCACCCTCCATAGCTTTCCTAATTTGTCAGTTAACCTTGCGGCAAGCCCGGTCAATGCACCTGGAATCCCCCAGGTTGCGCCATACCTGCCTCAGCAAGATCGCCGACCAGATTATCAATGCCCCAGGCCATCTTCTCTGGATCACGGACAGATCGTGTATAGCCTGAATCACCAGGGCCTTGCCTTTCATGCCCATGCCGTTCCTCAAACAGTAGTGGGAGCAATCTGGGCCAATGCATGCCCTGCCATCCCCACCATTCAACAACAGCAAACTCACTCAAGCCCAACTGAGAACTAACCGCTGTCCTCCTGGCCTGGCGAGCCACCCAAAAAATCATGCTGTGGCCTCATAATATGACTCACCGTCGTGCCTGCAGGCCCACAGAACCTAAAAAAGAACTATTTTAGTAACATGAACTACTTAAAATTTACACTGACGAACATAACTTTTAAAACTATGAGTTCTCCAACGCCCAATGCCTTGTATGTCCTCTTGAGAGTACCCCATGGAAGCTGCCGTGGAAGCAGCTCCGATCCTAAATGAATGGGTCCCAAAACAGAAGCCCCCTAAACCCAATGCATCAAGCGCCCGTTTTGTCAATGCCCAAAACTGAAACTTTGTGAGAGGTGAACCGTCTCTGTGTCGAAATAAGACCCCAATGTCGGACCCCCTCAACTGCAGGTAACGATGTAAATCTGATACCGGGCACAAATCCGTTTCATAGCAACGTCCCAATTCTATCGCTGAGCCCTTACCCAACTGGTCAGTCTTCAACCGCTTAATATGAATGACAACACTGTCTGCAGTAACCCGGATGTCACTCAAATTAAGAGCCCAATTAGAAGTGTCATGTCACAAAGCAGGGACAAGCTCACTGACCCAAAGCACTCCAAAAAATGCCAGCAAGGATGCTGAGTGAAAAAGAGTGGCCTCGTATTCGTCAGAGCAAAGATCCGGCCACAACGCCCTTAAGCCCTTTAAAATTGAAGGAGTCAATGGCTCCCTGGAATCCGGCAGCTGCCCTGCCTCGTGAGACCACCCTTCAAGCATTTTCTTAATTCAAAAATCATTAGTCTTGTCCTCATGTCCAGCAGCCTTACCCACGTAAGCTAGAGAAGATAACCTGCCTTTTATAGTGTGAACCGACAAACTCTTGCCCTTCAAATAAACACAGTATTGCATCAATTGATGGACCAGAATAGGCCACTCATGCCATAATCCGGCCTCCCTCTGGAAAGCAACAAATTGGTGACAAGCCCTCATGTACGATATACATGTTGAAGGGGCGAGGGCCATACCTATCGCTCGCTTGGCTTCAAGCCTCCAATCTGGCAAAAACTGGGGGGCATCCTTACCGGGCGCTCGTCCACTTCCGGGGCCAGCTGACAGAACCTCTCCATCTGTTTTCGAGAGAGAGCGTCAGTGACCCCATTACTTGCACCCGGAATGTGCCTTGCACGAAACAATATATTATTCCTTAAACATATTAGTGTAAATGCCCTAACTAACTTCATGACCCGTACTGACTTGGATGTTAGGGAGTTTATAACGTGTACAGTAGCCTGATTGTCGCCCCAAAAGTGGACCGAACGACTGGCAAAATCAGCCATCCAAATCCCCACTGCTACCACAATCGGGAAAAACTCCAGGAAGGTTAGGTCTTTGACCCAGCCAGCCTGGAACCATTCCTGCAGCCAATCCTCAGCACACCAGTGACGCCTAAAGTACACCCCAAAACCTGAGGAGCCTGCAGCATCTGACGTCACCTGCAACTCAGCCTCTAAATGCAATTCCTCTCTCCAGAAGGAAACCCCATTAAATGACCTTAAGAACTCCTTCCAGAGCAACAGGTCCTCCCTCATCCCGTTAGTCACCCTAGTCCTATGATGTGGGAAGTGAAGCCCACGCATAGCGTCGCAAGACGCCTGGCGAAGGCCCTATCGGGAGCCACAACTTTGCATGCAAAGTTGAGGTGGCCCACCAATTGTTGCAACTCCCACAGTGATATCTTCTTCAGAACCCTAATTTTGTCAATCAAGACCTGAAGGCTATTCAACTTCTCCAAAGGTAGCCTAGAGCACTGCTGAACCGTATCTACCTCGATACCCAAGAAGGTCAAGACAGACTTTGGACCTTCAGTCTTTTCTTCCGCCAGGGGAACTCCCAATTCAGCCACCATGTCTATGAAACTGGACAGTAAAAATTCACACTGCCCAGTCCCTTCCTGACCCACGAACAAAAAATCATCCAAATAATGAGCTGTAGAGCCCAATCTGGTCCTGAATCGCAAGGCCCATTCCAAAAAGGAACTAAACCTCTTGAATGCTGCACAGGACACAGAACAACCCATGGGAAGGGCCCTATCTATATAGTAATGACCCTCAAAAGCAAAACCTAACAAATCAAAATCAGCTGGGTGTACAAGGTAAGAGCCAGAAGGTAGATTTGATATCGCATTTAGCTAGCAGTGCACCGGGGCCACAACCCCGTACAACCCTCATGGCCTGATCAAAGGACGTATATTTAACCGAACAGAGCTCATCAGGTATAGCATCATTCACCGATCCGCCCCGAGGGTATGATAAATGATGAATGAGGTGATACTCACCAGGAACCTTCTTTGGTACAACGCCCAAAGGAGACACCCGTAGATTAGGTACTGGGGGGGAAAGAAAAGGGCCCAGAACTCTCCCCTCTTTACATTCTTTTCCAATTTTAGCTCATACTATGTCTTCCATCCCTATGACTGACTTTAAATTAGGGGCCCAAAATGGGGCCCTCTCACCTTGATAAGGAATCTGAAATCCGAACAAAAACCCATCAATTAAATACCTACTATCTGTTTTGTTTGGGTAACCTCTCAAAAATCTCTCTAACACCTGTGTCTTAATTGGGCTGGGCCCCTTTGTCATTAGGGGCAGCTTGACTTCCTCCTCCACCGGGATGCTTACCTCCCTTTGCCTTAAAATGTCCCTTAGGCTTGGGGCAACCAGATAATGCATGTTGCCCCCCACAAAGAGGGCACTCGTGTCGAAAGGAACAAGACTTCCTTCCACATGTACCCAGTGAGGTAAATTCCCAAAACAGGGGATCCTGTAAATTTAAAAACAAAAGTTGGGGTGGCTCTCTGTGAGTTGGAAGGGTGCTGATGCACATGACTTCCCCTGGCTTTGGCCATAGTCAGTAATTAATGGTGTTTGATTCTGTTCCACTCTCTTTTAGGGCAGCAGATTACACAGTCCGCTCAGCACCTGTCCTTACCACAGAGGAAGAGTCTTTCTAAAAACCACAATTTTTGGAGAGTCTGAAAGCACTCGACATTTTGGTTTAAAGAATAGAAACACTCATACCTAATAATAATTTAAAAAGAAGCCTTGCAACGAAGAGTCTTGTTACTAGGTAGGGAAAATCTGCAGGGCAATGGCTGTTGTTGGGCAGAAATCTGTCCTGGGGCAACACTGTTGCTATGCAGGAAGGCTATCCTAGGCAACTCTTGTTGCTAGGTAGAAAAGTTGTCCTAGGTAACTCTTGTTGCTAGGCAGAATAAAAGGAGCAAAAAAATGCTACTAGAAGAAAATTTTAAAAAACTTCAAAATGATTAAAAACTGTCCTCTAGGCATAAAAACAGATGTCAATGGTGCACATTCGATTTTAATCATTAGTGGCTTTCAGTAATCAAGTTTTTTTTTGTTTTATAGTTAGAAATTTAAGATTTAAAAAAAAATTAAGTTCTCCTTACATTGCTACATTGTCTTTATTATATTTCTACCACCCTCCTTTTGTTCTTTGATGCCCACAAGGGATCAAAGAAACATATTTAAAGGGCCATAAAGGTTTCTGTGAGTGAGAAAAGGGTGGGAGATTTAAGCAGGCTGAGCAGGGATATTTGTCTGATGGGAACAGGGGCATCTGTGGCTGGCGTGGGGTTTCCACCCAGGTCGGGAGGGACCACTGAGGGTTGGGGGGCTGGATTGCCTTTCTAGAGTTTAAGCTGGGAGAAATGGAAGAATTTGTTCCAAAACTCTCCATGTTTGTGCGAGATCGCTACCTTGTAGACTGTGGGGCTGTCACATGCTACAATGGGAATGGGACCTTCCCATTTAGCCATGAGCACATGCCCTTTCCTTGAGAATTTTCTATACAGGACTTGTTGCCCTGGGTCCCACACTTGTGGGTTCCTAACCCAACCTAGCTTCTTGTTCACAGCAAGTTGGCTCTGTCCTAGCATTTTGGGCACTTGTACATGGATTCGGAAGACTCTACAATCATATTATTGACCAATTGTTCACTAACTACCAGAAGGCTTTTGGTAGTTGCATTTTTCTCCCAGTCATGACCATATGAGAGGAGTAGCCATGCATGGCTGTAGTGCCCCTAATGGTCATGAGGATTATGGGGAGCTTTTCATCCCAGTCCTTGCCTGTGGATTTAACTACCTTATGGAGGGCTTCTTTAAAAGTGCAGTTAGTTCTCTCAATGGCTCCTGAGGACTGGGGGTGACCGGCTATGTGGAAGCGTTGCTGGATCCTGAGGGCACAACAGAGCTCCTGGGTAACTTCCCCAAGGAAGTGACTTCCAAGATTGCTGTCGATGACCTTCATGACCCCCATCTAGAACAAACGTTGTTAAAAAGGATTTTAGCTGCTGTGACGGCTGAGTTATTTTTGCACGGGAACGCTTCTACCCATTTCAAAAATGGATCGATGATCGCAAGGCAATACTTATTCCCGTGGGCTGTTTTGGGGAGGGGGCCGATAAAGTCAATCTGTATGCGAGCCCAAGGTCCCTCAATGTGCTGATGCTGGATGGGTGCTTTTGGTCTGGAGGGGTTGGCATTTACCAGAGCACAGGAGAGACAGTTGTGTACCCACTGCGCTATCTCGCAGCACATGCCTGGCCACCAGCCAACTTCCTTCACCTTCTCCAGCATTAGGTCCTTCCTGCAGTGACCTTGCTTATGCAGAAATTGAATCAAATTGCCCTGGACTTCCACTAACATGACCCAGTGTCTCTCACCTGTGAAAGCTATGGCCCATATTACTCCTTCCTGCTCCTCTATAATGTATTTACTGGATGGGTCCCATCCTTCCTGCAGGAGATTAGTCATGTCTGCATCATTATTCTGAAGTTCCCCCACATCAATGAACACAGGGGGAATGGGGGCCCGATTGTGGTTTTTACTGCGGGTGATTACCAGCTGAAGGGGGTAGGGGGAGCTATTAGGGTGCGTGCCTCTTTAGCTAGTAAATCTGCCTGATCGTTCCAGTAGGCAAGTTCAGTGGAATCTTTTCTGATGTGCCTTTACATGGGAAATCTGCATAGGGGCAATGCACTCATGTAAAATAGCTACCACTTTTAACCAGACTTGCAAATTTGTGATGGGCTTTCCTTCACTATTCTGCCAGCTCTGTTTTTGCCAGTGTAGGAGCCAGACTGTGGCAGCTTTAGCCATCAAGTCAGAATAGGTAAAGATTGCTAATGGGCAATCCAAGGGTTCAAATTCTAGGACTGCTCGTAGCGCCTCCTCTTCAGCTGCTTGACTGGAGTGGGGTTGAACTGGTTCTTGCAAGGTAACTCCATCCTGCACTCAGATGGTGCCAAAGCCTGTTTTTGGTGACCCGTCAACATAAATGGAGGAGCCGTTGCAGAACCAGCAGATAAAGCCTTGCTGCCTGGCTTCTTCGAATGGCACTCCCCAGGTTGTGGGCCACGGTGTGTGCTCCACTACAGGCAGTGGGCACTCGTGTTGGTCTCCAGTGACTAAAAGGCCATATGGGGCAGGGGTTCATTTTGTTCATGCTTATACTTCTCCCTTATTGACTAAGGCTAGCATCCACTGTGCAATGCAGGTGTTTGAGACCTGGCTGTCCTGAATCTTCCCAGATAGAATGTATTTAAGAGGAGTATGCGACGTCTGGACTATGACTTTTGCACCTCTGATTATGAATTCTCAGTGGGTCAGGCTCCAGACTAAAGCTAGACAGACCTTTTCACATGGAGTGAATTTCATTTCTACTGGGGATAGATTCCGAGAGGCATAGGCAATTACATGTTGGGTGCTGGCTTGGTGCTGCAGTAGAGTGGCTCCTACACTTTTCTCTGATGTTGCCAGCTGAATGTAAAAGGGCTGATTTGAATCTGGATGCACGAGGGCTGGGGCAGAAGCAAGGCTTTGTTTGTTTGTATTTTTTTTTTTGGCCTCCCAAAGGGGATTTTTTATTGCTTTTTCTAAATCTACATACAGAAAGGGGGGAAAAGAGTCTACAATACACAGAAAAATAGGGATGGAAATAGGAAAAACCCAAGAATTGGTGATCATACATAGCTTTTAAAATGTAAACTCTGCTTCTTGGATACAAATTGACTTTCACCAAAAATGATCATCTAACTAATAAAACATTCTGATATTTCACCTGCAATTACAGTTTCATAAAGAGCTGTGCCCTAGAATGAAATAATTTTAAGTACTCAAGAGAACATTGACATTCTACTTTTTCCCTCTTTTCCTCTCAACTGATAGCCTGTTTTGGAGACTGCTGCCCCTAACTTAGAGTCCGAGTCCTCATCAGAAGATCCAGTCTCTCCTTCTTCTTCGCTCTCCTTGGTGTCATCGGGGGTTCCTTCTCCCTCTCTTGGTAGTCGACCATGCTGATGCAAAAAATCAGAAGCCTTTTCAACAGAGTCTATCCTTTCTTTGCCATTTGCATATCTAAAGATCAATCCCTCGGGTACCAACCATCTGTAGGCCACTTTGTGACTTTGTAAAAATAACACCAAGTCTCTGTATTTCTTTCTCTTCCTTCTAATCTCAAATGGAACATTCTTCAATACTTTAATCTCCTTGTCTTTCAACTTCAAGGAAACTCCATTGGTTGCTTTCAATAGTTCATCTCTCACTTTTCTTCGGGAGAATCTTACTGTAATTTTCCCTGGCAGATTATTCTTTCTAATAAATTCAGAATATGATCTAACCGTATCTGTTTCACTTTGAAGTTGATCTGATGTCATCTCTGCCAAGGGAGCCAACAAATCACTCACAATCTGTCTCAGATTCTCCCCTCTCTCCTCTTTGATCCCTTGAAGTCTCAATACATAGCTCGCCCTTTCCATTTGCAGCTGTAAAACACAAGACTCTTCGATTTGGCACTTCTTTTCAAATGGCTGCAGTTTTTTATTCATCTTTTTCGAGTTGGAACGAATCTCTTTAAGCTCCTGCTCCGCTTTTCCAATTTTCTGTGTGTTTAACATTGTTTGCGCTTGTTGTGTGTCTAGCTTATTATCAATAGCTGTAATTTTCTCTAGCAGAGGGTGAAGAGCCTCTGACAGAAACCTTTGGAGCTCCGCAGTTGAGTCCTGTCTAAGCACAGAACCTGAAGGGCTGGAATTTCCTGAAGGAGGCTTAACTTTCGTTAGTTTGTCCTTAGAGTCTTTTGGCGGTGCCATGTTTGAGGATTGTTTACTTCTCGTAAAAGTTTGTCAAAGCCTCTGGAAGTTCTTAATCAAAATGGTAAGCTCTCACAGTCTCTTTATTTCCATTCAGTCACTTTTTACTACTGTCCTCCCTTTTTCTGGCTTTAAAATCACTTGCAAGCAGTCCTTAGTGGGAGGAGGTTCCCCCCTCTCCTCATTTCCGACTCACATTTTTAGCATTTCTCTCTCTGCATTCATAATTGCTAGATCACCGTACGCTTGCTCCAGTGTGCTGATCTTGTTCCCATTCAGGACGCTCTGCAGTGAGCCCGTCAGGGCTTGGAGGAGCCCACCCTTCTCCAGCTTGTTGTGCTGGGGGGGGTCTCTAGCACCCTATGGCTAGGAGTCCAACCCAAGGACTCCTGGGGTGGCATGGGTGATCATGCCTCCACCCAGCCACAGGCACTGGCAGGCTTCTCTTGGAGCCCCAGGAGAAGACATCTGCCATGGTGATCACCAAGACTGGAAACCCCTTTCAAGGCTTCGTTTAAGGGCTGCAAATGACTCTTGCTGCTCAGGGTCCCATTGCCAGGGAATGTTTTTCTTTAAGATAGCATAGAGCGGGCGTGCTTTGTCCACGAAAGCTTCTATGAAGTCTTGGGAAAAGTTAAAGGTGCCTAGGAGAGCTCTCAGGGATGGCACATCAGTGGGGGCTGGAAGTTTGGAAATAACTTCGATTCTTTGTGTGTCAGGGGTCCTACTGTTGGGTCCTAGTGTGAGTCCAAGATATTTCACTTGTGTTTGGACTAGTTGGGCTTTATCTCAGCTGGCTTTGAAGCCAGTCTCTTGGAGGAGATTTAAAACTTCCCTAGTTATTTCAGTCACTGTTTCAGCGTCAGGGGCATGGATCAAAATATCATCTATGTACAAGAGCATGTGGTCTTATGAAGTGGGCTAGAGGCGGTCCCACATTTGAACTACATGGGCATGACAGATACTGGGACTCGTGTGGAAGCCCTGTGGGGTTCTCTTGAAGGCATATGGTTGGCCTCGGAACATGAATGCAAATTTATACCAGCACGATTCATGGAGACAAATCAAATGGAATGCATTCACTAAATCAATGACACTGCAAAATTGGGACCCAGCAGCAATGGCTGCCAAGATCTCATTGTATTTAGCAACTACTGGGGCCACAGGGGGAGTAACAGCATTGAGTGCCCTGTAATCGACAGTCATTCTCCATGTGACTCCATCTGCTTTTAAGACAGGCCACAAGGGGGCATTGCAGATAGACTGCATAGGGAGAATGACGTCCCAATCAAGGAGTCCTGCTATGGTTTTGGCGATGCTTGCCTCAGCCTCAGCCAGGTATTTGTACTGCTTCTGGGGTGGGGGATCTTTTCCCTCAATTAACACACATGTGTTGCACACAGTACCACATTCTGCTTTGTCTTTAACCCAAACATTTGGAAACTCGCTAAGCCATGGGTCATCTGCAAGGAGGAGCAAGGGAAGGGGAACCTTTAGGGCCGCACACCTATGTATAGCATTGATCAGGCCAGGTCCATCCCTGATGCACCAGAGCAGACTGTTGGCCAGATCAATGGTTATTCCATGGTCACGGAAGAAGGGTGCCCCTAATATGCCATCATCTCCTCCCGGGTTGTCACAGGCGGTAACACAGGCAGAAGGATTGCCCATAGAGAGGGGGATGTCTTTCCACACACATGCATTGTAATTGCCTCCTGAAAAACCCACGAATCAGATTGAGTTGTTGGTTTGTGTTCCTTGGGAAACTAGTTGGGGGTGGGGCACAGTAAGCGCTGCTCCTGTGTTTACCAGAAGAGTGGCAGGTTTAGTATTCCTGGGACTCCTGTCCCCTGCCTTTACGGTTGGTCTCCCCCAAGGATATGGCGTAAGCCATGCCAGGACTCCTTTAGAGAGTGTCTGGGACTCCAGGCAGCCCTAGCTAGTAGCTCTTGCTACTGCCTGGACCAGGTCTAGGGAGCATGCACTGGGGAAGTGGGGTAATGTGAGGGCTTGGAGCAGTCTGCGAGGGCTTGGAGCAGTACCAAGTCAGGCTGTTTATGGAATCACTCCATTTTGAAAGCTCTCCCCTTTAGGCACATCCAAAGATGCCAGCGGAGGAGGTCCTGGCCTGCTGGTGGGGGGTTATAGGGCTGACTTCCCTGGTAGGGAGGGGCAGGACTATGGCAATTGGGGGTATGAGGTGGGAACAGGCTCTGGTGGCGTGGGCACCTGATATAAGCCCAGGGACGGGTTGTAGGGTCCCTGCTGGTATGCAGGGTATCCCTGCTGTGGCACTGGGGGTCCACCTGAGGGGTAGCTGTCCCTGTGGGGTGGAGGGGGGCAGAGGGCTGGAGGTACACTTGGGCTGGAGCAGAACTACCATGGTAGTCTTTTCCATATTTTCCCCTTTGGTTTTTTTTTTTTATATAACTTTTATTTAGATATGAACAAGCAATACAATAGTAAGGGTAAGAGTAAAACATTAATAAGAGCAATCAACAATGACACCCATGCTTAAAATAAACTCTAATGTTACATAATAACAAATGTAAAAGTTTATGGTTTATAATTCAGCACAATAAAGAATCAGTTTTAAACAATGACCATTTTTCACAAATTAGCTTGTCTGCTTCCATTTTCTCAAGGAAAGGATACCATTTATCTAGTGGGTCAAGAATCGTGTTTTGAAACGAAGATTTATCAGTGTAAACTGCGAATTTTTCTAAAGTGAAATAGTCCCACACTTTCTCATACCACTGAGCTATAGATGGGGGAACACCATTCTTCCATTGTTGTGCTATGACTGCTTTAGCTGCCGTTAATAGAACAATAATTAAATCCCTAAGAATTTTAGGTATTTGAATCTTCTCCCACAAGTTAAGAAGGATTAGTTTTGGATCTAAAGGAATAGCAATGCTGGTGATCTGCCGTATAGCTTGTAAAACTTGTTTCCAAAAGTTGGTGATGTGGATACAGTCCCACCACAGATGTAAATAGGAGCCCTTAATACCACAGTGCTTCCAACAGAGGGGGCTCATGAGTGAGGTCATGTGTGCCAGTTTTGCTGGGGTTAGGTACCAGCAGAATAAAGTTTTAATGGCAGTGGCTTGAATAATCAAAGATTTGGATATATGATTAGTGGTTGACCATATTTGGTTCCATTGCTTTTCATGAAGGGTTACGTTGAGATCTTTATGCCATGCCTTTTGGTAAGTAGTTAACTGCTGGGATTTCAAGTTAGATAGAATCAAGTACAGTTTAGAAATGAGGCCTTTTTTAGCTTGATTGTTGGTTGCCAGGAGTTTTTCGAAATCGGTTAACTGAGAGTTTCTGAGTGCTGTGTTAAGATGATTAAGCACAGAGTGTAGAAGATGTTGGACTTGCATATATTCAAACCACTGAATCTTAACCTTATATTTCCGTTCTAGTTCATTTTTAGTTAGCCTTTGTCCGTTATGGAGAACATCAATGATTCTTGTGATTCCTGCTGTCTTCCAAACTTTAAATGCTGAAGGATCTCGAGCTGGTTGGAACCAGGATTGTCCGGTAAAGGATCTCAAAATTGAAAAGGTTGGTACTAATTTATTTTTGTAAAGATACCATATATTTTTTTTTTTAAAAAATACAATTTATTATTGGATATATAACATGTTCATACAATTTAAACAAACCAATACATATCCATTTTTCTTTCTCCCTCTCCCCCCCAAACAAGGCTTCCCGCACTGCTCCAACCCCCTTAATATTTCTCTTATACAATTACATTTACTACTAAGCATATTTCTTTTACTAATGGTAACAATTCAAAAATCTAAGTCTCTTTCCACTTCTCCTCAATAACTGTCAAAACAAATCAAACCACGTTTTACGTCCCAATTCTTCAACAAGTATTCTTGAAAGTCTTTCCAGTCTCCGAAAAAGGTTTCGTCTTCTTCGTTGTTTAATTTTCTTGTTAATTTGTCCATTTCTGCCATAAACAACGTCTTTTTAATCCATTCCCATGTTTCGGGTACTTTATCTTGTTTCCAACATTGAGCAAAAGTCAGTCTAGCTGCTGTAATCAAGTACCATAATAGTGTTCTCTTGGCTACATTTATTTCTTCCATTTTAAGACCTAACAATAACATCTGTGGGTCTTTCTTAAAAGTACATTTCAAAATTTTTTGTATCTCATTGTGGATCTCAGTCCAATACTTTACTGCTTTATCACATGTCCACCACATATGGTAAAAAGACCCTTCATGTTTCTTACATTTCCAACATTTGTTAGACATACTTTCATTTATAATAGCAATTTTTTTAGGCGTCATATACCATCTATACATCATTTTATAGCAATTCTCTTTAACATTTACACACGTTGAAATTTTCATTGATTTTTTCCACAAGTATTCCCAAGATGACATTAATATCTCATTGTTAACATTTACTGCCCATTTTATCATTTGCTCCTTTACAACCTCATCCTCAGTATACCATTTCAATAACACCTTGTACAGTTTAGAAATCATTTTTTTATCTTTCTCAAGCCATACAGTTTCAATTTCAATATTCTTTTCTCTAAAACCATGTTCTCTTTTATCGGTCTTAAATAGATCATAAATCTGTCTATACTTCAACCAATCATATTCAAATTCAACATCAAATCTATCTTTTAACACAAAATTTTTCCCTTCAAATTTTAAAAGACTTTTATAGGGTAGCCAATCTAACCCTTGATTTCTTGAATACGGATTAATTACTTCAGCTGGTACAATCCAAAGTGGTCTTTCTTCCGAGAAGAATTTTCTATATCTCGTCCATGTCTCGAACAGTGATTGTCTTACAAAGTGGTGTTTAAAAAATTTATCCATTTTTACTTTTCCATACCATAAATATGCATGCCATCCGAATTTATTATCATGTCCTTCAAGGGCCAATAACTTCTTATTCTCCAAATTAATCCACTGTTGCAACCATGTTAAACAGACGGCATCATAATACAGTCTTAAGTTTGGTAGTTGTAAGCCTCCTCTCTCTCTTGCGTCACATAAAATTTTCATTTTAATCCTTGGCTTTCTTCCTGCCCATACAAATTTGGATAATTCTTTCTGCCACGAATCCAATATTTTCCTTTGTTTTAGTATTGGAATAGTCTGAAACAAAAACATCAAACGCGGCAAGATATTCATTTTTACAGTCGCGATTCTTCCCATCAATGATAAATTCAAAGTATCCCATTTCTTCATATCCTGCTGAATCTTATGCCACACCTTTTCATAATTGTTTTTAAACAAGTCAATATTTTTCATGGTTAAATCAATTCCAAGATATTTAGTCTTTGTGACTACTTCACATTGTATTTTCTCTTGAAGTTCTGTTTGTCTTTGTTTCGTCATATTTTTGCACATCACTTTAGTTTTATTTTTATTAACATAAAGTCCCGCAACTGAACCAAATTCTTCAATTTTTTCCATCAATTGTGGTATTTTCTCAATTGGGTCTTGAATCATAAACATTACATCATCTGCAAATGCCCTATATTTATAGGCGAAACCTTTCACTGTAAGTCCTTCAATACTGTCATCTTTTCTTATCGCTGTCAATAATATTTCCAATATCCAAATAAACAACAACGGGGATAACGGGCAGCCTTGACGTGTTCCCTTTTGGACTCGGAAGAAGTCCGTCTTTTCTTTGTTTATATTCAAAGCCGCTTTTTGTTCTGAATATATTGCCACAATCATGTTTAAAAAGGACTGTCCAATATTCATTTTTTCAATAACTTGCAGCATAAACTCCCAATTTAAATTATCAAAAGCTTTTTCCGCATCTAAGAAGAGGAATCCAACTTCTTTTTCAGGATGCTTGTCATAATATTCAATTGCATCTATCACCACTCTTAGATTATCTCTAATTTGTCTATTTGGTAAAAATCCCGCTTGTTCTTCCGCTATCGTATCTTTCAAATATTTTTTCAGTCTCTCTGAAATTATTTTTGCAAATAATTTGTAGTCATTATTTAATAGCGATATTGGTCTATAGTTCTTTACTTGAGTCAAATCCAAACCTTCTTTAGGTATCAATGAAATGTTTGCTTCCTTCCATGAATCTGGGATCCGCTTGGTCTGTCTTATCTCGTTTGACAGAAGTACTAAAATAGGGCTTAGCTCCTCTTTAAATTTCTTATAAAATTTTGCTGTAAAGCCATCTGGTCCTGGAGCTTTGCCCAACTTTGCGTCTTCTATCGCCATTGTCACTTCTTCTTTCGTTACTAAACCATTTAATAGTTCTTTAATTTGTTTTCCCAGCTCTGGAACTTCAATCGTCTCCAAATATTTCTTGATTCTCTGTTGGTCAATTCCTTTCTTTTGAAATAGTTTGGCGTAGTATTTAAAAAAAGCTCTTTTTATACCATTCAGGCTCATCACCTCCTTTCCATCTTCAACAATCTTGGATATAAAGTTCCTATCTTTTCTATTTTTCAATTGCCATGCCAAAAACTTTCCTGGTTTATTTGCACCCTCAAATGCTTTTTGCTGTAATTTTTTTAAATTCCAATATAATTCTCTGTTTAAAAGAACATTCAGCTGATCTTGCAGGAAGTGGATCTCTTTAATAATTTTCTTCTTCCCTGGTCTTTTTTTTAATTCCTTTTCTTTTTGTCGAATTTTTTCATGAAGGTCTTTCTGTTGCTGAATCTTTTGCTTTTTATCTTTGGAGTTCAGAGAGATAAGCATGCCTCTGATTACTGCTTTGTATGTATCCCATACAACTTGTATGTCCGTGCCTTTATTCAAATTCAGTTCAAAAAAACTTTTCGTTTCCTTTTTTAAAATTTCATTAATTTGTTTTTGATCCAGTAAATCTTCATTAATTCTCCAAAATAGCTGTTTAGGTTTTGCTTTAGATATCCAAAGTAGGGGATTATGATCAGAGTTAGTTTTCGGTAGAATTTGTATTTTATAAGTTTTTTGCGCCATCTCCTCTGACATCCAAATCATGTCAATTCGAGAAAAAGAATTATGTCTATTCGAATAAAACGTGTAGTCCTTAGTCTTAGGATTCCACTTCCTCCAAACATCTTCTAATTTTTCTTGCTTCATCAATTGAAAGAAATTTTTTGGTAACTTTCCAACTGTCTCTCCACTTGCTTTGGACTTTCTATCCAATGTGTTGTTCACTGTACCATTAAAGTCTCCCGCAAGAACAATTTGGTCATAATTTAAACATTCCAACTCTTTAGTCAAATCATTGAAAAAGGTCTCTTTTGCACCATTGGGTGCATATATATTAACAAGCAATGTCTTTTTTCTATCCATACAGATTTCCACGCCAACATACCTTCCTTCTTTGTCGGAAAAAATTTGCTTAGGATCCAAATCTTTTGAAATATAAATCACTGTTCCTTTTTTCTTGTTAACTGCTGAAGAATGAAATTCTTCTCCCAATTTTTTATTAGTCAGATATTTATCATCTTGTTTTCTTATGTGTGTTTCTTGTAAACAAATTATATTACATTTTTGTTTTTCCAGCCAATGATTCACCAGTCTTCTTTTACCTGGTGAATTTAATCCATTTACGTTCCAAGATAAAAATTTGTAATCCATAATGGTGTTAAATTAAATATCTTTAAAATCGTCCAGATTGTTCGCTTTAAATCTATATAAGTCTCCTTCAGATTTAAGAGTTGATCTCACCGAGTTGTACATGAATGTAAGTCCATATGGAATCTCCCATCTGAACCTAATATTCATTTCTTTTAGCCTGTCTGTCAATTTCTTGAATTTCTTTCTATCTTGTAGAATTGATCTCGGAATTTCTCTCAAGATTATTATTTTCTTTCCATTAATTTCCAACGGTTGTGAAAATTGTTTCTTGAAAACGTCTTCCTTCATCTTTGTTGTCACAAATTGAACAATTACATCTCTGGGTAATTGCTTTCTTTTGGCATAAGCTGAATTTACTCTGTAAATCAAGTCAAAGTCTGCATCCAAATCTCCTTCATCTTCCCCTATATAAGTTGTCAATGTCTTAATTACTAGGGCCCGTAGATCTTGATCTTCCTCCTCTTCTATCCCTCTCAATCTCAAGTGATTCTGAGTAGCCCTGTAATCCATCATGGTCTCCAACCTTGCATTTTCTGACAAGGTTTTTTTAACCTTTTGTTCCATATCTTCAGATTTTGTAACCAGACTTTTGACTTCCTTTTTAAGTTCTTCTGTATCTTTTTTAATCCCTGACACTTCTGCAAGTACCAGTTCTTTCAATTCTTCCATATTTTTTTTCTGTACTTGGATTTGCACTTGCTCTATTTGCTCCAATTGTTGTTGCAACTGTGATTCTATTTGTTTTCCAAGATTCTCCTTCATCCGTTTCTCCATCGCTTCTATAGCTGCTTGCCACTCTTTTTTTCCTTTGCAGTCATTCTTGGACTGGGTGATGAAGCAGCTCTAGGTCTTGTTCTCAAATCCGTCTTGGAGGCCACTTCAATGTTAATCAGACTTTATATTAGCAATCTTCAAGCCAAATCGCCACCTTTAGAACTTGTTTAAACGCTTTTTCGGCTTGAAAATAACATTTTAAATTTTAGTCCTCCCCAAAATGTCGGGCGCAATTTCTCTATGGTTTTTCGGCTAGAGTAGGCTCCTTTCAAACTTCCTGCTCACCTGTCCGTCTCTGTAATCCAACTTCCGGTAAAGGTGGTGTCACACAATAAAATGTCCCTCCGCTTCAAACACAGCAGCCTCTAAAAACCTCCACTCTAGCCCACTTCCTGTATCACAGAGTCACAGTTAGTTTCGTTTCTACTACGTAACGTTTAGACTTGGCTGACCACAGGAATGCAAAACAAAGTCTCTTTTCAGCCTTTTTCTCTAACGGAAAGCTTTCTTTTTACTTTTAATTCAAGCGAAGTGGTTCCTTAAAGGTTTCAACGCTTATCCGTACGTTTCAATATCACAGTCTCCTTTAAACAGGTAAGCGCTTAATCGTTTATTTGTTACCTTGCTTGTAGTCTCGGGGTTTCGCGGTGCTTCTTCTATAAACGATGTTAATCAGATGATAAAGAGATCGGTAGATGGCGAATTTATGCTGAATTCTCAGCCCGGCTGGCATCTGTAGAGTTGATTTGCAACTGCCCTCTTCACGGAGGGAGATCAAAGTGTAAACAAGCTTCCTCCGAAGCTTATCCACACCGATCTCAACCCCCCCTCAGGCTTCGCTGCTTGCTTGCCACTCCCCCGCCTGGAGAGTGCTGCGCTGGGCCAAATAGAGCCCAGACTGTCGTCAGATGCCGCAGTACACTCTGCACAACTCGCAAAGTGTGTCAATTCGCCATTTTCTCCGACCGGAAGTCTAAAGATACCATATTTTGATGGAGGTAAGAAGAAAGGGGTTATCTTGCAGAAAGTGTACTTGGTTAATATTATTTTCCCAAAGCGTTTCACGAAAAGATTTTTGATGTAGAACGCTGTCTTCAATTTTCATCCAGTCTGCTTCCATATCATCGTTATAATGGCGAATTAGACTTATGAGATTAGTGGCCGTGTAATACCGTTGCAAGTCGGGGACCGATAATCCTCCCATACTGGAGTGTCTGCTCAATGCCGTAGACCGAATACGTGGGGTCTTGTATTACCAAATAAAGGACTCCAAGAGTTTTTGCCAGCTTCTCAGGGTATGAGGAGGAATGAATATAGGAATGGCTCAGAAACAAAAAAGGAATTTAGGAAGGATAAAACTTTTAATCAGTGAGATCCTATCCAACCAAGATAAATATTTAGTATCCCATTTCTTTAAAAGATTCTGTATATCTTTGCATATCTCTAAGTGGTTGACTTTGAGGAGGTTTGTTAAGTTAAGCGGTATCTTTATACCTAACGTTTGCCAGTGATCTCTCACCCATTGGAATTCAAAATTTTCTTTTATATAAGGTATTGTAATGGGAGAAAGACTGATTGGATATAGCATAGATTTCTGAGAATTCACCCTAAGACCTGAGACTGATCCAAATTCTTGAAGGATAGAATAAATTGACAGTAAAGATTGTTTAGGGTTAGTTATATAAAGCACCAAGTCATCGGCGAATAAACTAAGCTTATATTAATTATCCGTAACTTTAATACCCTGGAATTCCTTATCAGAGCGTAAACGACTAGCCAATGGCTCCATAGCCAGGGCAAACAGGAGAGGAGACATCGGGCACCCTTGCCTGGTACCCCTATGAAGCTGGATCGACTTGGAGGAGCTGCCATTGATCTGGAGAACCGCTTGAGGTGCACTATAGATCGTGTGAAGAGCTTTACAAAATATTGGTCCAAACTGGAGGTGTATCAGCAGTTTGTTTAAATATGAGGTCTCTAACGTATCAAACGCTTTTTCTATATCTATGGACAATAAAAGCGAATCCGTTTCGGAGTGTAGCCTCCCATGATAGATCAAATTCAATGTTTTACGGATATTATCCGTAATGTCTCTAGACGGTATGAAACCCGTTTGGTCCTTGTGTATGTACCATGGGATAATGTGTTTCAATCTAGCAGTTAGGATCTGCATAAAGATTTTATAGTCCACGTTCAAGAGGGAAATCGGCCTGTATGCCTTTGGATCAGTTGAATCTTTATCTTTTTTTGGCAATAGTATCATGTTTGCTTCCCTCCATGACTTAGGAACCACCTCCTCTTGTAATATAGAGTTAAACAGAGCAGTCATTGGTTTCACAATTTGAGGAGCCAGGGCCTTGTAATATTCTGCCCCAAAACCATCCGGACCAGGGGCCTTGTTTCTTTTCAGGGCTTTGATAATCGCTCCTACCTCATGTTCAGAGATTGGTTGGTCTAGGAATTCTCTGTGCTCTATAGTAAGGGGCTTCAAGTCAGGTCTGGACTGTAGATAATTGCTTATGTTGGAATCAATAGGGGAGGAGGAGCTATATAGTTTCGCATAATAGTCTTCCATTATCCGAACAATATCAGATGTGTCAGAGTATAGAATACCATCCTTATCTCTAATAGTAGAAATAAATCACTCTGATTGTTGTTTTTTGATTTTCCAAGCTAAAGCTTTGAGAGCCTTATGCCCTTTAGTATTAGAATTTTTCTTATATGAGAGGGAGGAATGTGTTAGGGACGCAGTTTCAAGACATTCCAATTGTTTACGCAGCTGCAGAAGGCGGTTATATATTGCAGAGCTGCAAGATTGTTTATGTTTGAGTTCCAGATTGGCTATGTTAGACAGGAGTTCCGTCTTAATGGCATCTTTCTTTTTCTTCCAGGCCGATAAAAGAGCAATACATTTACCACGGATCACTGCTTTTGAAGCATCCCAAACTCCCTGTGGCGAGACTCCGCAGTCATTGTTATTGTAGAAGAATTCTTGCATTTCGTGTTGTATTTCCTTTAATGTGTATGAACTTTGTAATAAAAATGGTTTTAAACGCCAAAGGGGTACGGATTTTGTGTTTTCCTCCCAATTTATGGAACATGACACTGGAGCATGGTCTGACCATCTACAAGTGCCAATCTCAGAGGAGTATACTCTGTTCACCAAATCAGTGGAGATAAGAATATAATCTAATCTTGAGTAGACCTGATATTGGGAAGAAAAATAAGTATAGTCACGTAATGAAGGATTACAATGCCGCCAGACATCACAGAGACCCAACTCCTTAATCAAGTTTTGAATTGTAGTGGGTGACCTCTGGCCTTTTGTCTTTGGAAAGTGGTCTTGCCTTCTAGATTTGTCAGTGAGTTTGTTCATGACATAGTTAAGATCTCCCCCTAAAATAAGGGAACCCTGTCTAAAAATTTGCAGTTTTGAAAGGGTGTCCTGTATGAAGTGAACCTGTGCTTGATTAGGTGCATAGATTGAGGCTAGTGTGATCTGAGAATCGTTCAGCTTTCCTTTTAAGAAGATAAATCTGCCATTTTCATCAGCTAAAGAAGATTCAAGGGTAAATCTGGTGTTCTTGGAGATTAACACCGCCACTCCCCTGGCCTTTGAGGAGCCATAAGCCATATATTGCCCCGTGAACCACTGGGAGGAAAAGACTTTGCACTCTTTCTTTATATATGTTTCTTGTAAGAATGCAATATCTATCCTTTGTTGTTTTAAATATGATGAGATACGTTTCACTTTAATCTTGTTGTTAAGGCCTCTACAGTTCAAAGTTAAAATATTCAAATTACTGGGAGCCATAACTCAAGATAGGACTTGAGGCTTAAAGATTAAAAGATAAATACCTAAAGGTATCCAGCCAAAGATACCAACCTCCATATCAATGTGAGAAGGAGTCTGCGGAGTGAGACCTGCCTTCCATAAGTTAGACCTGATTATCAGAAACTTCCAGTACTCAACAACAAGTTTTTTGTAACTTTCAAAATTAATACTTGAACATACATTAACAGAAGCAGACTTATCTATTAACCTTTGTGGATCATATAGTGACAACAAACTATGTGATTTAAATTTAGTGCAGTAGACATTAGTGACCAACAATACAGTAGAACAGCATGAGCTCAATTGAAAAAACCCTTTAATAACCAACCTTGACAATGGTGTCATTGTAACCCCAAACTCTAAATCTTTCCCCCCCAACCCTCTCCCCTCCCCTAAAACCTTTCCCTCCAGCGCAAGGAGTGAATCCTTGCTGGGCAAGAAATGCCCCTCTGTCAGAGGATAAAAGAAATGAACAATAAGAGTAGTAAGAACAATTATCCAAACCCATTGGGGAACCATGAACCAAACCCCCAGCCCCCCTCCCCCTTACCCCGTTATAGAAATGATTAATTGAACGGTAAGGTCAAAGAAATACTCTTAAGTATAGGCGAAGGTTATACAATGCAGCTTCCTATAGCTCCAGGTCAGTCATCAGCAATGGAGGAATTACGAATAGGAATCTTGCTCCAACGAGAAGGTGAGGTGGGAAAGTCCATCTTTCTCTTCTTCTTGTTGACGTTCTTCTGTAGATCAGGGGAAATATCCAAGTGTAGCGCTCTGAGGAGGGCCGTGCCAGAGTCGATGTCATCAGCTTGGTGGTTTATTCCGTTTTTTCTAACTTGCAAATATCCCGAGGGCAGCCACCTGTATCTGATTCCTGCCTCAGATAAGCGTTGAGTGATCGGTTTCAGAGTGCGTCTCAGTTGCAGAGCTTCCGGTGCCACGTCAGGGAAGATTGTAATCTCTTCGTTATTAAATGTAAAAGCGCCTTTGGTTCTGGCCGTCATCAGGATCTTGGACTTCGTTCTATAGTCAGCAAATTCCACCAGAATGTCCTGAGGGCCTCTTCACTTGTCTGAGGTTACTGGACCCAGGCAGAAAGCTTTAGCTATGATCGGGGCAACTCCCTCCTCTAGTTGTAGGACCCGTGCCAACCATTGTGAAATGAAGATGGGCACCTCTATATTGCCCTCAGCTTGCTCCGCAAATCCGCGAAATTTCAGATATTTTTCCCGGATTTTGTGCTCTAACATAAAGATTTTGTCTCTAGACCAATTTTCAGCTGCTTGCAGCTTTTGAATGTCTCCCTGATTCGATATTGCTGCCTCCATGGCTGATTCTGCGGTCAGGGATATTTTGTGCATCGCTGTGCCCAGTTCCTCTAATTGGTCAGACATAGGTCTAAGCATTTCACTGATATTAGATAGAATCTCTGCCTTGAAGGCTTTTAAAGTATCATATAAGTCAGTCTTAGTGAGCACAGAAGGGTTTGATTCGGCGGGAGATTTGCGATCCGCCATTTTGAATCCCGTTGTTTTACTTCTCTCAGCCACGTTTGTGAGGGATTCTGGAGAGAAATACGACCTCACAGATTTAGAAATCGGACCAGCAGGTTTAGTAGACCCTCCGCCGTTTTTGCCCATTATGTGGAGAAGATTAGCGACCTTACCACTTGCGTTTTTGAGGATTAGGGGGAAAGGAGCTCCGGAGCCGCCTCAAAGAGCGCCCGCCATTTCCCGCCGATGCCACGCCCCCATATTTTCCCCTTTGGTAGCCTCCTCCTCTCTGTCCTCACGCTCCATTTCCCTTCTTCCAGTTGTTTTTATATCCCCCTGAAATGGGGTACTGGGAGTGGGGGCTGTGATTGGTGTAGGTGACAGCCTGAATGGGCTCATCCTCATCCTTAACTTTATCTTCATGCTTTTTATCACTTTTGGGAGGTTTGATAGCGCCTGTGCTGCGCAGTAGCTGTGCTACTCGCCTAATGTGTCTCTCCAGTTCTTCCATGAGATTATAATCAGTTCCTGGAGATTGAGGGCCAGTTGGGTCTGGGCATGGAGGCCGGCTCTACTGCAATTTTGAAACTGTCTTCGTCATAGTCAGGGGTGAGTGTGGCTACATTGAAGTTCACCACGCTAGCTAAAATTCCTAATAGCATCTTCCTGGACAGGTATGTCTCAGGATCTTCTCCTGGCCCTTGCCGTTCTAGCACATAGAAAGCTTCCATGGTTCTACCTGGCCAGAGGTATTGCAGTATCTCCTTCATCCACCTATACCTATTTAAATCATTTGGATTTGTGCTGGCTGTGGTAGCATTGATAGTAGCTAGGTCTGGCCTGGAGGCACAGTGCCTTGCAAGGACTGTTAAGTCCTCAGCAGTTACAGTTGGGTAGGCGGTGATAATGTTCACCATCCATTGTACTGCTCCTTCTTTAGTTAGGGGGTCAATCTGCTCTGCTATAGCCTTGACTTCATCTGGCTTCCAGATTTTGGTCTCCATGACTATTTGGGTCATGGTGTTGTGCCTTGCTCTGATGCGGGTTTCTTTGGTGCTGACTGGATTTACTGGACTTGGGCTGACTGTGCTTCACTTTCTGGTGTTTCTATAACTCCTCTGGGGTGTATAGCAGAGATTACTGCCTTTTGTAACCCTAATTGATCCCTAAGGGACTCAATCTCTTTTTTGCAGAGATTGTTTTGTTAACCAATCATGGTTAACAAGCTTGTGTTTGGCTTGGGTTTGGTCTGCTAAGTATTTAGCAGCTCTCTGGGCAGAAACTAGCTCTTCCTGGGCTTTGGCCAGGGCTGTTTCTGCCTTCTGGGCTCATTCTGTGGTGGTGGCAGCTAGCTGCTTGGCACCTTGGACCGTGTTTACTAGCCCTTGCTTCTCTAACACAAGATTAAGTCTTTCCGTTTTTAGTTGGATGTTCTCATCCTAGTAATCTCTATGCAACTCAAAAAGCTCATTTTTGTAGTCCTTGTGTTTATTGTCTAGGATCTCCTCATAATTAAGCCTCTGGTCTTCTAATTCCTGGGTAAGTTGGGCTACTCGTTTTTGGATTTCAATGATCTCTTCTGTGAGGTCGAGTCCTTTTGCCTCGTACTCTGCACGCTTAGCAGAGAGGGCTTCTTTATGTTTAGATCTTAGGGTATCTAGCTCTTGGCTATGTTGGGCTTTTAATTGTTCCACAGTGGCTTCATGGGTGTCATTAGCCTCCTGTTGGTGCTTAAGAAGGGCTAATGTGTCTTGAAGGGCTCTGTACAATGCCCATCCTCCAAAGTGATCCTTTGTGGCCGCATTGCGTTTCTTCTGTTCACAGAAGTCCTGGAACACATCTTTAACTATTTTAAGGGGATTGGGCCCTTTAAAGGATCCCTGCTCTCACGGGCCTTTCTTGACTAGCCATTTCTCAAGGCAGGGCACGTTACTCTTAGTGCAGAACATGGCGACTAGCTTTCTATTTACCTGTTGCTTAAAAGTCTCCTGCTTCGTCTAACACGGGAGGGATGGGATTTTGTTCTTTTTCCCTATTTATCTTAAAAGTTACTTTTCAGATCTAGGATGGCCGAGCTGCACTCTGTACCTGATGTGCCTAGATTTTTGTAGGTTTTGGGCAAGGGATTTTCTTCCTTCCCCATCCCAGGGCTAACCTCACAACCCTTTAAAAGGCAGCTAGCCTACTTGTATGGTTTTGGGACAGGAAGTGATCAGCTTCTCTGTTCCCTCATGGGACAACCTGTAGAACCCGTTTACTGGGTTTTGAGCCTTCTGCTCTTTTGGGATGATCTCTAAAACTCACGGGGTTTTGAGCTCCTTGCACTGACTGGGGAACCACCTAACTGGTTTAATAGGTTTTGAGCTTTCCTACACTCTAGCATAGGGGAAACCTTTTGAGCCTGCAGAGTTTTGAGCTTCTTGCTCTTACTGGATTATCTCCTAACCAGCAGGGTTTCATGACAATATGTCCCAATGAGATGACCTCCTAACTCGCATAAAATAATGCTCTACTCATTATGGGAGACAAAGCAAAAATGGCTTCCAGAGGTTGGAAGTGATTCAGGGCAGTTGCTCTTTACTGAGCAAAGCTTCCTCTGCTGTTAGAGTTTGTTGCATGATTGAAAAATAAAATGGCATGGGGAGTGTGGTGCAAAACATAGAACTCTACACTGATCCACTTCAGATCCTACCCATGATAGCATAATGAGTTGGCCCAGAATTGGCCATAGGACTTTGTGGCATAGGCCCCAGTGCGATCAGATCACTAACCAGCTATAACAGCTGGTGGGACTAGCAGTCAGGTCTGGGGTGGCTGACCTCCACACACTGAAGGATAAAAAGGGGGAAAGCCTCCCACAATAGAGTGCTCTCTAGAGCCACACACACAGACAGCAACCTTTCACACAAGCCTGCACCGATACTCAGGAAAAAGTTTTTCCTCCACATCTGCCTGTCTGAAAGACATGTGTTGACTCGCATGCATTCAGATGTTCAGGGTGATGCCCGCATCCTCCACCACTTTGTTATCCTGATTGCTCTGAGTTAATTAATATTGGGGACTTATGATATTACAAACAGCAATTGGCAATAGGGAGCAATCACCAGTGTATACAGAGGTCCCGCCCTTCCAGAGATACCAGTGACAGACACAGAGGCTGGAATTACTTCAAAATGATGTCTTTACTGTAGTTCTTTTCCACATCCAAACAATACACAATCATACACACAATTATTCAGCTTCTAGAAAAATTAGGTAGATTAAGAGACTTTTGCATTAGCAGGAGATTAATTGGTTGGGCAATACGTTACGTGATCTGATGAGATGAAGCATCCAAAATGGAAAAATAGGGGAGTTATAGAAAAATGGGGATTATGCTAGGAAGAGGGAGCATGCAAACTGAACTGGCAGAAAGCATGTGGAAGACTCTGGCTGCAGTCCAAGAGTCTCAGGGTAAGGTAGGTAGCAAAGTAGCTACAAGTTCAAGAGTAAGAGAATATAGAGATCATTGAGGGGGTGCAGAGAGAGAATGCACATTGCTATGTACCCTCTTTTATGGGGTGACCTCAGAGGGAGGACTTAGCTGGTCACCTCCCTTGGGGTGTCATCAGGGGGAGGGATTGCTCATCACCTCCCTTGGAACAGCCCCTTATGGTCTGTTCCAAAAAGTCATGTATGCAATGGAGCAGAGGGGCTTAGGTTGGGCAATATTGGATGCTAATTAAGCTGGTAGCAGAGACACCTGGCTTAGCATGATGAGTCATCAGCTAGCGTTGATTGCTCCCTTTGTGTCAAGGCTGCAAAATCGGTTCTTCCAGGTGGACAGGAGAGCCAATTCCTTTATCAAGGGAATGCTGGAGATGATCCTTTTGTGTTCCTCTCAGAGGCAAAGGTGTGGGGGAGGAATGTGCTAGTGTGATAGAAACAGATTCCCTTAATGGCGTTGTGAGCTCTTTAGTTTAAGCAGCAATGGCAAATGGCTGCTTGTGCAGTGCTTGGTGTGTGTGGGTACATATCTGGAACAAGGCAACCTCTGGAAACCATGGGCACATCATCTCAGACTTTTGCTGGTGCATGTCTGGCATCTAATTCTGGTCATCTGGCATCATAGTCCTTTTACACACATTATGCACAGTTCATAGTTCATAAGAGAGCAAAAATCTCCTTGCTGGCTAACATATAGTTCAGGATCTCTTATTTGATGTTTGTATCTTCTGGATGTTTGGTCAGTGAAGTTTAAAATTATTTTTAATGAGCAGGAGACTAACTTATAATTGGGATGCAAAGAAGGGGAAAGTCCATTTAGGACACAGAAGTTATTGTCCACTGTGGTTCCAGGGCATCTTTTCATCTTCCTCATATCATGCAATATATTTAAACCTATATTTTCCTTGTATTTTGGAACTTCGTTTGATGTTGCGGTGAAAGGTTGATTTTGCATTCACAGAATTGTGTTTGCATCTCCACTCCCAGTACTGATTGCCTTTCAGTTCTTAATTATTTATTTATCTATTTATTTAGGGATTTATACCCCGCCCTATCCGGTAGCTCAGGGTGGCTAACAAGCAGCCAAGCCGAGTTTCAGAACTAAAAACAATAACAATATTACATACAATAAAAAATTCAATACAACAGTAAAATTCATATAAATCCAAGATGCACGATACACGGTATCCCACATTGGTGGCGAATTTCTCATCCAAATAGTGCACCACTGTGGTCATACCCATACGCTGCCACAGGGCCCATTCCAGGAATGTACTAAAATGCTCAAAGACCGAACACAAAACCGAACAGCCCATGGGCAAAGCACTATCCATATAAAATTGGCCCTCAAAGGAAAACCCCAGTAGCTCGAAATCACTGGGATGAACTGGCAGAAGCCCAAATGCTGACTTAATGTTGCATTTTGCTAATTCGGCTTCCACTCCACAGCAATGGACCATCTGAACTGCCTGATCAAAGGAGATATACTTCACAGAGCACAAGGACTCCGGAATGGCATCGTTAACTGACTCCCCCTGGGGATATGACAAGTGGTGAATCAAATGGTACTCACCCTTCATCTTCTTGGGAACGATGCCCAAAGGGGAAACATGGAAGTTAGGCACAGGTGGAGACAGAAAGGGGCCTAAAACCCTACCCTCTGCCTTTTCCCCTTCAATTTTGCACTGAACCACATGATGGAACCCCTGATGGAAGCCAAGCTAGATGCCATAAACACAGTCCTAGGGCCCTGGCAGGGAATACAAAAACTGAATTTAAAACCATTCAACAAATATACACCATCCTCCCTCTTCGGATACCTGCGTAACCAGCACTCAAGTGCTCTCAGCTTTATGGGACTGGGCCCCTTATCCAGAGGGAGGCCCTGAACCATTAGATTGAGTTCGTTGACACCCCTTTTGGAGTTTACCCCAGTAGCACGCAGAGAAAAGGTGCGGTCCACTGAACAGCGGACACTCATGTCGGAACTGGCAGGCCTTTCGGCTACAAGCCCCATGTGACCCAAACTCCCAACAGAGCTGGTGGGGTTGAACCACCTGCCCTGCGAAACTGCGGGAATTGGAAGAGGCCACCAAGCACTGCACAATGTGCCCGCTGTGAGACCAGTCACCCACATTCGGGTGGGCTGGAGACATAATCTGTAACCAAAGGTGCGGGTGCACCGGGTCCCACCTCATGGAGGGATCCATGGCTGCACGCATATGAAATTCATCATCGTACTGCAGCCATGCAGGTCCAGTACAAACCGTGCAGGCTTTATACACAATATTGAAGTACTGGAATAAGGACGCAGCCCTCCATGGCTGTGCCCTTGAAAGAACACCTGCATAAATAAAAAACCCAGCCACCCAGTTAGCCCAAGTCTGATCTACTTTCAGCTTCCTGAGCTTTTTCTTATCTTTATCATCAAGATCATCCTTATCCTTTTTTTCCAGCTCCTGGAAAAAGAGGAAAAAAACATCAACATAGTCACCTTTAGGAATCTTCTCCCTAGTGGCAGGTAATAAATGATCACCCAAGGGTAATGTCACATCACCAAAGGGAAGCTCCGAAGCAGGAGTGTTAGCATAAGCCATTGCCCAGGAAGATGAACCCCACCCCTGACTAGGATCAACCAGCATCTGTCCATACCATCCCCCTTGGGGCACCGGCATAGGAGTTGAAGAATGAGGCAAACCCAAAACTGCCCCATACCCGGAGAGGCATAAGCAGTAGCCGCACCAGTCCCTGGGGTAGCGGGCATCCCAGAAGGCCCCCAAGGCCACACAGCCCTGACCATCTGACCAGGGGCAAACTTACTCACTGCATCATTCGCAGGAACCGAAGGGAAACTTGGCTCAACACCTCCTTGAGAAGATCCAACTCCTGAAGGGCCAGCACTGGAATCATCCTGCGGCTCCACCCCACCAGCGTTGCTTCCAGCACCTGTGGAAATTTTTCCCTCCACCAAAGAAAGATGGGTTAGAACCTCAGCTTGGAACTGCTTATTATACACTGATCAGGTGCCCTTTCTCCCAGCCTGCTCCTGTGCCAAAGAAGGACTAGGAGTAACAAGCCCAGAGGCCTTTTCCACAGCCATCAAGCGATCAAGAATAGCCTGCTCTATCTCATCACCCCCCTCATCCTCAGAAGAAGAAAGGGAAGGGACAGGTCACTTAGGTGGAGCCTTAGAAGCTGGCTGTTTCCCCTTGGCATGCCCTGTGCCTTTCTAAGGAGCCATCAGAAAAAGAAAATGGCCACTGAAGCACAAAATGGCCACTGAAGCTGAAAATGGCCACTCCCAAACCCACAAAATGGCCACCACTGAAACATGTGTGCTCCAAGTGGGTGCATCAAAGCATTGCCAGTGGAAACAAGGCATGTGCTCTGAGAAAGGGAAAGTGCAAGCTAACAAAACACTTGCCCAGGAAAAAGCCCCAGATGGAACCGCCGACTACCAACCACTCCAAAAAAGGTGGGAGGGGGCAGCAAAAAACAGAAGAAAAGGAGGGAAATGAAGGGGGAAGAATCAGGCCTGGCCTGATCAAGAAAATGCCTATTCAGAGCCATGTCCATGGCAAGGCCCTTTTCCCCTCCAGAAGACCATGCAGAGGAAACTCTATCAGGTCCCCCCCCAGCCCCCTCCCATTCCTGCCCTGGGCCAAGAGAAATAACCCAGAAAGATCAAACCAGCCCTAAAACAAGGCCCACTCTGCAAGCCACCCAGCTGCCACCGCCAGGAGATCACCACCGACCAAGCTATACCGGGGCAAGCCCTGCGATGTTCCTTGCTGCAGGCTCCACTGAACTGCTGTGCCGCCAAACTGCCGCGCCACCGATTGCGAGCTCTGACTGTTCTCTGCTGGACCAACACAGCACTGCTCGCCCGACACCCCTGCAAACTGCACCTCCTAGCCTCGGGCCCACTGGGAGCTCTCAAGATCTCCAACTCTTCCGAGTGCTAGGCGAAACTGAAAGGGCGGGAAGCACAGCCAGACTAATAAGCATCTGGCCAAGCCCCCTCTTCACCGGATGCAGCCTTGCTGCATCATGCCCGTCTCCGATCCTTGCCAGGTGGCAAAGGAGGCCCCCAGTCCACATAGCCGCAAGGGCTGGCAGCCAGATGCTTTTTCATCTTGACCTTTGGTCACCTCAGCACTTTTTGTCAGAGTAGTAGCCATCTTCTAGTACACAGTGGTGGCCTTAAGTCACTAGGCCTTTTAAAATATGTTTGAAGTGCCATTTTTGCCTCTGACATGACATCAATTTCATCACAAATGAAGGGTGAGCCTTGAAGAATCAAGTCACCTTTTCAGGCAATGAAAACAATCCCCTCCCTCCTTAGCATGTTGGTGGGAGGCTGGGCCATTTCCATAGCTTTGCCATGTAATATGTGTGGGGAGCTTGTGTCAAAACACTATAAAAGTATGTGGCTGCTGATCTTCTTAAAATGAAAATGTATTTTTATTTTTATTTCTTTGATTTATATCATCCCCCCCACGAGCAGGCTCAGGGAGGCTTACAAGGTCACATAAAATATTGTGACAGATAAACAATATATAAAATCCAGACAATTAAATTTTTAAAACATTCAAAGTTTCATACAGAAACCAGAGTAAAAGTTGCCTTGGTAGCAGCACTCAGATGGAAATCTTCTGAGCAGTGTTGAGGGGTATCAAGCCACTAATCAATAGGCTAGAGCTATCAGGAGGGTGTCAGGCTCAATAGCAAGTAGATCCAAGCATTCTTCAAGTAAAGAAAAGCTTTATTGGAATACAATGCTGTAACCCACAGTAATATGGTTATTGTCAGGAATGGTGGCCCAAGCTGCGCAAGCATTATTATAGTATGATGCAAAAGCACGACTAGCAAATGAACTTTTAGCGCGCATGCGAAACTCCCAAAGGGAGTTTACTTGATGATCGGGAGAATGAGTTGCCCCCACCCCTCGGTCTCACAGGACTGGAGAATTCCCTTAAACAAAGAACACTCCATAGCCTCCTCCCAAGGCCACCGTGATAGGCCGGAGCGGCTGAATCCATTCTCCCATGTTGCAGCTGGCAATGCTATGCAAGCGTACAAGAGAAGGACAAGATAGTAGACACAATGAACTCAGTGTGAATAACCCAAGCCTCAAGTCTCTGACATTCTGCCCCCCCCCAATTCACCCCACCCTGCTAACAGGAACATATGCAGGGCCTCCAGGTTTGGTCAGGAACTTGCTGTGAAATTGTTTAATAAGATAGGGTGCCCGAATGTCAGTAACTTTGACCCATTCTCTGTGTTGGGGATCAAAGTGAACCCATTCCACCAGATAGTGAAGTTGACCATGAATCAATTTGGAATCCAGAATATCAGCCAGTTCGAAATGTTCACTGTCATCCACAATCAGTGGGGGGGGGGCACCGGCTGCTCAGGTCGCCATTTATTCGGGGGGTGCCCAGGTTTCAAGAGGCTGCAATGGAATATGAGATGAATATATTTCAAGTTCTTAGGTAGATCCAATTCTACAGTGACCTTATTTATACAACGGATAATACAAAAAGGACCAATGTACTTCCAGTCCAGTTTCCTCGAAGGCTGAGACAGGTGCAAATTTTTTGTAGACAGATACACATAATTCCCAGGCTGCAGATCCCAACCCACCACCCTTTTCTTGTCAGCCTGAACTTTATAGGCTGCCTTCGCAGCCTCCAGAGTCTCACAGAGGAGCGGCCAAGAGTCTTTCAAGGCTCTACACCAGTCTGCAGCCTCACCACCCCTCCCCTCCATTGATTTAAGGAATGGTAAGGGGGGGGGGCTGTCATAGCCCAAGGCTGCTTTGTAGGGAGAGACCCCTGTGGAGGAATGTCAAGAGTTATTATACGCAAATTCAGCCAGGGGTAGAAGGTCTACCCACTTGTCTTGTTGGAAATTAGTGAAGCAACGGAGGCACTGTTCAAGGGTTTGGTTAACTCTCTCAGTCTGCCCATCAGTCTCGGGATGATAGGCGCTGCTCAAAGCACGCTCGATTCCCATCAACGACATTAGCTCTGCCCATAATTTAGAAATGAATTGGGAGCCGCGGTCAGATATTATCTTTGCTGGCAGAGTATGTAATCTAACGATGTGCTGAAGGAAGGCTTTCACCAACACCTTGGCAGTAGGTAGCCCTGGGAACGGGACAAAATGAGCTTGTTTGGAGAAGAGGTCCACCACCACCCAAATGACAGTCATGTGCTTGCTGCAGGGTAATGAAATCCATGGAAATAACTTCCCAGGGCCGATTGGGTGTGGGCAACGGCTGGAGGAGACCAGGAGGCTTGCCCTCCCTTGTCTTGCAGAGACTACAGACCGACAACAACAACAATAATACAGTCCACAGTAAACAATGATCAAGAGAAAACAAAAAATAACAACTGTGCACTGCAGAAACCCGCACCAAAGCTTACAATAAGAGACTTCAATACAATAAGTAATTCAACACATGTAATCAATCATAGGAAAATATACAAGTCCACTTTCCCAAAGGGAAAGAACAAAGTCCAGAATAGAAATCTCTCAGAAGGAAGCAATGAAGTCTGGAATAGATGTCCAACACTTTTCCTAGGTATTGATCAGTGTTTCGGACTTCAGGTCCTTCTTCAGGAACTAGAAGCTATAAGAATATAGAATACAATCATGCTAATAAAATCCAAAATTTTTTTGGCCATTTTAACCACATAATATTTCACACAGTACAATTTTTAAAAACAAACAAACATTTTTTATCAACATTAAACACATTTTATAAAGTCTCATGCAATCTTACCCATTATAGGAAGTCTTATTGCAATTTCTTAACAAGGTCAACATTATTCAGTTTCACTGTAAGAGAGAATATCTTCTTAGAATTAATCATATGATTTACAAAGCAGAAAATCATGCTACATAATCTACTTACATATGGGCCAGGTCTCCTAAGCTCTAAAAAGCACCTGCAAAGGTTGCTACTATGTAAGTTGGACCAAACACATCTCAGAGTAACTAACCTATTGTTTCTATTTTATGAATCCACATTGACTACAGCTGGTACTATCCTGTTGAATTTTAAAGTCACAGCCACCCTGTTAATTCGTATACTTGAAGTTGCCATCTCCAGGCAGCCAATTTCTGGAGATGTACACCGAATGAATCTATTGTATAGAACTGGCAAGTTGGTGTAACATTGGAACTCTTAAAGTAACCTGCTAGGTTAAATATAGGGGTCCAAAAACAGTTACATGTCCCTCAAGCAGATGTTTACCTTGTCACCCAGAAGATAGAATTACTGGAGACTGGTCAGTAATGTCTAAATCATAAGAAACAAGACAAATCCAATTCAGAATTTAATCCTTTGGGTTGTAAAGTTCCAATAGAATGTATATATAGTGTGCCTCCCTTTGCAGCAGTATTTTCTGTACATCTTTCTTACCATTATCCTCTATAGTTTCTAGAACAGTATATTTAAAATAATCATATTTATGATTTTTTTCAACAAAATGTTGGATTAGATACGTGTCCCCCTTCTTCAATTTAAATCTAGATTTGTGTTCTGAAATTCTAGAGCGTATAGGCCGAGTTGTTATCCCTATATAAACTAGAGAACACTTGCAGATTAAGGCATAAATTAAATTTTTCGATGCACAGGTGCTATAATGATATAGTATCCTCTCATAATTATATAAAGGCAACTCTATCTTATTAATTTGCCAAGTCAATTTGCAAACTGTGCAATGTGCACATCTATAGTGCCCTCTACTAGGCTTAGCTGTACCCTCTATTTCATTAGACCTGTGTTTCAAAGGGTCTGCTCTAATAAGCAGAACCCTGAAATTTCTTGTCCTTCTGAAACCAATATTTGGCTTATCTTGGCAGCCTGGAATGTTGTGTAATACATGCCAGTGTTTCAGAATGATCCTTTTGATTTCCAAAGCCTTAGGTGTAAAATCAAATGCAGAAAAAATGTTCTGTCTTACATGTTTATTTTTTTCTAGTAAAATTTTCTTCCTATCAATTTGCTGTACCCTGGCTACTGCACTGTTGACAATTTTCTTGGGGTAACCTCTATCCAAAAATTGTTGAGCCATCTTCCTGCTATCTTTAATAAAAATAGAATTTTCAGATGAATTCCATTTAATTCTGAGAAGTTGTGAAAAAGGAAGATTATATTTAAGAAAAGGAACATGAAATGAATCAAAATGTAGATAGCTATTTTTATCAGTCACTTTATAAAAAGTTTTTACAGCTATCTTATTTTGTTCTGTTCTATAAATGGTCGCATCTAAATAGTTGATAGAACTAGTGTCAGCTGAAAATGAAAATTCTATAGAGGGATGAACAGAATTTAACCAGTCTATAAATTGATGTAAAGAAGAGGCCTCATCATAGAACAATAAACAATCATCAATAAAGCGAAAATATTTCATGCAATGAGTGTAGAACGGATTAACATTGGCATCTAGAATGAATGTATTCTCAAAATCCTGCATGAATATAATATGTATGGATCGTGGCCATGGAGCTAGGAGCTGCCAAGAATGAGGGGGAACTTGGCTTGGGGCGCCACCATGAAGGGTCGGTGTTCCCAATGGTCACCCGCCCCCACTCGCAATGGCACAGTCTCAAATCTACAGGGCTCCTTCATAGACGACCTGTCCATTTGGGTAAATGTTATGGGTTCTTTTAGTTTTATCACCACTGTTTCCAACCCTGTGACTAAGGAAGGGTTGATGAGGTCCCTCCCACACCCTGAGTCAATCAAGCCATGCACCCGAATGTGGGTCAACATGGCTGGGTTCATGATGACCACAGTCACAAACAATAGAGAGGGGTAATTGCTCACCACATTTGGCGCTTCAGGTGTTGCGTCCTGCTGTGCCACATCGCTTACAACAGGACCAACTCATTTCCCAGCAACTCCGGGGCTTCCTCCTCCATCAGTAGTGGGTCGAAGGTTACTTGATGGATGTGTAAGGCCCTTGGGTTCTTGGGTTTCGCGGTTCCCTTCCGGGTAGGGGTCCCCACTCGACATCAATCGTCCTCCTTCAGGCAGGAAGTGGCAAAATGCCCCTTTTCTCCACATTTCAGGCATAGCCCTTCCTTCATGCGTTGGTATCACAGGGCAACTGCAGAGGGAGCTGGCTTATTCTTTGGTCGGGGGGTGGAGGTAGAGGGGCAACTATTGCCTAAGGAGACATCAAGCTTCATGATGCGTAGACGGCTCTTGGAACGTTCTGCCTCTTCCATCCAACCCTGCAAGGTACGCGGTTCCTTGGAGCTCAGGACGTTGTTGTGGACATCCACGGCAAGCCCCATTCGGTACTGTTGGGTTAACACTGGGTCCATCCAGTCCCGTATTTTGGCTGCATGTTTCTGGAATTCTGTAGAGTACTCGCATACGGTGAGGCGTCCTTGTGTGAAGGTGCGGAGGAATGCCTCGGCCTTCCGGGCAGCTGCCGGATCTTCAAAGTGGTTTCTTAATACCCACATGAAACCATCCACACTTCCCAATTCCGCTACCTCCAGATCATGCAGGGCTGCATACCAGCTGGTAGCGATCCCCCTCAGGCGGGAGGCAATAAACTCCACTTGTTGTTCTTCATCTGGAAACAGGTGACCCCAGTGCTGCACAAACTTCCCCACTTGTAGGATGAAGAAGGATAAGCTTTCAGGGTCTCCATCAAAAGTAATATCCATCAGGTCTTTGAGTCTCAGCATCAGCTGGGGTGGTCCCATCCCTGGACCGGATCCCGGCAGTGGCAATGGCCCTGGGGGCGGTGGCAGAGGCACAGACACTGGTAACACAGGAGAGCCAGCTGGTGGAGGTTGCCCAGGAACCAGCTGCCCCGGCGGCGGTTGTCCCGGTATCGGCTGCCCTGGGGGAGGTTGTCCGGCGACTGGCTGCCCAGGTGGAGGCTGCCCCAGGACTGGCTGTCCTGGCTCTGAGCCCGGGTCTGGGGCAGGCACTGGTGCAGGTTGGGCAAGCATACGGGTATGAATCACCTGGTCCATCATCATTGATAAGTTCTGCATTAGCTTACCCATGTCTCTCATCAACCTGTGGCAGTCCTCTTCCAAAATGTCCATGCGAGCATCAGTATCCTTACCAGGGCTGGGTCTCACCGGGCCTCGGGGAGTGTGCCCCTGTGGTAATCCAAAACTTCCACAGGGGTCCACCAAGCTATCCCGGCTCTGGCTCCCTGGCAAGGCCCACGTTGTCTGGGTTCAATTCAACAAATTCTTAGATCAGTCTCTAGGCCTCTGTTGAGTGACCCACTTATCCCACAGAACCGGCGCAAACTGATAATGGGTCTGGGGTATCGCTCCACCATCCCTCGAGATCGGTCCAGCCAGACTGTAGATCGGGTTGGTGAATGTAGTTGCTGGAACCCCTGCTGTAGATGGGGTAACTGGACCAGCGGTCATCCCAGGAGCTGAGGTGACTGGGGTCATTGTGACCGGGGTCATAGTCACAGGTACGGTGGTAACCGGGACCCCGGTGACCGGTGTAGTCATCACTGGAATCAGGGTGACGGGAGTCGTGGTAGTTGGGACCATCGCCAGCACTCCCCCAGGGCTGCTCATCCTGAGTTGGAGAGGCGGTATCCGGTAAGGGGTGCGATAGTGATTCCTGACAATTTCTGTCATGCTCAGTAGCAAGTAGATCCAAGCATTCTTCAAGTAAAGAAAAGCTTTATTGAAATACAATGCTGTAACCCACAGTAATACGGTTATTGTCAGGAATGGTGGCCCAAGCTGCACAGGCATTATTATAGTATGATGCAAAAGCACGACTAGCAAATTAACTTTTAGCGCGTGCTCGGGAAACTCCCGGAGGGAGATTACTTGATGATCGAGAGAATGTGTTGCCCTCACCCCTCGGTCTCACAAGACTGGAAAATTCCCTTAAACAAAGAACACTCCATAGCCTCCTCCCAAGGCCACCATGATAAGCCGGAGCGGCTGAATCCATTCTCCCACGTTGCAGCTGGCAATGCTATGCAAGCGCACAAGCGAAGGACAAGATAGTAGACACAATGAACTCAGTGTGAATAACCCAAGCCTCAAATCTCTGACAGAGGGGAATTTGGATGCCCACTGCTGCAACTGAAAGCCCAGCAGAACAGCTCTGTTTTGTAGGCCCTGTGGTATTATAACAGATCCCGCAGGGCCCTGATCTCAGATGGGAACTTGTTCCACCAGGCTGGGGCTGAAAAGGACCTGGCCCTAGTTGAAGGTAGCTGGATGTCCTTCAGTCCAAAGACAACCAGAAGATGTTGATCAGTTGAGTGCAAGGCTCTGTGGGACACATACAGGGAGAGATGGCCCCTGAGATATGCAAGTTCCTGGCCACATAGGGCTTGAACCTTGAACTGGATCCAGTACTCTATAGGCAGCCAGTGCAGTTGGCAGAGCACTGGCTGAATGTGTAACTCAGCTGGATAATCCAATAGGTAAACTACTATTCAAAACTGGCAAAAGCTTTTTCTTTTCTTTTTCCAGTATAAATTAGTTATAGCCAAGTCCCTACTCTTGTACTCTTATCATGAACAGAGTACACTGACTTTACATATGTGGATAAAAGGATAACTTGATTTTCAGTCCGATAAACCTGCCCATTTGTGGATTCAAACTGATTAATTGATTGACTGGATTATGGACAGTGTGTGAGACAAAGGAGAGAGAATATAAAGATTATATCTTTTGTTAGAACAATACAAATTGATTAAAATGTTCTGTGAGCCCTTGAAACATGAATTCTTATTCTTTGATCATAGACATTAAGAAGCCAAAACAAAATTACATTGTATTAAATGTTGTCCTTGATGTCCTTGACAACCACGATGGTATAATCACTGACCTTGAGCCAGACATCCTGGAAAGCGAAGTTAAATGGGCCTTAGAAAGCATTACTAACAACAAAGCTAGTGGAGGTGATGGTATCCCAGCTGAGTTATTCAAAGTCTTAAAAGAAGATGCTGTTAAAGTGCTGCACTCAATTTGCCAACAAATTTGGAAAACACAACAGTGGCCACAGGATTGGAAAAGGTCAGTTTACATTCCAATCCCAAAGAAGTGCAACGTCAAGGAATGTTCAAACTATTGCACAATTGCACTCATTTCACACGCTAGCAAGGTCATGCTCAAAATCCTACAAGCTAGGCTCCAACAGTACGTGGACAGAGAACTGCCAGAAGTACAAGCTGGGTTTCGAAGAGGTAGAGGAACTAGAGATCAAATTGCCAACATTCGCTGGATTATGGAGAAAGCAAGAGAATACCAGAAAAACATCTACTTCTGCTTCATTGACTATGCTAAAGCCTTTGATTGTGTGGATCACAATAAATTATGGCAGGTTCTTAAAGAGATGGGAGTACCAGACCACCTCATATGTCTCCTGAGAAACCTGTATAAGGGTCAAGAAGCAACAGTTAGAACCGGATATGGAACAACTGATTGGTTTAGCATAGGAAAAGGAGTACGACAAGGATGTATACTGTCACCTTGCTTATTTAATTTATATGCAGAGTACATCATGCGAAATGCTGGCCTGGATGAATCACAAGCTGGAGTTAAGATTGCTGGGGAAAAGATCAATAACCTCAGATATGCAGACGATACCACTCTGATGGCAGAAAGTGAAGAGGACCTAAAGAGCCTCTTGTTCAGGGTGAAAGAGGAGAGTGCAAAAGTGGGCTTGAAGCTCAACATCAAAAAAACTAAGATCATGGCATCTGGTCCCATCACTCCTTGGCAAATAGAAGGGGAAGTCGTAGAAGTAGTGACAGACTTCACGTTCCTAGGATCCCAGATCACTGCAGATGGTGACTGCAGCCATGAAATTAAAAGACGCCTGCTCCTTGGGAGGAAAGCGATGGCAAACCTAAACAGCATGATAAAAAGCAGAGACATCACCTTGCCAACAAAAGTCCGCATGGTCAAAGCAATGGTATTCCCCGTAGTAATTATGGCTGTGAGAGTTGGACTATAAGGAAGGCTGAGCGCCGAAGAATAGATTCTTTTGAACTATGGTGCTGGAGAAGACTCTTGAGAGTCCCTTGGACTGCAAGGAGATCAAATCAGTCAATCCTAAAAGAAATCAACCCTGACTGTTCCCTGGAAGGCCAGATCCTGAAGCTGAAGCTCAAATACTTTGGCCACCAAATGAGAAGGGAGCATTCACTGGAGAAGACCCTGATGCTGGGAAAGATTGAAGGTCAAAGAAGAAGGGGACGGCAAAGAATGAGATGGTTAGACAGTGTCATCGATGCAACGAACATGAAATTGAGCAAACTTCAGTGGACAGCGGAAGACAGGAGGGCCTGGCGTAATCTGGTCCATGGGGTCGCGAAGAGTCGGACTCGACTGTGCGACTGAACAACAACATTAAATGTTTAGGATTGGTCACTGCTTGCTCCATTGTTCCATAAGCAAAGGAAGTCTCAGGACAGGCTATATTAATTGCAGCACTGTTCAGAAAAGAAAGGGTTTGTAGCTAAGATTTTAATTATTTTACAAACTAAAACCCAAAACAGCAATAACAATTTTGACTATATATGCATTTTCTGGCAAGGAACCATTCAGCCGATGTTGCCAATGTACTTCATGTCCTTCTGGCTCCACACAGGTTTTACTAGTGTGTTGTAGGTGACATCCACTGGTTTCTTAGGGATGTGAAAAAAATATCCCAAGAATTTTTTTGCTAGGCTTACTGAAATTTGTTTTGGATTATATAGGAATTCCTTATATATGCTGAGGAAAATGCACTTTGAATTTCATATTAGATGAAGTTTCAGTGGCAACTCAATTCAATTCCATTTTATTTCTACCCATTTCCCAGTGCTTCTCTGGCACATCCATAAAATGTATACTACATACATTGTTCTATATCTAACAATCTATTGATGTAAAACAGTCCTTCACATTGGAAACAGCTCATTTATGAATTGAATAGCCAATAGATTGCTTATCTGGAGTTTTAAGCAGTTGGACAAAGAGCCTTAAAAGACAAAAGAGCAAGCATGGTAAAAGAAACGAACATACACTCAAAGTAATATATATTAATTTATTCAATTTATTTCTACCCTGCCTGTTTTTTCCAGTGGGAACCCAAGGTGGCTTACATGATTCTCTTCTCTTCCATTTTATCCTCACAAAAACCCTGTGAGGTAGGTTAGGCTGAGAATGTGTGACTGGCCCAAGGTCACCCAACAAACTTCCAGGGCACAAGTGAGGATTCGAACTTGCATTTCCCAGATACCAGTCCAACACTCCTAATCCCTACACCACACTGGTTCCTGTTGTGCAGTAAAAACACATATGCATTTAAACTGAGCTGTGAGAAGCAGCAAGGAGCTGAGCTGTGAGAAGGAGCAAGGAGCTGCTAGAGGGGTGAGTGTTTTTTATTTACTTTCAGCTGAGGTGATTTAGCTGAGAAGGTACTGTGTGGGGGACCGTATTTGGGAGTGTGTGATGAGTTATGAGTTGTTGCAGAGTCCTGGCTGCTAGAGTTAAGGTGTGAAAGGGTCATTGTTTGCCTGTAATTGAGTGACTGGGTGGATTTGAATAGCTGCTGGCCACCCCCTCTCCTGGGGGAAGCTTCTATTTAAGGCAGGAAGCGTGCAAGAGGCACGAGCCTCTGGCACGACCTGAAGGGTGAGGCTCTTTGCCTGTGGCTCTTAGCCTAGGGGCTCTGTAAGAAGCCCAGGAAGAGCCAGAAAGCCAGGGACCTAAGCTTCTTGGGTTCCCAGTAAGGTAAATAGACTTCTACAACAGGAACCACATAAATACAAAGGGTTTTAAAAGGGGGATTATATAAAAGTATTAGTTTAAAAGCAATTATGAAGCCAGAATGCCAGCAGACGGTTGGGGGCTATCCAATGTTTTGCATGGAGTGTCACATGTATGACTATCTGCCCACTGGTCAGAAGACTTGGGTGTGTGCTCGGTGCAAGGAACTCCTGGTTCTCAGGGAACAAGTTTGCTCCCTTGAGGCCAAGGTGGCTGAATTGGAGAAGCAGAGGCAGTCAGTTAGGTACACGGAGAAGATTCTTGGGGACTTGTTAGATATGTCCCACTCTGGATCTGGCAGCCCCACTGCTGCCAGGGAGCATGAGGGACAAGGGGAAACGGGGCACCATGCTGAGGATAAGGGGAATGTGTCCTCAGAAGGGACCTCTTCTTCAGCTGGTGAATGGATATCCTTTCATATCAAGGAACCACCCCTGGGAAGGGTGGGGGGGGGCTCTTGGTAGTTGGTGATTTGATCCTTAGGCAGTTAGACAGCTGGGTGGTGAACCTGCGTACTGACCATATGGTGACTTGCCTGCCTGGTGCAAAGATAGCGGACATTACATGTGTTTTAGATAGGCTGGTAGTTAGTGCTGGGGAGGATCCAGTGGTCGTGATGCATGTTGGCACCAATGATGTGGGGAAATGCAGTTGTGAGGTCCTGGAGGAGAAATTTAGGCTGCTGGGCTGGAAACTCAAGGCCAGGACCTCCAAGGTAGCCTTCTCAGAAGTGCTACCTGTTCCATGCGCAGGGCTGGAGAAACAGGCACAGATCAGGAATCTCAATGAGTGGATGAGACGGGGAGAAGGGTTCAAGTTTGTTAGGCACTGGGATGCTTTTTGGGACAAGACGGAGCTGTACAAAAGAGATGGTCTCCACTTGTCACAAGAAGGAACCAGGCTGCTGGCGCTCAAAATCAAAAGGGTTTTTAAACTGAATATTGGGGGAAAGCCGATAGGAGATGAAAAGTCTCTGGTTCGGGATGGCTCATCTCAAAGAGATGAAGGGGTAGCTGTTAGTTTTGTATGAGGAAATGGATTACAATTGTCCACTGAGACTGTGGCTAACTATAGGGACTGCCTGGCAAGGTCTCAAGGCAACAAGAGGAAGGTTGTGGGCTTAACAAGCATGGGAAACTTTAGGTGTTTATACACAAATGCTAGAAGTTGGAATGTTTGGTGTTGGTGGGGGGGAGGAAATAGACATTGTGGGTATTTCAGAAACTTGGTGGGATGAGGAAAATCAGTGGGATACGGTGATTCCTAGTTATAAATTATATCAGAAGGATGGGGGGAAGGGTTGGAGGTGGGGTGGCCCTGCATGTCAGAGAGGGTATACAGTCCAGTAAGACTGAGCAGGTAAGAGAATTAGATTTGCTTCTGGAAATGCTATGGGTTGAAATAGTAGGTCAAAAAGGAGGCATAACACTGGGAGTCTGTTATCGCCCACCAGATCAAAAGGTAGAGGAGGATTATAAAATGATGAATGCATTAAAGATAGTGGCTGGACGAAATAACTGTGTCGTAATAGGGGACTTTAACTACCCACACATTGATTGGGTCAATATGAGTTCTAGTCAGGAAAAAGAGGTTGAGTTTTTAGACACTCTCAATGACTGTGCTATGGAACAGATGATCACAGATCCTACCAGGGGAGAGGCGATCCTGGATTTTGTCCTAAGTAAAGCGCAAGACCTGGTGAGAGATGTAAAAGTGATTGCACCACTTGGAAACAGTGACCATAATGTTATTGAGTTTAACATTTGTATAAATAGGGAATTGCCCAAAAAGACTGACACAACCACTTTTAACTTTAAAGGGGGTAACTTCTCTGGTATGAGGGGATGTGTGAAGAAGAAATTGAAAGGAAAAGTGGAAAAGCTCAAAACCATTGGGGAAGCTTGGAAACTATTTAAAAAGACAATCCTAGAAGCTCAGAAAAAATATATACCGCAGGTTTGGAAAGGCACCAATAGGTATAGAAAAAAGCTTGCATGGTTAACAAATAAAGTAATGGAAGCTGTAAAAAGTAAGAAGGATTCCTTTAAGCGGTGGAAAGCTAGTCTCAGTGAGGTTGATAAAAGGGAACACAGGCTGTGGCAAATAAAATGCAAGTCTGTGATCAGGCAAGCAAAAAGGGAATATGAGGAGCATATAGCAAAAAACATAAAGGCCAACAATAAAACTTTCTTCAAATACATTAGAAGTAGGAAACCAGCCAGGGAGGCAGTGGGGCCTTTGGATGACCAAGGGATAAAAGGACTACTGAAGGATGATAGGGAAATGGCTGAGAAGCTGAATGCATTTTTTGCCTCTGTCTTCACTGTGGAAGAGGAGAAGTGCTTGCCCACTCCAGAACTACCGATTTCGGGAGGGGGTTTGAAAGACCTGAATCAGATTAAGATGACAAGAGAGGAAGTCCTATGACTGATGGACAATTGAAAAACTAATAAATCACCAGGCCCGAAAGGCATTCATCCGAGAGTTCTGAAAGAACTCAAATGTGAACTTGTGGATCTCTTGACAAAAATATGTAACCTTTCTTTAAAATCTGCCTCCATTCCTGAGGACTGGAAGGTAGCTAATGTCACTCCCATCTTTAAAAAGGGCTCCAGGGGAGATTCGGGAAATTTCAGGCTAGTCAGTCTGACGTCGATACCGTGTAAGTTGGTGGAAACTGTTATTAAGGAAAGAATTAGTAGGCACATTGATGAACAAAAACTATTGAGGCAGACTCAGCATGGGTTCTGTAAGGGAAGATCTTGTCTCACTAACCTGTTGGTGTTTTTTAGGGAGTGAACAAACATGTGGACAAGGGGGACCCAATAGATGTTGTTTACCTTGACTTCCAGAAAGCTTTTGATACAGTTCCTCATCAAAGGCTCCTAAGTAAGCTCAATAGTCATGGGATAAAAGGACAAGTCCTCTTGTGGATCAAAAACTGGCTTATAAATAGGAAACAGAGAGTGAGTACAAATGGGAAACTTTCTCAGTGGAGGGTGGTAAGCAGTGGGGTACCACAGGGATCAGTACTCGGTCTGATGGTTTTTGGAATTGGGAGTAAGCAGTGAAGTGGCTAAATTTGCAGGCGACACAAAGTTGTTCAGGGTGGTGAAAACCACAGAGGATTGTGAGGCACTCCAAAGGAATCTGTCGAGGATGGGTGAGTGGGCGGCAACGTGGCAAATGGGGTTCAATGTGGCCAAGTGCAAAGTGATGCACATTGGAGCCAAAAATCCTAAATATAAATACACATTGATGGGGTCCGAACTGGCAGAGACGGACCAAGAGAGAGATCTTGGAATCATAGTAGATAACTCAATGAAAATGTCTAGACAGTATGTAACTGCAATAAAGAAGGCCAATGTCAGGTTCAAAAGCAAGTAGATCCAAGCATTCTTTGGTTAAGAAGGGCTTTATTGGAATACAGTGCTAAAACCCACAGTGGAGGGTTATTGTCAGGAATGGTGGGACAAGCTGCTCAAGCAAGGTTATAGTGTGATGCAAAATGTGACTAGCAAATGAAATGTAAGCGCGCGCGCAGGAAACTCCCGGCGGGAGAGTTACTTAATGGGCGGGAGACGACTCCCTCCTCCCCTCATCTTCACAGGACTGAAAAATTCTCATAAGCTTAAGAATAGCCCAAAGCCTGCATTCAAGGCCACCGTGATAAGAACGAGCAGCAGAGAAGAAGCCCCCACGTTACAGCAAGCATACCTACGCAAGCGCAGTGCAGGGACGAGATAGGGAACACAGAACAATGGACTCAGTATGAAATAGCAAACAGACATTTCTGACACTCTGCCCTTCCCAAAATACCTCCCACCCACCACTCAGGAAGGGGAAAATAAGGGGCCGCCCGGTTTCGCCGGGAAGCGAGAGTGAAAGTCCTTGAGGAGTTCAGGTACATGGATATCAGCAACTTTCACCCATTCTCGATGTTGGGGCCCAAAGTGGACCCACTCTACCAGATAATATAATTGTCCCCTTAACAGTTTCGAGTCCAGGATGTCAGCCAGTTCATAATGTTCCTCTCCATCTACCATCAGCGGGGGGGGGGGTCCAGGGTGCTCAGGATGCCACTTAGTCGGGGGGAACGCTGGTTTGAGGAGGCTGAAATGGAAGATGGGATGAATTGTTTTAAGTGCTTTAGGCAGATCCAACTGGACAGTAACTTTATTGATACAACGAATAATCCTGAATGGACCAATATATTTCCAAGCCAGTTTTCTCGATGCTTGGGGTAGTCGCAAGTTTTTAGTAGATAGGTACACATAGTCACCAGGCTGAAGGTCCCATCCCACCGCCCTTTTTCTATCAGCCTGTTTTTTATACTGAGCTTTGGCGTTGTTTAATGCTTCTGCAATCACTGGCCACGATTCACGAAAAGTCTTACACCAATCTGTGGCTCTCCCCCCCGTTCCCCCAGGTTTCAGAAAAGGGAGAGGGGGGCTATCATAGCCCAAGGTGGCTTTGAATGGAGACATCCCGGTAGAAGCATGCCAAGAGTTATTGTATGCAAATTCTGCCAACGGTAATAAATCCACCCAATTGTCTTGTTGATAGTTGGTGAAACAACGTAAATATTGTTCCAAAGTTTGGTTCACCCTTTCCGTTTGGCCATCAGTTTCCGGGTGGTATGCACTGCTCAAAGCACATTCTATGCCCATGAGGGCCATTAATTCAGTCCATAATTTTGAAACAAACTGAACACCTCGGTCAGATATTATTTTGATTGGCAAGGTGTGGAGCCGAGCAATGTGTTGCAAAAAGGCCTTAGCTAGGACCTTGGCTGTTGGCAAGCCAGAAAATGTTACGAAGTGTGCCTGCTTAGAAAACAGGTCGACCACCACCCAAATGACAGTCTTACGTTTGCTAGGGGGGAGGTTGGTAATAAAGTCCATAGAAATAACTTCCTAGGGACGGCTCGGTGTGGGCAATGGCTGCAAGAGTCCCGGGGGTTTTCCTACTCTGGGTTTACACCAGCTACACGTTGGGCAGGATTGTATGTACAGTGACAAATCCTTCTTCATTCGGGGCCACCAGAAGTTGCGTTGCAAAAGGTGCAATGATTTCACATACCCGAAGTGCCCTGCAGGTTTCAGATCATGGGCGGACTGCAATACCTGCTTTCGTGTGCTTTCAGGGACAAAAAGTTTATTCCCCTTGTGCCAGCAGCCATTGGGTTTGCATACCAAATCTCCCCGAGCTTGTAGTTACAGCTTTGGCAAAACGCTCTTCCCAAGGTACCTCCGGAGTTTGGGGAACTGGATCTAGTCAGCTCTGCTTGCGGGTCACAACCACCCCGGTCAGTTGATCCGGGGTGAAAAATGACTCTCTCACCTCTGTTTTTTTGCTATCGTGTTGGGGTAGGCGTGAGAGAGCATCCGCCAAATGGTTAGATTTACCTGGGAAGTGGTGTAGGGTGAATTGGAATTTGGAAAAAAACTCAGCCCATCGGAACTGCTTGGCATTTAAAACCTGGGGCTTCCGTAGTACCTCTAGATTCTTATTGTCAGTCCAAATTTCAAATGGGACTCAGGCTCCTTCCAGCCAGTGTTGCCAGGTGAGGAGAGCCAAGCGGATGGAAGCTGCTTCCTTGTCCCAAATGGGCCAAAACCTCTCAGTTTCATTAAATTTTCGAGACACATAGGCCAGTGGGTGGAGGTGTCCCTGGGCATCTTCCTGCAAGATCGCCCCCCCCATAGCGGTATCCGAGGCGTCTACTTGGATAATGAATTTCTTGGTCTCGTCTGGGTGCACCAGCACCGGTTCAGAGGTGAACAAATCTTTAAGTTGGTCGAACGCTTGTTGGCAATGAGGTGTCCAATCTAAGCGAGCTCCCGGCTGGGATGCTTTTGCCCCCCTCCCCTTAGTTTTGAGTAGATCTGTGAGAGGGAGGGCGACCTGGGCAAAGTGGGGCAAAAATTGGCGGTAAAAGTTGGCAAAGCCAAGGAAACTCTGGAGATGTCACCGGGTCTTGGGGGGTTCCCAAGCTAATACATCTTGGACCTTTTTTGGGTCCATTTCCAAGCCATCCGGGGATATGCGATAACCCAGGAAGTCAATGCGTTTTTGATGAAATTCACACTTGGACGGTTTGACAAACAGTTTGTGCTCTAACAACCTAACCAGTACCTCCCAGAGCATTTTGATGTGCGTTTTTAGATCTGGGCTGTATACCAAGATATCATCCAAGTAAACAACCACCCCCTTGAACAAATAGGGGTGCAGCACCTCATTTATTAAGTTCATGAATACCCCAGGAGCTCCTTGCAATCCGAAAGGCATAACTCGGTATTCAAATTGCCCCAGAGGGGTATTAAAGGCAGTCTTGTGTTCATCCCCTTGTCTAATGCGGACTCGGAAGTAGGCATCGCGCAAATCCAATTTAGAAAACACCTTCCCCTTCGCCACCTCTGCTAACAGGTCTTTGATGAGGGGCATGGGATAGGCATTGGTGGATGAAACTGCATTAAGACCCCGATAATCAGTGCAAAGTCTCAGTCCCCCATCTTTCTTTTTACAAAACAACAATGGGGCTGCAAAAGGGGGATGAAGCTGGTTGGATAAATCCACGCGCTAGGTTCTTATCGATGAACCTACGTAGCTCCTCTTTTTCCATGGAACTCATGGCGTATATTTTCCCTCTAGGCAATTTCTGCCCCAGGAGAATCTCTATAGCACAGTCTGCGTTATGGTGGGGGGGCAGTTCATCTGCCTCTTCCTCCTCAAAGACACGAGCCAAGTGCCTGTATTCTGTGGGAATGCAGTTAATGTCCTCTGTCACTAGGCAGGCTTGTGGCAGATTGTTGTCGGGAGGGGTGCCCCACAATGGGTCCCACTTATGCTCCGTACACTTTGGTGAAATGAAACGCACTATCCCTTCTTCCCAAAGAATGTAAGGATCATGACTGTGTAGCCACGGACTACCCAGAACCAGTGGGAACTGGGCTTGTGGGGCTACCACAAATGAGCGGAGCTCCCAATGTTCCCCAGTGCCCACCCGTAAGGGGATGGTCTTGAACCGGCAGGGCTCTTTCATCGGTGACCCATCCATTTGTGTAAAGGTGATGGGGTCCTTCAGACTGGTAACCGCTGCTTCTAGCCCCGTTACCAGGGATGGGTTTATCAAGTCCCTCCCACACCCAGAGTCAATGAGGTCTCAGACCCTGATGTGGGTCATCATCACTGGATTCATTATAATTACAGTCACAAAGAAGAGGGAAGGGTAATTGCTCACCAGTTTAGGTGCTTCAGGGGTAGGGTCCTGCTGTGCTGTGCCACTTACAACAGGACCTGCTCGTTTCCCTGCATCTCACCCTCTTCTTCTTCCAGAAGCAATGAATCCATGGTGTCTTGGTTGGCAAAAAGGGCCCGGGGATTGCGCGGTTTAGCTGTTCCCTTTCTTGGGGTTGGCATTGGGCGTCGCCTTTCCTCTTCACGGGTTGGGACCCGACCAGGGTCCTCCTTGGGACAGGAGGCTGCAAAATGCCCTTTCTCCCCACATCTGAGGCACAAGCCCTGTCTCATGCGTTGATCTCTGACCCCGCTCTGGGTGGCCGTTGGTTTGCTTCAAACCTGGGTTGTGGAAGTACCAAGACGGCTGTTCCCAAGAGATAAATCCAGTTTCATGATGTGCAGTCTGCTTTCAGCCCTTTCTGCCTCTTCCATCCAACCTTGGAGTGTGCGTGGCTCCTTGGAGCTGAGGACATTATGGCGGACATCCACCGCTAGTCCCATTCGGTATTGTTGAGCCAGCACCGGGTTGGTCCAGTCTCGGATTTTGACAGCATGCTTTTGGAACTCTCTCAAGTATTCCCTTATGGTCAGCCTCCCTTGCTTGAAGGTGCGGAGGAAGGCTTCTGCCTTTTGGGCAGCCACCGGGTCTTCAAAGCGATTTCTCAAGGCCCACATGAAATCATCTACATTTCCCAGCTCCACTGCCTCCAGATCATGCAAGGCCACGTACCAGCTGGTAGCTATTCCCTGGAAGCGCGAGGCGATAAACTCCACCTGCTGGTCTTCATCCGGGAACAAGTGGCCCCACCGCTGCACAAATTTCCCGACCTGTAAGATGAAAAATGACACAGTCTCGGGGTCTCCATCAAAAGTGATTTCCAACATGTCCTTGGGCCTTATCATTGGTGGGACGGGGACCATGCCTGGTACTGGGACCGGTGCAGGTGCTGGCATTGGTAGGGGTGCCGGCACAGGAACTGGAGGAGGGAGAACTGGCGGAGGCTGGCCTGGGCTGGTTGTCCTGGGGGTGGCCCTCCTGGCACAGGTCCCGCTGGGGCTGGCTGACCAGGAGCTGGTTGACCTGATACTGGTGCTCCTGGTACTGGCTGCCCAGGAACCGGTTGACCGGAGAGAGGTTGTCCGGGCAGTAGCGGTGGTCCTGGGGCAGGGGCTGGTCGTGGCTGGTTCAGCGCGTGTGTGCGGATAGCCTGGTCCATCATCCCCGGGAGGGACTGTATCAGCTTGCCTATGTCTCGCATTAACCATCGGGTATCATCTTCGATAGTGTCCATGCGTGTATCGGCATCCTTGCTGGGGCTGGGCCTCATTGGCCCACACGGGGTCTGTCCCTGTGGGAGGCCAAAGCTTCCTCGGGGATCCAGTAGACTGTCCCGGCTTTGGCTCCCAGGTAAGGACCAGGTCGTCTGGGTCCAATAAATTCTTAGTCCAGTCCCACGGCTTCCGCTGGGGGACCCACTTATCCCATGGAATTGGTGCACTATGATAGTAGGTTCAGGGTATCGCCCCTCCATGGCTCTGGGTCGGCCCCGCTGGGCTGTAGATTGGGAGAGTGTACGATGCTCCCACAGTGCTGGTCGCTGGAGGGGTGACCGGTCCGGCCGGACAGTACGGGATCAATGCTGTAGTTACGGGGGTCGTAGTCACTGGTGCAACCGTAATCAGCACGGTGGTAACGGGAACCGTGGTCACTGAATCGACACGGTGGTAACAGGAACCGTAGTTACGGGTGTGGTAGTCACTGGGACCATCATCAGCGTTCCTCCAGCGCCGCTCATCCTGGTGGAAGGCGGAGGCTGGAGGTAGCAGTGTGATGATGATTCCTGACAATTTCTGTCAGGTTCAAAAGCAAGTAGATCCAAGCATTCTTTGGTTAAGAAGGGCTTTACTGGAATACAGTGCTAAAACCCACAGTGGAGGGTCATTGTCAGGAATGGCGGGACAAGCTGCTCATGCACGGTTATAGTGTGATGCAAAATGCGACTAGCGGCGGGAGAGTTACTTAATGGGCGGGAGATGACTCCCTCCTCCCCTCATCTTCACAGGACTGGAAAATTCTCATAAGCTTAAGAATAGCCCAAAGCCTGCATTCAAGGCCACCGTGATAAGAACGAGCAGCAGAGAAGAAGCTCCCATGTTACAGCAAGCATACCTACGCAAGCGCAGTGCAGGGACAAGATAGGGAACACAGAACAATGGACTCAGTATGAAATAGCAAACAGACATTTCTGACAGCGAACACTATGCTGGGGATTATTAGGAAGGGAATCAAAAACAAATCAGCCAGTATCATAATGCCCCTGTATAAATCATTGGTGCGACCTCATTTGGAATACTGTGTACAGTTCTGGTTGCCACACCTCAAAAAAGGATATTATAGCATTGGAAAAAGTGCCGAGAAGGGCAACTAGAGTGGTAAAAGGGTTGGAACACTTTCCCTATGAAGAAAGGTTAAAGTGCTTGGGGCTCTTTAGCTTGGAGAAATGACGGCTGAGGGGTGACATGATCAAGGTTTATAAGATTATGCATGGGATTGAGCAGATTGAGAAAGAAGTACTTTTCTCCCTTTCTCACAATGCAAGAACTCATGGGCAGTCCATGAAATTGCTGAGCAGTCAGGTTAGAACAGATAAAAGGAAGTATTTCTTCACCCAAAGAGTGATTAACACATGGAATTCACTGCCACAAGAGGTAGTGACAGCTACAAGCATGGACAGTTTCAAGAGGAAATTAGATAATCATATGGAACAGAAGTCCATCAGTGGCTATTAGCTACAAGGTATAGATAGGAACTTTCAGTCTGGGGCAGGTGATGCACTCTGTTCTTGGTGCTGGGGGGGCAGCAGTGGGAGGGCTTCTAGTGTCCTGGCCCCATTGCTGGACCTCCTGATGGCACCTGGTATTTTTGGCCACTGTGTGACAGAGTGTTGGACTAGATGGGCCATTGGCCTGATTCAACATTGGCTTCTCTTATGATCTTATGTTCTTATGTAAAAACAATTCAGCACTAGATGAAATTGAAAGAACCAGAAGACTCACCGTCCAAATGCCTGGAAGAATAAGAGTCTGACAAGTTTCCCAGAAAGTTAAAAGGGAAATAGCCTTTCTTGCTTATTGCTGGGAAAAAAGTCTATAAAATTGGAGCTGTTGCAGAAACAGCCCATATCCTCACTACCACAGCTCTCCCCTGACAGGTACATGGAGTCTCTGAAAGGCACTGTTGTTCTGACCTAAGCAGTGGAAAGTGTAATCATTGTAGTTACTTTCTGCATGCTAAGCAAATGCTCAACTATGGAGCCACAGCCCTTCCCACAGAGGAACAGTAAGGAATAGGGCTGTCAATTCCAGCTTGGGAAATTTCTGAAGTGGGGGATGGGATGGGCAGTTTGGGAAGGGAGACCAACAGCAATGTGATACCATGGAGTCTGTCCTCTAAAGCTTCCATTTCCTACAGAAGAACCTACCTTTGTAGATTGAAGATCGGTTGTAATTTTGGGCTGAGGATGAGGTTGGTTACTCTTGTCAGGAAGGGGATGGGGCAGCTTGAGTTGTTGAAATGCTGACTAGGTATGGGCATGAACTGGCTCATGAACCTCTGTCCATGGTGAATTTTGGCTAGTTTGTGGTTCATGAACTGCAGGTCATGGTTTGGACACCACTCAGATGTTTGGTTTAAATGGCTTGGAGCTATTTAAACCCTTGCTTTCTGCTCCCCATGAAAAGTGGCAGGAACCTAAACACAAAAATGTGCTTCGTGCCCATCCCTAATGCTGATACATTCATCCCAATGGACCAGATACCACAACCCAAGACGGTGAGTGGACACATATAAGAAGGAATGGGCCTTTGGGTATATAGCCCCCAGGTTAAAATCAGCATCCTAAGTTGAACTATGTTACTGTTACCTATATAAATGGTATCAAACAATCAAATTGGTCTGAAGATCGGATATAACTTGTAAAATGGCTATGGTGTCATGATGACATTGCTTCTGAAATTTTCACTTTACTGATTATTAATTCACCATTCACACAAGAACTTAATGATACGAGTATCAAAAATTAGATAAAAGTGCCTAGGTTCTCAAACTATGGGGAAAATTGCTTCTGTGAGAGTGTAGGTCACCTGAAGGAAATTTAAAGTCCAGGGAAGAAGACCTTAAGTCAGGTCAAGTTTTCCTCCCTGTCTCCCATCAAAGAACTGGGTGGTTTAAATTACCTCAGACATAAGACCGTTGTTAATTTCTGTCAGATTTGTGAGTGCAGTTGCTCCATCCTGATCTGAGGAGCATGAGCAGAGCTTCTGCTTTACTATAATGAAGCTTCCCTTTACAGTTTTAGAATATGTTTAGTTTATAATATGTTAGAATATGTTCAGAGATATCGTGTTCTGTTCCCTCTTCTAAAGTCAGCATTAGCGCATAGCTCCAATAGACAGAAGGATGAGGTTGCCTGCATACAAGTGCATGAACAATCTCCATGTGCTCAACTTTAGAATTAATAACAGGAGAGAAGAGATTAAGCGGGGGGGAGTTCAGAAAGTTTGAAGGACAGCATTTACATGGGGGGGTGTTTCTTTGTTTGTGCTATGAATGGTGTCATATAATCCTTTGAACTGAAAGACTTGTTAAACATATGCAGGAAAAGGGATATTTTGGTAATCACAATTGGCATTCAGGTTACATTTCCAGATGTACAGCTAATGAACTAGGAAGTTCACAGAGATGTGTGAAGTGATTGTTCTGTGCAATGGTGTACATCATTTAAAATACTGCTGTGGCTTGCAGAGAACTAAGGAAAAGGGACATTAGAAAGTGATGCTTAATTTCCAAGATGAAAGTACCAGAACTGAAGCTTGACTCAAATTGCAGACACTGGTCTGACCTGGCAATCCTTTCACCTCATTCTAGGTGTGTATGGCCTGGCTGGTATGAATGCAACTACAACATTGTATTCCTCCTTTCTAGCCCTTAATGCTACAACTGGAAATGCTTCAGGTGCAAGTACAGACTCAAGTGACCAGACGAACTGTGATTTCAGCTCTCATACTTTTATTTCGTGAAGTATAAGACACAGAAGCCGGCTCGCAGGCCGGCTTATATCCCGAAACCAAACCACCCTCAAACACATCCCAACACTTGTGATACGTCTATTTACAGTGATTAGGTTAACTCTAGGATCCTCGTCTCCCGATTGGAAGGGGAACTAGGATCCAACTATCGTTCTGGTGGAGCAAAGCTCCTGCTCTTCCCATGACCACGTGCAGACCGGCTGAAGCCGGATCACGCACATGGTTGGGTCAGTACACAAAACCCCTCCCCCCATGGTCTGAAACCCTCCCGCAAACATAGTCTTTAAGATAAGCAGGCACTTTCTGCTCCAGTGTCGAGTGGCAAATCTCAGGGGCTACCCTGGGGGCTGGCTCCGGCTGGCTCGGAAGTGTAGTGGTTGGAGCTGGTGGAGGTGCTGTGGGTTGCGGAGGGGCCTTTGAGAACCCTGGTGAGTGTCGGCTCACTGGTGCCTGGTCCGGTCTGATTGTCTGGTGGGGCTGGTGGTTCTTGCAATGGGGCTGACGTGACGGCCTCCATGCTGTCTGGTACCTTGTACTCCCCGTCCTCTGGGTCCGGGGCAAGACTTGCTGACACAGCTGGTCGATGTGCCTCTGAAGGGTTTGGCTGTCTTCACAGGTGACTTCATAGGACTGGGGCCCATAACTCTTACGACCCTAGCTGGGATCCAGGGTGGGTGTAGTTGCATGTGTAGACTGAGTCCTCCAGAAAGAACCCATGGGAAGCCTCCTGTGTCTCGGAGTGGGGTTCATCTTCTGGTGCCTGATCCAGATGGAGGCAATCCGGATGGGTGGTCAGGCATCGACCCAGGAGAAGTTCAGCTGGACTGCATCCTGTAGCGGTGTGTAGCATTGTCCTCTGCCCCAAAAAGAATGCCACCAGTTTGTAGTCCCATTCCCTGGCATCCATCCATCTGAGCGCCTCTTTAGTGGTGTGAACCATTCTTTCGGCTTACCCATTGGTAGCCGGGTGAAAGGGGGCCGACCTGATGTGGCGGATGCCATAGTACTCAGTGAACACCTGGAACTCCATTGATGTAAACGCTGTCCCGTTGTCAGTGACCAGGGAGTCTGGGATGCCTTGGGCACTGAAGATCCTCCACATGGCTTGGATGGCGGACTGGGAGGAGGTTGATGGGACTGGAGCCACTTCCAGCCATTTACTATAAGAGTCTATGAGAATAAAGAACAACTGTCTTTGGAACTGCCTGGCGAAATCCAGGTGCAACCTGGACCAGGGCCGCTGAGACAATTCCCAAGGTCAGACAGGTGCGCTGGGGGGCACTGGCCATGTTTCCTGGCATTCTGTGCATCACTTTATGGTGTCCTTGATGTCTCAGTCCAGCCCCGGCCACCAGACATAACTCCGTGCCAGCACTTTCATCCTGACAACCCCCAGGTGGTTTTCGTGGAGCGCTGTGAGGACCCGACTTTGCAGGGGACCTGGTATTACCACCCGGCCGCCCCACATCAAGCAGCCCTTATGAGATGACAGTTTGTCCTTGTGGGAGGAAAAAGATGTGAATTCTGCCCCGCCCTTGGGCTGAAGGCCACCCCCTCCCCACCCAGTCAAGTGCATGGCAGAGAACCTTATCCCGGGCCATATGTTGTGCCATCTCCCACACATAAACTGCCACTCTGGAAGGGATTCCAGGAGAGCGACCAGATGCTCTGGGGCAGGGGCAGGCTCTGTGATGGGAAGGGGAAGGCAACTCAAAGCATCCACATGCCCCATGGCCTTGCCTGGCTGGTGGACAAGTGCATAGGAATAACCAGCCAGAAAGAGTGAACAGCGGTGCACCAGGGGTGAGACCATCTGCGGGGACAGTCGGTCAGGAGCAAGGAGGCCCAGGAGAGGCTTGTGGTCCATCACAATGGTGAAGGGCCTGCCGTAGAGATAATGATGATTTTTTTCCACCCCTACTACCATTGCCAGTGCCTCCTTGTTGAACTGTGTGTAATTACGCTCTGCAGCCAACAAGGTTCTGGAGTAGTAAGCAATGGGGACCTCATGGCTGTCTGCAAGGTGATGGCCCAAGACTGTCCTGACCCTATAGGGAGACGCATCACATGCAAGCACCACGGGCAATTTTTTGTCAAAATGGGACAAGACCGCATTCGAGATTGAAAGGTCCTTGACTGCCCGGAAAGTAGCGTAATATTTGGGGCCCCAGACCCAAGGGATGTTTTTGTCCAGTAGGTGGTGCAGAGGTTCCGCCACCTCTGCCTCAAGGAGAAGGAAGGAGTGGTAAAAGTTCAGCAGACCGAGGAAGGCCTGCAACTCCATCTTGGACATGGGAGGGGGTGCCTGCATGATAGCGTGGACCTTGTCATCAGTGGGGTGGATTCCGTGAGCATCCACTGCGAAACCCAAGAACTCCACCTTGGGAACCCCTAAGAGGCACTTTTCGCGCTTCACTTTCAAGCTGGCCGTGTTGAAGCATTGGAGCACCATCCGAAGCCTCTCAGTGAAGGTGGTGGAGTCCAGGGTCGCGATGAGCATGTCATCTAAAAAAGGCTGGACTCCCAGGATCCCTTTGAGAAGAGAGTCCATAAAGGATTGAAAGATACCGGGCAACACACTCACCCCAAACTGCAGATGGTGTACCCTGAAAGCCCCCTTGTGGGTCACTATTGTCTGCACCTCAGCTGTGGTGGCGTCAACAGGCAACTGTTGGTACACCTGGGCCAAGTCCAATTTCCCAAAAAACCATGTCCCCACCAGAGCGGCCAACATGTGGCTGACCGCAGGCACTGGGTGCCCAGGTTAATCATGCATTTATAGTCCACACAAATCCTGACTTCCCCACTTGGCTTAATCGGGGTCACAATTGGCGTCTCCCACCTAGCGTGGGTGACTGGCTCCAACACTCTCTGGTCGACTAAGCGCTCCAGCTCCACCTCGATTTTTGACTGGAGCACAAGGGGGGGGGGTGCTGGGCCTTGATACGGATGGGCGGGATTGAGATCCAGCGACACCAGAGACCCGGTGAATTTGCCGAGAGTTCCATCGAAAACCTTTGGGAATTCCCTGCACACATTTTCAAAGTCCCATGGCTGAATCTGGTGTTGCATCTGGTTGATGCCCCCTCTCATGAAGCCCAAGGGCCCAAACCATGAGAGTCCCAGCAGACTGGTTAGCTGGCCTTCCACCACCAGCAAGTCCAGTAGGCTGTCAAAGTCCTTGTAGCTCACCCTGAACTCACCCCACCCCCAGACTGCCACGGGGTTCTTATTAAAGTCCCGCAACGTTAACACCCCCTGGGTTTAGTTAGGAGGGGTTCCCCCTGTGGGCAGAGAGCACAGAGTGTGTCTGCAGAGATAATGGAAAAAGACGAGCCCGTATCTAATTACATTCTGCAGGGGGACCCCTTAATCCGTACAGTGACATGCAGTTCGTCCAGGCCATCCGGGGGCAAGTTAAATACCTGGTGCTCCTGGTGGTGGATGGAAAGGGTGTGGAGGTCAGAGTGGAGATCTGTCTGGTGGGCTGATGTCTTCAGGTGTGGGCCTCCAGAGTGGCAGACTTTGGCGATGTGGCCCACTTTGTTACATGTCCGGCAGATGGCATTCCTGAAGTGGCATGATCAGCTTTTGTGTGCTTACCCGCAGCTGGCACAGGCCGATGTTGACGCTGGCATCTTGTTCGAGGGATGGGCCATGAACTGAAGCTGCTGTTGGGACTTGTGGTGGCATACCTGTAGCACCTCTTCAGCTTCTGAGTCGTCTGATGCGATGGTCACTTGGGTGTGATGGACCACCTTTCTGTGGCAGTCTTGATGCGCTTTTTCATAGGCAGTGGCCTCCCGGAGCACCTTATCCAGGTCCAGTTCATCCTGACTAACCAGTTTCCTCTGAAGTTTGGGGTCCTGGAGACCCACGAGGAACTGGTTGATCAGGGCATCTGCCAGGTCGGGAAAAGAGCACCTTGTGGTCACCTGTCAGAGTCCGGCCAAGAAGTCAGAAGCCATTTCGTCCAGACCCTGGACTTGCACAAAGAAGTCCATGTGCTCGGCAAACTTGGTGGGCTCGGAAAACTTGGTGGCCTTCACCAGATACCCATAGGACTCATTTTTGGTCTGCTTAGGTCCTTGAGCAACAGAACCATGTCCATCCCACAAGCCTGGAGGAGGTGGGCCTTCTTCTTACCCGGGTCCACAATGTCATGGCAGGAGAAGTAGCTTTCCAAAATCTCAAGCCACGTTTCCCACTGTGTGAGGCGGGAGATTTTAAAGACAGCAATGTTCTCCTGGGGAATGCCATCATAGTGACAACACGTGGAGGGGGTAGTTCAGGAGTGGTGGCGGCAGTTGTGGAAGTGAGGAGCAGTGCGATGCTGCGCTCAGAGTCAGCAGTGTGGTGAGCAGGCCGATGCTGAGTGGCATGCTGTAACCTCAGTGCCAGCACTCAATGTGATGCTCGAATCTTCTTCCAGGTCATTGTTCATGGGAGGTTGAATCCCATCCTCGTCACCAGTGAAAAGTACTAAGACTTACTAGTGATTTCAGCTCTCATACTTTTATTTGGTGAAGAACAAGACACAGAAGCCGGCTCGCAGGCCAGCTTATATCCCAAAACCAAACCACCCCCAAACACACCCCAGCACTCGTGATAAGTCTATTTATAGTGATTAGGTTAACTCTAGGATCCTCGTCTCCCGATAGGAAGGGGAACTAGGATCTGACCGTCTATTGTTCTGGTGGAGTGAAGCTCCTGCTCTTCGCATGACCACGTGCAGACCGGCTGAAGCCAGATCATGCTCATGGTCGGGTCAGTACACAACAGAGAGAGAACCTTCTGCCACTATTAAGTAAAATGGGGGGATGACAAAATGGGGGAATGTGATAGGGTAGGAGAAGCTTCTGGAACTTTTGGGGTTGGGGGGAGGTTAATCTAGATGTTGTCATGGTCCTAATGAAATCAGCAGAACTAAGATGGAAACCAAATTTTGGAATCTTGTTTCAAACAAATGTGTTCACTGTCACTGTGTGTGCCAAGGGGCAAAGTGAGTATATTGAGCAAAGCAGGAAGCCTCATTTCCTATTCAAGGCTACTTCTCTGACTAGGAGGAGATGGGAAATACTGTTGTTTTGACTGACTCATTGCAAAAGCAGAGTGAAAGGAAAGTATTGCTCTCATCGCTGTTCTATCCAGCCCTCTTGCACAAAGAATTGCACCAATTAAAAAAAATTAATACCTTCAGGAACTTGAGTTACAATTATATTAAGGCAATATTGATTATTTAAATATGTTTTCCTCTGTGGGAAGATTTAGAATCAGCCACACAATCCTATTAAAATAAATTCTTGTTTCTTAATTATATCCATGGTAGTAAATTATGTAATTTCCTGTGGGGATACAATTAAGGAACTGACTGTTGACACTTCAGTTTGTTACTCATTGGCTGAAACTTCCCAGTGCCCAGTCCTGAATGCAATGTGCTGAAGTTAGTTCCACTGAAATATACAGACCGTACTTTCATGCAGTATATTTATGATGAAGGCATGCATTTACTTGCAGCACATTTGCAAGCTGTCTTCCTGTGTTCACATAAGGATGTGCACAGTTTACTCAGGAATCCTTTGGTTCAACTGTATCTGGTCCTGGTGTGACAGAGGGCTCAGGTGTAAAGGAGTCATGGTGGCTGCACCACTAGAGATAACAGAGTAAAGGTAAAGGTAAAGGTTCCCTTGCTCGAAAGCCAGTCGTATCCGACTCTAGGGTTGCGGTGCTCATCTCCGTTTCAAAGCCAAAGAGCCAGCGCTGTCCGAAGACGTTTCCGTGGTCATGTGGCCGGCATGACTAAACACCAAGGCGCACGGAACACTGTTACCTTCCCACCGAAGTGGTACCTATTTATCTACTTGCAATTTCTTGCTTTCGAACTGCTAGGTTGGCAGGAGCTGGAACTAGAGACGGGAGCTCACCCCGTCATGCAACACTCACGGGTCTTGAACTGCTGAACTACTGACCTTCCACAGCCTGCAGTTCAGCGTCTTAACCACTTGAGCCACTGCAGCTCCTGATAACAGAGTAGGCAGGGTAAAACTGAAGCTGCTGGAAGTGACACAACAGGATTGGTCACATATTGGGATGGATGGATTTTTAGTTCCTAGGCACCCCAAGAAGTCAGGTACCAAATCAAAGTCTTTCACAACTAGTCTAGCTATCTAAGGCAGAAGGGAAAGAAGTTGTTAACATACCATTTCTTAATAAGAAGGCACTCAACAAGGGCCAAGAATTGAATGTCAGTGGTCTGTAATTTACAAGGGACCCAGAAATTGGTCCTCAACAGAGAAATCATTGGCAGAAATGCTGTCTGCAGAAATTTATTTATTTATTTATTTATTCATTTCGTTAGATTTATAGTCCATCCTCCCCGCACGTGGGTTCACAAACAACAAATTAGGCATGTACATCAATAATTAAAACAATTAAAAACAAGATAAAACAGTCAATTACAGTCATATAACAATACAAAGTGCTCTTCTTGTCTCAGAAAGGATCTACAGTAACAAGATGGTGGTAGTGGTCCCTAATCGATAGTATCAGTTCCAGGCAGCACTGTCATTCATTTGTCACCAGGCCATCTCACCCCCCCCCCCAATGTTACCCAACCTAGTTGGTGGTGGTGGTACAACGGCAGCAGCTTCTATTCAAAAGCCTGACAGAAGAGCTCTGTCTTACAGGCCCTGCGGAACTGCACAAGGTCCTGCAGGGGCTGGATCTCCTCCGGGTGCTCATTCCACCAGGTAGGAGCCACCACCGAAAAAGCCCTGGCCCTGGTTGCTGCAAATCTGGCATCTTTGGGACCTGGGGTTACCAGGAGATGTTGTGTCCCCGACCGTAGTGCCCTTGGAGGAACATATGGGGAAAGGCAGCCCCTTAGGTATGTCAGACCCTGGCCATATAGGGCTTTAAAGGTGAGAACCAGCACTTTGAAGCAAATCCAGTACACTATTGGCAGCCAGTGCAGCTCTTTCAGCACAGGCTGGATGTGCTCTCACCTAGAGAGACTCATCAACAGCCTGGCTGCAGCATTCTGCACTACCTGCAGCTTCCGGACTTGTGACAAAGGCAGCCCCATGTAGAGAGCGTTACAGTAGTCTAACTTCGAGGTGACTGTCGCATGGATCACTGTGGCCAGGTCATCGCAGTCAAGGAAGGGAACCAATTGCTGAGCCAGCCGAAGATGATAGAAGGCTGACTTGGCAGTGGCTGCCACCTCAGCCTCCATCATTAAAGAGGAGTCCAGAAGCATTACCAAACTCCTAACCTCTGACACTGGCACCAGAGGCGCCCCATCGAAGGTTGGGAGAGGGAGCCCCGAACTGACTCAGGCCCAGTACCTCCGTCTTCACCGGGTTTAACTTCAGCTGACTCAGTCTGAGCCACCAAGCCACAGCTTGTAGCGCCCGATGAAGGTCATCTGGGCTGGGGTCTGACTGGCCGCCCAACATCAGATAGAGCTGGGTGTCATCTGCATATTGATGACACCCAAGCCCAAATCTCCAGGCAATCTGGGCAAAGGGGGGGGAATGTTGAGCAGCATCAGGGACAGCACCACCCCCTGAGGCACCTCGCATTCAAGAGGATGTCTCCAGGACTGCTGATCCCCTATCACTACCCTTTGTCCCCGACCTTGGAGAAAAGAGGCAAGCCATTGAAGGGCGGGCCCCTGAATCCCCACGTCAGCGAGGCAGTGGGCCAGCAACTGGTGGTCGACCATGTTGAATGTGGCCAACAGATCTAACAACAACAGTGCCGCCACCCCACCTTGATCCAGATGCCTTCAGAGATTGTCAGTAAGAGTGACCAGCACTGTCTCCATTCCATGACCCGGGCGGAAGCCAGACTGGAAAGGATCCAGGACAGAAGCATCATCCAGATAGCTCTGTTGCTGCAATGCCACCGCCCTCTCAATAAGTTTGCCCAAATAGGGCAAATTGGACACAGGCCAATAGTTGGCCAATTCGGCTGGGTCCAGAGATGTTTTTTTCAAGAGAGGGTGAACCATCGCTTCCTTGAGTGCCCCCAGGAACTGTCCCTCTGAGAGGGACTTTTTTTTAAAACTGCCCCCAAAGGGCAGACTTTTATTTATTTTTATAACAGACTACAACTAAACAGAGTAATACAATACAACACAATACAGTATCACAACAACACTAAAAACATAACACACAAAATTAAACTACACACATAAAACACAAATGGGTGCTATTTAGTTCCATTTGTATATCATATTTAAAGCACTTTATCATTCAATATAATGTTACCCTTTATGTGAGTATCTCTTATATCAAACCATCTGTTTCATCTCTGTTTTTATCTTTTCTTTAATCAGTTCTTTACCTTCTCATCCATTTAGTTTGTACCAGTCATAGAAATATTTCCAAGTGTTCTGAAAAGTGGAATCTGAATGTCCTTTCATGCTTAAAGTCAGCTTATCCATCTCTGCCGCCTCGAATATCTTCACAATAAATTCTTGTCTTGTTGGTATTTGGGTGGTTCTCCAGTATTTTGAATACAAAATTCTGGCAGCAGTTGCCAAGTATATTAACAAGTAGTGGTCATCTCTATTTACCTCCTTAGGTAAGATACCTAATAACAATACGTCTGGCTTAAAAGGAATTGTACTCCCTAGGATCTTCTGTATCAGTCTGTGCACCCATATCTAATAGCTTTTAATAACGCTAAACGACCACCACATATGATAAAATGAGCCCACCTTATTCTAAGAGGGACTTGTTGATAACCTCCCATAGCCTGTTGGTGCAATCCTCTTCGGAAGTAAGATCAATGCTGGTTTGTCAACCCATGTGCTTGCTACTTCCATTTTCTATTCACTCCCTTTCTCTCTCCCCCCCCCACATTATGCCACATTCTTCAGGGAACTGAAGTAGCATCAGCCAGGCACCAATCTAACATAGGTCCAATCTGCATCTAGCATTTGCTCCACTGTCTTACTAAACCCACTCTGGAACAGAAATTTCCATCTACATTGCATGTCACTTTCACTTTGATTGAGTGTCGCATTTTATGGCAGTGTCCAGACTGCATGCTGCTTTCACTTCGTTTGATCTCTGGTTTAATAGTGGCTGTCTGCACAGATTTATGGCTGTTTTATGGCCATTTGGGGGTGACTCTGCAGTCAGTACAGTGTTGGCCCCGTATAGTTGAATGTGGTTTTGAACTGCATCTTTTTCTGTTCCAGCGTGGGTTTGGTAAAAATGCTAAATGCAGATTGGCCCATAGTAAATTATCCAATTCTATTTAACCACAATAACGATATTGAAGAATAGCATTTTGATTACTTTCTATCCAAATGTGCACTGCTAGTTCTTTCCTCATTTTCTTCTCTATGTACAAACTAAGCCGGGCTAAGCAATCTAAGGCAAGGAATGGTCAGTTTTGCTTCTGTCCTGAACATCACAATCTCCTCCTTTTGTCCTGCCATTCTTATGTAGACCCCATGAAACTGTAGTTACACTGAAGATAAAACGCTGGATGACTGTGTGAGGTGTGAATGCAACTTTCTGATCTTTGGTTGAGGACAGAATGCTGGCACAATGAACAGTGATCTCAGCAGTGGAGGCATTACAGCTCATTGCAATCGTGGGGAGTTCAATTGGGGATCAAGCTGGAATTTAACAAGTTTCACATTGCTACTATTAGCATCCATTTTTGGCAGTAACCTGCAAGCTTTTCTATAGCGTTCTGTTTTTGCTTCCCTTCCCATATTTATCTATTTTCCCCATAAATCTGATATTGAAGAAGATTGTTTTTTTTTCCAGATAAAGTTTACCCTCTTGAACTACCTTTCTTACACTTTTGCAAGAGGCACGGACACCAATGCTCTTCAGGCATTTTATATAACTGACATGCAAATATAGCTTCAGGATGAGCTGTGTATGTGAGTAGAGTCAAAGTACAGATTTGTAATTCTTGCTTGGATTACAGGAAGATGTGTGGCCTACATACATATATCTTCACTTTATGGTTGCTTTATCTATGATACAGTAAAACATTGTTTAAAACACCAAGCTATAAAGCATTTCTTTTTCTAATTTTACAATTCTAAACTAAGCTTACGTGAGAACCTGAAAAGGTGCACAATCCCTCCATTAATTATGTTTCTAAAACATTTTCTCTTCCCAGTGCATACAGAAACACACCCAACAGCACTATGAGAGCATGATTGCTTATCTCTATTATTACATTTATCTTCACTTGTGAGAAGAGATATAATAATTCACTTGTGGCTACGACACTTGTGAATTATCTGTCTTCACAAGAGGAGATATATGTCATAAGAGAGATCAGTTTCTATGTGTCCCCCCCACATACAGGGGATTTATTACAGGGTTATTGGTATTTATCTTGATGAGATCCAGATTACTTCCTCATGGGTAATGAAGGGATCCTGTTGTGTGCAGATAAATTCTATGTTGTTAGTACAGCTTGGAAATTTCTTATATGTTTTCTCTGTAAAATCAATTTTTGATTTTAAATCAAAACATGGACTGTAATTCTAAACAGGTGCTACTAAGAAGTAAGTCCCATGTCATTCAGCAGGGCTTACTCAAAGGAAAGTGTCCTTAGGATGCACAGATAGTCTCCTAGACTCTGATATGGACAATGACCATGGGCCATATGGAGCTGAAGCAAAATACATGCTGCCAGGGGTCTTTTCATAGAAAAACAGCTGCAGGAGCTCATTAGCATATGGTATGCTAATGAGCTATTAGGCTATTAGCATATGCCACGCCCCCTGACATCACCGGAAGTGATGTCAGAAGGAGAAGCAAAAGGGGGAGGCATCTTCAAAAGCTTCCCCTTCCCTTCCCCAGCTAGTCTGGGTGGGGGAGCTAAGAGAGAAGTGGTTTAAAGTTTAAACTCCTTCTCATGAGAGTTGGGCCACAGAAGGAGGAAAGAGGGAAGGAAAGAGAGAGAGAGAGAGAGGGAAAGAGGGAAAGAGGAAAGAGGGAAAGAGGAAAGAGGAAAGAGGGAAAGAGGGAAAGAGGGAAAGAGGGAAAGAGGGAAAGAGGAAAGAGGGAAAGAGGAAAGAGGGAAAGAGAAAGAGAGAAAGAGAAAGAGAAAGAGAAAGAGAGAGAGAGAGAGAGAGAGAGAGAGAGAGAGAGAGAGAAACAGAGAGAGAGAAAGAGAGAGAAAGAGAGAGAAAGAGAGAGAGAGAGAGAGAGAGAGAGAGAGAGAAAGAGAGAGAGAGAGAGAAAGAGAGAAAGAGAGAAAGAGAGAAAGAGAGAGAGAGAGAAAGAGAGAAAGAGAGAAAGAGAGAGAGAGAGAGAGAGAGAGAGAGAGAGAGAAAGAGAGAGAGAGAGAGAGAGAGAGAGAGAAAGAAAGAAAGAAAGAAAGAAAGAAAGAAAGAAAGAAAGAAAGAAAGAAAGAAAGAAAGAAAGAAAGAAAGAGGGAAAGAAAGAAAGAAAGAGGAAAGGAGGGAAAGAAAGAGGGAAAGGAGGAAAGGAGGAAAGGAGGGAAAGGAGGGAAAGGAGGGAAAGGAGGGAAAGGAGGGAAAGGAGGGAAAGGAGGGAATTCAGTGGCAATTTGGCCAATGTTCTTGAAACTTGATGGGTATCTTGGGGAGAGGCTCCATAAGCTATTCTGTGACTTTGGAGCCTCTCCCTGAAACCCCCTCCCTCCAGCCCCCAGAATATACCCTATGTTTTCACCATTGACTTCAATGGCCCATAGGATATAATGGAGCTGAAATTGACATTCGGCTGCTTGAAAGACTCCCCAGGATGCCGGCTGGGGGCGGGGCTTGGCTCCTGAGCTCCTGAGCTCCTGGAGCTGTGCTCTGGTGCGCTCCCCCCAAAAAAAGACCCCTGCATGCTGCAGCTGTCATGGACACACAACTAATGTGAATATTTTGAAGAACTAATTTTCCCCTCCCACTGCAGCCCACTGACCTCCCCCTCCCTTTTTGTTCCTGGGGGTTAATAGTCAGCATAATGAGCATAGGGAGGTCTACTTTAGAAGCAAAAGTAAGTGAGTTTGCTGCCCCTTCTTCAAAAGACTTCAGTGCCCTTCAAAACAGCATGGTTGAGAACACAAGTATTTATTTATTTATTTATTTCACTAGATTTATAGTCCGCCTTCCCCACAAGTGGCCAGTGTTACTGAATATTATGGAAGAGGGGCTGCCTAACGCACTTGCCAGAGACTGTGGAGTAAAGTACCTACCGGCCTAACCATATATACAGTCCCCAGCTTTCAAGGTCAAACCTGGAGCCCAACGGCCTGAGTCTGGAACTTGGCCGAATAACTGGGATTACCTTCAAACATAGGTAGGATCAGGGACGTGTAATTTCAGCCTCTGTTATTGGCAGGCAGTATGAAGAATCTGGGTGAAAATACTAGAAGCCAGATCTTCTTTCTATAACTGGTTGACACAGCAGTGCATTCTTTTTGCCTGATCTGTATCTAACTCTTCTACCTTCAATTTCCCATCGCTGTGGTGTAGTGGTTAGTATCTGGGACACTCAAGTTTGAATCCTCACTCTGCCATGGAAACTTGTTGTATAGTGGGTTAGACGCATAATGAAACCACAGACAACGATGTAGTGATCAGCATGGTTGGCTATTATACAACACGAGACAAAGGTACCTGGCCAGGAAGCCAACTATATACACGCGACAAGGGACACGCCCTGGTGCCATTGGCGGGTTTGAATTCCCGCTGCCGTTCCCATTGGTTCCCCTATGCTGGAGCCAGGAGCCCCAGTCCCATTGTTCACAGGACCTCAAGCTCAGGCTCCTTCGCTGATGGCCCGTAGTGGTCTGCAGACACAACACCCCTCCCCCCATAGTTCTGACCCTGTCTAGGTGACATAGTCCTTCAGGTATGCGGGGGCTCTGCATTTCCTAGTGGATCGCCACGGAGTGGGCATTGGGGTTTCTACGCAGGCCGGTCGTGGTTGTGTGGTGGGGCCAGCCGCTTCGCTTCCATCCTCTGGGGACGAGTGCGCCGTTGGGCCCTCGGCTGCCGGGGCCTCTGGTGGTGAGGTCTGCTGGTCGCTGGGGCCTGCTTCCCTGAGGTCCCGTTCTGCTTCAGGTTCTCCCTGGGCTTCTCGTGGGGCCTGCTCCACCTCCCCTTGGTCCCCCGGATCTCCTACCATAGGAAGTAGGCACTGGCTCAGCTGGTCCATGTGGCGCCACAGGACCTGCCCGTCCATTGTTGACACCTCGTAGGAGACGGGGCCGGTGGGCCGGATCACCTTCCCTGCTAGCCATTCCGGGCCCCGGCCATAGTTCCTTGCAAACACCGGATCCTCTGGGAAGAAGCCCCGGGGCGCCTCCCGGTCCTCGACCATATTGCGCGCTGTTGGGGTCCTGTTGGGGTGCAGGCGGTCGAGTAGGATCGTGGGTCTCTGGCCCATCAGGAGCTCTGCAGGGCAGCGACCACTCACGGGGTTGGGTGTGGTCTGGTTTGCTAGGAGGAAATGAGCGATGCGAGCCTCCCAGTCTCCGTCCGTCAGACGGCTCAGTGCTTCCTTTGCCGTACGGACCATCCACTCGGCCTGGCCATTCGTTGTGGGGAGGAAAGGTGCCGACCTGATGTGCCGGATCAGGTTGTCCCTCAGGAAACGTTGGAACTCCACGGACGTGAACACTGGCCCATTGTCCGAGACGATCGTGTCAGGCAACCCGTGTGTGGCAAAGATTTTCTGGAGGGCCTGGATGGTGGCACTCGCAGAGGTGGTGGAGACAGGACTCACCTCTAGCCACTTCGAGTACGCGTCCACAGTTACCAGGAACGTCAGTCCATGGAAAGGGCCGGCGAAGTCGATGTGGAGCTGGGACCACAGTGACCTTGTCGCCTTCCAGGACTGCGTAGGCGCGCTTGGTGGGCTTGGCTGGACTTCTTGGCAGGTCTGGCAATGCTTCACCCAGGCCTGTATTTCTCCATCCATTCCCGGCCACCAGACGTAGCTCCAGGCGAGGGCCTTCATCTGCACGATGCCCGGGTGTGCCTTGTGCAGAGCCTGAAGGACTCAGTGTCGGAGCGCACTGGGGACTACCACCCGGTCCCCCCACAGCAGGCAGCCCTTGTGCACCGACAGTTCCTCGCGCCACGTTGTGAATGCGCTGAACTCCAGGCCCGCTGGGGCTGTAGGCCACCCCCTCACCACCCAGCCGAGAACCCAGGAGAGAATGGGGTCACGGGCAGAGCAACGAGCAACGTCCGCAGCATGGAGGGGGGCGTCCGGGAGACTCTCCAACTGTAAAACGTGATGGGCCAGAGCCGGATCCTCCCCCTCGTCTGGCAGGGGAAGGCGGCTCAGCACGTCCGCGTGGCCCATCGCCTTGCCTGGCCGGTGTTGCAGGGTGTAATTGTAGCCCTTCAGGAAGATGGACCACCGCAAGACCCGGGGGGAGAGTACCTGGGGGGTCTGGCGATCCGCCGTGAAAAGGCCCAGCAGGGGCCAGTGGTCCGTCATGATGGTGAAGGGATGACCGTAGATGAAGTCGTGGAACTTCTTCACCCCGGCCACGACAGCCAGTCCCTTGCGGTCTATCTGGGTGTAGTTCCGCTCAGCCGCAGGTAGGGTCTGTGAGTAGTACGCGACCGGGACCTCCCGGCCATCTGGGAGGCGGTGCGCCAGCATGACTCCCATCCCGTACGGAGACGTGTCACAAGCCAGGACCACGGGCAGGGACTCGAAGTGTGACAGGACCGAGTTCGAGATGAGCAGGGCCTTGACGGCCTGGAACGCGGCGGCCTGATGTGGGCCCCAGACCCAGGGTGCCTTCTTGTCGAGCAACCTGTGGAGGGGCTCGGCTACCGCTGCCTTGTGGGGGAGAAAGGCATGGTAAAAATTCAAAAGTTCGAGAAAAGGCTTTGGAGGTCAGGGGCGGCGCTTCCATGATGGCCTTCACCTTATCCCAGGCCGGGTGGAGTCCATCTGCATTCACTGTGAAACCCAAGAAATCGATGGACGATACCCCGAGCTGGCACTTTTCGTGCTTGACTTTGAGGTCGGCATCTTGGAAACAGCTAAGGACCATGTGGAGGCGGGAGGCGAACTCGTCAGGCGTGGCAGCGGCGATCATCACATCATCGAAGAATGGTGTGACGCTGGGAATCCCTTTGAGGAGAGAGTCCATAAGTTGCTGGAATATCCCGGGAGCCACGCTCACCCCGAATTGCAAGTGATTGACCCTGAAGGCCCCCCGGTGTGTTACAATTGTTTGGGCCTCTGCTGTCGGCCCATCTACAGGCAGTTGCTGGTAAGATTGGGCCAGATCTAGTCTGCCGAAGATCTTGGCCCCTGCCAAGGTGGCCAGAACGTGGCTCACCACCGGGACTGGGTAGGAATGGTCCTGCAATGCCCGATTGATCGTGCATTTATAATCCACGCAGATGCGGACGTCCCCATTTGGTTTAATTGGGGTCACGATCGGGGTTTCCCACGCTGCGTGGGAGACCGGCTCCAGGACCCCTTGAGCCACCAGGTGGTCCAGTTTCACGTCAATTTTGGGTTTTAGGGCAAACAGAACAGACCTGGGGCCACCGTGGGGTCAAGTTATAGTGAGACCGGGGGGCCGTGTATTGGCCCAGGGACCCGTCAAAGATGGATGGGAACTCACGGCACACCTCCTGGAAGTCGCGGGTTGCACATTGCTGGACCCCTCGATCGCGATTCCCAGGGGTTCAAACCAAGCCCTTCCCAGGAGGCTGACTAGGTCCCCCTCGACTACGAGCAAGTCCAAGTGGCCCTTGAAGCCACGGTACTGCACCCTGAAACTCCCGACCCCCTTCATTGGCACTCGGTTTCTTTGAAAGTCCATAAGCATCATGGGTGATGGCCGCAAGCCCCCCTTTGGGCAAATCTGCTTTAGTGTGGCCTCCAAAATGATGGAACATGCGGAGCCTGAATCAAGTTCCATCTGTAAGGGGACCCCCTCTACTTTGACCCAGACGTATATTTTTGGGGTAGAGGCCTGGCTGGGGAGTTTCAGTACCTGTGCTTGGGCTGCTGGGGCGTTGGTCAGTAGGTAGAGGTCCTCCTCCGGGGCCACGCAGTCCTCGAAGTGCGCCTCAGTCCTGTGGCAGGGCGGTTTTTGCACTGCATGGAATGGCTTGGAGAGGCAAACCCTTGCGATGTGGCCTGTGCGGCCGCAGTCCCAACATGTGGCGTCCCTGAACTGGTACGATTTCCTCTCGTACTGACCTCCGCAGCTGGCACACTCCTGCGCCACTGAGCCAGGTTGCTTGCGTGCGGAGCTGGCGGGCGGTGCTGGCGCGCGATGCTGTGCTAGCGTGCGGTGTACCTCAGGGTCGTTGAGGTCGCTGTTTCCAGGGGAGGCCACACGGTGAGTAGTGGTGGTGGTCGGGTGTGATCTCTCCCATGCAGTGGCTAAAGCTGAGGCAATGGTCACCTTCTTGCCCTCCATTATTCGGCGCCGGAGTTTCTCCTCCCTGAGGCCCACGACGAATCAGTCGCGGAGAGCCATATCCAAGTATGCTCTGAAGGCGCAGTCGGCCGCCAGGTGGCAGAGCTCCCCAAGGAACTCCGTGGCGGTTTCTTTGCCCTGCTGGTTCCGATGCTGGAAGACCACGTGGCAGGTCATCTCTGATGGCTTCAGGGAATAGTAGTTCTTCACAGCCTTAACAATCTCATTGAAAGTGCACTCCTCCACCTTCTTGGGAGAGAGCAGGTATTGGGCCAGTTCTACGATCACGGGGCCGCAAGAGCAGAGAAGCAGTCCTCTCTTTCGGTCTTTGTCCGTGATCTGATAGAACACGAAGGCTTGCCGCAAACCCGTAACCCAGGCTCCCCATCGCTGGGGCTGGTAGGCATCGAACGGCGGCAGCAGCCCGGATCCTGGAGCGATGGCCATTGTGCTAGTCGACGGCTGTGACACGGCTCTGGATTCACCCTCTGCGGTGCTCATGGATGACGCACGTGGAGCGGTGGAGCAAGTCTTTGGTAGCGTTGTCCGATAGCCGGCTTGAGCGCTCAACAGGATCCCACCTTCGTCGCCATTGTTGTATAGTGGGTTAGACGCATAATGAAACCACAGACAACGATGTAGTGATCAGCATGGTTCACTATTATACAACACGAGACAAAGGTACCTGACCAGGAGGCCAACTATATACACGCGACAGGGGACACGCCCTGGTGCCATTGGCGGGTTTGAATTCCCGCCGCCGTTCCCATTGGTTCCCCTACGCTGGAGCCAGGAGCCCCAGTCCCATTGTTCACAGGACCTCAAGCTCAGGCTCCTTCGCTGATGGCCCGTAGTGGTCTGTGGACACAACAAAACTCATGGGTGGCCTTTGGCCAGCCACTTTTTCTTAGCCTAACCTTCCCCACAGAATTGTTGTTGTGAGGATAAAATGGAGGAGGGGAAACCTGTGTTATAAGTCACTTTGAGTTTTGATTGGGGAGTAAAGTGGAGTATAAATATCTAAATAAACAAACAGGGATCATGTGCTGAAAAATAACATTCCAGTTAATTCTGGTAGTCTTTTACAGCAATGATTTGTCTCTTACTGCCTATTCTTAATATTCAATCTTCAGACAAGTATTCCACAATGTCATCACTGCCAGCCCCCCTCCCCATAGAAACACAGAAGATTTCTACTCATCTTTTTCAACAGGAAATAATGTATGCTGACTGACCCTCTGAAGAGTTTGATTATATGTTTGTAGGTAGGGACTTGTAGAAGGAGGAGGAGGAAATTGGATATATACCCCGCCCTTCACTACCTAAAGGAGTCTCAGGGCAGCTTTTAATCTCCTTTCCGTTCCCCACCCCACAACAGACACCCTGTGAGGTTGGTGGGGCTGGGAGACCTCTTTGAGAATTGCTCTTGAGAGAAAAGCTCTGAAATAACTTGTGACTGACCCAAGGTCACAACAGCAGCTGCATGTGGAGGAATAAGAAATCAAACTGGTTCTGCCAGATTAGAGTCCACACTCCTAACCACTAGACCAAACTGGCTCTCAGTTGGTCCAAAAGTAGTTCAGGAAAATGTTCTAGGAGAAACTTAGAATGAATGAAAGGAAAGCTAACTGTATAACAAGTTTTAAAAGTAGCTTCTAATGGGCTGGTGCTGCTCTGTAAAGGAAAGGAAAATATCTGCTTGTGAGTATGAACTTAAGAACATAAGAAGAGCCCTGATGAATCAGACCAAGTGTCCATCTAGCTCAGCATCCTGTTTTACACAGTGGCCAACCTGTTCTTCTGGACTTGAGGGCCAACAACAGGGCATAAAAGCTGAGACCTTCCCCTGATGTTGCCTCCTGGCACTGGGATTCAGAGGCTGACTGCCTAAAACATGGAGACTCCCCTCAGTTCTCCTCAGCTAATAGCCACTGATAGACTTATCCTCCATGAACCTATCTAATCCCATTTTAAAGCTGTCTGTTCCTGCGGGCATCACTACATTCTCAGGCAGTGAATTTCATATTTTAATCACTCTCTGATAAAGAAGTATTTCCTTTCATCTGTCCTGAATCTTCTGCCTATCAGCTTCATTGGATGCCCTCAAGTTCTAGTATTTGGGGAAAGGGAGAAAAAGTTCTCTTTGTCAGCTCTCTTCACCCCATGGATAATTTTATAAACCTCTAACATGTCCCCCCTTAGTCATCTCTTTTCTAAACTAAAAAGTTCCAGACTCTTCTGTCTTTATTTATAGGGGCGGTGCTGCAACCTCCTAATCATCTTGGTTGCCCTCTATGTACTTTTTCCAGTTCTGTGATGACTTTTTTGAAATAACAGTGACCAGAACTGTAAACAGTATTCTAAATGAGGCTGAACCATAGATCTATATAGGGGTGTTACAATATTGGCTGTTTTATTCTCAATCGCTTTCCCAATAATCCCTGAGTTTGCCTTTTTCACCATTGTGGCACACTGGGTTGACACTTTCATTGAGCTATGTACTAGGTCTCCAAGATCTTTTCCCCTCTCAGTCTCGGCAGGTTCAGACTCTGTTAGCCTGTACTGAAGCTGGGATTTTTTGTCCCAATATGCATCACCTTACACTTACTAACACTAAACTATTTGCCACATTGTTGCCCACTCACCCAGTTTGCGGAGGTCCTCTTGGAACTCTTCATAGTCAGCCTGGGTTTTCACCATCCTGAATAATTTTGTGTCATCTGCAAACTTGGTCACTACACTACTCACCCCTGGTTCCAGATCACTGATGAATAAATTAAATAGTACTGGCCCCAATACTGATCCTTGTGGGACCCCAGTGCTTACTTGTTTCCACTGTGAGAACTTGTGTACCACCATGTAAGGAAATGTATTGGCAGCCATGCCAGGTGGGCCATCCTTTCCTTTGGCATCGAAACTTGCACACTGTGCGGCAACTAGGGATGCCTGGGTTTTCATTTCTTTTTGATTCGATATGCTGACATTATCATAGGTTTTGGAAAGCCTCATTTTTGTTGCTATTGTTTATTATTCTTTTGGGTTTTTTAAACTCCATTTTTATGCCATTTATACACAATTTACATGCTGTTCACACACACACAAATTATTGTGAAGAAATATGTACATTTTTACATGAAAAAATTGGTGGAAGAAAAAAATAAAATAGTATGAAAATAAAGATGCTCAGGTTCATTTCTCACAAAGGAGAAGCAAAACAGAAATGGAGGTATTCAAATGAAATAGTGTACGTATAAAATTTTGGTCTCCTTCCAAGTACTTACATTTCAGGGGCATCTGTGATGCAGACTATACTGGGTCTCTGAGTTTCTGCACCATCCTCCACCCTTGAGTATTACTAAAATTTTCCTAGTTCCTGCTGGGGAGCTTCAGCAGCAAAAACAAAGGAAGAAATGGATGTTCATATGGGTGAAGCAGGTATAGATGGGCAGATTTGGAGGTTGTGGCCATTGACATTTTCTGAGTTTCCTTTGCTTAATCAGGCGCCAGTGTCATGTTCCTTTTTCGGTTTGCATAAATTTTATACTGCAGATAGCTAGTTATATTATCAGATGGTTGCAGTATATTGATGCTCTTGATTTTATCAATTTGCTTTCTCATTACTTCTGTTGTGTTCATCCGGGAGATCCCAACAGTCTAATGTAATAACACAGACAAGAGCAGGAAAGCTAATTAATTTGCATACAGAAATATTCAGTAGTGCAGAAGCCGCCATAACAGGGCATAAGTGAAAAACAATAAACCCAATTGCTCTTAGTGTTGGTAGAAGCATTCCTGTGGATTTTAATCTAGCAAATCTAGCCAAAACAAGTAAAAAAATATATATCCTATTATAGATTCTTTAGGTATCAGCATTGCATAATGCTGTAATGTATCAATGCTTCATTGTGGCACATTCTCCCATTTGTCACTTTGCATCACATTGCTATATCTCAAAAATCACAGCATCTCCTCTTTTCTCTCTCCTCTTTAGGAAGGCAAATGGACACAAAAGATCTGGCACTGAAAACAAGGATATTTCAAGGATCAGGATCTCAGAATAAGAAGTAATTTAATATTTCAAGGATCTGCTATCTGTGAGAGAGGATTATTATTTAAACTGATGTTCCCAATCTTATAAATTCAAAATAAAGTATTTGGTTTTTTTGAAATTCAGTTTGTTTTTCTTTACCTGTATTTCTTTTCACTGGCTTCAGTGGGTTTATTATAAAACATTTGTTTTAAATCCTAACAGTATTTACTTTGGAAAAAATATATTTATGGTTCTTAGTTCCAAATAAAAGTTTTTAAGTAAGTATACCTAACTTTCTTGGAAACCAATGTCAATTAATTGAAAGGGACTAATTTCCCAATTCTTGAAGTAAGGACTGGATTTTTATTAGGAGTTATGGAAGAGTTGGTTGTGAAGAAACCAGATGATTGAGCAGTGGTGTACAAATATGTCCTTTAGGGAAGGCCAGGAGGGGTGTGTGGCCCTTTCAGATCACACAGAATCAATACTCGGGACCACCTTTCTTTCTGATTTATGCTATGATTCTATTATTATAAACAATTAAATGGACATGTTCAAAAGGTATGAATGAAAGGCACAGCAAAAAAGAATGACTGGTTTACTTCCATTAACATTCTTACAGTTACTATGAGGCATAAGAAATGTAATTTTAACAATAGTGTATTTCAACTTATCCTAGGCATCCCAGGAAATGATCCCAAGAGTAACATTTTTAAAAAAGGGATGTAGCCTAATTCAGCATCTAATTGAGCCCATATATTTGAGACTGAAATTTACATGACTTTACATTATGTGTGGCAAATTGAAATTGCTTTCAATCATTCTCAGTGCATGTTGTGCGCATTTGCTATTGCATCAGAAGCATTTTCATTAAGTCCTGATGGGTAATGTATATAAACACATCTACATCTTTATCCACATAAATACTTCTTTGATACAAGTTTGCATTTGGGTTCAGACTAATAAACTGCAACCTTGAGCACAGGAGGAGCAACAAGAATCATGGGAGTCATCAGCCATCCTGATTAGATTGCCCACTAAGTATGAGTGATATCAAAACAAGCTGGCTCTGGCCAATGTGGAGGTGTGGGAAGGGGAGATGTTGCTACATGATACAGAATGAGTTGTTTGGTGGCATTTATAAAATAACAGGTTGATGCAGAAAAGAACCAGTCTCCCTGGAACACAGTCCTAGATGATCAGTGGGCCTCCTGAGAACAGAAGGGAGGAAAGGCATTCACAGCTTATGGAATCAAAAGCTTGAATCAAAGACTTTATCGGACACACATTTATGCAGACATTTATCTATATATAATCTGTTCTATAACCCCAGAGACCCTTGTATAGAAGACTGCAGTATGAAAAGAACTTGTTGTGGTTTTGGGATGACATCCAGTTCCAACTTTGAAATTACAAGGATAATGTTATTCTGGAAAGGGGTAAAAACATGAAAAGTGAATCCAATTTTTCAGTACTGTATCCATTAGTAACCTGCCCTGTCTGTTCATATTAAGTGAAGTGAATGCGCACTGCAGCAAACATGCTGGAATACCCAATCCAGTCTTTTTGTCATGCAGAGTTAGTTTATTCTGGATCTGGTTAACATTGCTGTATGCTGCATGTATTGATAAGTAACCCTTGCAGAGGCTAATATTTTTCTAGTGTTACCTCATGATTGGAAACTGATTTAGTTAGAAGCATATCCTCTAATACAGTATATATGTGGCCAAGCATGGGCGGGGGGGGCTCTCAATGGATTCCACTGGGAATGTTTTAACTTCCTCCATCTCTTTTGTTGGTATAATGTTATTATTGGGTTAAATGAAGGGGGGGAAATCAAGCTTTGTGTAATATCCCCAATCCTCCACGTTTCCCGATTAAGGGGAGAATGCTGTTCAAAGATGATCTGACTCCAATGGTAACAAGAGAAAGAAATATTACTTAAAAAAACAGAAGCATATCTTACATGAAATATTCATGTGGGCACATTTAACTTATTGTGAACAGATTAATTTCAAAAAGGCTCCACGCCCAGGTAAGAAATAGAAGAAGAGAGGCCTTATCCTTTCCTTATATATAATTGAATTTTGGTCCCAGAACATTCTATGCTCACCATAATTGATTGGGCCAAAGAACTGGCAGTCAGAAGATGCTGGCTGGGGCTGACTGGCTGCTTGACAGAGTCCCGCCCATGTCAGTCCCGGCCAGTGTCTTCACCTCAGTCTGCTCCGGTCCTCGGACAGGAGAGAACCATCTGCAAAGTGAGCACAGGGACAGACCATCAAGGCCGAAGCAGGTGAGAGAAGCCTGTTCTGTCCAGTAGGCCCAGAGAAGCCCGTTCCACCCCCCCCCATCCTCTGGCCTTCTATGGGCCCAGTAGGCCCAGAGAAGCCCGTTCCACCCCCCCATCCTCTTGGCCTTCTATGGGCCCAGTAGGCCCAGAGAAGCCCGTTCCACCCCCACACACCATCCTCTGGGCCTTCTATGGGCCCAGTAGGTCCAGAGAAGCCTGTTCTGCCCCCCACTGTCCTCTGGGCCTTCTATGGGCCCAGTAGGCCCAGAAAAGCCCATTCTGCCCCCCACCATCCTCTGGGCCTTCTATGGGCCCAGTAGGCCCAGAGAAGCCCGTTCCACCCCCACACACACCATCCTCTGGGCCTTCTATGGGCCCAGTAGGCCCAGAGAACCCTGTTCCACCCCCACACACCATCCTCTGGGCTTTCTATGGGCCCAGTAGGCCCAGAGAATCCCATTTTGCCCCCCTACACCATCCTCTGGGCCTTCTATGGGCCCAATAGGTCCTCTGGGCCTTCTGTGGGCCCAGTAGGCCCAGAGAAGCCCATTCCACACACACCCCCATCCTCTGGGCCTTCTCAGGGCCCAGTAGGCCCAGAGAAGCCCGTTCCGCCCCTCTTCCCTTCCTTTCCCCCCTTTCCTTTCTTCCTCTCTCCTTCTTTCTTTCACTCTCCCCCTCTTCCTTCCACCTTCCCTCCCTCCCTTCCTAGGGCCCATTGTCTTCCTGCACAATGGGCTTTGCTCCCTAGAATAAGATGATGTGTACCCAAGTGAGAAAATTCTCTTAACCCTTTTCCTCCTAGATCCTCTTGCATGCAGAGTTACAATATCCAACAACTATTTTGTCATTTTGGGTCACCTTCTTGTGACCAAGCACAGGATTATGACAAAACTCTGATCCTCCTTAACACTTCAACCAGTTCTGCCTGTCTTTGTTCCTTGTACTGACAGTGTTTCACTAGCATAGCAGTTACATTGGTATTGCATGACACTGCAGCAGTAGCAATGCAATGACCAAACATGGGGTTATAAAATGATGCATGGTGTGGAGAAAGTGGAGAGAGAGAACATTTTCTTCATTTCCCCACTATAGTATGTGGGGGGAAAACCCAAATAAGTTGATGGAGAATGACTGACTTAAGGAATTTGCTGCCACAGGATGTGGTGATGGCCAGCAAATTTAGTTTCCTTTATTATTAATTTATTTATTCAATTAAATTTTTAGGTTGCCCTTCCCTGCAAGCAGGGCTCAGTGTGGCTTGCAATGAAGAAGAACATACAATAAATAACTAAAAAATTAAGACCATATATAGTACATATCAACAAAATTTAAAAGAAGGTTAGACAGTTACATGAAGGACAAATACATCATGATGACTAAATATACCCTCCATGCTCAGTGGCATTAAAGTAGTGTTGTGGCTTCTGGGTGGCCACTGTGTAAAACAGGATTCTAGATCAGATGGGCCAGTAGTCTGATCTAGCATGGCTCTTCTAATGTTCTTACACTGTGAAATATGTTGTTCCACTGGCAGAAAGGATTTAGTACCAATGTGGAGGAGAATGACGCAACTGCTCCCAGCAGAGTGAGGTTACTCTGTATCAGCAAACAAATAAAGGGAAGTTCTTGGATGCATCTACTCAACTGGTGCATGGTTTGTCTGGGCTGATAGACTGCTAAGCCTTGTCCAGACTGTTACAGCCTACCATCAGCTGCCCTGGTCCCGCTCACACAGACGATATGGAAGACCTTGGAGAGCCACTACCAGTCACTAACAACCCTTGATGTGCCCATAATCTGATTCAGCATATGGCAGCTTCATGTATTCAAATAGTTTTGAAGTTTTAAAAATATTATTCATAGCTGCATTTTAATTATTCAGTTTCTACTTTTAGAGCTAACACATGAAGTTGATTAATCAATATAATATCATAAGTTCTTCCCCACCCTGCTGCCATTTCTAAAACGGTGATGTCATTTTCCCCATATAAATGTTGATTCTTATAAACATTCAACAGTTTGCATACGTGGCTAAATGTGACTTCTGATATTCTGAAAAATAAACCTGCTGTGACAGATACAAGTACATTTTATGGAATCCAAATACCGGTATCCTTTAGTCTAAGTAATAAAATCAGTTCTTACATAGAAACAAGCTGTGCTGTTAAGGCTTTAAATATCACCATAAACTATCATGACTCAGTACATCATCTTCAGGTACAAGATCTTTCAGTCCTTTTCCCCGGCAACCATCAATCAAACTTTATAGGCCCACAAATGGCTTGGCCGACACTCCATAGTAATATTTTGTAGCTGTATTTACACAACAAATCATTGATGCAATGAACATGATATTGAGCAAACTTCAGAGGACAGCAGAAGACAGGAAGGCCTGGCGTGATCTGGTCCATGGGGTCGTGAAGAGTCGGACTCGACTGTGCAACTGAACAACAACACAACAAATAATGTCTATGTGGAAGTTTTGAGCTTCCGGTCAGAGTAAAATGGCGAACTGACGCACCCTGCGAAAGAGCCGGGTGGACGGCAGCTTCTTCTGACAGTTTGGGCAGTTTTTACTGTCCAAGGCGGCATCCCCCAGGCAGGGGGGTGACAGGCAAGCAACAAGGTCCAAGTGAGAGTTGAGGTCGGTGTGCACAAGTCCTGGAGGGGGCTTGTTTATGCTTTGAACTCCTCTCAGAAGTGGGCGATTGCAAGACAGCACTAAAGAAGCTAGCCGAGCTGAAGAATCAGCTTAAATTCGCCATTTCCCAATCTCTTAAGAAATGGTCTGCAGTTGGAAACAAAGAGAAGTGATGCGAAGTCCCAAGATAAACATGCAAGGTAACAAAGACCGGGATGAAGATATAACAAAATTTGAACAAGGCGGTTAAGCACATGAAGTTTTAAGCTGAGTAATCGATCCATCATATAAATTTGAAGAGCTTGTTAAGGCGTTAAATTTGGACTAAATAGACTTTGTTTAACATTCCTGTGGCTGAGAGACTTAGTGATAAGCGTATGAGTGAGTTCGACTGGAAAGATTGCAAGATGAAGGTGTAGCATAAAACTGTGTCCGGCTGGAATTGTGACCTGGCTAGAGTGTGTGCTGAAGGACAGGAAGAGTGGTTGAGAGGAAGTTTTCCAGTAGGACATTGTAAATGTGGGACCGGAAACAGGAAGTTAAAGGAGAGCCTACTCTAGCCTTAGAAACCATAGAGAAATTGCGCCCGCCATTTTGGGGAAGACTGAATTTTAAAACGCAATTTTAAGTGTGAAATTATCAGCAGAAAATAGCGAAAAGAGTTGGATTTAAAAGAATAATTAGAGGAAGTATATTGAAAAATCGTCAAAACGGAACATAAATCTCGGCAAAGAGCGGCTTCAGCTGCGAGTCCAAGTATGTCATCTAAAGAGAAGAAAGAATGGCAGGCGGCAATGGAAGTGATGGAGAAGCGCATGATTGAGGCAATTCAAGGTATGACGAAACACATAGATCAGCAGATAGAGAAACAAATGCAAAAACAGCTGGAATAGTTGGAAGAAGTCCAAGAAAAAAATGTGGTGGCCTTAAAGGAGTTAGTAGTAGCAGAAGTGGCAGAAATTAAAAAAGAAGTGGAAAATACAAATAGTCAAGTAAAAGCTTTGGCAAAAATCGACTGAATTGGAGCAAAAGACACAAGATATAGACAAAAAAATGGAAACAACTGTACAAAATAACCGGAATCTTGAGGCAATGATGGAATACAGAGTAATGTTAAATCACCTGAGATTAAGAGGGATAGAAGAAAAAATAGATTAAAATATACGAATGGTGGTGATAGCAGCTTTGACTGAATATTTGGGAGAAGATCAAGGAGAAATGGATTCTGATTTCGACTTAATTTATAGAGTGAATTCAGCTTATGCTCAAAGGAAAAATTTGCCAAGAGATGCTATTGTTCAATTTGTAACAAGGAAAATGAAAGAAGCAGTTTACTCAACCATTGGAGACTGATGGTAAAAAGATAATAATAATGAGAGAACTCCCAAGAATCATTTTGCAAGACAGAAAGAAATATAAGAAGTTGGTGGACAAACTGAAGCAGTTAAACATCAGGTTCAGATGGGAGATACCACAAGGACTGTCATTCACCTACAATTCGAAAAGACATGTGATCAAAACTCCTGGAGATATGTATATGTTTAAAGTGGAAAACTCTGAAGATTTCGGAGATATTGCTAATATGAATGAGAACATGTCTAACAAATGTTGGAAATGTAAGAAGAAAGAGGGCTCGTTTTACCATATGTGGTGGACATGTGAAAAAACGGCTGCTTTTTGGACTGAGATACATAAGGAAATTCAGAAGATCCTGAAATGTGCTTTGAAAAAAGAGCCAAAAATGCTACTTTTAGGGCTTAAAATTGAAGAAATGAAAGTGACAAAGAGAACATTGTTATGGTATCTAATTACAATGGCGAGAATGACTTATGCCCAATTTTGGAAGCAGGAGAAGATACCAGATAAATGGGAATGGATAAAGAAGATTATTTTTATGGTAGAAATGGACAAATTGACAAAAAAACTTAATGGAAAAGAAGATCAAGAATTTTTAGCAGATTGGAAAGACTTTAAAGACTACTTAGAACTGAACTGGGATGTTAAAAATAAGTTACTTTGCTTTGATAACTATTAAGATTAGAAATATAGTAAGAAACGGATTGTATTTAAAATGTTACCTAAGAGAGAGAAACAGAAAAGGAAAATGTTTTAATAGAAGATTGGATTCTTGAACATGAGGTGAATGCAAGAGAATATTGATTGGAATTGTAATGGGGGTGGAGCATTGTTGGGAGCCAGGGGAGGGGGGGATTTGTAGAAAAGGGTATGTTAAGAATTGGTTACCATTTATGGAACATGTTATTATATCCTGATAATAATTTTTTTTGGAAAAAAAATGTCTATGTGGAAGTTTTAAGGTACATGCATATGCCCCACCCCATAAAGGGTAATCCATACACAGAAACACATTTCTGCACATGTGAATTACCTTTCTTGGTTGACTTACCATATGCAAAAGACTATAATGTTAAATTTTGCTTTGGTTCATTAATATAGGGACAACAAAAGTGTTACTTTTTTTGCTTTAGTGTTTAACGGACAAGTTAATATTTGCATCAGCATCAGGATTTCCCTCTGGAGTTTATCTGATCATGGAAATGAGAGCATTTATATGGAAGTGATCTGCACTGTTGTGCACAAGAGCACTGTGACCAGATTCCTGCCATGCTCCTTTGGTCAGTATTGGCCAGCTCCAAGGTTTTCTGCATGACACATCAACATTAGATCCATTCCAGTCCAGGGTTTTCGGTTTCGGCGTTGCGAATGGCGGCCGCCTCTCGGGACGCTCCCGGAGGTGGTTAGCCTACACGCAGTCAGGGGGGGTCTTCGCATGTGCGAAAGACCCTAGTGAGCCTTAGGCAAAGGCTCCGAACCGGGGGCGCTTTGGGGAGTAGCCTCTTTGCCGGTAGATAGCCGGGAAATTGAGGCTTTCTCCCCGCCCCAATCGGCCCCGCTGCGTCGTGCCCGTAATGGGACTTAGCAGCGCCACCGACTTCCAGGAGTGAAGACAGCGCTATGATTTAACATAAAAAGAAGAGGTGGCGTCGAATCGTGAGTTGAAGATCTATTTTGAAGCGTGAATTAGAGCCCCCCCGCGAGCATTTAACTGTTTGGGAGGAGGGAGGAGTCCCCACCCCGTTTGAGAAGCAAGATCTAAAAAGGGAGCGCGAAGGGGGGCAGAGAGAAAAAACAGTGTTGGTGAAAGTACCGTCGGGGTTGTACGGAAGATTACGATCCTTTTAGCTTCCTGGGGGATGCGGCACGAACTTTGTAAAAGTAAACAATAAAACAAAATGTCGACAACGGGGAAAGTCCTGCAGAAACTGGAAGAGAAGAGAGGAGGGACTTCCGGTCCGGGTAGCCCCCCCAGAGCTTGCTGTCAATCAACAAGAAAATGAGATACTGCGCCCTCTGCTGGAGGAAATGCAGAAAATCAACGAAACTTTGCTCAAAGTGGAAAGTGTCTTCATCAGTCGACAGAGACAAATATCGGAAACATCAAGGAAGATGGCGGAAATTGAACAGAAAACGAATTTGATTTTAAGTCTTCAGGGCGTAAAAGAAGAAGAGAAAGAAGATCTCGGATTTACCTTGACGAGTGTTTTGGCACCCCTAACTGGCAGTGAAGCGAAAGAATTAAAAGAAGAGGTGGACATGGCTCCCAAAGCCTATTCCGCTTATATAAAAGAAAATACTCTGCCAGTAGAAGGGGAGGCTGAGCATAGCAGGCAATATATCAGAGATCCAATTTCATGTGAAGTGGATATGGCGCCCTGGAAATTTGAAGGCCAGAAGTACAAGGGAAAAGAGAAAAGAAAGAAGATAGACTACATCTTTAAAAAGCAAAAACTTCTGAAGAGACGCGCCAGCTGGGAGGAAGACGCAGCACTCAAAATTGAGATAAGCAATGAAGAAGACAGCAGCCCAGGGGAAAGAGGCGATGGAACGGAAGGCATCCAGGTTAAAAAGGACTCAATCCATAATTGGAAGAGACTTAAAAAGAAGACACCTTGAGGATTGTTCGTGTTGCATCTGGAAGGAGCTGTTTAATTACTAACCCCGATGGATTTTACTAACTGTATTAACAGAATGATTTTGGACTTTGCAGAGCTAAAAAGAAGATCTTCTAACCATGATAGATGCCAAAAATGGTATTGATTACTAACTAAAACTAACCCTTTTTAACAGAAAAAACTTCACTCCATCTTTTTCTTTCTCCATCTGTCTACCCTATCCTTTTCTTATATAAAAAGAATAAAATTCTCTCCTCTTTAGGAGAGTTTTACTACAAAAAAAAAAAAAGATCCATTCCAGTCCAGCTTCTGCCCTGGCCATGGGATGCAGACTGTGCTGGTCACCTTGACAGATGATCTCTGTAAACAGCTGGATCGAGGCGGGTCAGTGTTGCTGTTACTGCTTGATTTTACAGCAGTGTTCGACACAGTCGACCATGATCTCTTGACTCACTGCCTTGCTGACGTAAGAGTTCGTGGGGTGGCCTTTCAATGGCTTTCCTCATTTCTCCAGGGTTGGGGACAGAGGGTGGCACTGGGAGAGGATGTGTCCTCTAGGCAACCCTTAGTATGTGTCATCCCTCAGAGGGCACTCCTCTCCCCAGTGCTATTCAATATCTATATGCACCCCCTTGCCCAGCTGGTAAGGCGTTTCAGGCTTGGGTGCCATCAATATGCCAATGACACCCAGCTGTATCTGTTACTGGATGGCCGGCTGGCTACTGCCCCACAAAATCGGGGAGAGGGACTGGGGGCTGTGGTGGGGTGGGGTGGCTGAAAAAAAAAGAGAAGACTGAGACTGAATCTATCAAAGATGGAGGTTCTGTGGCTGGTGGGGGGGGGGGCTTCAGGATTGGAATTCAGATTACCAACTCTTGATGGGGCACCATAAACACCAGCGCCATCTGTCAAGAGTTTGGGCTTGACTTTGGACACCTTCTTATCAGTGGAGGCCCAGGTCATGCATATTGCCAGGCTGGCATTTTTCCATCTTTGTCAAGCCCAGCAACTGGCTCCTTCCTTTCATGACCTGACCCTAGCAGCAGTAATCCATGTGATGGTTACCTCCAGGCTAGACTACAGTAACTCTATCATGGGCTGGGGTCCCAGTCAAAGGGAGTCCAGAAAAAGCCAAGGTCAGGAACCAAGAAGACAGTGCAAAGTCCAAAAAGTCAAGCCAGGGTCAGGAGCCAGAAACACAAAGCCAAGTCCAAATCACTAACCAGAAACATAGTCCAAAGCCAAGCCAGGGTCAGGAGCCAGGAACATAGAACCAAGTCCAAATCACTAACCAGAAACATAGTCCAAAGCCAAACCAGGATCAGGAGCCAGGAACACAGAACCAAGTCCAAATCACTAACCAGAAACATAGTCCAAAGCCAAGCCAGGGTCAGGAGCCAGGAACACAGAGCCAAGTCCAAAGCCAGGGGGTCCAAGGATCCAGGTGCAAGAGCTGAGCCAGCATGGATGCTAACAGCACAAAGCTGACTTGTTGATTCCACAGAGAGTATTGCCCAGAGTGTGGAGTTAAATGCTGCTACCAATTAGCCAGCTGCACGATTGGCCAGGCTCCTGTGAGAACTTTGGGTTGGCTGAGCATCTCCCTTATAGCTTGGCTGCTCTTTGCCTGCTTGCTAAGTTTTGTCGCAGTCACTTCCTTAAACAAGTCACACGTGGGGGTGAGTCAGGAGGACTTTCAACTTGCAGTTCTTCCTCCTTACCTGGGCCAGGTGTGAAGACTGCTGTTACACGCACTTGCCAGCTACCCTCCTCTGTTGCTTCAGAGGGGCCAGCTGTGGTTTCTGCAGGCTCTGTCAGCTCATCCTCATCCATGCCCATGACAAACTCGCTCCGTGCTGGTCTAGTGTATCCACGGAGAAACATGGACTCGGGGCAACCATGTGCTCGGACCATTTTGGACCGGTCTGCCACGCGGTCAGGCAAAGGGCCTGAGTTTCATTCCTTTAGACAATAGATTGTAGGCTCCTCACATTCTTCCAATCAAGGAGACTGGGGTAACTCAATTAACTGTAAATAGCAAATCACGGGTGTTGTGTGTGTTTGGGGTGTGGGTTCACTTGGGAATAAAAGCCGGCCTGCGAGCTGGCTTAGTTGTCTTGTTCCTGTTCTAATAAAGTATGTGAGAGCTGAGATCACTCGTCAGTCTCAGTACTTTTCACTGGCAATGAGGATGGGATGCCAACTCTCTCCATGAACAACGACCACGAAGAAGAGCATCGCATTGAGCCCGCCGGTCATCGCACCACTCCCAAGCACTGCACTGCTGACCCCGAGAGCAGCACTGCACCGCTCACCGCAACTGAAGCCGCGCTCCCGAGCACCGCATCGAGCCTGCCGCTCCCCGCACTGCTCCCGAGCCTCACCGCTGACCCCGAGATCAGCGCACCTTCCGCCCGGCTTCCAAGCTCAGACCTGGCCACTGCCACCCACAGCCACTCGCACCACCACTCGCCCATCTGTGGTAAGATGGCCGTGGCTACCGTCCACCTCAGTGCCTTTGTTATCTCCCAACCACACAAATGGGGCGCCTGGCTAGAGACCCTGGAGAACCACTTCAGCTTCCATGATGTGGTGGACGAGGAAAAAAAGAGGTTGTTATTCCTCAGTGTCTACGGCATAGACACCCTCTTCCTGCAGGATCTCATCAACCCCAGGACCACCAAAGGGTTATTAAAGATAGTGGCTAGATGAGATAACTGTGTCATAATAGGCAACTTTAACTGCCCACACATTGATTGGGTCAATATGAGTTCTAGTTGGGAAAAAGAGATTGAGTTTTTAGACACTCGCAATGACTGTGCTATGGAACAGATGGCCACAGATCCTACCAGGGGAGAGGAGATCCTGGATTTGGTCCTAAGTAACACCCAAGACCTGGTGAGAGATGTAAAAGTGATTGCACCAATTGGGAACAGTGACCATAATGTCATTGAGTTTAACATTTGTACAGATAGGGAGTTGCCCAAAAAGACCGACGCAACCACTTTTAACTTTAAAAGGGATAACTTCTCTGGTATGAGGGGACATGTGAGGAAGAAATTGAAAGGAAGAGTGGAGAAGGTCACAACCATTGGGGAAGCTTTAAAAAGACAATCCTAGAAGCTCAGAAAAAATATATACCACAGGTTAGGAAAGGCACAAATAGGTATGGAAAAAAGTCTGCATGGTTAACAAATAAAGTAATGGCAGCTGTAAAAGGTAAGAAGGATTCCTTTAAGCGGTGGAAAGCTAGTCTTAGTGAGGTTGATAAAAGGAACACAGACTATGGCAAATAGAATGCAAGTCTGTGATCAGGCAAGCAAAAAGGGAATATGAGGAGCATATTGCAAAAAACATAAAGGCCAACAATAAAACTTTCTTCAAATACATTAGAAGTAGGAAGCCAGCCAGGGAGGCAGTGGGGCCCTTGGATGACCAAGGGGTAAAAGGAGTAGTGAAGGATGATAGGGAAATGGCTGAGAAGCTGAATGCATTTTTTGCCTCTGTCTTCACTGTGGAAGAGGAGAAGTGCTTGCCCACTCCAGAAGCACCGATTTCGGGAGGGGGTTTGAAAGACCTGAATCAGATTGCGGTAACAAGAGAGGAAGTCCTCCGACTGATGGACAATTTAAAAACTAATAAATCACCAGGCCCAGATGGCATTCATCCGAGAGTTCTGAAAGAACTCAAATGTGAACTTGTGGATCTCCTTACAAAAATATGTAATCTTTCTTTAAAATCTGCCTCCATTCCTGAGGACTGGAAGGTAGCTAATGTCACTCCCATCTTTAAAAAGGGCTCTAGGGGAGAGCCAGGAAATTACATGCCAGTCAGTCTGACGTCGATACCGGGTAAGTTGGTGGAAACTGTTATTAAGGAAAGAATTAGTAGGCACATAGATGAACAGAAACTATTGAGGCAGGCTCAGCATGGGTTCTGTAAGGGAAGATCTTGTCTCACTAACCTGTTAGTGTTTTTTGAGGAGTGAACAAACATGTGGACAAGGGGGACCCAATAGATATTATTTACCTTGACTTCTGGAAAGCTTTTGATACAGTTCCTCAACAAAGGCTCCTAAGTAAGCTCAATAGTCATGGGATAAAAGGACAAGTCCTCTTGTGGATCAAAAACTGGCTTATAAATAGGAAACAGAGAGTGAGTATAAATGGGAAACTTTCTCAGTGGAGGATGGTAAGCAGTGGGGTACCACAGGGATCAGTACTTGGTCTGATGCTTTTTAACTTGTTTATTAATTATTTGGAATTGGGAGTAAGCAGTACAGTGGCAAAATTTGCAGATGACACGAAGCTGTTCAGGGTGGTGAAAACAAGGGAGAATTGTGAGGCACTCCAAAGGGATCTGTTGAGGATGGGTGAGTGGGCATCAACATGGCAAATGGGGTTCAATGTGGCCAAGTGCAAAGTGATGCACATTGGAGCCAAAAATCCTAAATATAAATACACGTTGATGGGGTGTGAACTGGCAGAGACGGACCAAGAGAGAGATCTTGGAGTCATAGTGGATAACTCAATGAAAATGCCTAGACAGTGTGGAGCTGCAATAAAGAAGGCCAATGCTATGCTGGGGATTATTAGGAAGGGAACTGAAAACCAATCAGCCAGTATCATACTACCCCTGTATAAATCATCGGTGCGACCTCATTTGGAATACTGTGTACAGTTCTGGTCATCACATCTCAAAAAGGATATTACAGCATTGGAAAAAGTGCAGAGAAGGGCAACTAGAATGATAAAAGGGTTGGAACACCTTCCCTATGAAGAAAGGTTAAAACGCTTGGGGCTCTTTAGCTTGGAGAAACGACGGCTGAGGATTGACATGACCGAGGTTTATAAGATTATTATTTTTTTTGAAACAAAATTTTATTTGAATATATTCAACATTGTTAAACATCGTTACCAATACAATTTAAAGGTTACATCCCATCCCCCCACCCCCTTAATAGGCTTCCAACACTGCTAATAACAGAAAAAAAGGAGTTAAAAGGTAATCAAGTTTAAACTTGTAACAATCGACAAACCAGGTAACACAATTCAAGTACGTAAAAGCCTGACTCTTTCAAACATAGTTTCCAATAAAGGTACAGTACAATCAAGTGTTCATTTCATTTCTCATTCAGTTTCAATACGAATCAAGATTGTACATTTTCCCTTTCATTCTATATTCAGTTTCCATATACAGTTTCAGGCCTTCCCAGTCTTTTAGGTATTGTTCTGCCATTTGTCCGTTTAGTTTCTTCGTCATTTTGTCCATTTCGGCTAAAAACAGCAGTTTCCTTAACCAGTCTTGTATATCTGGCACCTTCTCCGCTTTCCACTGTTGCGCAAAAGCCATTCTCGCCGATGTGATCATGTACCATAGTAATGTCCTTTTTTCTTGTGGAATTTCTTCCATTGTCAAACCTAAGAGAAGAAGCTCCGGACTTTTCCTGATAGGAATTTTTAATATCTTCTGCATCTCACAATGTACATTTGACCAGTATACTTTTACTTTATTACATGACCACCACATATGATAAAAAGAACCCTCTGTTTTTTTTACATTTCCAACACTTATTACTCAAGTTCTTATCCATACTAATATTAGCAATCTTTTTTGGTGTCATATACCACCTGTACATCATCTTAGAACAATTTTCTTTTATATTAACACAGGTTGACATTTTAAAAGCTTTTTTCCACAAAAATTCCCATGCTTCCATAGAAATTTCCTTATTCATATTTATGGCCCATTTTATCATTTGCTCTTTAACCGTTTCATCCAGAGTATATACAGTCAACAAGGTTTTATACAACTTAGATATCATTTTTTCAACCAGATATCTTCAAACTCATCGTTCTTAGCTCTAAAACCAACCTCTTTACAGTCTTTTTTGTAAATGTCCCATATTTGGCAATATTGTAACCATCCATACTCAAATGCTAATTCATTATTTGGTTTTAAAACATATTTTTTTCCCTTCCTTTTGAAGCAACTCTTGGTATTTCAACCAATCATAACCTTTATGTTCTGAAAAAGGATGAATAACTGCAGCAGGAACGATCCATAAAGGCCTCTCATTGGGAACTGTGTTCTTGTATCTGGTCCATGCATCGAACAACGTTCTCCTTATATAATGATGCTTAAACATTGAGTCTACTTTATTTTTCCCATACCAAAGATAGGCATGCCAGCCAAATCTGCAATCGTGACCCTCAAGGGCCAAAGGTTTTCTATTTTCCAAATTAACCCAGTCAGTTAACCAAGACATACATACAGCTTCATGATACAAACGCAAATTTGGAACTTGGAAGCCACCTCTGTCTTTAACGTCATACATTATTTTCATTTTAATTCTCGGCTTCTTTCCTGCCCAGATAAATTTAAAGATTTCTCTTTGCCATTTCACCAACACTTTCGCATCTTTCACAATTGGTATTGTCTGAAACAAAAACATTAACCTGGGCAGTACATTCATTTTGACAACGGCAATTCTTCTAAGAAGAGATAATCTGAGCTTTTCCCCACTTTTCTAAATCACGTCTTATCGAAACCCACAATTTTTCATAATTATCCTTAAACAAATCAATATTTTTTCATTGTAATATCAACTCCCAAGTATTTGACCTTTTTAACCACTTCACATTCTGTCATATTTTGTAAAGCTTGTTGCTTTGTACCATTCATATTTTTGCACAGTATTTTCGATTTATTTTTATTTACATAGAACCCTACGAGATCACCAAACTCTTTCACTTTTTCAAACACCAATGGCATATTATTATTTTTTTTATATATAAAACTCTCCTAAAAAGGAGAGAAGTTTATTCTTTTCATATAAGAAAAAGGGAGGGTATATAGATGGATTAAGAAAAAGATGTGAGTGAGTATTCTGTTAGAGAAGGTTAGTTTTAGTTAATATAAATGCATTTTTGACATTCACCGCGGTTGAAGAGTCTTTTTTCAATTTAACAAACTTCAAAAAGAAAATCTCTGTTAATATGGTTAGTAATGTCCATTGGGGATAATAATTATTCAGTTCCATTCTGGCGTTCTGTGAACAATTACTTCTTAGGCAGTCTCTTCTTAGTGTCCCTTAAGTTATATGATGGGCCCACTTTGGCTTTCGCAGCTCCCGCTCCGGCACCTCCATCCTCCGGACCGCTGTCGTCTTCGCTACTTGAGTCTGTCCAAGTTGCAAGTGCTGCCTCTTCCTCCGTGCTGGCGTGTCTCTTCAGAAATTCTTGTGCTTTGAAGATGGAGTCAATCTTCTCTTTTTATCCTTATACTTAAATTCCAGTCCTTCAGGAAATCTCCATTTGTAAACCACCTGATTTCTTTGCAGAAAAGTGGTCAATCCTTTGTATTCTTTCCTTTTCATACGAATTTCATAAGGCACATATTTGAGTGTTCTTACAGTCTGCTCTCCAATCTTCAAGGGCACCGCTGAAACTGCCCGCAAAATCTGATCTCTCGTACGCTGCTTAGTGAACTTGACAACAACCTCTGCTGGCAGATTATTTTTCTTTGTAAAGGTGGAATAGGCTCTGTAGGCCAAATCCATCTCTTCTTTTAATTCTCGCTCTTCTCTGCCAGTTACTGATGCCAAGGCCTTCGCTAGTGTCGATCTGAGATCTTCTTTCTCTTCTTCTTTAATGCCCTGGAAGCGGAGGGTCAGATTTGATTTTTCCATCTGCAACCTTAAGATTCTTTTTTCTTGTTCATCCTGATACTTTCTAATTTGTTGACCCTTTTCTTTATTTTTCTTGTATCTTCCGTCGAGACCAGACATTTTTGTGCGATCTCCTCCATCTTCTTAGAAGTTTCTGTTAACTGTTTCTGTTGACTGTTGAGAACACCTTGCATGCTTATTAAAGTTTCGTTGATTTTTTGCATTTGATCCAGCAGGGGGTGCAGTAACTCGCCTTACTGTTGATTGACAGCAGGCTCGGAGGAAGGATTGCCTGGACCGGAAGTCCCTCCTCCCTTCTTTTCCGGTTTAAGTGGGACCTTTTTCATGGCTGACATATTTCACGTTTGTTTACTTTTCTCAAGTTCACGTCGCGTCCCTCAGGAAACTCGCTGATTTTCAGTTTCAATAAAACCCCAACGGTACAGTCACTAGCCTTTCTTCCTTTTCGCCCCCTCTACTTTCCTTTTATAAGTCTCGCTTCTCGATGGGGGGGGAATCGCCCCTCCTCCCTCCGCTTGTTCGCTTATCGGGGGAATCGATTTTGCGCTTTAATTCAGACCTCCAACTCACGGTTTGATGTCAGTTCTTCTTTTTATGTTATTCCATGCCGCTTTGCCTCACTCCTGGAAATCGGTGGCGTTGCTAAGTCCCATACGGGACGCACTACGCAGCGGGGCCGATTGGGGCGGGGAGAAAGCCTCAATTTCCCGGCTATCTGCCGGCAAAGAGGCTACTCCCCAAGCGCCCCCGGTTCGGAGCCTTTAACTAAGGCTCACTAGGGTCCATCGCATAAGCAAGGACCCCCCCAACCGCGCGCGGGCTAGCCTCCTTCGGGAGCGTCCCGAAAGGTGGCCGCCATTCGCTCCGCCGAAACCGAAAGTGACCAATGGCATATTATTGACAGGATCTTCAACAATAAACATAATATCGTCAGCAAACGCTCTTAATTTATAGAGAAACCTCTGATAATCAAACCTTTTATACTATTATCATCTCTAATCACTTGCAGCAATATTTCCAAAATCCAGATAAATAACAATGGCGATAAGGGACAGCCCTGTCTAGTTCCTTTTCTGACCCGGAATGCTTCCATTGATTCTGCATTTACAATCACTGTGGCCTTTTGTTCTTTATATATTGATTTAATCATTTTTGTAAATTCTACGGCCATCTGTAATTTTTCAATCACTTTGAACATAAATTCCCAATTCAAATTATCAAATGCCTTCTCCTCATCTAAAAATAAAAAGCCGACCTCTTTTTCCGGGTGCTTATCATAATATTCTATTGCGTCCAAAACAACCCTCATGTTGTCTTTTATTTGCCTACCTGGCAAAAACCCAGCCTGATCTTCGGCAATAGTGTCTTTCAAATACTCTTTGAGGCATTCTGCTAGAATTTTTGCAAAGATTTTGTAATCATTGTTCAAAAGTGAAATTGGTCGATAATTTTTGACATTAGTTAAATCTTGGGTCTCTTTCAGTATCAAGTTGATTGCTGCTTCGTTCCAGAAATCTGGAACCTTCCCACTTTCTCTAATTTCATTTAGAAGACTCTCTAGAACTGGTACCAGGTCTTCTTGAAATCTCTTATAAAATTTGGCTGAAAATCCATCTGGTCCTGGAACTTTGGAGATTTTTGCTTCGCCTATTGCTTTGCTGATTTCTTCTTTAGTTATCACAGCGTTTAACAATCCTTTTGTTTTTGAATTTGGTTGTGTCAAATTCACCTTAGATAAGTAATCGTGGATTTTTTGTTGATCCACCTGTTTTACTTGAAAAAGAGTAGCATAGTATTTGTAAAATTCTCTCCGGATCCCTCCTGGGTCCATAATTTCTCTGTTCCCATCTTTCAATTTAATTATTGTTTTGTTCTCTCTTCTTTTCTTCAATTGCCATGCTAAATATTTCCCAGATTTATTCGCTCCTTCAAAGGACTTCTGTTGCAATATTTTCAAGTTCCAATAAACTATTTAACCTCGCATCATATTGTTCCCTTAGGATCCTCAGTTCTCTCAAAATTTTCTTTTTGCCAGGTCTCTTCTTAAGTTCTGCTTCTTTCTTTTGGATATTTTCCAAAATTTCTTTATCTATTTTGAATTGTTGTTTTCTTTCATTGTTGTTAATTGCAATTAGATGTCCTCTCATCACAACCTTATATGCCTCCCATACCGTTTGCATCTGTACTTCTTTATTTAAGTTTAGTTGAAAATACATTTTGGTTTCCGTCCTTATTTTATCCATACTGTTTTGTTTGTCCAGTAAATCCTCATTGAGTCTCCATCGAAATTTCTTTCTTTTAACAGAAGTTGACCACTTTATTGGGCTGTGGTCGGAAAGAATTCTAGGTAATATTTCAATTTTACGTGTTTGCATAATCAAGTTCTCAGTCATTCACATCATATAAATTCTTGAGAAAGACTCATGTCTTGATGAGTAAAAAGAATAGTCTTTGTCTTTAGGGTTTTTAGCTCTCCATGCATCTTCCAGGTGTTCATGTTTTGCCATTTGAAAAAATACTTTCGGAAGCTTACCTATACCTTCATTTCCTTTTTTGGATTTTCTGTCAATTGCATTATTAACAGTACCATTAAAGTCACCCATCAATATCATTTGTTCATAGGTTAACTGTTGTAATTGTTCCCACAAATCTTGAAAGAATTTTTTCTTGGCTCCATTTGGGGCATAGAGATTTAAAATTATGGTCTTTTTATTCTGAAGCATAACTTCCACTGCCAAGAATCTTCCTTCTTTGTCTTTAAAAATTTCTTTTGGTTCCAACTCTTTTTTTACATATGTAACAACTCCTTTTTTCTTTTGCGAGGAGAGGGAATAGAATTCCTCTCCTAGTCTACTTTGAATCAGAAATTTAGCATCAGTCTTTTTAATATGTGTTTCTTGTAAACAAACAATATCACAGTTTTGTTTTTCCAACCGTAGCCTAAAATTTTTCCTTTTGGGGGGCAAATTAAGTCCATTAACATTCCATGAAATAATTTGACTCTCCATGTTGGTTTTGTATTTATTTATCAGAGTCTTTAAAATTGTCTTTAATGAACTTGGTCATTTGCTCTACTGACGATGGTGACTCTCTTCTGTTTAAATGTAAAGCTGACACCTTTTGGAATTTCCCATCTGTATCTTATGCCCTCTGTTTTCAGTTTGTCAATCAGGTCATTAAAGAGTCGTCTGTCCTGAAGAACCGTTCTGGGTAGTTCCTTTAGTATCATAATTTTATTTTGGTCAATTATGAAATCTTCCTGGAATTGTTGCTTAAACAAGTCTTCTTTCAATCTTTTGGATATAAACTGGACAATCACATCTCTGGGTAATTTTTTCTTTTGGGCAATCGCAGAGTTGACTCTGTATACCGAATCAATGTGTGCCGCCACCTTCTCCTCTTCAAGTTTTAAAAAATCTGCAACAGCATTCACCATGACTGAGTGGATATTCTCATTTTTGTCTTCAGGAATTCCCCTGAATCTCAGATGGTTAAGCATTCCATTGTATTCCACCATTACATTGGCTTTTGATGCTTCTTTAGCAACCTCAATTATGCCAGTTTCCACTCCTTTCACTCCTCCACCTCATCTGTTCTTTTGTTCAATGTCTGTATTTCCGTTGTGATTCCAGCCAGGTCCTTTTTCAAATCAGCTACTTCATCAGCCACTTTACCTAGAGTTTTTTCCATTTTTTCATAACATCCATCATCCGTTTTTCCATGGTTTCCATCATACCCTGTAGTTTCTTCTCCTCTTTAGCAGCCATTTTCGGGGAGGACCAAGAGTTCGCCCTCTGTCTTTGCTGGAGATCGTAAGCCGTTGTTTACAATTGTTACAAAACTTATATCAAATTAAAGCTCTTCTTGTGCCCAGCTGAACCGCTCTATTTTCGCTTTTTTCTGTTAAGTCTTTTAGCCAAAATCGTTTCGACCTTCTCAAAATGGCGGGCACAATTTCTCTATGGTAAATGACTCTTCCTGTTGCTTACTTTATGTCCGGCAGTCTTAGTCGTCCTCCTTGTCTTCTGGTTCCTCCCTTCTTCCGGCCTCCTCGGTTGTCTCTAGGAAGTGCTGCTTGTCTGGTCTGAGGTCACTTCCTGTTCTGGTGTTTTCTGTCGCAGCTTAGGTAGTTTTCCACATTGCTTCTCATGGGACTTGGTGTTAGTTTCTATTTTAAAGTCAATATCCCAACCGCAGGAATGATCAACAAACCGGCTTTTTGGCTTTTTTTTGCTTTTCAACCACGTTTCCCGGAGTTGGTGTTAGTACACAGTATACCGCATGATCATGCGCTTCATCAGGTGTTGTTTATTTTCGGGATCAGCGCGTTTCCGGTGAGCAATTTTAAAAAGTTACCTTCAAAGTCCGTATTTTGTTATAGCAGTGTTTCCTTGGTATCAGTTTCCGTAGAATGTCTTGGAGGTCTGGGTCATGCGTTCTTATGTTGAGAATCCAACTCGGTGGGGTCTTTTAGAGAAATTCCGAAGTGCCCGCTTGGGGGGAGGGGATCAAGGCTGGTCGCGGCGCTCTTTAAAGCCCCGCTATCAGCCGATCTCAACTCCCACTTGGGCCGATGCTTGTTACTAGTCACCCCCGTGCCTGGGGAGATCTGCGGCAGGCTAGATAGCCCACCCTGTCATAAAGACCCTCCGTATTCTCTGGGATCAAAGCCAGAGCACATCAGAACGCCATGGATCCCAGACCGGGAGCCGAGGTTTATAAGATTATGAATGGGATTGAGCAGGTTGAGAAAGAAGTACTTTTTCTCCCTTTCTCACAATACAAGAACTCATGGGCACTCCATGAAATTGCTGAGCAGCAATTAGAACAGATAAAAGGAAATACTTCTTCACCCAAAGAGTGATTAACACGTGGAATTCACTGCCACAGGAGGTGGTGGCAGCTACAAGCATGGATAGTTTCAAGAGGGAATTAAATAAACATATGGAGCAGAAGTCCATCAGTGGCTATTAGCCACAGGGTATAGATGGGAATTCTCAGTCTGGGGCAGGTGATGCACTCTATTCTTGGTGCTGGAGGGGGCAGCAGTGGGAGGGCTTCTAGTCTCCTGGCCCCACTGCTGGACCTCATGATAGCACATGGTATTTTTGGCCACTGTGTGACAGAGTGTTGGACTAGATGGGCCATTGGCCTGATTCAACATTGACTTCTCTTATTTTCTTATGTTCTTATGAGTCTTACGCAGTGCTGGTGAAGGCCTTAACGGACCACTTCTCACCAAAGCCCACAAAATTCGTAGAGCAGCTGGGGTTCTTTACAAGGGTCCAGGGCCCAGATGAGTCCACCACGGACTTCCTGGCGAGCCTTCGGCAAGCAGCCACAAGATGCGAGTTCCCAAGCCTCATGGATACACTGCTCAACCAGTTCCTCATAGGCCTCTGCGAGCCCAAACTGCGGCGGAAACTGGCCAGCAACAACGACCTCACCTTGGATAAGGCCATCCAGGAGGCCGCGGCTTACGAAAAGGCCCACCAAGACTGCCTCGGCTCGGCGGGCCACCGTACAGAAGCTACGCACGGGCCCGACGTATCGGATGGTGAGGAGGTACTCCAGGTACACCACCGACCATCCCAGCGACCTCAGCGGACCCAAGAGGCCAAGTCCCAACCATCCGTACCCTGCACGAGCTGCGGCAACGCTCACGAGCGACGGACCTGTCGATTTCGTACTGCCATCTGCAGGGCGTGCAACAAAATGGGGCACATCAAGAAGGTCTGGTGCTCCAAAGGCCAATGGACAACCTTCACGGCGCACCTCAAAGCTGATGATCTGCACACCATTTTGGTCCAACACCAACAACCGGTATGTAACTTGCTCCCTAACAGCCCGGACAAAGTGCATGTGACTGTCTGGATTGAAGGGTCCCCTGTGAAATGGAGATTGATTCGGGGTCTTCATTTTCAATCATATCGACGGAGACCCTCCGTGCCCTATGCCCGAATGGGGGACCGCAGTTGCACAAGCCACAGGGTCTGATTTTGTGGGACTTTAATAAGAACCCTGTGGCCGTCCGGGGCTGGGGCAAGTTCAAGGTCCAATTCAAAGGGTTCTCGAGCACCCTGGACCTGTTGGTGGTGGAGGGATGGCTCTCCAGCCTATTGGGACTCTCATGGTTCAAACCCCTGGGTCTCCAGATAACGGGGTTGAACCAGATCTGAATGGCGGATTGGGAAGCGGTGTGCCAGGAGTTCCCCAAGGTGTTTGATGGGATTCTAGAAAAATACACCGGGGACCCCATTTCGCTGGATCTGGACCCGGCGGTACGGCCTATTCAGATAAAGGCTAGCAAAAATTGAGGCAGAGCTCAATCACCTGGTGGCGCAAGGAGTGCTGGAGCCGGTCGCATCTGCACGCTGGGAGACCCCCATAGTAACGCCCGTCAAACCTAACGGGGACATGTGCATTTGTGCCGACTACAAGTGCACAATAAACAAGGCCTTGCAGGACCACGCGTACCCGGTCCCAGTGGTAAGCCACGTCCTCACTTTGCTGGCGGGGGCCAAGATCTTTGGTAAGCTCGACCTGGCACAGGCTTACCAAGAGCTGCCTGTTGACGCTGCTGCAGCAGAGGCCCAGACAATTGCCACGCACAAGGGGGCCTTCCAGGTCACGAGGCTTCAGTTCGGGGTTTGTGTAGCTCCCAGGATTTTTCAATCTTTTATGGACTCTCTCCTAAAAGGCATCCCCAGAGTACAACCCTTTCTAAACGATGTCATCATCGCGGCACTGGACACATCCTCCTTCACGGATCACCTCTGTCAGGTCCTCCAGAGAGTCGACGCCGCCGGACTGAAAGTAAAGAAGGAGAAATGCCTCCTGGGTGTGCCCTGCATCAACTTCCTGGGGTTTGCTGTGGACGCATAAGGGATCCACTCCATGGACGACAAGGTGAAAGCCATCACCCATGCCCTCATGCCCTCCTCCAAGGCTGAATTGCAGGCTTTCCTTGGCCTGCTCAGTGTTTATTATGCGTTCCTGCCTCTCAAGGTGGCCGTGGTGGAGCCGCTCCACCGCCTCCTCGACAAAGATGTGCCCTGGGTCTGGGGACCTAAGCATATGGCGGCATTCCAAAGTGTCAAGGACTTGCTGGTCTCAAACGCAGTCTTTCACCACTTCTCAGAGTTGCTTCCGGTGGTCCTTGCCTGCGACGCCTCCCCCTATGGGGTTGGGGTGGTCCTGGACCACCCGTTGCCGGGTGGCTGGGAGGTCCCGGTTGCATACTACTCGAGGACCTTGTCATCAGCAGAGCACAACTATGTGCAAATCGATAAAGAGGCGCTGGCTACTGTAGCAGGGGTCCGGAAGTTTCATCACTACCTCTACGGCCAGCCCTTCGAAATCATCACGGACCACAAACCGCTGCTGGGACTCCTCACTGCGGATCGCCAGACCCCGCAATTGGTATCCCCCCGGGTCCTGCGATGGTCCATTTTCCTGGCAGGTTACTCTACTCCCTCACCCACAGACCCGGGAAGGCGATGGGGCACGCAGACGCCCTTAGCCGCCTGCCCCTGCTGTCCGCGGACCCTGACCCTGCACCCAAGCATCTGATTGCCCTTGTGGAGATGCTCCCCAACAGTCCAGTCCGTGTGTGGGAGGTGGCCCGCCGCACGGCTCGGGATACTGTTCTCTGCTGAGTCGTGGACTGGGTGGGGAGGGGGTGGCCAGTGGCCAAGGAGGGCCCTGAGTTTGCCCCATTCAGTATCTGTAAACATGAACTGTCCCTTTACAAGGGGTGCTTAATGTGGGGAGGCCAGGTGGTGATTCCAGCGCCGCTGCAACAATGTGTTCTAGAGGCGCTACACGAACATCACCCGGGGTGGTCCGAATGAAGGTTTTAGCATGAAGCTATGTCTGGTGGCTGGGCCTCGACAAGGACATTGAGGACAAAGTAAAAAGATGCCAGCCCTGCCAGGCCTCACGCCCCAACCCACGATGCGCTCCGGAGAGAGCCTGGGAGTCCTCCAATCGTCCCTGGTCCCGGCTTCACCTGGATTTCGCAGGGCCGTTCCAGGGGCAGATTTTCTTTATACTAGTCGATGCCTTCAGCAAATGGCTAGAGGTCGTCCCGGTATCGTCCACCTCCTCAAAATCTGCCATCAAGGCCATGTGGCGGATCTTCAGCGCTCAGGGCCTCCCGGACACGCTAGTCACCGACAACGGCGCCGCTTTTACCTCCCGGGAGTTCCAGGACTTCACTGCTTACTACGGCATCCAGCACGTGCGTTCCGCGCCGTTCCACCCCGCCACGAACGGGCAAGCCGAGTGGATGATCCGCACTGCAAAGGAAGCACTACAGCGGATCAACTCCTCGGACTGGGAGTACAAACTGGCTTCATTCCTGTTTGGGCAGTGCATAACCCCACACGCCACCACCGGACACAGCCCGGCAGAACTGCTCCTGGGTCACCACCTCACATCACGCTTGGACAGGCTACACCCGGATCGGGCCCTGGAGTGCAAGCTGGACAGAGGACCAGGAAGCAAGCAGAGGGTTCTTCCCAGAGGATCCCGTCTACGCCAGAAGCTACACCTTGGGCCTGCCATGGATCCCGGCCAGGGTGGTAAGGGTCAGGGGACCCTGCTCGTATGAGGTCTCCTGCGAGGACAGCACCGTGCTACACTGCCACGGGAGCCGGACGACTACGAGGATCCCAAACCAACCGAGGTAATAGACCCACTGCCTCCACAAACGCTGCAGCCAGGTGCACAGCTCGGCTGGTGCACCCATCACCCCATCTCCAGATGCCCCGACCGTCATGGGGAATACATCACCAGCCTCTCAATGGTCACTGACACCGGTAAGGTCCCCGACCAGCACCCAGGCACCAGCATCTTCACCCGTTCTGGCTATCCGGCGCTCAACAAGGGTTCAGAAGCCTCCCACTTATCTAAAGGACTTTGTCTGTGGGTACCTTGAGGACCAAGGGGGAAGGGGTGTAGTGTATCCACGGAGAAACATGGACTCGGGGCAACCATGTGCTCGGACCGGTTCGGACCAGTCTGCCACGTGGTCAGGCAAAGGGCCTGAGCTTCATTCCTTTAGACAATAGATTGTAGGCTCCTCGCATTCTTCCAATCAAGGAGCCCGGGGTAACTCAATTAACTGTAAATAGTAAATCACGGGTGTTGTGTGTTTTTGGGGTGTGGGTTCACTTGGGAATAAAAGCCGGCCTGTGAACTGGTTTAGTTGTCTTGTTCCTGTTCTAATAAAGTATGTGAGAGCTGAGATCACTCATCAGTCTCAGTACTTTTCAGCTGGCCTACCTTTGAGACTTATCTGGAAACTTCAACTGGTTCAGAATGTGGCAGAGCGAGTCCTGACGAGAATGCCACGGACAGCACATATTCAACCTGTGCTGTGCCAGCTACACTGGCTTCCAGTGGAGTACCAGGTCAGGTTCAAGGTTTTGGTATTGACCTTTAAGGCCTTAGTGGTCTGGGACCAACATACCTGTGGGACCGCCTTCTCTGCTATGTCCCTGGAAGAGCCTTGTGCTCCACTGATAACTTGCTGATGATCCCTGGCCCTAAGAATGTCTGGCTGTCCTCAACCTTGGAACTCTCTGCCAAATGACATCAGGGTCCTGTGGGACCTCGTGCAATTCCACAGGGCCTGTAAGGCAGAGATGTTCCACCAGGCCTTTGGTTGAGGACAGCAACAGTTGGTTACACTGGCTGGCACCCTTCCCCTTTTTCTCTCCTACACACACACACACACACACACACACACACACACACACACACACACACACACACATATAAATTATGCATACATACATACATACATACATCTCCCTATATAATAATTTCATTTTCGTCCAGCAAGGTTCAATGTGCTCCAAAAGCAATTTGGCGCCAGATCTCCCACTCCGAACGTCTGCCAATCCCCTGGCACCATTGGGTGGCTGTGTGGCCTGCGTCCTGCCCTCAGTCTGGAGGGAGCCACTGAAAGGGATGCACACCTCCTTGATGCCAGAGAACTGGTTGGCTCCGGACCCAGCTGCACCATGCAGCCTGTCTCACCGAGGTCAAGCAGCAGCGCCAGGCACTCAGGCTCCACACTGTACAGCTGCACCTGCTCCGTCAGCACCTCCCGCAGAGCCCGCCGAACATGGCACAAAAGTCACCTGAAGCTGTCTCCAGCACACCCTGGTGAGCCCCAAACTCCTGCCTGCTGCCGGCCACCAGCGCCATGTCCAGCAGGCACCGCTTCACCTGCAAGGCAGCCAAGCCTGCTTGGAGGGGGTGGCGGCGGTGGCAGGAGCTCCACACACCTGTTGGGTGGCGGCCTCTTCCTGGAGCCCGTTGTCTTGCTTAGTAGTGGACAGGGCTATTTTCCCAGCCCTCCCAGTTATTATTGGCCCCTCCCCTCCCACTGAGGCCTCCCACCTTGCCATGTGGCCGGCTCCCATGGCTGCTAGCATCCTTCCCACCTGCTCACTCTCCAGCCCTGCCTCCCCGCCTCCCACACCTGCTGCTGCCTCCAATCTGAGCCCCTACCATTCTGGCTGTGGTCTGGGTCACCCGTGTCCCAAGTTGCTGCCCGAATGCTGCCAGGGAGCTCTGCCCTGCCTGCCCAGGTCGGGGCCTCCAATCCTGCCTGTTGCGGATCTCTCCAGGTGGCTTGCCACCACTCCGTAGGGGTTCGCCGCACCTCCTTCTCCTCTCTCCCTGCTCCCTGTGAGTGCTGGTGTGCAGTGGCAGTGGTGGGGCCTTGATCTGGGGGGTGAGCTGTGGGGGGGTGGCAGCGTAGCCTTCATCTGGGGATGGGAGAACCTCCCTCCCCCATCTCTTTGCCTTCCCTCTTTCCTTCCCTCCTTCTCTCTCTCTTTCCTTCCTTCTCTTTCTCTTTCCTTCCCTCTTTCCTTCTTTCTTTCCTTCTCTCTCTCTCCTTTCTTTCCTTCTCTCTCTCTCATTCTTTTTCTCTCTCTCTCCTTCTCTCCTTCCCTCTTCTTCTCTCCTTCTTTCCTTCTTTCTTTCTTCGCAGATCTGTGAGTTTCCCCCCCCATAGCTACCAATTCAAAACAGTCCAGTGACACCTTTAAGACCAAGGTTTTTTCAGGTGCAATCTCTCCCTCCTCTGTGAGAGCAGATCTGCATGTGTGTGTGTCCCCCAATAGCTAGCAATCCAAAAACAGCCCTGGTAGTGGAGCACAGGAAAATGAAATACAGAAAGTGAGACCTGACCTATGAGACTCACTTTAATACCAATTCCTTTCCTGAACAATCAGGCTTCACATCTATTCTCCACTGCCCCCTTCTCCAATGAGAACCTGAAGCTGTCTTAATAGTGTTGGATCACAGGATTACCTTGCCCTGCACCATCTAATCCTACTGGTGGCAGATTCCCCACTACAGTTCAAACATGATTTATCAATACGTCTCATTCTCAGCAAGGCCACATCCATGTATAAAATCCAGAGACTGGAGCTGTGAACCTACAGGACAATTATTTCCACAGACCAGGCATGTAGGACAATCATAACAGGAATCATTATGGCGTATCACAGTTTGGGATGCCCTCCGATGTGTTAAAGCTCCCTGCAAATGGAAACCTTAGCCCACCAACCACCTAACCTATCTTAAGGTGGTTGTGAGGATAAAATGCAGAAGAAGAGAACAAGGTAAGTGGCTTTGAGATGACAGAGTCAATACTGTCTTCGCTTAGACATCATGCAACCTTTTTGTGAATTAGCCTTCTACTTGCATTCAGGTTTTTTTTAGAAGAGATGTTCAAAGCTGGAATCCATTCCTGTGATCTGAGTGCTGCAGTCCATTCTACTGCCACATTCCTTAGTATAATTTCTTTTTTATAAAAACTGTGTCCTGTCATTGCAGTCCCAAAGCACTGATTGTGTTCTTAGGCCATGTCTTTCCACTTGCGGGCCCGTCACTCCAGTCTCAGAACACTCATGCATCCCTATGCATGTTTGGTGTAGTGGTTCAGTTTGCTGTCGTGGTCAACAGCATGGACTCTAATCTGGGAGAAATGACTTTGATTCCCCACTCCTCCACATGCAGCCATCTGGGTGACCTTGGGTCAGTCACGTTCTCACAGAGCTGCTCTCTCAGGGGCAGTTCTCAAGATAGCTTTCTCAGCCCCACCTACCTCACAGGGTGTCTGTTGAGGGGAAGGGAGGGGAGGGGAAGGAAAAGGAGATTGTAAGCCACTCTGAGACAGTGAATGAAGGATGGGGTATAAGTCCAAACTCTACTTTTTCTCTTCTTCTATGCTATATCCAGGGAACATCACTCCACTCTGGGGCCTGTGGTTGTACCAGCAGAACACTTCTTCTACTCTCAACAGCTATCATTCCACTCTGGGGGCTGTCATTCCAATCCTACAGCATTGATTCTCTTCCAAGGGACTGTCATTCCACTTTAGGAGCCATCATTCCAGGCCCTGAGTCTCATCCTCCAGACTGTCATTTCATTGCAGGGCAGGGGGTCTAATTGCACTTGCAGAACACTTCTGCTACTCCCAGCCTCCCAGGGGGCATCATTCCACTTTGATGGCTGTCCTTCAGTCAAGCTCGGACCAGAGGCCTTCATTCAGAATACATTCTGCATTTTAATTTCATCTTTTGTGTACTGCTGTAATATATTTCAATGCAACCCCTGCAAGTCAATTGCCATTCCTGGTCCTAATTATATTCAATGGCTATTCCAGAATCTCCCATTGTTCCCAATGGCCAATCCTGTCATTCCTTTTACTATATTGCCCCCCCCCTCACGTTGTCTGCAATGGAAGCTGTTCTATTCCTCTTAGGGGCTGGCAGTAGGCATGCTACAGCAGACAAGTACTCTGCACATGCTCAAAAGCACTCTAATCTACATTATCTCTATATAATAATTCTCTTAGCATATTGGCTATTTCCAGCTCTCCCATTGGCTGTGCAGTATGCTTCCATCAGCCATTGGGCCGCCAGCCACCACTCAGGAGTACTTGCATGCCATGGGCCATGTGCTGGCCCTGCTCCTATTCCCCGCCCACTCCCAATTCAGCCACTGTTGCCTGTCAGAATTACTGGCAGACAGCTCTCTCTCCCTTGATGAAGACACTTCTGCTGTTTTGCTCCTCTGTGGAACTAACTTTTCTCTCAGTAGCTGTTGGTAGGTAACCAGGCTTCATTCACTGCAACCCCCTCCCTGCTGCCAGCTTGCCCACTTTCGTGTCAGAATACACTGAAAACGGCTCTCCATCCTGCTTGCCTCCATCATGGCTGGCTGGCTCATGAGGTGCGCTAGGGCCCATCAAACCATTCTCTTCAAACCCCTGCTGTGTGGCTGACTTTCCCTTGGGTTCCCAATCTCCAGGTGGGACCTGGAGATCGCCTACTGTTACAATTGATCTCCAGATGACAGAAATCAGTTCCCCTGGAGAAAACGATGGACTCTGTGTCATTATATCCTGCTTAGATTGCCACAGTGAATTGACACTGAGTGCCCAAAGCCAGGGCACTCTCCCAGACCCTCTTTATAGAGCTTGTTGTATTTATTTCCACAACGGGCCTTATTCCTAGTACATACATATTTCCATACTTGCATGCGTAACTATGTTGTACTAATTTTTCAGAGTTCAAAACAAGATATAGCTAATTACATAATTACTGATTATTTGTTTGCCTGATTCCCAACTGCTGGGATCAAAATAGCTTCTTTCATGAGTGAAAGGGGTCCCCAATTTCCATCAACTGCGCCATCCAGTCACAGAACCCATGCCACATCCTGTGTTGTTTAGCATGGTCCCCTAGCCAACAGGAGCAGCTGCTTGGAGGTCAATAGGATTGCTGGAAGAAAGGGAAAAGTACTTCCCCATGAGTAGAATTCTGCTTGTGGTTCTTAGGATCCAAGCCAATATAATTTCATTCATCACTTTATGTAACTAGACAGTGAGTCAATGGCTAGTTAATTCAGCCCAGGATTCTCTTCTCTGTCTAGAAGGAACACGCCAAGGCCTCAGATGGTGTTTCCCCCTGTAACACAAGGCACTTTAACTAGAGGTGCTGGGACTGGAGGTTGAACTTCAGTATTTGACTCAATTATGGGTATTGTTTGTGAATTAAAGGAATAATGGAGCAGCAGTGAACTAAGCTGGCAAAAATAGCCACAGCTTTACGCCTAACAAAAACACTTTGTTGCCAGGAAGGCAGGGACTTAAATGGGATTTGTTAAAATATTAGGGCAAAATTGCCAAGATATGCTTGGGGAATCATCACCATCCCCCTACTGTAGTCAGAGTGAGGTTTCAAGTCATGATGCCTGAGATTTCTCTCTGCAATGCCTTGGGTCTGAATAGAGAATGGGTGATTGGAGCACCTCCCCTTTGTAGTGAAATAGGTCCTGTAGGCATCATTCTACCACAGGGGATGTGGAATTTTTACTCAGCCGGCTCAGCTCTCAGGCTGCTAACCTTAATGAAAAGTTCACCTCTCTGGTTTTATTCCACCAACACCATTCTGGTTTTATTCCACTGCCACCAACAGGTTGTTAGCCTTATGCTTGTCTAATGTCACCCAGACATTCTGGCCGAGGACAGACTGGAAGTTTGAAGCGTGAGGGAGTCGTGGCAAAAAGATCCCACACAAACTGTTCTGGGTTTTCCCAGTCACACTGCGCCGACTGATGCGGGAGCATACCGGGGAGGATATGCAAGAGAGCATTCGCACTGTTGGCCTGCCCCTGTGGAGGCACGGCTGTAACCGGCTTTTTTGTGTAATTCAGTTATATGTGTTTATGCGCTCATGTGCATAAACGCTCATGTGCATAACTGCATCCCTTACTGGATGTTTGCATTCACACATCCCTGAGGTGGAGTGAATGCACTCTCCAGGGTTTGCTACCACTTTCACCTGGTACTTTTTAAACTCAGGAGGGAAGCGTTACAAGACAGGTTGAGTACGGCTGGGGAACGCCTGACAGATGTGCCTGTGTGAACCGGCCCTTTAATCCGTTTGTGAAACATTTCTGAAACATGCCTATCTTGGGCCAAACTGCCAATCTGAACTCGACCTCTGTTTCTGTCACCAAAGACTTTTCTTCAAATTAAGAATTCCTCTCCTATTCCAAACTGTTATGGACAGATCCTGTTAGTCAGCTGTGTTGGTCTGAAGCAGTAGAACAGATTTGGAGTCTTAAAGGTGCCACTGGACTCTAAATTTGTTCTATGGTCTTAAAAAATGCCACTGGATTCTAAATTTGTTCTGCTATGGACAGAGGAAACTTTGGAAAACTCACTTATTTAAGACATTCAGATTCAGTGAGGAAACTCTTTTCCTTCTCTATACATGTTTACTTCCTTATCCCACAATTTTGTTGGTCTCCTGCCTCCCTAAGGTCTGAATCACCTCTTTTTTCCAAAAGAATTCCTAAATCATCTGCTATCATTCTCCTTGATAGCCAGCTAGACCCTTTCCAATGGACCTAATAAAAAAAATCACCAGCTAGCTGTTCATGTGCTTCTCCTGAGATTTTCAGGCAAGGAATATTTGTTCTTCTGGCTAACTCCATCTACACATGAATTAACATCCTGCTACTTTTGAAGACTGAAATTCAAAAGGATAAACTTGTTCTGCAAAGATGGTTTTATTTTATCCTGCTAGTATTGCTAGAGGGTAAATTCAATATTTATTTATTTATTTAGAATATTTCTATGCTGCATCTTCAGAGAGCTGCTCAAGATGGCTTTTACTAGAAAACCACAGTATTTTCCATCCAAACTTTTATTTGTAATGGATATTGGTGCTGGAGGGGCAGCAGTGTGAGGGCTTCTTGTGTCCTGGCCCCACTGCTGGACCTCCTGATGGCACCTGGTATTTTTGGCCGCTGTGTGACAGAGTGTTGGACTAGATGGGCCATTGGCCTGATTCAACACTGGCTTCTCTTATGTTCTTATATCTGAGGAGAAATGTCACTTCTTCATACTCTATCTTCAGATATCTCAGGGTACTTAATAAATCCATATTAGATCACTCAACAGTCCCCAGAACATGGCCTGTTTAAATGCCCAGTCAACTATAACAACATGAAGCAGACCAAAAGGGTCTCTCCCTTAGTGAATTTGGGAGAAGTCCTACCAAAATTACTGCTTAGCCCTATGGCAACCAGCTAATCCTACATTGTGTACTGAAATGTGGGTAGGCACTTCAGGGTAGTTCCACAGGGGTGAAAACATCACTGGGGCATTGTGTAGCTCAAACAACTATCTACCTAGACTGCCCACTGGACACATTGCCAACCTCCAGGTGGGACCTGGAGATCTCCTAGAATTGCAACTTAGCTCCGGATGACAGAGAACTGTCACCCTGGAGAAAATGGCTACTTTGGAGGGTGGACTCTACGTCACTATAGCCAGCTGAGGCCTCCCCCCCCAAAGCTTACCCTCCTCAGACTCCACCACAAAATCTCCAGGAATTTACCAGCCTAGAGCTGGCAACTCTATTTGCCCTGTCTGGTATCTTTATTCCCTATGAAGGATTAGAGGGCAAACACCTTCCACACACCACACCTTGTGGGTAGAAAGTGGCATTGCTGCTCTTAGCTACTCCCTTCCCAATTAGCAGATCACTAGAGTGGCCAAAGACAAATAATTTGGTGTCAAAACTATTTACCCTTTCCATAAAATTAGACTGGAACCCCAACTTCAAAGTCCACTCCTGTTGAACAGCCAGTAATGCTAACAGTTCTTATTAATACTACTTAGTTTGATATTCATGCCCAAGTACTTTTGTTAATCCTTATTCTATTGCCCTATATTGCAGTGTTACTTTGCTTTATAGTTAATATTTCTCTCTCACCTACCTGCCCCACTCAACATTGCCTCATAAAGTTTCAGAGAAATGTCAAAAGGACATTTTAAACTTCTATTCTTTCAACAACCATCACAGCACCCTGCATAAAACCTCTGGCTCAGTTCTAAGGGACAGTTAAGACACTAAAGTCATATTGGAATTTAACTTTCTCTGGCAAAGCTTATAGGGGGATTTTTATTCTTCTGGAGTCAATACATTTTAAATGCTGCAGCTCCTCAAAGTTAAAAAGTAGAATTGCTATCTTAAGATTGCAGGTTCATTTTGAGCACTTTTCATCTCTGCATTATAACTAAATATCATTTTATTATTGGCTATTCTTTCCTCTTATCTTACAATTTCTTTGAACATGAATATATGCTATGCCATATATATCATTTTATTCCACTCCTTCCTATGGGAAGGGCTTTTCCACTGTACACATTAATATTTGACAAATTCTGAGTTTCACTGTAGATGTGGGAAGAGTTTCCTGATAGGTGCTGCTACATAATGAGATGGTAATGAGATCTGGAAACATATATTTTCTTAACAATCTTTAATGGTTGGGTAAACAGATGATAATATACAGAGTATTCATGTTGGTCACAAAGACTGAAGAAGAAGGGAAAATGGCAGCACAATGAGTGTCTTCGCTCATTTACAGATCCCAAATTATTCCAAAGAAGGCTTACCTAATAATATCACTCGCTATCTGTACTGTTGTCTTTGTAATGTCAGGAATGCAATGGGAACACTTACAGGAAAGGTGTAAATGAAAGAATGTGTTTGAAATAAAGAACCAAGATGGCGACATGCAGGGAGCCCGTAGTAGGAGTCCCTGCAAGGAATATCGTCTAGAATATCGCTTAGAAATAGCTCAGAGGCTTATAACCGCATTTGAGAACTGAGAATTTACAACTGCTTCTGAGGAATTTACAACTGCCTCTGAGGAATTTACAACTGCTTCTGAGGAAGGCTGAGAATTCAACAACGGGCTCTGAGAATGGCCACTAAGAACAGCTTCAAAGGACGCTACACCAGCAGTCAGCCTGCTGAAAAACGCTACATCAGCTACCAGCCCGTTAAGGAACGCCACGCCAGCAAAGAACATTACACCAGCTGCCAGCCCGTTTAAAGAATGCTATATCAGCAATCAGCAACTAGTTTGCTAGAGAATGCTGGGTGGTTTAACGCCAGGGAAGACCTGCCGTGGGAGTGTCCTGGCGGTCAACGGCAAGGTGGCCAGTGAAGTGGAAAGGATACCCAGTGGCCTAGTGCTGGGAGGGCTGAGGTGCGACTCCCCGGTCATGCGTGGAGCCCTGGCCGAGAAGGAGGGTGCTGGCTGTGAAGTCGGGAGCTGTGCCTTGCCGGAGGTCCTTTGGAGCTGGGGCTGGGTGGAGGCTGTGGTAGCCCGGCCGGTGACGCTGATTGCGCTGGCAGCTGGGGCGGCTTCAGCAGGCGTGGCCCCGGTACTTGCTCCGAGGGGCCGGCTGGAGGCAGGACGACCTACCATGGGAGAACGGCTGGTGCCAGGACAATCGGAGGGCTGTGAGTTCCTGGGCAGAGGCGCTTCTCCCTGCAGTGGATTTCGCAGCGGCGGGGCCTGCTGGGTGACCGTGGAGCTGGTGCTGTCGCTGCTGGGCCCCGGCTGGTGAGCCATGGCAGTTGGACTTGAAACTATTGCTTCTGCTTTCCCTCAACATGAGCTGTGTGGCAACAGGGCTCGCCGGATGATCGCGGGCGCTGCGGGCCCTGGCTGGTGGGCCATAACATCTGGCCCACAGTGCCTGACCCTGTGCATCCCCCTGCCCGATTGAAAGCTCCCGGACCTGTCATCAGGTTCTGGTGTGAGGCTGGACTGGGGAGCAGGACGTTTCCTGGGAGAGTGGCCTCCCCCTGGGATGGAATTTTGGTTCCTGGGGGTGATTGTGGGACAGCCCTCAAGCATTAGCAGTGGTGAGACAGTTGTTGCTGAGGCTGTGGTGAGGTAGTGAGAGAATCCCCCAAGGGGCAACAGTTGTGTGAATGTGGATGGTTGAGTGTGGTCTGTTTGCTGAATCTGGTGAAGTGCTGTTTGAGCGATGAATGGGGGGGTGTGTGACTGCTAAGGTGTAAGACTGCACTTAGTGTATGGAGAAGTTGTTATTATGCAGTCATTATTTGTAATAGTGTAGTAGATTTGTAGTCATCATTTGTTTAGTACAGTGCTCAGTTGTTTTGTAGCAGCAGAATTAGTGTTATTAGTGTACTGTTGCCTTGGGGAGTGGACCTTGATGTCCCTGTCACTCTCCCACTGGTGGACTGAAGCATGGTGGACACCATTAGGGTTACATATGGCAGGTCAGCAAATTCCAGTGCTCTTGGGATGGGGAAAGTTCAGCAGTGGGCCGAGGTAGGGTTTTAAGGGAAGGACGCAGAGAAACAGAGCGGCTCGGCGCCCTTCCAGCCAACGGCCCATCCCAACGGTGGCGGGCAGTGGGGCCAGAATGAACTCTCCTCCATCACTGGTGTTGTGCAATGCCAGGTATATTAACAATAAAACCTCAATCCTTAGGGATTTCGTACAAGATCAACGAGTGGACCTAGCATGTCTGACCGAGACCTGAGTGCGGGAGGGCGAAACGGTAGCTCTCGCTCAACTTGCCCTTCTTGGGTTCTCAGTCCTCCACCAGTCACGGACTAGGGGGTGGGGGGGAGGAGTGGCCATTTTCATTCGGGAGGCTTACTCCTTCAGGGCGCTTCCATCTGTGGAGATCGTGGGCATAGAGTGTGTCGGCCTGATGCTGGAGGCTGAGTAGAGTTTGGCGATCTGGTTGGTGTACCAGCCGCCTAATGCACCGGCCGGTAGCCTGCTGTCCCTGCTCGAGGCCATATCAGGCTGGGCGCTGGAGCACCCTAGGCTGGTTGTCTTGGGTGACTTCAACATACATGCCGAGGACGCGGCCTCGGGCCAGGCTACGGACCTAGTGTCATCCATGGTGGCACTGGGACTCTCTCAATTCATCTCAGCTCCCACGCATCGGGCTGGTCACACGCTCAATTTGATCTTTGCAGCGGGGGTGATGGTGGACCGGATTGCCATAGAGGCAGTTCCATGGTCGGACCACCTGGCCCTGAAGGCCCGACTGAATATCCCACCCCAACCCTGTTTAGGCGGCGAGCAGATTTTCGCTTGCCCGCGGCATCAGATGGACCCTAGGCAGCTCCAGATGGCCCTGCGGGATCCAAGGCCCCCTGGTGGCTCATTGGATGAGCTGGTGGAGGACTGGCATGTCCGGCTCTCTGCAGCCATCAACAAGATCGCTCCCAGGTGCCCTCTCCGCACTCATGTTAGGCGAGCGCCCTGGTATACCCAGGAGCTGCATGAGCTGAAGTGAGAACTGAGATGGCTAGAGAGACGGTGGCGTCAAGCCTGCGATGAGGCATCAAGAACATCCTATAGGACGCTTATGAGGGCCTATGATATGGCAGTCAAAACGGCAAAGAGAGACTACTTTGCGGGTACGATTGCATCTGCTAGCTCACGCCTAGCCCAATTATTTAGTACAATTCGGTCTCTGACGGCTCTGCCACAGGGCAGGCAAAATGCTAGGGAATTGGACATTGGCTGTGAGGCTTTTGCGAGCTATTTTGCAGATAAAGTCTTGACACTCCGCCGTGACCTCCCCGCCACAATTGAAACAGTTAGTGAACTTGAGGCCCCTTGCTCGTCTTTGGGGCCGGGTTTAGAGTGTTTTGACCTGCTCAGTCTGGAGGAAGTTGACAGATCGCTTGCATCTGTGCGTCCAACCACTTGCGACCTTGATCCGTGCCCATCATGGCTCATTAAAGCAGGCCATGAGGGGTTTTGAGGTGCCCTGCGGGAGATTATCAACACGTCCCTCCTGGAGGGACGGTTCCCCGAGGCGTTCAAGGATGCGATGGTCTGCCCTCTCTTGAAAAAGCGATTGGCTATCGGCCGGTGTCCAATTTGCCCTATTTCAGCAAACTTATTGAGAGGGTGGTGGCGTTGCAGCTGCAGAGCTTTCTGGATGATGCTTCCGTCCTAGATCCCTATCAGTCCGGCATTCGCCTGGGTCACGGGACGGAGACGGTACTGGTTGCCCTGACCGACGATCTCCATAGGCATCTGGACCGGGGTGGTGTGGCAGCTCTGGTGTTGTTGGACCTGTCGGCAGCGTTCAACATGGTCGACCACCAGCTGCTGGCCCACCGCCTCGCTGACGTGGGGATTCAGGGGCCTGCCCTTCAATGGCTTGCCTCTTTTCTCCAAGGTCGGGGACAGAGGGTGGTGATTGGGGATCAGCGGTCCCGGAGACACCCCCTTGAGTGTGGGGTGCCTCAGGGAGCGGTGCTGTCCTCGATGTTGTTTAACATCTACATGCACCCCTTTGCCCAGATTGCCCGGAGTTATGGGCTTGGGTGTCATCAATATGCAGATGATACCCAGCTCTATCTGATGTTGGGGGGCCGGTCGGACTCCACCCCGGATGACTTGCACCGGCCGTTACAGGCTGTGGCTGGGTGGCTCAGACTGAGCTGGCTGAAACTAAACCCGGCAAAGATGGAGGTCCTGGGCCTGAGTCGGATCGGCTCGGGGCTGGGGCTCCCTCTCCCGACCTTCGACGGGGTACCTCTGGTGCCAGCATCAGAGGTTAGGAGCTTGGGAGTGCTCCTGGACTTCTCTCTAACGATGGAGGCCCAGGTAGCAGCCACTGCCAGGTTGGCCTTTTTGCACCTGAGGCAGGCACGGCAGCTGGCCCCCTTCCTTGGCCGTGATGACCTGGCCAAGGTGATCCATGCAACGGTCACCTCAAGGCTAGACTACTGTAACGCTCTCTACTTAGGGTTGCCTTTGTCACAAATCCGGAAGCTGCAGCTAGTGCAGAATGCTGCGGCCAGGCTGGGTCTCTCGAAGAGGGATCATATTCAGTCTGTGCTGAAAGTGCTGCACTGGCTGCCAATAGCGTACTGGACTCGCTTCAAAGTGCTGGTGATTACCTTTAAAGCCCTGTATGGCCAGAGTCTGGGTTACCTGAGGGACTGCCTTTCCCCACATGTTCCCCCAAGGGTACTTCGGTCTGGGGGTTGACATCTCCTGGAGATTCCAGGCCCCAGAGAGGCGAGACTGGCTGCCACAAGGGCTAGGGTTTTTTCAGTGGCGGCTCCTACCTGGTGGAAGGAGCTCCCGGAGGAGATCCGGGCCCTGCGGGACCTCATTCAGTTCCGCAGGGCCTGTAAGACGGAGCTCTTCCGCCAGGCTTTTGAGTAGGAGCCACCACCGCCATTACACCACCGCTATTTTACTGCCGCCATCCCAACATGGATAACCCTGTGCGATTGCACCACTGCCATATTTTGGCGCTGGGCAACCCTGGTGGAGAGGGGACAGGCTAGCAGCATGCAGCCAGGACTGCCCCATCTTGGTTTTATCTGTTGTATAAGTCGCTGTTGTTGTGATATGTGTGATTTTATGCTTTTATTTGTTTGATACTGTTTTTATATTGTTTAAATTGGCATTATGCCCTATTGTTAGCCACCCTGAGCCTTCGGGAAGGGTGGGATACAAATAGAAAAATAAATAAATAAATAAATAAATAAATAAATAAATAAATAAAATAAATAAAATAAATTTTGGAAAGCACAGTGGTGCTTTTCTTGGATGGATGGCCCCTTTGATGATTCACACCACCATCTTCTATTGAACTCAAACACACACACACCAAAGCCCCAAACCCTGCTCTGGTTTGGCTCCACATAACTTGCTCTAAGGACTTACGGATAGGCACTCAGACTTGAATGCAATAAGGTTTCCAACCTCCAGGTGGGGCCTGGAGATCTCCCAGAATTACAAGTGTTCACCAGACTAGAGAGATCACTTCCCCTGGAGAAAATGGCTACTTCAGAGGACAGACTCTATGGCATTATACCTGATTAATGTCCCTCTCCCACTTTCCCTGGGCTCCATCCCCCAAATCTCTAGGGATTCCCCAACATGGATTTGGCAACCCTAACGAGTATGTGCAGACACACTTTTCCTTCGCAACTACAGCCTGCCTAGCATGCAGGGGAAGGGCGGCTTTTTTTTTTTTTTTGCTTCACGCAGATGGGAAGAGAAGCTGGGGAGGCTCCCCTCTACAGAGATTGACTCCCCCCCTTTGCTGAGCCCAGTTAAAAGAGAAGGCAAAATTGTTATCACCAATTCATTACCACCATTTTACAGAGATTTTAAAATGCTGTGACACCCCAATCCACTGTGGGCTTGCGGTGCAGAACTCTTCCCCCCCACACACACACTGTACAAGTGTTTTCAAGGTCCAAAACAGCTGCATGGACACCTGCACACACTATAAAATGGTCACGGGAGTCCACTTGTGAAAGGCAGAATGCAGAGGCTGCTGCTGCCACCCCTCCCCCTCTGATTCCAGCCACCTTTGAACACTCCCCACCCAGACTAAAACAGAGCCCTTCCCCCAAAGTTTCTACCTCAAAGTGCTGTAGTGCTGCAGATCAGAGGAATCCATGAATGGCAGGAGCTAGCAAGCTAAGGTGGGAAAAGGACTGTGTCACATGCTTCAGAGCACAGCCGGATCAACTACTTTGTGCAGGAGGAGGAAAGAGACTCTCTCTTATTGGCAAAGCCTGGGCGGGAGGGAGGAGGAGGGAAGGAGAATCTTTCCCTCATTGGCTAAGCCTGGAAAGGAGATGGGAGGAGAGAAGAGAATCTCTCCCTCATTGGCAAAACCTGGGAGGGAGGAGGGAAGGAAATGCCCTCTTTCACTGCCCCTAGTGCTGATTGGAGGGGCATGACAAATGATTGGTGGCCACACCTCTTTGAAATCGAAAGTAACAAATAAATAATATATTTGTGCATCACCATGGCTACAGGCCTGGTTTGCAGGTACTGATGACCATTTGCAATCCAAATAGAGGAGTCTGAGATACTTTTTAAAAATCACTATAGTATTATAAGTGCTAGTACTTCTAAGTTTTTTTACTTTTTCTAGTTTCATTGTGGCAAAAGTAAAAATAAAAATAACCAGTCAGGATTTTGCTGTAAACCATTTAATGAACCAGACTAGAAGATACACATACACGGCATTATTTTTACAATGCATTATTTTAAATTATGGCTCTCTTAAAAATACCTGTCATTTGCAGTATATCGCCATGCTAAAATTACAAATCTCAGCACTTTTTATCTGGAAGTAAATTCCAATGCAGTGTGGATCTTCTTTCTGCATAGACATATTTTGGATTAGTATAGTATAGAGTACAAGCCAGCCAAACATGCACACTTAAACATACACTGTTGATTTCAATAGGAAATGTGCACTCATCAAATTTTCAAGATGCCAAATTGTTTCAACAAACAAGAATTATCACAAACATAGACTTTTATTAGAACACAAAGGGTCCAATAGAGAACCAGAGTAAATTAACTCTATAGCATTAATAATTTTTGGCCACTGTGATTTAGCACAGTTTATTACCTGATTCATTTTATACACAATCATTCCCATATAGAAAAGTTTGGTGCCTCACATATACACTGCCACACATGTTTATTTTACTGCACATATACCTGGTAGAAAGCCAACATGATAGTATACACAGGGAGTACAAGCAATTTTCTACACAGAACCAGGGTTTGTGTAGGCAATCCTGTCCTATTATATAATTGAATAGCGGTCTGGCAAGATTCTATGCTTGGAAAAATCAGTTCGCTCCCTGATATGTCACTCAGAAGCTGTCCCTATCCACTAGCTGCATTGCCTGAGTTCTCTCCCACTCCCTGCAACCTAGGCCACTCTTCTCTGATTGGGCCAGCATTTCAAGCTCATTTGCATATGGAAGCTGATTGGACTTCACTCCATTTCGCACCTCAAACTCCCCTCCGCAAGACAGTTGGAATTATCAGTTGCTTATGCAACCTGCTTTATTCTGAGGTGAAATATGCTGTGCAGCTGACTTTCCCCTAGGGTTGCCAGCCTCCAGGTGGGACCTGGAGATCTCCTGCTGTTACAATTGATCTCCAGATGACAGAGATCAGTTCCCCGGGAGAAAATGGCTGCTTTGGAGGGTAGACACTATGGCATTGTACCCTGCTGAGTACTTCTGCCCCCCCCCCCCAATGCTGCTTTCCACAGGATCCACCCCCAAATCTCCAGGTATTTCCCTACTTAGAGCTGGCAACCCTACTTTCCCCTCAGTGCCTGTTGGTAGGCAACCAAGTTTGGTCCTGTCACCTGTTTTGGCCTTTGGGAGAAAACTCATTGGGGCCAGTCCTGGTAGGGTTGCCAACTCCAGATGGGAAATTCCTGGAGATTTGAGGGATGGAGCCTGAAGAGGGTGAGGTTTCAGGAGGGATGGGACCTCAGGCAGGTACAATGCCATAGACTCCATCCATCAAACTAGTCATTCCATCCTGGGGAACCATTGTTGCCAATCTCCAGGTGGGGGCTGGAGATCAATCTGAATTACAACTGCTCTCCAGGAGGGAGGGGGGAGAAGATGGAAAGCTGAAGTCAGGGGGCAGATAATGGTAGGTTGACAATTGGCTGGGAGGGAGATAGTGTTGCCAACTCCAGGTTGGGAAATTCCTGGAGATTTGAGGGGTGGAGCCTGGAGATGGTGAGGTTTGAGGAGGGGTGGGGTCTCAGACAGCTACAGTGCCATAGACTCCACCAAACCAGCGAGTCCCTCATGGGGAACCATTGTTGCCAATCTCCAGGTGAGGGCTGGAGACCACTCAGAATTACCACTGCTCTGCAGGAGGAAGGGCAGAAGTCAGCTGAAGTCAGAGGAGCAGATAACGGTAGGTTGATGGTTAGCTGGGAAGGAGATGGGGTTGCCAACTCAAGGTTGGCAAATTTTGGGGATATGAGGGGTGGAGCCTGGAGAGAGTGGGGTTTAAGGAGAGGTTGGACCTCAGGCAGGTAGAATGCCATAGACTCAACCCTCCAAACCAGCCATTTCCTCCTGGTTAACAATTGTTGCCAATCTCCAGGTGAGGGTTGGAGATCACTCAAAACTACAACTGCTCTTCAGGCAGCAGAGATTAGTTCCTCTGGAGAAAATGGTGGTCTCTGTCATTATACCCTGCTGAGGTCACCACAGCAAATTCACACTGTGTGCCCAAAGCCAGGGCACTCTCCCAGAGCCTCTTTCTAGAGCCTGTTGTATTTATTTCCACAACGGGCCTTACTTCTAGTAGGTTAATAATATTCAATACTTATTGTTTCTCTCCATCCTTCCCTCTCTGATCATACCAGTCATAGAAGCATTGCCATATATTGACTTTCGGTTTCGGCGGAGCGAATGGCAGCCACCTCTCGGGACGCTCCCGGAGATGGTTAGCCCACGAGCAGTTTGGGGGGGTCTTCGCTTATGCAAAAGATCCTAGTGAGCCTTAGGCAAAGGCTCCGAACCGGGGGAGCTTGGGGAGTAGCCTCTTTGCCGGCAAACAGCTGGGAAATTGAGGCTTTCTCCCCGCCCCAATCGGCCCTGCTGCGTAGTGCCCGTAATGGGAATTAGCAACGCCACCGACTTCCAGGAGTGAACAAAGCGACTGAATTAAAGTTAAATGGAAAGATCTGGCATTGAACCGTGAGTTGGAGATCTATTTTGAAGCGAAAATTTGAAACCCCCCGCAAGCTTATAAGCGGATGGGAGGAGGGAGGAATCCCCACCCCGTTTGAGAAACGAGACTTATAAAAGAAAAGCGGAGGGGGGTAAAGGGGAAAAGGAGTTGGTGAAAATACCTTTGGGGAAACGCTGAAGATTAAGAATTTGTTAGTCTCCTGAGTGGCGCGGCACGAACTTTGATAAAGTAAACAATTAAAAAGATGTCCGCATTAAAAAAGGTCCCGCAGAAGCCGGAAAAGAAGGGGGGATGGACTTCCGGTCTGAGCACCCCCCCACCGGAGCTAGCTGTCAATCAACAGAAAAGCGAGTCACTGCGCCCTCTGCTGGATCAAATGCAGAAAATCAGCGAAACTTTGTGTAACATGGAGAGTGTTCTCAACAGTCAACAAAAACAATTAACAGAAACATCAAAGAAGATGGAGGAGATTGCGCAAAAATGTTTGGTCTCAACAGAAGACACCAAGAAAATAAAGAAAAAGGTCAATAAATTAGAAAAACATCAGGATATGCAAGAAAAAAGAATTTTAATGTTACAGATGGAAAAATCAAATCGGACTCTCCGCTTTCAGGGCATCAAAGAAGAGGAAAAAGAGGATCTCAGAACTACATTGGCGAATGCCTTGGCACCTCTAACTGGCAGAGAAGCGCTGGAATTGAAAGAAGAGATGGATATGGCCTACAGAGCCTATTCAACCTTTACAAAGAAAAATAATCTGCCAGCAGAAGTGGTTGTCAAGTTTACAAAGCAGCGTACTAGAGATCAAATTCTGCGTTCAGTTTCAGCAGTGCCCTTGAAAATTGGGGAGCAGACAATTAGAACTTTGAAAGATGTTCCCTATGAAATCCGTATGAAAAGAAAAGCATATAAAGGATTGACCACGTTCTTACAAAAACATCAGACAATTTACAGATGGTGCATTCCTGAAGGACTAATTTTTAAATATAACGATAAAAGAGAGAAGATAGACTCCGTCTTCAAAGCACAAGAATTTCTGAAGAGACATGCCAGTACAGAGGAAGATGCAGCACTCGCAACTTGGACCAATTCAAGCAGCGAAGAAGACAGCGATCCAGAAGAGGGAGGTGCTGGAGTGGGAGACAAGAAGCCTAAAGAGGGCCCATCTTACAACTTGAGAGATGTAAAAGGAAGACACCCAAAGAAGTAGTTCGTGGAATGTCAGAAAGGAGCTGATTAATAACTAACCCCAATGGACTTTACTAACTTTACTAACAGAGTTATTTTGGACTTTTGTAAGATGAAAAGAAGATCTTCCAACCGTGGTGCTTGCCAAAATTTATAATTATACTAACTAAAACTAATCTTTTAACAGGAAAAAATTCACTCCACTCTTTTTCTTAATCCATCTATATACCTTCCCCTTTTCTTTTTATAAAAAGTAATAAAATTCTCTCCTTTTTAGGAGAGTTTATTCAAAAAAAAGAAGAAGAAGAAGCATTGCCACATATTTATGAAGGCTGATTCGTCATGTCCTTTCATCATCAGAGTCAGTTTATCCATTTCTGCTGCCTTCATTATCTTCTCAATCAACTCTTGCTTGGTTGGTACCACGTAGATCGCCAATACTTCGCATACAAAATCCTAGCCGCAGTCATTATATATATTATCAAATATCTCTCTTCTCTCCGCACCTCTTTTGGAAGTATACCCAACAATAACACCTCTGGTTTAAACGAGAGAGTACCTTTTATAATTTTCTGCATCATTTTGTGCACCCATATCCAGTACTTTTTTGTCACCTCGCATGTCCACCACATATGATAAAATAAACCAGTCTTAACATTACATTTCCAACACTTATTAGAACATTTCTCGTCATATTTCGCCAGCTTATCTGGCGTAATGTACCACCTATACAACATTTTATACATATTTTCTCTATATGAGACCGCCCTAGTTATTTTCACATTTATTTTCCATATTTGGTCCCACTGTTCCAACTCAATATTGTAGCCAAAATTTTGTGCCCATTGAATCATGTTATTTTTCACCATTTCATCTACCATATAATCGGCCAACAACAATGTATACATTTTTTTAATAAACTTCTCTTCCAGTTCATAAAGTATTTTCTCCATATCTGTTGTCTTCTCAAACCCTATTTTTTTTTATCTTTCTTATATCCTGATTGAATCTGAACTCTGTGCCACCAACTAATATCATCGTCCAGTTCCAACTCCCCCTTTGCATTTATAATGTCCAGATATCTTTGTGGGGGATCTTTACAGTATAGCCTAGGTAAAGTCACTGCTTCTACAGGAGCCACCAGTCTTGAGGGTTTGGTAAACCACCTCCTCCGGATGGTCTCCCATACTCTACCAAGTGCATCTCATATCCAATGCTGTCTGAAATATTTACGTGCTGCCACTTTCTCATCCCACAGAAAGGCGTGCCAACCTTCCAAAAGATCATGGCCTTCCAGTTTTAAAAGTCTTTTATCTTCCAACATCACTCATTCCTTAAGCCATGCCAAGGCTCCAGCTCTATAATACAATATCCAATTGGACAGGGCAAATCCTCCTCTTTCTTTTGAGTCTTGTAATACTTTAAGCCTAATTCTTGCTCTCTTCCCCTGCCACACGAACTTAGTGGTAATTTGCTCCAACTCTTTCAGGATTGCCAGGTTTTTCAACACAGGGATCGTTTGAAACAAGAAGATCCATCTCGGTAAAATATTCATCTTTATCAGAGCAATTCTTCCCATTAATGACAGCTTTAAATTCTTCCACTTTTCCAAATCTTGATTCGTTGCTCTCAGCAGCTCTCTATAGTTGTCTTCTTGTAATGAACTACACCTATTCTTCAATTGAATTCCTAAATATTTTACCTTCGTACAGAGTTTGTATCCCGATTCTTCTTGCAGGGTTTCTCTCTGTTCCAGTGTCATGTTTTTAGTTAAAATTTTTGTCTTAGACAGATTAATCTTTAATCCGGCCACCTGCCCATAATCTTTCAAACACTTATTCAACTCCACAATTGAAGATCTGGGTTCCTCCAATATAAATGCAAGATCATCCGCATAAGCCAAAAGTTTATATTGTTCACCTTGTACCTTCAGGCCCTTCACTTCTAGATTCTGTCTTATCTCCTCTGTTACCACTTCCAAAGCAAATATATACAACAACGGTGAAAGAGGGCAACCCTGCCTTGTACCTTTCTGTATCTGAAATTGCTCAGTCTGTTCCCCGTTTACCATAACTGCTGCTCTTTGCTTTGAATAAATTGCTTGGATCATTTGAATAAATCGCTCTCCCGCTCTAACCTTCTTAAATGTCTCTATTATAAATGTCCAATCCAAGTTATCAAAGGCCTTCTCTGCATCTACGAAAATCACTGCCATTTCTTTTTCTGGGTGGGCTTCATAATATTCCAACACATTCAATAGCCGCCTTACATTGTGTTTTATCTGTCTTTTCAGCAGAAATCCAGATTGATCTCTATGAATCACTTTTGCCAAAATACGTTTCAGCCTACCTGCCATAATAGAGGCAAATATCTTGTAATCCACATTTAACAGAGAGATTGGTCTACAATTCTTAATGTCATTCCCTTCTGTAGCTTGCTTGTGTATCAGTGAAATCAGAGCTTCCCTCCACGTATCAGGCACTTCCTCTCCATCCCAAATTTTCTTGTAAACTTCATGCAGCTGTGGAAACAATATTTCTTCAAAAATTACATAAAACTCCACCGGTAGACCATCCATCCCAGATGCTTTACCTTTATTCTGTCTTTTGAGCGCTTCCACCATCTCTATCATAGTAATTGGTTGATTTAAAATCTTCTGGTCCCCCTCCAAAAACTTTTGAAGTGTACGTTCTTGCAAATAATGGGATATTTTTTCTCTAGTTATATTCTCTTTTGCATATAACTCTTTGTAGAAGTCTTCCACAATCCTCTTCAAGTCTTGAATTCCATTTTGTTCCACCCCATTTTTATTTTTCAATGACTTTATCAACGTCCTTTCAGACTGCTTTCTTATTTGATAGGCCAACTATCTAGTTGGTTTATTGGCATTCTCAAAGTAGTTTTGTTTGACATAGCTCATTTTCTTTGCTAACTCTGCTGTCAATAAACAGTTCATCCTGTGTGTGAGAAGCTTAATTTTAGCTCTCCTATCGAGGTCTCCTCCAATCTCCATTTCTTGCTTCTCTTGTTCCAGTATTTCTTTCTTCAAATTGAAATATTCCTTGTTTCTTTTCCTGTTCTTCTTTGCCGCTTCTTTCATTAAGAGCCCTCTAGCAAAGGCCTTAAACGCATCCCATATCATTCGTCTCGGAATGTCTGGGGTAATATTTTCCTTAAAAAAAAAGTAAACTCTGTTTGCAGACTTCTCACTACCTTACTATCCTTCAATAGAAAAGGATTCAATGTCCATCTACCCTTGTGGTTTATTCCCTGTAATTCCACAGTTATTGGATTGTGATCAGCAAATGTACCTGCCTCAATTTCCACCTCCTGTAATTCTCTTACCAATGAGGATGACATCCAACACATGTCCAATCTAGACCAAGAATCATGTCTCGTCAAGTAAAATGTATATTGTAGTTTTTTGAGATTTCTTATTCTCCAAACATCAACTAATCGCCATTCCTCTATAATCTCCAAAAGTGAGTTGGTAAATTCATTACCTTTTACCTTCTTCTTCTGAGTGTTTGCTTTCCAATCTAATTTATTATCAAAGACCGCATTAAAGTCACCAATCAAACAAATCTCATGAAAATCCTGTTTAGCTATCAAGGTTAAGAGCTTTCCATAAAACTTTTCCTGATTTTGATTTGGGGCATAGATGTTCACAATTAAAACCCTTTTATTTTGTCTTTGGATTGTCACCATCAATATTCTTCCATCCTCTGAGACAAGTACAAGTTCTGGGTGCAAATACTCCTTAATATACGTGGCCATTCCACGTTTCTTCTTTTCCTTATCCATTGCCACAAATGCTATACCTAGTCCTTTATAGTCCAAATATTTTTCATCATTCTTCCTAATATGTGTTTCTTGTATACACGTTATATCTGCCTTGTGTTTCTTCAGTTGATGAAATATTCTTCTTCTTTTCTAAGGTCCATTTAAGTTGTTCACATTAACTGAAATAAATTTCAAATTCTTTTTGTCCATCTAAGTTCTATGTCTGTCTGTATTCCTTTTCACCTTTTGTTTTTTGTCTCGTAACAATTGGAGATCTCAATTTGAATCTTCTTGGTCTTTGAGGTCTAGCAGAAGGTGCTGATGCTGTTGCTCCTTGGGTTTGAGGTTCCAGTTCCCTTTCAACCTCTCCCTCTTCTCTCTCCTCTCTTTCTTCTTGATCATCTGACATCTCTACCCCATAGGTCTCTAGGAAGTCTTTAGCCTTGAAAACTGAAGTAATTCTGAATCTCTTTCCTTCAAAATTGAAAAAGACCCCTTCTGGCAAAATCCACCTGTAAGTGATATTATTGGCTCTCAACAGTGCTGTTAGCTCTGAATACGCCCTTCCTTTCTCCCTCTCTCTCCAGGGTATCTCTTTCAACACCTTAATTTCTTCTTGTCCCATCTTCAACGGTACAGCATTTACTTCTCCCAATATCTTATCCCTGACCACCCACTTGTGAAACAGCACCTGAACTTCCCTGGGTACCTTGAATCTTCTTACATAGGCCGAATTCATTCTGAAGGCCACATCTATCTCTTTTGCCACTTCGCTTATGTCTTCAAGCTGTAAATGATTTGCCAGCAATTCCGCCATCCTCAAATTCAAATCTTCCTCTTTTTCCTCTGGGATATTTTGAAACCTCAAAACAAATGCCGCCCTTTCCACCTGCAATCTCATCACATCTTGCTCTAATAGCGATTGTTTCTCTTCGTTTTCTTGAACCTTCCTTTCCACCTGTCTCGTCTTCGTCTCAACTTCCTCTACTGTATTGCTTAATGCCACAATTTTTGTGGTGTTATCAGCTATTTGTTTTTGCAACAACTGTAGACTCTTGGTAAACTGTTCAGTGATAGCCTTTGTAGCATTCTGTATCGGAACAGCCGCCTGGGGGATCATATCTCTTACCTCCTGAATAGCTTGATTGACAGGGACTATCGCTTGTGGGACAGAGTTTCGGATTTCTTCCATGCTGACTTTAATTGGTTCTATGACATCATTAATTGTTCTTAAGATAGTAGCTTGCACCAAAGCTTGCATTTCTTTTTGGGGTTCTTTCTGGCCTGCACCCCCCAACTTCCCTGTTGCAGAGCTTGGAGCCCCTGGTGAAACCAATGATTGTTTTCTTCCTCCTGCGCTAGACATATTTGATTGTTTAGGCACAACTTCCAAATCGCAATCTTAACATGCACAGAGGATATTCAGGATTTATTATTTATGCTTATCTCTTACCCAATGTTTGGGAACAGCACAGGCCTCTTGGCCCCCTTCCCAGACCTTCTATCTCAAAAAGCTTCAACAACTTATGAACCGGGAACAATGTTTAGACTATCTTATTCGTTAGCAGGATCCCCAGAAATTGTTTCCACTATCCTCCCCAAATGTTTACCAAACAATCACTCTATTGGCAATTCTCCCAGACTAGCTGTCTTCCCCACCTTCCTCCTCCTTTATTCTCCCCCTATAGCCAACCACCAATGCAGCAACCAAGAAGAAAAACAGAACAACACACTGTCAATCAGTAATCAAACACCTTATTATCAATTAAAGTCCCTTCACCAACTGAGTTTTGGCATTTTTACTTAAACACAGTCTATCCGTCTCTCCAACCTCAGTAACCGTTAATAATTGCAGCAAAAATTGAGAACGCAGTAAACACTCATAATTGGGCTGAATGTTTATGCATATGAGCTCTTACAATACTTTCCCTATTCTCCCATCCCTCGTTCATCTTTTTTGTTACACAATTTAATAAAAATGTGTTTTAATACTGCTAGGGTTGCAAGAAAGTTTTGTGGGTTGTCCCTCTGGTCTATCCTTGTCCATTTTGTCTGCCTAACTCTGTTCACTAATGTAAGTGTTCAGATCCAGGTCACAAATGCTCTGTGCATGTGCATTCTTGCATTACTCTGTCACAGCTTTCCCTTTCCTGTAAGCCCAAAACACTTTCAGGGAGGGTTAAATTTTTTTGGTTTGTATCTTTAATATTACAGCATTACCTGCTTTACCTGGCCATCTACTACCAACATTGAATGTGCTCAACTGTATAATATTGACTCATTCTCATACTGCCATCTGGGGACTGTTGTTCGATTCTATACATTATAAGCATGCACCAACTGATTATGATGTCAACTGCACAGGTGTAAAAGCAGCACATGAATTCTAATTATTTTAGATGAAGCATGACATGATAACCTAGGGGTTATCCAGTCAGATTGTGAATAGGTATCAATAATTTCTATATAGCCAGCTGCCATGCCAAATGCCACCACTGTGGAAGTGCAAAGGCACTCAGATTTACAGCCAACAGATATTGTCAGCCAGATAATTTCAATTTCCATACGGCTGTTTTCCAAACATTGAATTATCTTTGCAAAATGCTATAACGCCAAATCGTCTTCTCTTTAATAAAAGAGCAGCCATTTTACAGCTATTCTACAAGCCAAGCACCTGGTCAGAAATCTGATTGATAATGTGAAGTGGTTAAAAAGGTTAAGTATTTGGGAGCTGAAATTACAATGAAAAATATTGACTTGTTTAAGAATAATTATGAAAAACTATGGGTTTCGATAAAGAGTGATTTAGAAAAATGGGAAAAACTTAGATTATCTCTTCTTGGAAGAATTGCCGTTGTCAAAATGAATGTACTGCCCAGGTTAATGTTTTTGTTCCAGACAATACCAGTTGTGAAGGATGTGAAAGTGTTGGTGAAATGGCAAAGAGAAATTTTCAAGTTTATCTGGGCAGGAAAGAAGCCAAGAATTAAAATGAAAATAATGTATGATATTAAAGACAGAGGTGGCTTCCAAGTCCCGAATTTGCGTTTGTATCATGAAGCTGTATGTATGTCTTGGTTAACTGACTGGGTTAATTTGGAAAACAGAAAACTTTTGGCCCTTGAGGGTCACGATTGCAGATTTGGCTGGCATGCCTATCTTTGGTATGGGAAAAATAAAGTAGACTCAATGTTTAAGCATCATTATGTAAGAAGAACACTGTTTGATGCATGGACCAGATACAAGAACACAGTTTCTGATGAGAGGCCTTTGTGGATTGTTCCTGCTGCAGTTATTCATCCCTTTTCAGAATATAAAGGTAATGATTGGTTGAAGTACCAAGAGTTGCTTCAAAAGGAAGGAAAAAATATGTTTTAAAACCAAATAATGAATTAGAATTTGAGTATGGATGGTTACAATATTGTCAAATACGGGATATTTACAAAAAAGACTGTAAAGAGGTTGGTTTTAGAGGTAAGAACGATCAGTTTGAAGATATATGGTTGAAAAAAGAGCGAAAAATGATATCAAAGATGTATAAAACCTTGTTGACTGTATTTACTTTGGATGAAACTGTTAAAGAGCAAATGATAAAATAGGCTATAAATATGAACAAGGAAATTTCCATGGAAGCATGGGAATTTTTATGGAAAAAAGCTTTTAAAATATCAGCCTGTGTTAATGTAAAAGAAAATTGTTATAAGATGATGTACAGGTGGTACATGACACCAAAAAAGATTGCCAATATTAGTATGGATAAGAACTTGAGTAATAAGTGTTGGAAATGTAAAAAAACAGAGGGTTCTTTTTACCATATGTGGTGGTCATGTGATAAAGCAAAAATATACTGGTCAAATGTACATTGTGAGATGCAGAAGATATTAAAAATTCCTATTAGGAAAAGTCTGGAACTTCTTCTCTTAGGTTTGACAATGGAAAAAATTCCACAAGAAAAAAGGACACTATTATGGTATATGTTTACATCGGTGAGAATGGCTTTTGCTCAACAATGGAAAGCGGAGAAGGTGCCAGATATACATGACTGGTTAAGAAAACTGCTATTTTTAGCTGAAATGGACAAAATGACGAAAAAACTAAATGGACAAATGGCAGAACAATATCTAAAAGACTGGGAAGGCCTGAAAATATATATGGAATCTGAATATAGAATGAAAGGCAAAATGTACAATCTTGACATGTATTGAAACTCTATGAGAAATGAAATGAATATTTGATTGTACTGTACCTTTATTGGAATTATGCTTGTAAAAGTCAGGCCTTTATATATTTGAAATTGGGTTACCTGGTTTGTCGATTGTTACAAATCTAAACTTGATTACCTGTTAATTTTTCTTTTTTTGTTATTAGCAGTGTTGGAAGCCTATTGGGGGGTGGGGGGATGGGGTAAAAATCTTTTTAAATTGTATTGGTAACGATGTTTAATAATGTGGAATGCATACCAATAAAATTTTGTTTCAAAAAAAAAGAAGAAATCTGATTGATAAAAGTTTCTTATTCGACTGCAGGGGTTGTTTCCTGCCAGAGCCTCCCAGAGCGGCACTCCTGCAGTAAGGAGCCCCGCCCCCTCCTGAGGGGGGAGAATTAAATGCCTGGCTTCCCTGCTCTTTGCACAGGGAAGCCAAGCATGTCTGCTGGGCTCCCCTTCCTGTCTCTAGCCAGCCCAGGCTGGCTGGAGACAGGAAGAGAAGCCGGGCTGATATGCCCTCCTTTCTCCCTGAGCCACTCTGCTTTTGCAGAGAGACTGGGGGGGGAGGGATTTAAAAGCATGGCTTCCCTGCAGGACCTTCTGGACAGGGAGCACTCAGAGAAGATCAGGCAGGGAAGCCAGCCATGTCTGCTGGGCTCCCCTTCCTGTCTGCAGCCAGCCCAGGCTGGAGACAGGAAGGGAAGCCTGGCAGATATGCCCTCCTTCCCCCCTGAGTTGCTGTGCTTTTGCGGAGAGACTGGGGGGGTAGATTTAAATGCCTGGCTTCCCTGCGCAAACGTCTAGCTGCGGGGCACTCAGAGCAGATTGCAAAGGGAAGCCAGGCATGTCTGCTGGGCTCCCCTTCCTGTCTCCAGCCAGCCCAGACTGGCTGGAAACAGGAAGGGAAGCAGGAAGAAATGCCCTCTTTCCCCCCGAGCCTCCTGAAGCCCAGCAGACATGCCCTCCTTTCCCCCTGAGCCTCCTTTCCCCCTGCCAGGCACCTGGAGAAGAGAGCAGGGAAGGCAGGCATGTCTCCCCGCCTCCTCTTCCTTCTCCAGCCAGCCTGCCGCAGCTCATAGTTTATGCTGGAGGAAGTCCCATCTCTCCCCCCCCTTTCTGTTGGTTTTATTTATTTATTTATTTATTTATTTGTTTGTTTTATTATATTTCTTGGTCTCTCACTCCTCCCAAAGGGCCTTGCTCTTGTATATATGTCTATGTGTAATGGAACAGTCTGCTCTTCCCTTAATATCTGTGTGATTTAGTTTGGTTCTGTTGGGTGGAGCTCTTGTTTCACTTTCATTTTTATATGTTAAATAGACCAGAGAAGGGGTGGCTGAGTGAGTACTCTAACCTGGGAACTCACAGCCAAAGGAGGACCTTTCAAATGTTAGCCTTCAAACTCCTTTTTAACTGCTGGTGGGGGAATTTAGAACTTGGGGAAAGCAAACATACACAGAGGGTTTCATTTTCTTTCCCTTTCTTTCCCTTTCACCCATTTCTTTTCTTCCTTCCATTTCTTTCTATCCCTTCCTTCCTTCCTTCCTTCCTTCCTTCCTTCCTTCCTTCCTTCCTTCCTTCCTTCCTTCCTTCCTTCCTTCCTTCCTTCCTCTCTTTCAGCTAATGAGTTAGGCTATAACCAGCTTAAATAAAGGTTAACAGTTAATAAACACAAAATGTGCTGAACAAAGCTTGAGTCCAGTGGCACCTTTAAGACCATCAGAGTTTAATTCTGGGTCCAAGCTTTTGTGTGAATAAACTTTGTTGATCTTAAAGGTGCCACTGGACTCAAACTTTGTTCTGTTGCACTGGAACAGATATTCTTAAGTACCATTAAGCTAATGAAACATTGAGCTGCTATCCTACCTTAAGCATGTGTGGACAGGAGGTGTTGGGTCTACCCTAATAATCTGTTCAAGTAACTTTGTGAAGTCTTTTCTACAGTGTAACCCTATTGCCTGTGTAGAAGAGCCCTCTTGAATACTTCTGGTTTGCATAGATTCAGGTGGGTAGCTGTGTTGGTCTGAAGCAATAGAACAAAGTTTATGTCCAGTGGCACCTTTAAGACCAACAAAGTTCAATTTTGGGTATAAGCTTTCATGTTCATGCACTCATTTTCAGATACATTGAAATAGAGTCATCAACCATTACATGTAGGTAGCAAGTGAGGAGGATGTTGCCCATATCTGTAGACTTCTGCAAATGTGGGAACTGTAGCCTCTGTTCATAACTGGGTCACTGGTCACTTCTTCAGCCATGAAGTATCTCTAGAAGAGAGCAGTGGCTCACAAAAGCGGATCCTCTGCCACAAATTTTCTTTGTACTTTTGTGCTTTTGAAGCAGTTTTTCCCCAGGTAGGCTTGCCACTCTGAGTTGGGAAATACCTGGAGATTTTTGGGGTGGAGCCTGAGCAGTGGGTGTTGCCTTCTGACACACTTCTAGTGATGTCAGGGGGTGTGGCACATGCAAATAAATTATGCTAATGAGTTATGCTAATGAGCTCCTGCACTTCTTTTTCTACAAAATGACCTGTTTGACTGTATGGATAGTATGCTCTCTAACAGCAAGAACATTATTCACATTGGTCCAGAAAAGGTGATTTGCTCAATGACTGTATCTAAAATGTTGCTTTTCTGTTACCTCAGGACACGGGCATCCCCATCCCTGCTGCCTTATAGCTGTCTGAATCTCCAAGCTGGGTCTCTGCAAGCAGCCTCTGTGTACCTGTGCATGGTTCCCAACATTGGATCAGAAACCACAAATGCAGAACTAAACAGGCAGGTAGATGCTGCCAGCTTTAATTTTTTAAAATATTTTTTTATTAGTTTTCAACAATAAACAGATTTCAAAAACATTACATACAAGGTGCCATGCAGTGTTGTGGAAGTAACTTACATAACAAATAGAAAGTAGTGAGAATGCATGCAATCAAGCTAGCAATAACAGTGAGCATGTTAACAGATGTGTGGATTTCTATTTCAGTAAAAGAATTAAAATTACAGTGGGCATGTGTTTCTCTTATTCAGTCAGAATCAGGTTGCATCATAGTATATCTAGGCATTGTGAGTACATTGGTGTGGGGCCAGTTATTGTTGGAAAATGTTCAGATATGTGTAATTGTGTGGTTGAAGATCTGAGGCAAAGAGGTATTGCATGAAGGGCAGCCATTTCTCTGCAAAAGTGGACCGTCTAGGATATAATTCTGATTGGTGAAGGTGGTCTGTTATTTTTTCTAAGATCAGGTGATCCCACACTTTGTTTAGCCAGCATGAGCGTGTCAAGGCCTTATCAGCTTTCCATCTGGATGCAATTGCTGTTTTAGTGGCCATGATAAGACTGGTGATTAGTTCACGCTGAATGGGAGGTATTCCTTTTGAATTCCATAAGTCAAGAAACAGTAATGTCGGGTCAGATGGTGTGTCGTAGCCTGTGATTAGCTTGATTTGCGTCAGAACATCTTGCCAGAACTGTTGGATATGGACACACTGCCACCAACAGTGAGCAAAAGAACCGATTTCTCCACATTTGTTCAAGCAGTAGGGCAAGTATGTTGATGTCATCTTGGAAAGTCGTTCCCACATTCTGCCAGCTTTAATAACCAATTGCTAAGGATAGGATCCAAACTCTTTCCCTCAAGGAGAAGAGGGCCTGGATTTAGGCCTCTGATCCCTCCAGCAAGTTATTGGTACCTGCAACAATTAGCTGCAATCCATTTCGTATATTTTTAAAGAATATTTCTTTGAATTGCTATGAGGCTGTTTTATAACTTTTAATAATGGAATATTTTCCAGTTACTGAAATGATATTCAAATATATTTTAAGAAGCTGTGCAGTTGCAAACTAACTTATCAGATCATATGCACCTCATCTCCATGGACTGTCTTTCTGTACTGTGGCCTTCGAAACAGCAGTCAGTGGCTGGAGTGCGAGCTGTGCACTGGTTGAGAAAAACAGTAGGGGACTTTGTGATTGATGATCTCTGCACTCTCTAGGAGCTATCACTGCATTAATGGAAATGATTGCATAGGATTTGAGAGCTAAAAGGATAATCTCAGTAGCACAAACAAAAATAGGGCAGAAAAGAAAATCAGGAATAACTTTGCAGTTTTCTTTTAGCTATTCTAAGAAAAAAGCCTGCTTTCTTATTATTTTGGTGAATATAACAAGTTCACTTATTATTTGGCTCTGAATACTGGATGGAAGTAAAACAGTTATTGTGAAGAACTGTTGATTTGTCTATATGGTGTATCTGCAGCTGATTTTACTTTAGCAGCTCCTGCATAGTGAGTAATAATGGCTCATTAATTGTGTGTATCTCATGAATGCTATTTTAGGGTGCTGCAATATATGGATGCCACTGCAGTAAACATAAAAGGCATGAAGCAGTTGTGACTTCTGTCTGAGAAAACAAACAAACTACAAATATATTCAAATACATTATTTGGATCATAGAACTAATCATCACAAAGATAGTTAAAGATTCTTGAGATCCCCCAGAGGCTGTCCAGGTGTCTTTAGATGATGTCTAGAGATCAGGTCAGGTAATTCTGCCTGATCAGAGGGCCAATCCCATCTTCCAAGGTTTTTGCAAAGGTAACAGATGGTACCATTGTGTATCAGAAGAACTCACATAATAGCTTTAAAAACAATTTTTGTTCCAGCTAACTGAATGGGTGAAGGAAAGAGACCTAGATGCTAGTCTATAGATCTTACCCTTGTTATGGAAATAGCTAGTAAGTACTTACGCAGGGATGCCATCAGCTGGAATATATTACTCAAGAAACAGCTATATGCTGTTTGAGGACTACTGGATGAATCTCTTCAGTTATGCTAGCACTGAGGAGCAAACTATACATTGGGTTTTCTTATATGTTCATTTCTTGGATTTTTTTCTTCTTCTCCAAATGTAGTTGCTGGTGCTGCTTTTTAATGGAAAACAATGGTGTGGAAGAGAACAGGGTGTATATGTGTGGACTTTTTATTCTTTTCAGTTTTCTTGCTGAAATAAACCACTAAAATAAATAAAAGATTATGCATGGGATAGAGCAGGTAGAGAAAGAAGTACTTTTCTCCCTTTCTCTCAATATAAGAACTCGTGGGCACTCAAGGAAATTACTGAGCAGTCAGATTAGAATGGATAAAAGGAAGTACTTCTTCACCCAAAGAATGATTAACACATGGAATTCACTGCCACAGGAGGTGGTGACAGCTACAAGCATGGACGGCTTCAAGAGGGAATTAAATAAGCATACGGAGCAAAAGTCTAGTTTTAGACCCAAGTATGTCACTTTTTCAGAGGAATGTATCAGATGTTCTACCTGGAGGGCTGCCCATGATACAACCAAGTGTGAAGACGCCACCTGTTCACTAATCCTCAGTGTTGCATAGAATGCTGTCAGCACTGGCACCTGAAACAACACTGCTTCCCCTTCCCACTGAGCCTTGTATCCTTGGAGCAGCACCTTCATGACATAAGAACATAAGAGAAGCCAATGTTGGATCAGGCCAGTGGCCCATCCAGTCCAATACTCTGTCACTCTCTAACTTTTCTATCCCATGCATAATCTTGTAAACCTCAATCATATCACCCCTCAGCAGTCATTTCTCCAAGCTAAAGATCCCCAAGCACTTTAACCTTTCTTCATAGGAAAAGTGTTCCAACCCTTTATCATTCTAGTTGCTCTTTTCTGTACTTTTCCCAATGCCATAATATCCTTTTTGAGGTGTGGTGACCAGAACTGTCCACAGTATTGCAAATGAGGTTGCACCATCGATTTATACAGGGGCATTATGATACTGGTTGATTTATTTTCAATTCCCTTCCAAATAATCCCCAGCATAGTGTTGGCCTTTTTTATTGTAGTCACACACTGTCTTGACATTTTCAATGAATTATCTACTACGATTCCAAGATCTCTCTCTTGGTCAGTCTCTGTCAGTTTGGACCCCATCAATGTGTATTTATAGTTAGGGTTTTTGGTCTCAATGAGCAGCACTTTGCACTTGGCCATACTGAACCCCATTTGCTACATTGATGCCCACTCACCCATCATCAGCAAATCCCTTTGGAGTGCCTCACAATCCTCCGTGGTTTTCACCACCCTGAACAATTTCGTGTCATCTGCAAATTTAGCCACTTCACTACTTACTCCCAACTCCAACATTAATGAACAAGTTAAAAAGCATCAGACCCAGTACTGATCCCTGTGGTACCCCACTGCTTACCATCCTCCACTGAGAAAATTTCCCATTTATACTCACTCTCTGTTTCCTATTAATTAGCCAGGTTTTTTAAAAAGATAGGATATAAATGCTTTAATAAATAAACAACAGCATTTTTAAAATTATAAACACTTTTTTTAGTAATATAAAGAGCAAAACCTATCATGTAGGACAAATGAAGAGTTAAACATAACTGACATTCAGCTGATTATGTTGAATTACTTTGTTTACAGGTATGAGCAAAATCCTGTTTAGCCTACAAGGTTCTGAAAGCTAAAAGATCATAACACTTATTTACATATTTTACAATCATCAAATATTTAGACATCAATATATCTCTTTCTGAACTAGGCCATAAGAGGATGTGATCCACAGACCTGCAGAATGGAGCTAGGTTGCAGAAAAATCTCAAACCTTTTTTTAAAAAATCTGGGAATTAAATTCTCCCAAAATAGCAGAAAGAAAGCCTGTAGCTTTAAGAGAAGAGTGCCAACAGATTTGGAACTCCCCATGGCTGCTGGGGTCTGTGAAGTAATCATAAGGATACTGCAAAGCCTTCCAAGCCTTAGAAAAGGGTAGAAAATAGGACATATAAATCAGCCGGCTCAATCCTGTGGAACCTGTTGTTGTTGTTGTTGTTGTTGTTGCTGTTGTTGTTAGAGCAACATATTGAAAGTGAAATAGTATAGCAAATATAAGACATTTGTGTGTCTGACATCAGGAACATTAACATTAATACATAGGACAAAGTCTAAGAAAAACACTAGATAGAGCTTACCCAAAGTTGTTTTAAGGGAATTGATATGGTAGCTATCAGGGAAAACCTGAGGGTGCTAGCAGTGAACATCAAGAAAGAAGTTGTCAGTAACACTGGTAGCAGGCTTATGTATATATGTTGTGGTTTGTGAGAACCACTGAGTATGAGTGGGCTCTAGACAATGTAAACCGTATTCTAGAGAGTCAACCATTTGTGATTTAGCGAATTGGAAGAGAGTAAATCATGAAATAACATGAAACAAAATATACAAAAAATTGGGTACCAAGTCGTCTTGAATTCAGAATAGTGTGTCATGCTTGTTTGTGATCTGTGAATTGGATCTGTTATTTTTGCCATTACAAATTGTTCCCATAGTTTGTCATGCCATCTAGAAATCTTCAGAGGTGAGGAAGATTTCCAGCACACTGCTAATGTCAGACGAGCAGTTGCAAGGAGTTTGGAGGTAAGGTCTTTAATTCTGTTGGATACAGAGTTCTCCCAGAGATTTAGAAGGAAGATTTCGGGCTTAAAGTTTTGTGATGTGATCTCATTAATTTGTTGCCTAACTTCCTCCCAGAATTGGCTGATCTTTGGGCAGCTCCACCAGTAATGAAGGTAAGAGCCTTCGTGTCTGCATTCTTTCCAGCACAATGGACTGTTATGTAGTTGGTCAGGTGTCATGTACCATCTGGAGGTAAGTTTGAAGAATTGTAGCCTTATCCTGTCCTTATATATATTTGAATTTTGGTTCCACAAAATTATATGCTTGCCATAATTGATTTGGTTCAAGAACTGGCAGTCAGAAGACACTGGCCAGGGCTGACTGGCTACTTTGCAAAGTCCCGCCCACGTCAGCCCCGGTCAGTGTTTTCAGCTCAGTATGCTCCAGTCCTCCGACAGGAGAGGACTGTCTGGAGTGTAAGCGCAGGGACAGGCCCTCAAGGCTGAGGCAACTGAGAGAAGCCCTCTTCCGCACCCGCACAAGCCATCCCCTGGGCCTTCTATGAGGGGACTAGGCCCAGAGAAGGCCTTTTCCGTCCCCCACACGACATACCCTTGGCCTTCTATGGGGTACTAGGCCCAAAGAAGGCCTTTTCCGCCCCCCCACACGCCATCCCATGGGCCTTCTATGGGGGCATGAGGCCCAGAGAAGCCTTTTTCCGACCCCCACAAGCCATCCTCTGGGCCTTCTATGGGGGGGCACTACGCCCAGAGAAGGCCTTTTCCGGCCCTCACATGCCATCCCCTGGGCCTTCTATTGGGGCACTAGGCCCAAAGAAGGCCTTTTTCGCCCCCCACACGCCATCCCCTGGGCCTTCTATGGGGGAACTAGGCCCAAAGAAGGCCTTTTCCTTTCCACACACACCATCCCCTGGGCCTTCTTTGGGGCACTAGGCCCAGAGAAGGCCTTTTCCGTCTCCCACACGCCATCCCCTGGGCCTTCTATGGGGGCAGTAGGCCCAGAGAAGCCATTTTCCTTCCCCCACACACCATCCCCTGGGCCTTCTATGGGGGCAGTAATCCAAGAGAAGCCATTTTCCTTCCCTCACACACCATCCCCTGGGCCTTCTATGGGGGCAGTAATCCAAGAGAAGCCATTTTCCGCCCACCACACGCCATCCTCTGGGCCTTTTATGGGGCACTAGGCCCAGAGAAGCCCTTTTCGCCCCCCACACCATCCCCTGGGCCTTCTATGAGGGGACTAGGCCCAGAGAAGGCCTTTCCCGCCCCCACACGCCATCTGCTGGGCCTTCTATGGGGGCAGTAAGCCCAGAAAAGCCATTTTCCGTCCCACACACACCATCCCCTGGGCCTTCTATGGGGGCAGTAATCCCAGAGAAGCCCTTTTCCGCCCACCACACGCCATCCTCTGGGCCTTTTATGGGGCACTAGGCCCAGAGAAGGCCTTTTCGGCCCCCCACATGCCATCCCCTGGGCCTTCTATGTGGCACTAGGCCCAGAGAAGCCCTTTTCCGTCCCCCACACGACATCCCCTGGGCCATCTATGGGGCACTAGGCCCAGAGAAGCCCTTTTCAGCCCCCCACACCATCCCCTGGGCCTTCTATGAGGGGACTAGGCCCAGAGAAGCCATTTTCTGTCCCCCACACACCATTCCCTGGGCCTTCTATGGGGCACTAGGCCCAGAGTAGGACTTTTCCACCCCCCACATGCCATCCCCTGGGCCTTCTATGGGGGCACTAGGCCCAGAGAAGGCCTTTTCCACCCACCACACACCATCCCCTGGGCCTTCTATTGGGGTACTAGGCCCAAAGAAGGCCTTTTCCTTTCCCCACACACCATCCCTTGGGCCTTCTATGGGGCACTAGGACCAGAGAAGGCCTTTACCATCCCCCACACGCCATCCCCTGGGCCTTCTATGGGGGCACTAGGCCAAGAAGCCCTTTTCAGCCCCCGACACCATCGCCTGGGCCTTCTATGGGGCACTAGGCCCAGAGAAGGCCTTTTCCACACCCACACGCCATCCCCTGGGCCTTCTATGGGCGCACTAGTCCCAGAGAAGCCATTTTCCGCCCCCACATGCCATCCCCTGGGCCTTCTATAGGGCACTAGGCCCAGAGAAGCCCTTTTCAGCCGCCCACATCATCCCCTGGGCCTTCTATGAGGGGACTAGGCCCAGAGAAGCCCTTTTCTGTCCCCCACACGTCATCCCCTGGGCCTTCTATGGGGCACTAGGCCCAGAGAAGCCCTTTTTCAACCCCCACACGCCATCCCCTGGGCCTTCTATGGGAGCACTAGGCCCAGTGTAGGCCTTTTCCGCCCACCACACATCATCCCCTGGGCCTTCTATGGGGGCACTAGGCCCAGAGAAGGCCTTTTCCTTTCCCCACACACCATCCCCTGGGCCTTCTATAGGGCACTAGGCTCAGAGAAGGCCTTCACCACCCCCCACACGCCATCCCCTGGGCCTTCTATGGGGGCACTAGGCCCAGAAAAGCCCTTTTAGGCCCCCCACACCATCCCCTGGGCCTTCTATGAGGGGACTAGACCCAGAGAAGCCCTTTTCTGTCCCTCACACGCCATCCCATGGGCCTTCTATGGGGCACTAGGCCCAGAGAAAGCCTTTTACACCCCCCACACGTCATCACCTGGGCCTTCTATGGGAGCACTAGTGCCAGAGAAGCCATTTTCCGCCCCCAACACGCCATCCCCTGGGACTTCTATGGGGCACTAGGCCCATAGAAGGCCTTTTCCATCCCCCACACGCCATCCCCTGGGCCTTCTATGGGGGCAGTACGCCCAGAGAAACCCTTTTCCGTTCCCCACACTCCATCCCCTGTACCTTCTATGGGGGCAGTAGTCCCAGAGAAGCCATTTTACGTCCCCCACACACCATCCTCTGGGCCTTCTATGGGGGCACTAGGCCCAGAGAAGCCCTTTTCCGCCCCCACACCATCCCCTGGGCCTTCTATGGGGGCAGTAAGCCCAGAGAAGCCCTTTTCCATCCCACCACACGCCATCCCCTGGGCCTTCTATGGGGCACTAGGCCCAGAGAAGCCCTTTTCCGCCCACCGACATGCCATCCTCTGGGCCTTCTATGGGGCACTAGGCCCAGAGAAGCCCTTTTCCGTCCCCCACACGCCATCCCCTGGGCCATCTATGGGGCACTAGGTCCAGAGAAGCCCTTTACAGCCCCCCACACCATCCCCTGGGCCTTCTATGAGGGGACTAGGCCCAGAGAATCCATTTTCTGTCCCCCACACACCATTCCCTGGACCTTCTATGGGGCACTGGGCCCAGAGCAGGCCTTTTCCACCCCCACACGCCATCCCCTGGGCCTTCTATGGGGCCACTAGGCCCAGTGAAGGCCTTTTCCGCCCACCACACACCATCCCCTGGGCCATCTAATGGGGTACTAGGCCCAAAGAAGGCCTTTTCCTTTCCCCACACACCGTCACTTGGGCCTTCTGTGGGGCACTAGGACCAGAGAAGGCCTTTACCACCCCCCACACGCCATCCCCTGGGCCTTCTATGGGGGCACTAGGCCAAGAGAAGCCCTTTTCTGCCCCCGACACCATCCCCTGGGCCTTCTATGGGGCACTAGGCCCAGAGAAGGCCTTTTCCACCCCCCACACGCCATCCCCTGGGCCTTCTATGGGCGCACTAGTCCCAGAGAAGCCATTTTCCGCCCCCACACCATCCCCTGGGCCTTCTATGAGGGGACTAGGCCCAGAGAAAGCCTTTTCCACCCCCCACACGTCATCCCCTGGGCCTCCTATGGGGGCACTAGTCCCAGAGAAGCCATTTTCCGCCCCCAACATGACATCCCCTGGGACTTCTATGGGGCACCTGGGCCCAGAGAAGGCCTTTTCCGCCCACCACATGCCATCCCCTGGGCCTTCTATGGGGGCATTAGGCCCATAGAAGGCCTCTTCCATCCCCAACACGCTATCCCCTGGGCCTTCTATGGGGGCAGTAGGCCCAGAGAAACCATTTTCCGTACCCCAAACACCATCCCCTGTACCTTCTATGGGGACAGTAGGCCCAGAGAAGCCATTTTACGTCCCCCACAAACCATCCTCTGGGCCTTCTATGGGGGCATTAGTCCCAGAGAAGCCCTTTTCCGCCCCCCACGACATCCCCTGGGCCTTCTATGGGGGCAGTAATCCCAGAGAAGCCCTTTTCCGCCCACCACACGCCATCCTCTGGGCCTTTTATGGGGCACTAGGGGAAAGCCGACAGGAGATGAAAAGTCTCTGGTTCGGGATGGCTCATCTCAAAGAGATGAAGGGGTAGCTATTACTTTTGTACAAGGAAATGGATTACAATTGTCCACTGAGACTGTGGCTAATGATAGGAACTGCCTGGCAAGGTCTCGAGGCAGCAAGAGGACGGCTGTGGGCTTAACAAACGTGGGAAAGTATAAGTGTTTATACACAAATGCTAGAAGTCTCCGAGGTAAAATCGGGGAGTTGGAATGCTTGGTGTTGGGGGGGGAATAGACATTGTGGGTATTTCAGAAACTTGGTGGGATGAGGAAAATCAGTGGGATACGGTGATTCCTGGTTATAAATTATATCGGAAGGATAGGGGGAAAGGGTTGGAGGTGGGGTGGCTCTGTATGTCAGAGAGGGTATACCATCCAGTAAGATTGAGAGGGTAAGAGAATTGGATTCCCTTCTGGAAATGCTATGGGTTGAAATAGTGGGTCCAAAAGGAGGCTTAACAGTGGGAGTTTGTTATCGCCCACCAGATCAAAAGATAGAGGAGGATTATAAAATGATGAATGAATTAAAGATAGCGGCTAGACGAAATAACTGTGTTGTAATAGGCGACTTTAACTACCCACACATTGATTGGGTCAATATGAGTTCTAGTCGGGAAAAAGAGATTGCGTTCTTAGACACTCTCAATGACTGTGCTGTGGAACAGATGGTCACAGATCCTACCAGGGAGAGGCGATCCTGGATTTGGTCCTAAGTAACACCCAAGACCTGGTGAGAGATGTAAAAGTGATTGCACCACTTGGAAACAGTGACCATAATGTCATTGAGTTTAACATTTGTACAGATAGGGAGTTGCCCAAAAAGACTGACGCAACCACTTTTAACTTTAAAAGGGGTAACTTCTCTGGTATGAGGGGACATGTGAGGAAGAAATTGAAAGGAAGAGTGGAGAAGGTCAAAACCATTGGGGAAGCTTGGAGACTATTTAAAAAGACAATCCTAGAAGCTCAGAAAAAATATATACCGCAGGTTAGGAAAGGTACAAATAGGTATAGAAAAAAGCCTGCATGGTTAACAAATAAAGTAATGGAAGCTGTAAAAGGTAAGAAGGATTCCTTTAAGCGGTGGAAAGCTAGTCTTAGTGAGGTTGATAAAAGGGAACACAGACTATGGCAAATAAAATGCAAGTCTGTGATCAGGCAAGCAAAAAGGGAATATGAGGAGCATATCGCAAAAAACATAAAGACCAACAATAAAACTTTCTTCAAATACATTAGAAGTAGGAAGCCAGCCAGGGAGGCAGTGGGGCCCTTGGATGACCAAGGGGTAAAAGGAGTAGTGAAGGATGATAGGGAAATGGCTGAGAAGCTGAATGCATTTTTTGCCTCTGTCTTCACTGTGGAAGAGGAGAAGTGTTTGCCCACTCCAGAAGCACTGATTTCGGGAGGGGGTTTGAAAGACCTGAATCAGATTGCGGTGACAAGAGAGGAAGTCCTCCGACTGATGGACAATTTAAAAACTAATAAATCACCAGGCCCGGATGGCATTCATCCGAGAGTTCTGAAAGAACTCAAATGTGAACTTGTGGATCTCCTGACAAAAATATGTAATCTTTCTTTAAAATCTGCCTCCATTCCTGATGACTGGAAGGTAGCTAATGTCACTCCCATCTTTAAAAAGGGCTCCAGGGGAGATCCAGGAAATTACAGGCCAGTCAGTCTGACATCGATACCGGGTAAGTTGGTGGAAACTGTTATTAAGGAAAGAATTAGTAGGCACATTGATGAACAAAAACTATTGAGGCAGACTCAGCATGGGTTCTGTAAGGGAAGATCTTGTCTCACTAACCTGTTAGTGTTTTTTGAGGAGTGAACAAACATGTGGACAAGGGGGACCCAATAGATATTATTTACCTTGACTTCCGGAAAGCTTTTGATACAGTTCCTCATCAAAGGCTCCTAAGTAAGCTCAATAGTCATGGGATAAAAGGACAAGTCCTCTTGTGGATCAAAAACTGGCTTATAAATAGGAAACAGAGAGTGAGTATAAATGGGAAACTTTCTCAGTGGAGGGTGGTAAGCAGTGGGGTACCACAGGGATCAGTACTCGGTCCCATGCTTTTTAACTTGTTTATTAACGATTTGGAATTGGGAGTAAGCAGTGATGTGGCTAAATTTGCAGATGACACGAAGTTGTTCAGGGTGGTGAAAACCAGGGAGGATTGTGAGGCACTCCAAAGGGATCTGTTGAGGATGGGTGAGTGGGCGTCAACGTGGCAAATGGGGTTCAATGTGGCCAAGTGCAAAGTGATGCACATTGGAGCCAAAAATCCTAAATATAAATACACGTTGATGGGGTCTGATCTGGCAGAGACTGACCAAGAGAGAGATCTTGGAGTCGTAGTGGATAACTCGCTGAAAATGTCTACACAATGTGTAGCTGCAATAAAGAAGGCCAACGCTATGCTGGGGATTATTAGGAAGGGAATTGATAACAAATCAGCCAGTATCATCATGCCCCTGTATAAATCATTGGTGCGACCTCATTTGGAATACTGTGTACAGTTCTGGTCACCACATCTCAAAAAGGATATTATAGCATTGGAAAAAGTGCAGAGAAGGGCAACTAGAATGATAAAAGGGTTGGAACACCTTCCCTATGAAGAAAGGTTAAAATGCTTGGGGCTCTTTAGCTTGTAGAAACGACGGCTGAGGGGTGACATGATCGAGGTTTATAAGATTATGAATGGGATTGAGCAGGTTGAGAAAGAAGTACTTTTCTCCCTTTATCACAATACAAGAACTCGTGGGCACTCTATGAAATTGCTGAGCAGTCGGGTTAGAACAGATAAAAGGAAATACTTCTTCACCCAAAGAGTGATTAACATATGGAATTCACTGCCAAAGGAGGTCGTGGCAGCTGCAAGCATGGACAGTTTCAAGAGGAAATTAGATAAACATATGGAGCAGAAGTCCACCAGTGGCTATTAGCCACAGGGTATAGAATGAGAACTCTCAGTCTGGGGCAGGTGATGCACTCTATTCTTGGTGCTGGAGGGGGCAGCAGTGGGAGGGCTTCTGGTGCCCTGGCCCCACTGCTGGACCTCCTGATGGCACCTGGTATATTTTGGCCGCTGTGTCACAGAGTGTTGGACTAGATGGGCCATTGGCCTGATTCAACATTGGCTTCTCTTATGTTCTTATGTTCTTATGTTCTTATGTTCTTATGTTCTATGGGGCACTAGGCCCAGAGAAGCCCTTTTCAGCCACCACAACATCCCCTGGTCCTTCTATGAGGGGACTAGGCCCAGAGAAGCCCTTTTCTGTCCCCCAAACGACATCCCCTGGGCCTTCTATGGGGCACTAAGCCCAGAGAAGCCCTCTTCCGTCCCCCACACACCATTCCCTGGGTCTTCTATGGGGCACTAGGCCCAGAGAAGGCCTTTTCCTTTCCCCACACACCATTCCCTGGGCCTTCTATGGGGCACTAGACCCAGAGAAACCCTTTTCCGCCCCCCACACGCCATCCCCTAGGCCTTCTATGGGGCACTAGGCCCAGAGAAGCCCTTTTCGGCCCCCCACACCATCTCCTCGGCCTTCTTTGAGGGGACTAGGCCCAGAGAAGCCCTTTTCCGCCCCCACACGCCATCCCCTGGGCCTTCTATGGGGCACTAGGCCCAGAGAAGGCCTTTACGACCCCCCACACTCCATCCCCTTGGCCTTCTATGGGGGCACTAGGCCCAGAGAAGCCCTGTTCGGCCCCCCACACCATGTCCTCGGCCTTCGATGAGGGGACTAGGCCCAGAGAAGCCCTTTTCTGTCCCTCACACGCCATCCCATGGGCCTTCTATGGGGGCACTAGACTCAGAGAAGGCCTCTTCCATCCCCCACACGCCATCCCCTGGGCCTTCTATGGGGGCAGTAGGCCCAGAGAAGCCCTTTTCCGTCCCCCACACTCCATCCACTGTACCTTCTATGGGGACAGTAAGCCCAGAGAAGCCATTTTACGTCCCCCACACACCATCCTCTGGGACTTCTATTGGGGCATTAGTCCCAGAGAAGCCCTTTTCCGCCCCCCCACGCCATCCCCTGGGCCTTCTGTGGGGCACTAGGCCCAGAGAAGCCCTTTTCGGCCCCCACACCATCCCCTGGGCCTTCTAGGAGGGGAATACGCCCAGAGAAGCCCTATTCTGTCCCCCAAACGACATCCCCTGGGCCTTCTATGGGTCATTAGGCCCAGAAAAGCCCTTTTCTGTCCACCACACACCATTCCCTGGGCCTTCTATGGGGCACTAGGCCCAGAGAAACGCTTTTCCGCCCCCACACGCCATCCCCTAGGCCTTCTATGGGGGCACTAGTCCCAGAGAAGCCATTTTCCGTATGACACACACCATCCCCTGGGTCTTCTATGGGGCACTAGGCCCAGAGAAGCCCTTTTCCGTCCCCCACAAACCATCCCCTGGGCCTTCTATGGGGCACTATTCCCAGAGAAGGCCTTTTCCACCCCCACACGCCATCCCCTGGGCCTTCTATGGGGGCACTAGTCCAAGAGAAGCCCTTTTCCGCCCCCCACGCCATCCCCTGGGCCTTTTATGGGGCAATAGGCCCAGAGAAGGCCTTTTCGGCCCCCAAACGCCATCCCCTTGGTCTTCTATGGGGCACTAGGCCCAGAGAAGCCCTTTTCGACCCCCCACACCATCTCTTCGGCCTTCTTTGAGGGGACTAGGCCCAGAGAAGCCCTTTTCCGCCCCGCATACGCCATCCCCTAGGCCTTCTATGGGGGCACTAGTCCCAGAGAAGCCATTTTCCGCCCCCCAAAAGCCATCCCCTGGGCCTTCTATGGGGCACTAGGCCCAGAGAAGTCCTTTTCCACCCACCACACGCCGTCCCCTGGACCTTCTATGGGGGCACTAGGCGCGGAGAAGGCCTTTTCCATCCCTCACACGCCATCCCCTGGGCCTTCTATGGGGGTAGTAGGCCCAGAGAAGCCCTTTTCCGTCCCCCACACTCCATCCCCTGTACCTTCTATGGGGGCAGTAGGCCCAGAGAAACCCTTTTCCGCCCCCCACATGCCATCCCCTAGGCCTTCTATGGGGCAGTAAGCCTACAGAAGGCCTTTTCTGCCCACCACACGCCATCCCCTGGGCCTTCTATTGGACACTAGGCCCAGAGAAGGCCTTTTCCTCTCCCCCACACACCATCACCTGGGCCTTCTATGAGGGCACTAGTCCAAGAGAAGCCCTTTTCCGCCCCCCCCACGCCATCCCCTGGGGCTTCTATGGGGCACTATTCCCAGAAAAGGCATTTTCCACCCCCACACGCGATCCCCTGGGCCTCCTATGGGGCACTAGGCCCAGAGAAGCCCTGTTCGGCCCCCACAGCATGTCCTCGGCCTTCGATGAGGGGACTAGGCCCAGAGAAGCCCTTTTCTGTCCCTCACACGCCATCCCCTGGGCCTTCTATGGGGGCACTAGACCCAGAGAAGGCCTCTTCCATCCCCCACACGCCATCCCCTGGGCCTTCTATGGGGGCAGTAGGCCCAGAGAAGCCCTTTTCCGTCCCCCACACTCCATCCACTGTACCTTCTATGGGGGCAGTAGGCCCAGAGAAGCCATTTTACGTCCCCACACACCATCCTCTGGGACTTCTATTGGGGCATTAGTCCCAGAGAAGCACTTTTCCGCCCCCCTCATGCCATCCCTTGGGCCTTCTGTGGGGCACTAGGGCCAGAGAAGCCCTTTTCGGCCTCCACACCATCCCCTGGGCCTTCTAGGAGGGGACTAGGCCCAGAGAAGCCCCATTCTGTCCCCCAAACGACATCCCCTGGGTGTTCTATGGGTCACTAGGCCCAGAAAAGCCCTTTTCCTTTCCCCACAAACCATCACTTGGGCCTTCTGTGGGGCACTAGGACCAGAGAAGGCCTTTACCACCCCCACACGCCATCCCCTGGGCCTTCTATGGGGGCACTAGGCCAAGAGAAGCCCTTTTCTGCCCCCGACACCATCCCCTGGGCCTTCTATGGGGAACTAGGCCCAGAGAAGGCCTTTTCCACCCCCCACACGCCATCCCCTGGGCCTTCTATGGGCGCACTAGTCTCAGAGAAGCCATTTTCCGCCCCCACACCATCCCCTGGGCCTTGTATGAGGGGACTAGGCCCAGAGAAAGCCTTTTCCACCCCCACACGCCATCCCCTGGGCCTCCTATGGGGGCACTAGTCCCAGAGAAGCCATTTTCCGCCCCCAACATGACATCCCCTGGGACTTCCATGGGGCACTGGGCCCAGAGAAGGCCTTTTCCGCCCACCACACGCCATCCCCTGGGCCTTCTATGGGGGCACTAGGCCCATAGAAGGCCTCTTCCATCCCCAACACGCCATCCCCTGGGCCTTCTATGGGGGCAGTAGGCCCAGAGAAACCATTTTCCGTACCCCACACTCCATCCCCTGTACCTTCTATGGGGGCAGTAGGCCCAGAGAAGCCATTTTACGTCCCCCACACACCATCCTCTGGGCCTTCTATTGGGGCATTAGTCCCAGAGAAGCCCTTTTCCGCCCCCCCACGACATCCCCTGGGCCTTCTATGGGGCACTAGGCCCAGAGAAGCCCTTTTCGGCCACCACAACATCCCCTGGTCCTTCTATGAGGGGACTAGGCCCAGAGAAGCCCTTTTCCTTTCCCCACACACCATTCCCTGGGCCTTCTATGGGGCACTAGACCCAGAGAAACCCTTTTCCGCCCCCCACACGCCATCCCCTAGGCCTTCTATGGGGCACTAGGCCCAGAGAAGCCCTTTTCGGCCCCCACACCATCTCCTCGGCCTTCTTTGAGGGGACTAGGCCCAGAGAAGCCCTTTTCCGCCCCCACACGTCATCCCCTGGGCCTTCTATGAGGGCACTAGTCCAAGAGAAGCCCTTTTCCGCCCCCCACGCCATCCCCTGGGGCTTCTATGGGGCACTATTCCCAGAAAAGGCATTTTCCACCCCCACACGCGATCCCCTGGGCCTTCTATGGGGCACTAGGCCCAGAGAAGCCCTGTTCGGCCCCCACACCATGTCCTCGGCCTTCGATGAGGGGACTAGGCCCAGAGAAGCCCTTTTCTGTCCCTCACACGCCATCCCATGGGCCTTCTATGGGGGCACTAGACCCAGAGAAGGCCTCTTCCATCCCCCACACGCCATCCCCTGGGCCTTCTATGGGGGCAGTAGGCCCAGAGAAGCCATTTTACGTCCCCCACACACCATCCTCTGGGACTTCTATTGGGGCATTAGTCCCAGAGAAGCACTTTTCCGCCCCCTCACGCCATCCCTTGGGCCTTCTGTGGGGCACTAGGCCCAGAGAAGCCCTTTTCGGCCTCCACACCATCCCCTGGGCCTTCTAGGAGGGGACTTGGCCCAGAGAAGCCCTATTCTGTCCCCCAAACGACATCCCCTGGGCGTTCTATGGGTCACTAGGCCCAGAAAAGCCCTTTTCTGTCCCCCACACACCATTCCCTGGGTCTTTTATGGGGGCACTAGTCCCAGAGAAGCCATTTTCCGTCTGACACACACCATCCCCTGGGTCTTCTAAGGGGCACTAGGCCCAGAGAAGCCCTTTTCCGTCCCCCACAAACCATCCCCTGGGCCTTCTATGGGGCACTATTCCCAGAGAAGGCCTTTTCCACCCCCACACGCCATCCCCTGGGCCTTCTATGGGGGCACTAGTCCCAGAGAAGCCCTTTTCCGCCCCCCACAAGCCATTCTCTGGGCCTTTTATGGGGCAATAGGCCCAGAGAAGGCCTTTTCGGCCCCCCAAACGCCATCCCCTCGGTCTTCTATGGGGCACTAGGCCCAGAGAAGCCCTTTTCGGCCCCCCACACCATCTCTTCGGCCTTCTTTGAGGGGACTAGGCCCAGAGAAGCCCTTTTCCGCCCCGCATAAGCCATCCCCTAGGCCGCCTATGGGGGCACTAGTCCCAGAGAAGCCATTTTCCGCCCCCCAAAGCCATCCCCTGGGCCTTCTATGGGGCACTAGGCCCAGAGAAGTCCTTTTCCGCCCACCACACGCCGTCCCCTGGACCTTCTATGGGGGCACTAGGCGCGGAGAAGGCCTTTTCCATCCCCCACACGCCATCCCCTGGGCCTTCTATGGGGTTAGTAGGCCCAGAGAAGCCCTTTTCCGTCCCCCACACTCCATCCCCTGTACCTTCCATGGGGAAAGTAGGCCCAGAGAAACTCTTTTCCGCCCCGCACATGCCATCCCCTAGGCCTTCTATGGGGCAGTAAGCCTATAGAAGGCCTTTTCTGCCCACAACACGCCATCCCCTGGGCCTTCTATTGGACACTAGGCCCAGAGAAGGCCTTTTCCTCTCCCCCACATACCATCACCTGGGCCTTCTATGGGGCACTAGGCCCAGAGAATGCCTTTACCGCCCCCGACACGCCATCCCCAGGGCCTTCTATGGGGCACAAGAAGCAGAGAAGGCCTTTTCCGCTCACCACACGCCATTCCGTGGGCCTTCTACGGGGGCACTAGGCGCGGAGAAGGCCTTTTCCATCCCCCACACACAATCCCCTGGACCTTCTATGAGGGCACTAGTCCAAGAGAAGCCCTTTTCCGCCCCCCACGCCATCCCCTGGGGCTTCTATGGGGCACTATTCCCAGAAAAGGCATTTTCCACCCCCACACGCCATCCCCTGGGCCTTCTATGGGGGTACTAGTCCAAGAGAATCCCTTTTCCGCCCCCCACGCCATCCCCTGGGCCTTCTATGGGGGCACTATTCCCAGAGAAGCCCTTTTCCGCCCCCCACAAGCCATTCTCTGGGCCTTTTATGGGGCAATAGGCCCAGAGAAGGCCTTTTCGACCTCCCACACGCCATCCCCTGGGTCTTGTATAAGGCACTAGGCCCAGAGAAGCCCTTTTCGGCCCCCACACCATCTCCTCGGCCTTCTTTAAGGGGACTAGGCCCAGAGAAGCCCTTTTCCGCCGCGCACACACCATCCCCTGGGCCTTCTGTGGGGCACTAGGCCCAGAGAAGGCCTTTTCCGCCCACCACAGGCCGTCCCCTGGACCTTCTACGGGGGCACTAGGCGCGGAGAAGGCCTTTTCCATCCCCCACACGCCATCCGCTGTACCTTCTATGGGGGCAGTAGGCCCAGAGAAACCCTTTTCCGTCCCCCACACTCCATCCGCTGTACCTTCTATGGGGGCAGTAGGCACAGAGAAACCCTTTTCCGCCCCCCACACGCCATCCCCTGGGCCTTCTATGGGGGCACTAGTCCCAGAGAAGCCCTTTTCCGCCAGCCACAAGCCATTCTCTGGGCCTTTTATGTGGCAATAGGCCCAGAGAAGGACTTTTCGGCCCCCACACGCCATTCCCTGGGTCTTCCATGGGGCACTAGGCCCAGAGAAGCAGTTTTCGGCCCGCCACACCATCTCCTCAGCCTTCTTTGAGGGAACTAGGCCCAGAGAAGCCCTTTTCCTCCCCGTATAACCCATCCCCTCGGCCTTCTATGGGGGCACTAGTCCCAGAGAAGCCATTTCCCCCCCCCACGCCATCCCCTGGGTCTTCTATGGGGCACTAGGCCCAGAGAAGCCCTTTTCGGCCCCCACAGCATCCCCTGGGCCTTCTATGAGGGGACTAGGCCCAGAGAATCCCTTTTCTGTCCCCCAAACAACATCCCCTGGGCCTTCTATGGGGCACTAGGCCCAGAGAAGCCCTTTTCCGTCCACCACACACCATTCCCTGGGTCTTCTATGGAGCACTAGGCCCAGAGAAGCCCTTTTCTGTCCCCCACACACGATTCCCTGGGCCTTCTATGGGGCACTAGGCCCAGAGAAACCCTTTTCCGCTCCCCACACGCCATCCCCTGGGCCTTCTATGGGTCACTTGGCCCAGAGAAGGCCTTTTCCGGCCACCATACGCCATCCCCTGGGTCTTCTAGAGGGCACTAGGCCCAGAGAAGGCCTTTTCCTCTCCCCCACATGCCATCCCCTCGGCCTTCGATGGGGCACTAGGCCCAGAGAATGCCTTTACCGCCCACCACACGCCATCCCCTGGTCGTTCTATGAGGGCACTAGGCCCAGAGAAGCCCTTTTCTGTCCCCGAGAAACCATCCCCTGGGCCTTCTATGGGGCACTATTCCCACAGAAGGCCTTTTCCACCCCCACACGCCATCCCCTGGGCCTTCTATGGGGGCACTAGTCTAAGAGAAGCCTTTTTCCGCCCCTCCCACGCCATCCCCTGGGCCTTCTATGGGGGCACTAGTCCCAGAGAAGCCCTTTTCCGCCCCCACAAGCCATTCTCCGGGACTTTTATGGGGCAATAGGCCCAGAGAAGGCCTTTTCGGCCCCCAAATGCCATCCCCTGTGTCTTCTATGGGGCACTAGGCCCAGAGAAGCCCTTTTCGGCCCCCACACCATCTCCTCGGCCTTCTTTGACGGGACTAGGCCCAGAGAAGCCCTCTTCCGCCCCGCACACGCCATCCCCTGGGCCTTCTATGGGGGCACTAGTCCCAGAGAAGCCATTTTCCGCCCCCAAAAGCCATCCCCTGGGCCTTCTATGGGGCACTAGGCCCAGAGAAGCCCTTTTCGGCCCCCCACACCATCTACTCGGCCTTCTTTGAGGGGACTAGGCCCAGAGAAGCCCTTTTCCGCCCCGCACACGCCATCCTCTGGTCCTTCTATGGGGGCACTAGTCCCAGAGAAGCCATTTTCCGCCCCCAAAAGCCATCCCCTGGGCCTTCTATGGGGCACTAGGCCCAGAGAAGGCCTTTTCCGCCCACCACACGCCGTCCCCTGAACCTTCTACGGGGGCACTAGGCGCGGAGAAGGCCTTTTCCGTCCCCCACATGCCATCCGCTGGGCCTTCTATGGGGGCAGTAGGCCCAGAGAAGCCTTTTTCCGTCCCCCACACTCCATCCCCTGTACCTTCTATGAGGGCAGTAGGCCCAGAGAAACCCTTTTCCGCCCCCCACACGCCATCCCCTGGGCCTTCTATGGGGGCACTAGTCCCAGAGAAGCCCTTTTCCGCCACCCACAAACCATTCTCTGGGCCTTTTATGGGGCAATAGGCCCAGAGAAGGCCTTTTCGGCCCCCACAAGCCATCCACTGGGTCTTCCATGGGGCACTAGGCCCAGAGAAGCCCTTTTCGGCCCCCCACACCATCTCCTCGGCCTTCTTTGAGGGGACTAGGCCCAAAGAAGCCCTTTTCTGTCCCCCAAACGACATCCCCTGGGACGTTTATGGAGCACTAGGCCCAGAGAAGCCCTTTTCCGTCCACCACACACCATTCCCTGGGCCTTCTATGGAGCACTAGGCCCAGAGAAACCCTTTTCCGCCCCCCACACGCCATCCCCTAGGCCTTCTATGGGGGCACTAGTCCCAGAGAAGCCATTTTCCGTCTGACACACACCATCCCCTGGGTCTCCTATGGGGCACTAGGCCCAGAGAAGCCCTTTTCTGTCCCCCACAAACCATCCCCTGGGCCTTCTATGGGGTACTATTCCCAGAGAAGGCCTTTTCCACCCCCACACGCCATCCCCTGGGCCTTCTATGGGGGCACTAGTCCAAGAGAAGCCCTTTTCCGTCCCCCCCACGCCATCCCCTGGGCCTTCTATGGGGGCACTAGTCCCAGAGAAGCCCTTTTCCGCACCCCACAAGCCATTCTCTGGGCCTTTTATGGGGCAATAGGCCCAGAGAAGGCCTTTTCGGCCCCCAAACACCATCCCCTCGGTCTTCTATGGGGCACTAGGCCCAGAGAAGCCCTTTTCCGCCCACCACACGCCATCCTCTGGGCCTTTTATGGGGCACTAGGCCCAGAGAAGGCCTTTTCGGCCCCCACACGCCATCCCCTGGGCCTTCTATGGGGCACTAGGCCCAGAGAAGCCCTTTCCGTCCCCCACACGCCATCCCCTGGGCCATCTATGGGGCACTAGGCCCAGAGAAGCCCTTTTCAGCCCCCAACACCATCCCCTGGGCCTTCTATGAGGGGACTAGGCCCAGAGAAGCCATTTTCTGTCCCCCACACACCATTCCCTGGGCCTTCTATGGGACACTAGGCCCAGAGAAGGACTTTTCCACCCCCACATGCCATCCCCTGGGCCTTCTATGGGGGCACTAGGCCCAGAGAAGGCCTTTTCCTTCCACCACACACCATCCCCTGGGCCTTCTATTGGGGTACTAGGCCCAAAGAAGGCCTTTTCCTTTCCCCACACACCATCCCTTGGGCCTTCTATGGGGCACTAGGACCAGAGAAGGCCTTTACCATCCCCCACACGCCATCCCCTGGGCCTTCTATGGGGGCACTAGGCCAAGAGAAGCCCTTTTCTGCCCCCGACACCATCCCCTGGGCCTTCTATGGGGCACTAGGCCCAGAGAAGGCCTTTTCCACCCCCACACGCCATCCCCTGGGCCTTCTATGGGCGCACTAGTCCCAGAGAAGCCATTTTCCGCCCCCACACCATTCCCTGGGCCTTCTATGAGGGGACTAGGCCCAGAGAAAGTCTTTTCCACCCCCCACACGCCATCCCCTGGGCCTCCTATGGGGGCACTAGTCCCAGAGAAGCCATTTTCCGCCCCCAACATGACATCCCCTGGGACTTCTATGGGGCACTGGGCCCAGAGAAGGCCTCTTCCGCCCACCACACGCCATCCTCTGGGCCTTCTATGGGGGCATTAGGCCCATAGAAGGCCTCTTCCATCCCCAACACGCCATCCCCTGGGCCTTCATTGGGGGCAGTAGGCCCAGAGAAACCATGTTCCGTACCCCACACTCCATCCCCTGTGCCTTCTATGGGGGCAGTAGGCCCAGAGAAGCCATTTTACGTCCCCCACACACCATCCTCTGGGCCTTCTATGGGGGCATTAGTCCCAGAGAAGCCCTTTTCCGCCCCCCACGACATCCCCTGGGCCTTCTATGGGGCACTAGGCCCAGAGAAGCCCTTTTCAGCCACCACAACATCCCCTGGTCCTTCTATGAGGGGACTAGGCCCAGAGAAGCCCTTTTCTGTCCCCCAAACGACATCCCCTGGGCCTTCTATGGGGCACTAAGCCCAGAGAAGCCCTTTTCCGTCCCCCACACAGCATTCCCTGGGTCTTCTATGGGGCACTAGGCCCAGAGAAGGCCTTTTCCTTTCCCCACACACCATTCCCTGGGCCTTCTATGGGGCACTAGACCCAGAGAAACCCTTTTCCGCCCCCACACGACATCCCCTAGGCCTTCTATGGGGCACTAGGCCCAGAGAAGCCCTTTTCGGCCCCCCACACCATCTCCTCGGCCTTCTTTGAGGGGACTAGGCCCAGAGAAGCCCTTTTCCGCCCCCACACGCCATCCTCTGGGCCTTCTATGGGACACTAGGCCCAGAGAAGGCCTTTACGACCCCCCACACACCATCCCCTTGGCCTTCTATGGGGGCACTAGGCCCAGAGAAGCCCTGTTCGGCCCCCCAACCCATGTCCTCGGCCTTCGATGAGGGGACTAGGCCCAGAGAAGCCCTTTTCTGTCCCTCACACGCCATCCCATGGGCCTTCTATGGGGGCACTAGACTCAGAGAAGGCCTCTTCCATCCCCCACACGCCATCCCCTGGGCCTTCTATGGGGGCAGTAGGCCCAGAGAAGCCCTTTTCCGTCCCCCACACTCCATCCACTGTACCTTCTATGGGGACAGTAGGCCCAGAGAAGCCATTTTACGTCCCCCACACACCATCCTCTGGGACTTCTATTGGGGCATTAGTCCCAGAGAAGCCCTTTTCCGCCCCCCACGCCATCCCCTGGGCCTTCTATGGGGAACTAGGCCCAGAGAAGCCCTTTTCGGCCCCCACACCATCCCCTGGGCCTTCTAGGAGGGGACTACGCCCAGAGAAGCCCTATTCTGTCCCCCAAACGACATCCCCTGGGCCTTCTATGGGTCATTAGGCCCAGAAAAGCCCTTTTCTGTCCCCCACACACCATTCCCTGGGTCTTCTATGGGGCACTAGGCCCAGAGAAACGCTTTTCCGCCCCCCACACGCCATCCCCTAGGCCTTCTATGGGGGCACTAGTCCCAGAGAAGCCATTTTCCGTCCCCCACAAACCATCCCCTGGGCCTTCTATGGGGCACTATTCCCAGAGAAGGCCTTTTCCACCCCCACACGCCATCCCCTGGGCCTTCTATGGGGGCACTAGTCCAAGAGAAGCCCTTTTCCGCCCCCCACGCCATCCCCTGGGCCTTTTATGGGGCAATAGGCCCAGAGAAGGCCTTTTCGGCCCCCAAACGCCATCCCCTCGGTCTTCTATGGGGCACTAGGCCCAGAGAAGCCCTTTTCGGCCCCCACACCATCTCTTCGGCCTTCTTTGAGGGGACTAGGCCCAGAGAAGCCCTTTTCCGCCCCGCATACGCCATCCCCTAGGCCTTCTATGGGGGCACTAGTCCCAGAGAAGCCATTTTCCGCCCCCCAAAGCCATCCCCTGGGCCTTCTATGGGGCACTAGGCCCAGAGAAGTCCTTTTCCACCCACCACACGCCGTCCCCTGGACCTTCTATGGGGGCACTAGGCGCGGAGAAGGCCTTTTCCATCCCTCACACGCCATCCCCTGGGCCTTCTATGGGGGTAGTAGGCCCAGAGAAGCCCTTTTCCGTCCCCCACACTCCATCCCCTGTACCTTCTATGGGGGCAGTAGGCCCAGAGAAACCCTTTTCCGCCCCCCACATGCCATCCCCTAGGCCTTCTATGTGGCAGTAAGCCTACAGAAGGCCTTTTCTGCCCACCACACGCCATCCCTTCGGCCTTCTATTGGACACTAGGCCCAGAGAAGGCCTTTTCCTCTCCCCCACACACCATCACCTGGGCCTTCTATGAGGGCACTAGTCCAAGAGAAGCCCTTTTCCGCCCCCCACGCCATCCCCTGGGGCTTCTATGGGGCTTCTATGGGGCACTATTCCCAGAAAAGGCATTTTCCACCCCCACACGCGATCCCCTGGGCCTTCTATGGGGAACTAGGCCCAGAGAAGCCCTTTTCGGCCCCCCACACCATCTCCTCGGCCTTCTTTGAGGGGACTAGGCCCAGAGAAGCCCTTTTCCGCCCCCCACACGCCATCCCCTGGGCCTTCTATGGGGCACTAGGCCCAGAGAAGGCCTTTACGACCCCCACACGCCATCCCCTTGGCCTTCTATGGGGGCACTAGGCCCAGAGAAGCCCGGTTCGGCCACCCACACCATGTCTTCGGCCTTCGATGAGGGGACTAGGCCCAGAGAAGCCCTTTTCTGTCCCTCACACGCCATCCCATGGGCCTTCTATGGGGCACTATTCCCAGAGAAGGCCTTTTCCACACCCACACGCCATCCCCTGGGCCTTCTATGGGGGCACTAGTCGAAGAGATGCCCTTTTCCGCCCCCCCCCACGCCATCCCCTTGGCCATTTATGGGGCAATAGGCCCAGAGAAGGCCTTTTCGGCCCCCCAAACGCCATCCCCTCAGTCTTCTATGGGGCACTAGGCCCAGAGAAGCCCTTTTCGGCCCCCCACACCATCTCTTCGGCCTTCTTTGAGGGGACTAGGCCCAGAGAAGCCCTTTTCCGCCCCGCATACGCCATCCCCTAGGCCTTCTATGGGGGCACTAGTCCCAGAGAAGCCATTTTCCGCCCCCAAAAGCCATCCCCTGGGCCTTCTATGGGGCACTAGGCCCAGAGAAGTCCTTTTCCACCCACCACACGCCGTCCCCTGGACCTTCTTTGGGGGCACTAGGCGCGGAGAAGGCCTTTTCCATCCCCCACACGCCATCCCCTGGGCCTTCTATGGGGGTAGTAGGCCCAGTGAAGCCCTTTTCCGTCCCCCACACTCCATCCCCTGTACCTTCCATGGGGGCAGTAGGCCCAGAGAAACCCTTCCCCCCCCACATGCCATCCCCTAGGCCTTCTATGGGGCAGTAAGCCTACAGAAGGCCTTTTCTGCCCACTACACGCCATCCCCTGGGCCTTCTATTGGACACTAGGCCCAGAGAAGGCCTTTTCCTCTCCCCCACACACCATCACCTGGGCCTTCTATGAGGGCACTAGTCCAAGAGAAGCCCTTTTCCGCCCCCCCACGCCATCCCCTGGGGCTTCTATGGGGCACTATTCCCAGAAAAGGCATTTTCCACCCCCACACGCGATCCCCTGGGCCTTCAATGGGGCACTAGGCCCGGAGAAGCCCTGTTCGGCCCCCACACCATGTCCTCGGCCTTCGATGAGGGGACTAGGCCCAGAGAAGCCCTTTTCTGTCCCTCACACGCCATCCCATGGGCCTTCTATGGGGGCACTAGACCCAGAGAAGGCCTCTTCCATCCCCCACACGCCATCCCCTGGGCCTTCCATGGGGGCAGTAGGCCCAGAGAAGCCCTTTTCCGTCCCCCACACTCCATCCACTGTACCTTCTATGGGGGCAGTAGGCCCAGAGAAGCCATTTTACGTCCCCCACACACCATCCTCTGGGACTTCTATTGGGGCATTAGTCCCAGAGAAGCACTTTTCCGCCCCCTCACGCCATCCCTTGGGCCTTCTGTGGGGCACTAGGCCCAGAGAAGCCCTTTTCGGCCTCCACACCATCCCCTGGGCCTTCTAGGAGGGGACTAGGCCAAGAGAAGCCCTTTTCTGCCCCCGACACCATCCCCTGGGCCTTCTATGGGCGCATTAGTCACAGAGAAGCCATTTTCCGCCCCCACATCATCCCCTAGGCCTTGTATGAGGGGACGAGGCCCAGAGAAAGCCTTTTCCACCCCCCACACGCCATCCCCTGGGCCTCCTATGGGGGCACTAGTCCCAGAGAAGCCATTTTCCGCCCCCAACATGACATCCCCTGGGACTTCTATGGGGCACTGGGCCCAGAGAAGGCCTTTTCCGCCCACCACACGCCATCCCCTGGGCCTTCTATGGGGGCACTAGGTCCATAGAAGGCCTCTTCCATCCCCAACACGCCATCCCCTGGGCCTTCTATGGGGGCAGTAGGCCCAGAGAAACCATTTTCCGTACCCCACACTCCATCCCCTGTACCTTCTATGGGGGCAGTAGGCCCAGAGAAGCCATTTTACGTCCCCCACACACCATCCTCTGGGCCTTCTATGGGGGCATTAGTCCCAGAGAAGCCCTTTTCCGCCCCCCCACGACATCCCCTGGGCCTTCTATGGGGCACTAGGCCCAGAGAAGCCCTTTTCAGCCACCACAACATCCCCTGGTCCTTCTATGAGGGGACTAGGCCCAGAGAAGCCCTTTTCTGTCCCCCAAACGACATCCCCTAGGCTTTCTATGGGGCACTAAGCCCAGAGAAGCCCTTTTCCGTCCCCCACACACCATTCCCTGGGTCTTCTATGGGGCACTAGGCCCAGAGAAGGCCTTTTCCTTTCCCCACACGCCATCTCCTAGGCCTTCTATGGGGCACTAGACCCAGAGAAACCCTTTTCCGCCCCCACACGCCATCCCCTAGGCCTTCTATGGGGCACTAGGCCCAGAGAAGCCCTTTTCGGCCCCCCACACCATCTCCTCGGCCTTCTTTGAGGGGACTAGGCCCAGAGAAGCCCTTTTCCGCCCCCACACGCCATCCCCTGGGCCTTCTATGGGGCACTAGGCCCAGAGAAGGCCTTTACGACCCCCCACACGCCATCCCCTTGGCCTTCTATGGGGGCACTAGGCCCAGAGAAGCCCTGTTCGGCCCCCACACCATGTCCTCGGCCTTCGATGAGGGGACTAGGCCCAGAGAAGCCCTTTTCTGTCCCTTACACGCCATCCCATGGGCCTTCTATGGGGCACTATTCCCAGAGAAGGCCTTTTCCACCCCCACACGCCATCCCCTGGGCCTTCTATGGGGGCACTAGTCCAAGAGAAGCCCTTTTCTGCCCCCCCCACGCCATCCCCTGGGCCTTTTATGGGGCACTAGGCGCGGAGAAGGCCTTTTCCATCCCCCACACGCCATCCCCTGAGCCTTCTATGGGGTAGTAGTCCCAGAGAAGCCCTTTTCTGTCCCCCACACTCCATCCCCTGTACCTTCTATGGGGGCAGTAGGCCCAGAGAAACTCTTTCCGCCCCGCACATGCCATCCCCTAGGCCTTCTATGGGGGCAGTAAGTCCCATAGAAGGCCTTTTCTGCCCACAACACGCCATCCCCTGGGCCTTCTATTGGACACTACGCCCAGAGTAGGCCTTTTCCTCTCCCCCACACACCATCACCTGGGCCTTCTATGGGGCACTAGGCCCAGAGAATGCCTTTACCGCCCCCGACACGCCATCCCCTGGGCCTTCTATGGGGGTAGTAGGCCCAGAGAAGCCCTTTTCCGTTCCCCACACTCCATCCCCTGTACCTTCTATGGGGGCAGTAGGCCCAGAGAAACCCTTTTCCGCCCCCACATGCCATCCCCTAGGCCTTCTATGGGGCAGTAAGCCTCACAGAAGGCCTTTTCTGCCCACCACACGCCATCCCCTGGGCCTTCTATTGGACACTAGGCCCAGAGAAGGCCTTTTCCTCTCCCCCACACACCATCACCTGGGCCTTCTATGAGGGCACTAGTCCAAGAGAAGCCCTTTTCCGCCCCCCACGCCATCCCCTGGGGCTTCTATGGGGCACTATTCCCAGAAAAGGCATTTTCCACCCCCACACACGATCCCCTGGGCCCTCTATGGGGAACTAGGCCCAGAGAAGCCCTGTTCGGCCCCCCACACCATGTCTTCGGCCTTCGATGAGGGGACTAGGCCCAGAGAAGCCCTTTTCTGTCCCTCACACGCCATCCCATGGGCCTTCTATGGGGGCACTAGACCCAGAGAAGGCCTCTTCCATCCCCACACGCCATCCCCTGGGCCTTCTATGTGGGCAGTAGGCCCAGAGAAGCCCTTTTCCGTCCCCCACACTCCATCCACTGTACCTTCTATGGGGGCAGTAGGCCCAGAGAAGCCATTTTACGTCCCCCACACACCATCCTCTGGGACTTCTATTGGGGCATTAGTCCCAGAGAAGCACTTTTCCGCCCCTCACGCCATCCCTTGGGCCTTCTGTGGGGCACTAGCCCCAGAGAAGCCCTTTTCGGCCTCCACACCATCCCCTGGGCCTTCTAGGAGGGGACTAGGCCCAGAGAAGCCCTATTCTGTCCCCCAACCGACATCCCCTGGGCGTTCTATGGGTCACTAGGCCCAGAAAAGCCCTTTTCCGTCTGACACACACCATCCCCTGGGTCTTCTAAGGGGCACTAGGCCCAGAGAAGCCCTTTTCCGTCCCCCACAAACCATCCCCTGGGCCTTCTATGGGGCACTATTCCCAGAGAAGCCATTTTCCACCCCCACACGCCATCCCCTGGGCCTTCTATGGGGGCACTAGTCCCAGAGAAGCCCTTTTCCGCCCCCACAAGCCATTCTCTGGGCCTTTTATGGGGCAATAGGCCCAGAGAAGCCCTTTTCGGCCCCCCACACCATCTCTTCGGCCTTCTTTGAGGGGACTAGGCCCAGAGAAGCCCTTTTCCGCCCCGCATAAGCCATCCCCTAGGCCGCCTATGGGGGCACTAGTCCCAGAGAAGCCATTTTCCGCCCCCCAAAAGCCATCCCCTGGGCCTTCTATGGGGCACTAGGCCCAGAGAAGTCCTTTTCCGCCCACCACACGCCGTTCCCTGGACCTTCTATGGGGGCACTAGGCGCGGAGAAGGCCTTTTCCATCCCCCACACGCCATCCCCTGGGCCTTCTATGGGGGTAGTAGGCCCAGAGAAGCCCTTTTCCGTCCCCCACACTCCATCCCCTTTACCTTCTATGCGGGCGGTAGGCCCAGAGAAACTCTTTTCCGCCCCGCACATGCCATCCCCTAGGCCTTCTATGGGGCAGTACGCCTATAGAAGGCCTTTTCTGCCCAAAACACGCCATCCCCTGGGCCTTCTATTGGACACTAGGCCCAGAGAAGGCCTTTTCCTCTCCCCCACACACCATCACCTGGGCCTTCTATGGGGCACTAGGCCCAGAGAATGCCTTTACCGCCCCCGACACGCCATCCCCAGGGCCTTCTATGGGGCACTAGACGCAGAGAAGGCCTTTTCCGCTCACCACACGCCATCCCGTGGGCCTTCTACGGGGGCACTAGGCGCGGAGAAGGCCTTTTCCATCCCCCACACACAATCCCCTGGGCTTTCTATGAGGGCACTAGTCCAAGGAAGCCCTTTTCCGCCCCCACGCCATCCCCTGTGGCTTCTATGGGGCACTATTCCCAGAAAAGGCATTTTCCACCCCCACACGCCATCCCCTGGGCCTTCTATGGGGGTACTAGTCCAAGAGAATCCCTTTTCCGCCCCCCACGCCATCCCCTGGGCCTTCTATGGGGGCACTAGTCCCAGAGAAGCCCTTTTCCGCCCCCCACAAGCCATTCTCTGGGCCTTTTATGGGGCAATAGGCCCAGAGAAGCCCTTTTCGGCCCCCCACACCATCTCCTCGGCCTTCTTTAAGGGGACTAGGCCCAGAGAAGCCCTTTTCCGCCGCGCACACACCATTCCCTGGGCCTTCTATGGGGCACTAGGCCCAGAGAAGGCCTTTTCCGCCCACCACAGGCCGTCCCCTGGACCTTCTACGGGGGCACTAGGCGCGGAGAAGGCCTTTTCCATCCCCCACACGCCATCCCCTGGGCCTTCTATGGGGGCAGTACGCCCAGAGAAGCCCTTTTCCGTCCCCCACACTCCATCCGCTGTACCTTCTATGGGGGCAGTAGGCCCAGAGAAACCCTTTTCCGCCCCCCACACGCCATCCCCTGGGCCTTCTATGGGGGCACTAGTCCAAGAGAAGCCCTTTTCCGCCAGCCACAAGCCATTCTCTGGGCCTTTTATGTGGCAATAGGCCCAGAGAAGGAGTTTTCAGCCCCCCACACGCCATCCCCTGGGTCTTCCATGGGGCACTAGGCCCAGAGAAGCACTTTTCGGCCCCCCACACCATCTCCTCAGCCTTCTTTGAGGAAACTAGGCCCAGAGAAGCCCTTTTCCGCCCCGTACACGCCATCCCCTCGGCCTTCTATGGGGGCACTAGGCCCAGAGAAGGCCTTTTCCGGCCACCACACGCCATCCCCTGGGTCTTCTATAGGGCACTAGGCCCAGAGAAGGCCTTTTCCTCTCCCCCACATGCCATCCCCTCGGCCTTCTATGGGGCACTAGGCCCAGAGAATGCCTTTACCGCCCACCACACGACATCCCCTGGTCGTTCTATGAGGGCACTAGGCCCAGAGAAGCCCTTTTCTGTCCCCCAGAAACCATCCTCTGGGCCTTCTATGGGGCACTATTCCCACAGAAGGCCTTTTCCACCCCCACACGCCATCCCCTGGGCCTTCTATGGGGGCACTAGTCCAAGAGAAGCCCTTTTCCGCCCCTCCCACGCCATCCCCTGGGCCTTCTATGGGGGCACTAGTCCCAGAGAAGCCCTTTTCCGCCCCCACAAGCCATTCTCCGGGACTTTAATGGGGCAATAGGCCCAGAGAAGGCCTTTTCGGCCCCCAAATGCCATCCCCTGTGTCTTCTATGGGGCACTAGGCCCAGAGAAGCCCTTTTCGGCCCCCACACCATCTCCTCGGCCTTCTTTGACGGGACTAGGCCCAGAGAAGCCCTCTTCCGCCCCGCACACGCCATCCCCTGGGCCTTCTATGGGGGCACTAGTCCCAGAGAAGCCGTTTTCCGCCCCCCAAAAGCCATCCCCTGGGCCTTCTATGGGGGCACTAGTCCCAGAGAAGCCCTTTTCCGCCACCCACAAACCATTCTCTGGGCCTTTTATGGGGCAATAGGCCCAGAGAAGGCCTTTTCGGCCCCCACAAGCCATCCCCTGGGTCTTCCATGGGGCACTAGGCCCAGAGAAGCCCTTTTCGGCCCCCCACACCATCTCCTCGGCCTTCTTTGAGGGGACTAGGCCCAAAGAAGCCCTTTTCTGTCCCCCAAACGACATCCCCTGGGACGTTTATGGAGCACTAGGCCCAGAGAAGCCCTTTTCCGTCCACCACACACCATTCCCTGGGCCTTCTATGGGGGCACTAGTCCCAGAGAAGCCATTTTCTGTCTGACACACACCATCCCCTGGGCCTTCTATGGGGCACTAGGCCCAGAGAAGCCCTTTTCTGTCCCCCACAAACCATCCCCTGGGCTTTCTATGGGGCACTATTCCCAGAGAAGGCCTTTTCCACCCCCACACACCATACCCTGGGCCTTCTATAGGGGCACTTGTCCAAGAGAAGCCCTTTTCTGCCCCCCACGCCATCCCCTGGGCCTTCTATGGGGGCACTAGTCCCAGAGAAGCCCTTTTCCGCCCCCACAAGCCATTCTCTGGGCCTTTTATGGGGCAATAGGCCCAGAGAAGGCCTTTTCAGCCCCCCAAATGCCATCCCCTCGGTCTTCTATGGGGCACTAGGCCCAGAGAAGGCCTTTTCCGCCCACCACACGCCATCCTCTGGGCCTTTTATGGGGCACTAGGCCCAGAGAAGGCCTTTTCGGCCCCCCACACGCCATCCCCTGGGCCTTCTATGGGGCACTAGGCCCAGAGAAGCCCTTTTCCGTCCCCCACACGCCATCCCCTGGGCCATCTATGGGGCACTAGGCCCAGAGAAGCCCTTTTCAGCCCCCCACAACATCCCCTGGGCCTTCTATGAGGGGACTAGGCCCAGAGAAGCCATTTTCTGTCCCCCACACACCATTCCCTGGGCCTTCTTTGGGGCACTAGGCCCAGAGAAGGACTTTTCCACCCCCACATGCCATCCCCTGGGCCTTCTATGGGGGCACTAGGCCCAGAGAAGGCCTTTTCCGCCCACCACACACCATCCCCTGAGCCTTCTATTGGGGTACTAGGCCCAAAGAAGGCCTTTTCCTTTCCCCACACACCATCCCTTGGGCCTTCTATGGGGCACTAGGACCAGAGAAGGCCTTTACCATCCCCCACACGCCATCCCCTGGGCCTTCTATGGGGGCACTAGGCCAAGAAGCCCTTTTCAGCCCCCGACACTATCGCCTGGGCCTTCTATGGGGCACTAGGCCCAGAGAAGGCCTTTTCCACACCCACACGCCATCCCCTGGGCCTTCTATGGGCGCACTAGTCCCAGAGAAGCCATTTTCCGTCCTCACATGCCATCCCCTGGGCCTTCTATAGGGCACTAGGCCCAGAGAAGCCCTTTTCAGCCCCCCACATCATCCCCTGGGCCTTCTATGAGGGGACTAGGCCCAGAGAAGCCCTTTTCTGTCCCCCACACGTCATCCCCTGGGCCTTCTATGGGGCACTAGGCCCAGAGAAGCCCTTTCCACCCCCCACACGCCATCCCCTGGGCCTTCTATGGGAGCACTAGGCCCAGTGTAGGCCTTTTCCGCCCCCCAAACATCATCCCCTGGGCCTTCTATGGGGCACTATGCTCAGAGAAGGCCTTCACCACCCCCACACGCCATCCCCTGGGCCTTCTATGGGGGCACTAGGCCCAGAGAAGCCCTTTTAGGCCCCCCACACCATCCCCTGGGCCTTCTATGAGGGGACTAGGCCCAGAGAAGCCCTTTTCTGTCCCTCACACGCCATCCCATGGGCCTTCTATGGGGCACTAGGCCCAGAGAAAGCCTTTTACACCCCCCACACGTCATCACCTGGGCCTTCTATGGGAGCACTAGTGCCAGAGAAGCCATTTTCCGCCCCCAACACGCCATCCCCTGGGACTTCTATGGGGCACTAGGCCCATAGAAGGCCTTTTCCATCCCCCACACGCCATCCCCTGGGCCTTCTATGGGGGCAGTATGCCCAGAGAAACCCTTTTCCGTTCCCCACACTCCATCCCCTGTACCTTCTATGGGGGCAGTAGTCCCAGAGAAGCCATTTTACGTCCCCCACACACCATCCTCTGGGCCTTCTATGGGGGCACTAGGCCCAGAGAAGCCCTTTTCCGCCCCCCCACACCATCCCCTGGGCCTTCTATGAGGGGACTAGGCCCAGAGAAGCCATTTTCCGTCCCCTAGACGCCATCCCCTGGGCCTTCTATGGGGGCAGTAATCCCAGAGAAGCCCTTTTCCGCCCACCACACGCCATCCTCTGGGCCTTTTATGGGGCACTAGGCCCAGAGAAGGCCTTTTCGGCCCCACACATGCCATCCCCTGGGCCTTCTATGGGGCACTAGGCGCAGAGAAGCCCTTTTCCGTCCCCCACACGCCATCCCCTGGGCCATCTATGGGGCACTAGGTCCAGAGAAGCCCTTTACAGCCCCCCACACCATCCCCTGGGCCTTCTATGAGGGGACTAGGCCCAGAGAATCCATTTTCTGTCCCCCACACACCATTCCCTGGCCCTTCTATGGGGCACTGGGCCCAGAGCAGGCCTTTTCCACCCCCCACACGCCATCCCCTGGGCCTTCTATGGGGCCACTAGGCCCAGTGAAGGCCTTTTCCGCCCACCACACACCATCCCCTGGGCCTTCTATTGGGGTACTAGGCCCAAAGAAGGCCTTTTCCTTTCCCCACAAACCATCACTTGGGCCTTCTGTGGGGCACTAGGACCAGAGAAGGCCTTTACCACCCCCACACGCCATCCCCTGGGCCTTCTATGGGGGCACTAGGCCAAGAGAAGCCCTTTTCTGGCCCGACCACCATCCCCTGGGCCTTCTATGGGGCACTAGGCCCAGAGAAGGCCTTTTCCACCCCCACACGCCATCCCCTGGGCCTTGTATGGGCGCACTAGTCCCAGAGAAGCCATTTTCCGCCCCCACACCATTCCCTGGGCCTTCTATGAGGGGACTAGGCCCAGAGAAAGCCTTTTCCACCCCACACACGCCATCCCCTGGGCCTCCTATGGGGGCACTAGTCCCAGAGAAGCCATTTTCCGCCCCCAACATGACATCCCCTGGGACTTCTATGGGGCACTGGGCCCAGAGAAGGCCTTTTCCGCCCACCACACGCCATCCCCTGGGCCTTCTATGGGGGCACTAGGCCCATAGAAGGCCTCTTCCATCCCCAACACGCCATCCCCTGGGCCTTCTATGGTGGCAGTAGGCCCAGAGAAACCATTTTCCGTACCCCACACTCCATCCCCTGTACCTTCTATGGGTGCAGTAGGCCCAGAGAAGCCATTTTACGTCCCCACACACCATCCTCTGGGCCTTCTATGGGGGCATTAGTCCCAGAGAAGCCCTTTTCCGCCCCCACGACATCCCCTGGGCCTTCTATGGGGCACTAGGCCCAGAGAAGCCCTTTTCTGTCCCCCAGAAACCATCCCCTGGGCCTTCTATGTGGGCACTATTCCCACAGAAGGCCTTTTCCACCCCCACACGCCATCCCCTGGGCCTTCTATGGGGGCACTAGTCCAAGAGAAGCCGCTTTTCGCCCCTCCCACGCCATCCCCTGGGCCTTCTATGGGGGCACTAGTCCCAGAGAAGCCCTTTTCCGCCCCCACAAGCCATTCTCCGGGACTTTAATGGGGCAATAGGACCCAGAGAAGGCCTTTTCGGCCCCCAAATGCCATCCCCTAGTGACTTCTATGGGGCACTAGGCCCAGAGAAGCCCTTTTCGGCCCCCACACCATCTCCTCGGCCTTCTTTGACGGGACTAGGCCCAGAGAAGCCCTCTTCCGCCCCGCACACGCCATCCCCTGGGCCTTCTATGGGGGCACTAGTCCCAGAGAAGCCATTTTCCGCCCCCACAAGCCATCCCTTGGGCCTTCTATGGGGGCACTAGTCCCAGAGAAGCCCTTTTCCGCCACCCGCAAACCATTCTCTGGGCCTTTTATGGGGCAATAGGCCCAGAGAAGGCCTTTTCGGCCCCGCACAAACCATCCCCTGGGTCTTCCATGGGGCACTAGGCCCAGAGAAGCCCTTATCGGCCCCCCACACCATCTCCTCGGCCTTCTTTGAGGGGACTAGGCCCAAAGAAGCCCTTTTCTGTCCCCCAAACGACATCCCCTGGGACGTTTATGGAGCACTAGGCCCAGAGAAGCCCTTTTCCGTCCACCACACACCATTCTCTGGGCCTTCTATGGGGCACTAGGCCCAGAGAAACCCTTTTCGGCCCCCCACACGCCATCCTCTGGGCCTTCTATGGGGGCACTAGTCCCAGAGAAGCCATTTTCCGTCTGACACACACCATCCCCTGGGCCTTCTATGGGGCACTAGGCCCAGAGAAGCCCTATTCTGTCCCCACAAACCATCCCCTGGGCCTTCTATGGGGCACTATTCCCAGAGAAGGCCTTTTCCGCCCCCACACACCATACCCTGGGCCTTCTATGGGGGCACTTGTCCCAGAGAAGCCCTTTTCCTGCCCCACACGCCATCCCCTGGGCCTTCTATGGGGGCACTAGTCCCAGAGAAGCCCTTTTCCGCCCCCACAAGCCATTCTCTGGGCCTTCTTATGGGGCAATAGGCCCAGAGAAGGCCTTTTCAGCCCCCCAAATGCCATCCCCTCGGTCTTCTATGGGGCACTAGGCCCAGAGAAGCCCTTTTCCGCCCACCACACGCCATCCTCTGGGCCTTTTATGGGGCACTAGGCCCAGAGAAGGCCTTTTCGGCCCCCACACGCCATCCCCTGGGCCTTCTATGGGGCACTAGGCCCAGAGAAGCCCTTTTCCGTCCCCCACACGCCATCCCCTGGGCCATCTATGGGGCACTAGGCCCAGAGAAGCCCTTTTCAGCCCCCACACCATCCCCTGGGCCTTCTATGAGGGGACTAGGCCCAGAGAAGCCATTTTCTGTCCCCCACACACCATTCCCTGGGCCTTCTATGGGGCACTAGGCCCAGAGAAGGCACTTTTCCACCCCCACATGCCATCCCCTGGGCCTTCTATGGGGCACTAGGCCCAGAGAAGGCCTTTTCCGCCCACCACACACCATCCCCTGGGCCTTCTATTGGGGTACTAGGCCCAAAGAAGGCCTTTTCCTATCCCCACACACCATCCCTTGGGCCTTCTATGGGGCACTAGGACCAGAGAAGGCCTTTACCATCCCCCACACGCCATCCCCTGGGCCTTCTATGGGGGCACTAGGCCAAGAGAAGGCCTTTTCCGCCCACCACACACCATCCCCTGGGCCTTCTATTGGGGTACTAGGCCCAAAGAAGGCCTTTTCCTTTCCCCACACACCATCCCTTGGGCCTTCTATGGGGCACTAGGATCAGAGAAGGCCTTTACCATCCCCCACACGCCATCCCCTGGGCCTTCTATGGGGGCACTAGGCCAGAGAAGCCCTTTTCAGCCCCCCGACACTATCGCCTGGGCCTTCTATGGGGCACTAGGCCCAGAGAAGGCCTTTTCCACACCCACACGCCATCCCCTGGGCCTTCTATGGGCGCACTAGTCCCAGAGAAGCCATTTTCCGTCCTCACATGCCATCCCCTGGGCCTTCTATGAGGGCACTAGGCCCAGAGAAGCCCTTTTCAGTCCCCCACACATCATCCCCTGGGCCTTCTATGGGGGCACTAGGCCCAGAGAAGCCCTTTTCTGTCCCCCACACGTCATCCCCTGGGCCTTCTATGGGGCACTAGGCCCAGAGAAGCCCTTTCCACCCCCCACACGCCATCCCCTGGGCCTTCTATGGGAGCACTAGGCCCAGTGTAGGCCTTTTCCGCCCCCAAACATCATCCCCTGGGCCTTCTATGGGGCACTAGTGCTCAGAGAAGGCCTTCACCACCCCCACACGCCATCCCCTGGGCCTTCTATGGGGGCACTAGGCCCAGAGAAGCCCTTTTAGGCCCCCCACACCATCCCCTGGGCCTTCTATGAGGGGACTAGGCCCAGAGAAGCCCTTTTCTGTCCCTCACACGCCATCCCATGGGCCTTCTATGGGGCACTAGGCCCAGAGAAAGCCTTTTACACCCCCCACACGTCATCACCTGGGCCTTCTATGGGAGCACTAGTGCCAGAGAAGCCATTTTCCGCCCTCAACACGCCATCCCCTGGGACTTCTATGGGGCACTAGGCCCATAGAAGGCCTTTTCCATCCCCCACACGCCATCCCCTGGGCCTTCTATGGGGGCAGTATGCCCAGAGAAACCCTTTTCCGTTCCCCACACTCCATCCCCTGTACCTTCTATGGGGGCAGTAGTCCCAGAGAAGCCATTTTACGTCCCCCACACACCATCCTCTGGGCCTTCTATGGGGGCACTAGGCCCAGAGAAGCCCTTTTCCGCCCCCACACCATCCCCTGGGCCTTCTATGAGGGGACTAGGCCCAGAGAAGCCATTTTCCGTCCCCCAGACGCCATCCCCTGGGCCTTCTATGGGGGCAGTAATCCCAGAGAAGCCCTTTTCCGCCCACCACACGCCATCCTCTGGGCCTTTTATGGGGCACTAGGCCCAGAGAAGCCCTTTTCGGCCCCACACATGCCATCCCCTGGGCCTTCTATGGGGCACTAGGCTCAGAGAAGCCCTTTTCCGTCCCCCACACGCCATCCCCTGGGCCATCTATGGGGCACTAGGTCCAGAGAAGCCCTTTACAGCCCCCCACACCATCCCCTGGGCCTTCTATGAGGGGACTAGGCCCAGAGAATCCATTTTCTGTCCCCCACACACCATTCCCTGGACCTTCTATGGGGCACTGGGCCCAGAGCAGGCCTTTTCCACCCCCACACGCCATCCCCTGGGCCTTCTATGGGGGCACTAGGCCAAGAGAAGCCCTTTTCTGGCCCCGACACCATCCCCTGGGCCTTCTATGGGGCACTAGGCCCAGAGAAGGCCTTTTCCACCCCCACACGCCATCCCCTGGGCCTTGTATGGGCGCACTAGTCCCAGAGAAGCCATTTTCCGCCCCCACACCATCCCCTGGGCCTTCTATGAGGGGACTAGGCCCAGAGAAAGCCCTTTTCCGCCCCACACACGCCATCCCCTGGGCCTCCTATGGGGGCACTAGTCCCAGAGAAGCCATTTTCCGCCCCCCAACATGCACATCCCCTGGGACTTCTATGGGGCACTGGGCCCAGAGAAGCCCTTTTCCGCCCACCACACGCCATCCCCTGGGCCTTCTATGGGGGCACTAGGCCCATAGAAGGCCTCTTCCATCCCCAACACGCTATCCCCTGGGCCTTCTATGGTGGCAGTAGGCCCAGAGAAACCATTTTCCGTACCCCACACTCCATCCCCTGTACCTTCTATGGGGGCAGTAGGCCCAGAGAAGCCATTTTACGTCCCCCACACACCATCCTCTGGGCCTTCTATGGGGGCATTAGTCCCAGAGAAGCCCTTTTCCGCCCCCCCACGACATCCCCTGGGCCTTCTATGGGGTACTAGGCCCAGAGAAGCCCTTTTCTGTCCCCCAGAAACCATCCCCTGGGCCTTCTATGTGGCACTATTCCCACAGAAGGCCTTTTCCACCCCCACACGCCATCCCCTGGGCCTTCTATGGGGGCACTAGTCCCAGAGAAGCCGTTTTTCGCCCCCCCACGCCATCCCCTGGGCCTTCTATGGGGGCACTAGTCCCAGAGAAGCCCTTTTCCGCCCCCACACAGCCATTCTCCGGGACTTCTAATGGGGCACTAGGCCCAGAGAAGGCCTTTTCGGCCCCCACATGCCATCCCCTGTGACTTCTATGGGGCACTAGGCCCAGAGAAGCCCTTTTCGTCCCCCCACACCATCTCCTGGGCCTTCTATGGCGGGCACTAGGCCCAGAGAAGCCCTCTTCCGTCCCGCACACGCCATCCCCTGGGCCTTCTATGGGGGCACTAGTCCCAGAGAAGCCATTTTCCGCCCCCCACACGCCATCCCTTGGGCCTTCTATGGGGGCACTAGTCCCAGAGAAGCCCTTTTCCGCCACCCGCACACCATCCTCTGGGCCTTTTATGGGGCACTAGGCCCAGAGAAGGCCTTTTCGGCCCCGCACAAACCATCCCCTGGGCCTTCCATGGGGCACTAGGCCCAGAGAAGCCCTTTTCGGCCCCCACACCATCTCCTCGGCCTTCTATGAGGGGACTAGGCCCAGAGAAGCCCTTTTCTGTCCCCCAAACGACATCCCCTGGGACGTTCTATGGAGCACTAGGCCCAGAGAAGCCCTTTTCCGTCCACCACACGCCATCCTCTGGGCCTTCTATGGGGCACTAGGCCCAGAGAAGCCCTTTTCGGCCCCCCACACGCCATCCTCTAGGCCTTCTATGGGGGCACTAGTCCCAGAGAAGCCATTTTCCGTCTGACACACACCATCCCCTGGGCCTTCTATGGGGCACTAGGCCCAGAGAAGCCCTTTTCTGTCCCCCACAAACCATCCCCTGGGCCTTCTATGGGGCACTATTCCCAGAGAAGGCCTTTTCCACCCCCAGACACCATACCCTGGGCCTTCTATGGGGGCACTTGTCCAAGAGAAGCCCTTTTCCGCCCCCCACGCCATCCCCTGGGCCTTCTATGGGGGCACTAGTCCCAGAGAAGCCCTTTTCCGCCCCCACAAGCCATTCTCTGGGCCTTTTATGGGGCAATAGGCCCAGAGAAGGCCTTTTCGGCCCCCCAAACGCCATCCCCTCGGTCTTCTATGGGGCACTAGGCCCAGAGAAGCCCTTTTCCGCCCACCACACGCCATCCTCTGGGCCTTTCATGGGGCACTAGGCCCAGAGAAGGCCTTTTCGGCCCCCCACACGCCATCCCCTGGGCCTTCTATGGGGCACTAGGCCCAGAGAAGCCCTTTTCCGTCCCCCACACGCCATCCCCTGGGCCATCTATGGGGCACTAGGCCCAGAGAAGCCCTTTTCCGCCCCCGACACCATCCCCTGGGCCTTCTATGAGGGGACTAGGCCCAGAGAAGCCATTTTCTGTCCCCCACACACCATTCCCTGGGCCTTCTATGGGGCACTAGGCCCAGAGAAGGACTTTTCCACCCCCACATGCCATCCCCTGGGCCTTCTATTGGGGTACTAGGCCCAGAGAATGCCTTTTCCTTTCCCCACACCATCTGGGCCTTCTATTGGGTACTAGGCCCAGAGGCCTTTTCCTTCCCACACACCATCCCTTGGGCCTTCTATGGGGCACTAGGACCAGAGAAGGCCTTTACCATCCCCCACACGCCATCCCCTGGGCCTTCTATGGGGGCACTAGGCCAAGAAGCCCTTTTCAGCCCCCGACACTATCGCCTGGGCCTTCTATGGGGCACTAGGTCCAGAGAAGGCCTTTTCCACATCCACACGCCATCCCCTGGGCCTTCTATGGGCGCACTAGTCCCAGAGAAGCCATTTTCCGTCCTCACATGCCATCCCCTGGGCCTTCTATAGGGCACTAGGCCCAGAGAAGCCCTTTTCAGCCCCCCACATCATCCCCTGGGCCTTCTATGAGGGGACTAGGCCCAGAGAAGCCCTTTTCTGTCCCCCACACGTCATCCCCTGGGCCTTCTATGGGGCACTAGGCCCAGAGAAGCCCTTTCCACCCCCCACACGCCATCCCCTGGGCCTTCTATGGGGGCACTAGGCCCAGTGTAGGCCTTTTCCGCCCACCACACATCATCCCCTGGGCCTTCTATGGGGCACTAGGCTCAGAGAAGGCCTTCACCACCCCCCATACGCCATCCCCTGGGCCTTCTATGGGGGCACTAGGCCCAGAGAAGCCCTTTTAGGCCCCCCACACCATCCCCTGGGCCTTCTATGAGGGGACTAGGCCCAGAGAAGCCCTTTTCTGTCCCTCACACGCCATCCCATAGGCCTTCTATGGGGCACTAGGCCCAGAGAAAGCCGTTTACACCCCCCACACGTCATCACCTGGGCCTTCTATGGGAGCACTAGTGCCAGAGAAGCCATTTTCCGCCCCCAACACGCCATCCCCTGGGACTTCTATGGGGCACTAGGCACATAGAAGGCCTTTTCCATCCCCCGCACGCCATCCCCTGGGCCTTCTATGGGGGCAGTATGCCCAGAGAAACCCTTTTCCGTTCCCCACACTCCATCCCCTGTACCTTCTATGGGGGCAGTAGTCCCAGAGAAGCCATTTTACGTCCCCCACACACCATCCTCTGGGCCTTCTATGGGGGCACTAGGCCCAGAGAAGCCCTTTTCCGCCCCCCACACCATCCCCTGGGCCTTCTATGAGGGGACTAGGCCCAGAGAAGCCATTTTCCGTCCCCCAGACGCCATCCCCTGGGCCTTCTATGAGGGCAGTAATCCCAGAGAAGCCCTTTTCCGCCCACCACACGCCATCCTCTGGGCCTTTTATGGGGCACTAGGCCCAGAGAAGGCCTTTTCGTCCCCCCACATGCCATCCCCTGGGCCTTCTATGGGGCACTAGACTCAGAGAAGCCCTTTTCCGTCCCCCACACGCCATCCCCTGGGCCATCTATGGGGCACTAGGTCCAGAGAAGCCCTTTACAGCCCCCCACACCATCCCCTGGGCCTTCTATGAGGGGACTAGGCCCAGAGAATCCATTTTCTGTCCCCCACACACCATTCCCTGGACCTTCTATGGGGCACTGGGCCCAGAGCAGGCCTTTTCCACCCCCCACACGCCATCCCCTGGGCCTTCTATGGGGCCACTAGGCCCAGTGAAGGCCTTTTCCGCCCACCACACACCATCCCCTGGGCCTTCTATTGGGGTACTAGGCCCAAAGAAGGCCTTTTCCTTTCCCCACACACCATCACTTGGGCCTTCTGTCGGGCACTAGGACCAGAGAAGGCCTTTACCACCCCCCACACGCCATCCCCTGGGCCTTCTATGGGGGCACTAGGCCAATAGAAGCCCTTTTCTGCCCCCGACACCATCCCCTGGGCCTTCTATGGGGCACTAGGCCCAAAGAAGGCCTTTTCCACCCCCCACACGCCATCCCCTGGGCCTTGTATGGGCGCACTAGTCCCAGAGAAGCCATTTTCCGCCCCCACACCATCCCCTGGGCCTTCTATGAGGGGACTAGGCCCAGAGAAAGCCTTTTCCACCCCCCACACGCCATCCCCTGGGCCTCCTATGGGGGCACTAGTCCCAGAGAAGCCATTTTCCGCCCCCAACATGACATCCCCTAGGACTTCTATGGGGCACTGGGCCCAGAGAAGGCCTTTTCCGCCCACCACACGCCATCCCCTGGGCCTTCTATGGGGGCACTAGGCCCATAGAAGGCCTCTTCCATCCCCAACACGCCATCCCCTGGGCCTTCTATGGGGGCAGTAGGCCCAGAGAAACCATTTTCCGTACCCCACACTCCATCCCCTGTACCTTCTATGGGGGCAGTAGGCCCAGAGAAGCCATTTTACGTCCCCCACACACCATCCTCTGGGCCTTCTATGGGGGCATTAGTCCCAGAGAAGCCCTTTTCCGCCCCCCCACGACATCCCCTGGGCCTTCTATGGGGTACTAGGCCCAGAGAAGCCCTTTTCTGCCACCACAACATCCCCTGGTCCTTCTATGAGGGGACTAGGCCCAGAGAAGCCCTTTTCTGACCCCCACACGACCATCCCCTGGGCCTTCTATGGGGCACTAGGCCCAGAGAAACCCTTTTCCGCCCCCACACGCCATCCCCTGGGCCTTCTATGGGTCACTAGGCCCAGAGAAGGCCTTTTCCGGCCCCCACACGCCATCCCCTGGGTCTTCTATGGGGCACTACGCCCAGAGAAGGCCTTTTCCTCTCCCCACATGCCATCCCCTCGGCCTTCTATGGGGCACTAGGCCCAGAGAAGCCCTTTTCCGCCCCCGACACCATCCCCTGGGCCTTCTATGAGGGGACTAGGCCCAGAGAAGCCCTTTTCTGTCCCCCACACACCATTCCCTGGGCCTTCTATGGGGCACTAGGCCCAGAGAAGGCCTTTTCCACCCCCACATGCCATCCCCTGGGCCTTCTATTGGGGTACTAGGCCCAGAGAAGGCCTTTTCCGTTCCCCACACACCATCCCTTGGGCCTTCTATGGGGCACTAGGACCAGAGAAGGCCTTTACCATCCCCCACACGCCATCCCCTGGGCCTTCTATGGGGGCACTAGGCCCAGAGAAGCCCTTTTCAGCCCCCGACACTCCATCGCCTGGGCCTTCTATGGGGCACTAGGCCCAGAGAAGGCCTTTTCCGCCTCCACACGCCATCCCCTGGGCCTTCTATGGGCGCACTAGTCCCAGAGAAGCCATTTTCCGTCCCTCACATGCCATCCCCTGGGCCTTCTATAGGGCACTAGGCCCAGAGAAGCCCTTTTCAGCCCCCCACATCATCCCCTGGGCCTTCTATGAGGGGACTAGGCCCAGAGAAGCCCTTTTCTGTCCCCCACACGTCATCCCCTGGGCCTTCTATGGGGCACTAGGCCCAGAGAAGCCCTTTTCCACCCCCACACGCCATCCCCTGGGCCTTCTATGGGGGCACTAGGCCCAGTGTAGGCCTTTTCCGCCCACCACACATCATCCCCTGGGCCTTCTATGGGGCACTAGGCCCAGAGAAGGCCTTTACCACCCCTCACACGCCATCCCCTGGGCCTTCTATGGGGGCACTAGGCCCAGAGAAGCCCTTTTAGGCCCCCCACACCATCCCCTGGGCCTTCTATGAGGGGACTAGGCCCAGAGAAGCCCTTTTCTGTCCCTCACACGCCATCCCATAGGCCTTCTATGGGGCACTAGGCCCAGAGAAAGCCTTTTACATCCCCCACACGCCATCACCTGGGCCTTCTATGGGAGCACTAGTGCCCAGAGAAGCCATTTTCCGCCCCCAACACGCCATCCCCTGGGACTTCTATGGGGCACTAGGCACAGAGAAGGCCTTTTCCATCCCCCGCACGCCATCCCCTGGGCCTTCTATGGGGGCAGTAGGCCCAGAGAAGCCCTTTTCCGTCCCCCACACTCCATCCCCTGGGCCTTCTATGGGGGCACTAGGCCCAGAGAAGCCATTTTACGTCCCCCACACACCATCCTCTGGGCCTTCTATGGGGGCACTAGGCCCAGAGAAGCCCTTTTCCGCCCCCACACACCATCCCCTGGGCCTTCTATGAGGGGCACTAGGCCCAGAGAAGCCATTTTCCGTCCCCCAGACGCCATCCCCTGGGCCTTCTATGGGGCACTAGGCCCAGAGAAGCCCTTTTCTGCCACCACACCATCCCCTGGTCCTTCTATGAGGGCACTAGGCCCAGAGAAGCCCTTTTCCGACCCCCACACACCATTCCCTGGGCCTTCTATGGGGCACTAGGCCCAGAGAAGCCCTTTTCCGCCCCCAAACGCCATCCCCTAGGCCTTCTATGGGGCACTAGGCCCAGAGAAGGCCTTTTCCGGCCCCCACACGCCATCTCCCTGGGCCTTCTATGGGGCACTACGCCCAGAGAAGGCCTTTTCCGCCCCCCACATGCCATCCCCTCGGCCTTCTATGGGGCACTAGGCCCAGAGAAGCCCTTTTCCGCCCCCGACAGCCATCCCCTGGGCCTTCTATGAGGGCACTAGGCCCAGAGAAGCCATTTTCCGTCCCCCACACGCCATCCCCTGGGCCTTCTATGGGGCACTAGGCCCAGAGAAGGACTTTTCCATCCCCCACATGCCATCCCCTGGGCCTTCTATTGGGGTACTAGGCCCAGAGAAGGCCTTTTCCGTCCCCCACACACCATCCCCTGGGCCTTCTATGGGGCACTAGGCCCAGAGAAGGCCTTTTCCATCCCCCACACGCCATCCCCTGGGCCTTCTATGGGGGCACTAGGCCTACAGAAGCCCTTTTCAGCCCCCGACACGTCATCGCCTGGGCCTTCTATGGGGCACTAGGCCCAGAGAAGGCCTTTTCCACCTCCACACGCCATCCCCTGGGCCTTCTATGGGCGCACTAGTCCCAGAGAATGCCATTTTCCGTCCTCACATGCCATCCCCTGGGCCTTCTATGGGGCACTAGGCCCAGAGAAGGCCTTTTCAGCCCCCCACGTCATCCCCTGGGCCTTCTATGGGGCACTAGGCCCAGAGAAGGCCTTTTCTGTCCCCCACACGTCATCCCCTGGGCCTTCTATGGGGCACTAGGCCCAGAGAAGCCCTTTTCCACCCCCACACGCCATCCCCTGGGCCTTCTATGGGGGCACTAGGCCCAGTGTAGGCCTTTTCCGCCCACCACACGCCATCCCCTGGGCCTTCTATGGGGCACTAGGCCCAGAGAAGGCCTTTTCCACCCCCCACACGCCATCCCCTGGGCCTTCTATGAGGGCACTAGGCCCAGAGAAGCCCTTTTCGGCCCCCCACACCATCCCCTGGGCCTTCTATGAGGGGACTAGGCCCAGAGAAGCCCTTTTCTGTCCCTCACACGCCATCCCCTAGGCCTTCTATGGGGCACTAGGCCCAGAGAAAGCCTTTTCACACCCCCACACGCCATCACCTGGGCCTTCTATGGGAGCACTAGTGCGCAGAGAAGGCCATTTTCCGCCCCCCACACGCCATCCCCTGGGACTTCTATGGGGCACTAGGCACAGAGAAGGCCTTTTCCATCCCCCACACGCCATCCCCTGGGCCTTCTATGGGGGCAGTAGGCCCAGAGAAACCCTTTTCCGTTCCCCACACTCCATCCCCTGTACCTTCTATGGGGGCAGTAGTCCCAGAGAAGCCATTTTCCGTCCCCCACACAGCCATCCTCTGGGCCTTCTATGGGGGCACTAGGCCCAGAGAAGCCCTTTTCCGCCCCCACACGCCATCCCCTGGGCCTTCTATGAGGGGACTAGGCCCAGAGAAGCCACTTTTCGGCGCCCCAGACGCCATCTCCCTCAGCCTTCTTTGAGGGAACTAGGCCCAGAGAAGCCCTTTTCCGCCCACCACACGCCATCCTCTGGGCCTTCTATGGGGGCACTAGGCCCAGAGAAGGCCTTTTCCGTCCCCCACACGCCATCCCCTGGGCCTTCTATAGGGCACTAGGCCCAGAGAAGGCCTTTTCCGTCTCCCACATGCCATCCCCTGGGCCATCTATGGGGCACTAGGTCCAGAGAATGCCCTTTACCGCCCACCACACGCCATCCCCTGGGCCGTTCTATGAGGGCACTAGGCCCAGAGAAGCCCTTTTCTGTCCCCCACACACCATTCCCTGGACCTTCTATGGGGCACTATGCCCAGAGCAGGCCTTTTCCACCCCCACACGCCATCCCCTGGGCCTTCTATGGGGCCACTAGTCCAAGTGAAGCCCTTTTCCGCCCCACCACACGCCATCCCCTGGGCCTTCTATTGGGGCACTAGGCCCAGAGAAGCCCTTTTCCTTCCCCCACACAGCCATTACTTCGGGCCTTCTAGTGGGGCACTAGGCCCAGAGAAGGCCTTTACCACCCCCCACACGCCATCCCCTGTGCCTTCTATGGGGCACTAGGCCCAGAGAAGCCCTTTTCTGCCCCCGACACCATCTCCTGGGCCTTCTTTGACGGGCACTAGGCCCAGAGAAGCCCTCTTCCGCCCCGCACACGCCATCCCCTGGGCCTTCTATGGGCGCACTAGTCCCAGAGAAGCCATTTTCCGCCCCCAAAGCCATCCCCTGGGCCTTCTATGAGGGGCACTAGTCCCAGAGAAAGCCCTTTTCCACCACCCACACGCCATTCTCTGGGCCTCTTATGGGGCACTAGTCCCAGAGAAGGCCATTTTCCGCCCCCAACATGACATCCCCTGGGACTTCTATGGGGCACTAGGCCCAGAGAAGCCCTTTTCCGCCCACCACACGCCATCTCCTCGGCCTTCTATGAGGGGCACTAGGCCCATAGAAGGCCTTTTCTGTTCCCCAACACGCCATCCCCTTGGACGTTCTATGGGAGCACTAGGCCCAGAGAAACCATTTTCCGTCCCCACACACCATCCCCTGGGCCTTCTATGGGGGCACTAGTCCCAGAGAAGCCATTTTCCGTCCAGCCACACAGCCATCCTCTGGGCCTTCTATGGGGGCAATAGGCCCAGAGAAGGACTTTTCGGCCCCCACACGCCATCCCCTGTGCCTTCCATGGGGCACTTGGCCCAGAGAAGCCCTTTTCTGCCCCCACACCATCTCCTCAGTCCTTCTATGAGGGAACTAGGCCCAGAGAAGCCCTTTTCTGCCCCCACAAACCATTCTGCCTCTATGGGCACTGGCCCGAGAAACCCTTCTCCCCAACGCCATCCCTAGGCCTATGGGTCACTAGGCCCAGAGAAGGCCTTTTCCGGCCACCACACGCCATCCCCTGGGTCTTCTATAGGGCACTAGGCCCAGAGAAGGCCTTTTCCTCTCCCCCACATGCCATCCCCTCGGCCTTCTATGGGGCACTAGGCCCAGAGAATGCCTTTACCGCCCACCACACGCCATCCCCTGGTCGTTCTGATGAGGGCACTAGGCCCAGAGAAGCCCTTTTCTGTCCCCCAGAAACCATCCCCTGGGCCTTCTATGGGGCACTATTCCCACAGAAGGCCTTTTCCACCGCCACACGCCATCCCCTGGGCCTTCTATGGGGGCACTAGTCCAAGAGAAGCCCTTTTTCGCCCCTCCCACGCCATCCCCGGGGCCTTCTATGGGGGCACTAGTCCCAGAGAAGCCATTTTACGTCCCCCACAAGCCATCCTCTGGGACTTCTTATGGGGCATTAGTCCCAGAGCAGCCCTTTTCCGCCCCCCAACGCCATCCCCTGGGCCTTCTGTGGGGCACTAGGCCCAGAGAAGCCCTTTTCGCCCCCACACCATCCCCTGGGCTTTCTAGGAGGGGACTACGCCCAGAGAAGCCCTCATTCTGTCCCCCAAACGACATCCCCTGGGCCTTCTATGGGGTCACTAGGCCCAGAAAAGCCCTTTTCTGTCCCCCACACAGCCATTCCCTGGGCCTTCTATGGGGCACTAGGCCCAGAGAAACGCTTTTCCGCCCCCCACACGCCATCCCCTAGGACTTCTATGGGGGCACTAGTCCCAGAGAAGCCATTTTCCGTCTGACACACACCATCCCCTGGGTCTTCTATGGGGCACTAGGCCCAGAGAAGCCCTTTTCCGTCCCCCACAAACCATCCCCTGGGCCTTCTATGGGGCACTATTCCCAGAGAAGGCCTTTTCCACCCCCACACGCCATCCCCTGGGCCTTCTATGGGGGCACTAGTCCAAGAGAAGCCCTTTTCCGCCCCCCCACGCCATCCCCTGGGCCTTTTATGGGGCAATAGGCCCAGAGAAGGCCTTTTCGGCCCCCAAACGCTATCCCCTCGGTCTTCTATGGGGCACTAGGCCCAGAGAAGCCCTTTTCGGCCCCCCACACCATCTCTTCGGCCTTCTTTGAGGGGACTAGGCCCAGAGAAGCCCTTTTCCGCCCCGCATACGCCATCCCCTAGGCCTTCTATGGGGGCACTAGGCCAAGAGAAGCCATTTTCAGCCCCCAAAAGCCATCCCCTGGGCCTTCTATGGGGCACTAGGCCCAGAGAAGTCCTTTTCCACCCACCACACACCGTCCCCTAGACCTATTGGGGCACTAGGCGCGGAGAAGGCCTTTTCCATCCCCCACACGCCATCCCCTTGGCCTTCTATGGGGGCAGTAGGCCCAGAGAAACTCTTTTCCGCCCCGCACATGCCATCCCCTAGGCCTTCTATGGGAGCAGTAAGCCTACAGAAGGCCTTTTCTGCCCACAACACGCCATCCCCTGGGCCTTCTATTGGACACTAGGCCCAGAGAAGGCCTTTTCCTCTCCCCCACACACCATCACCTGGGCCTTCTATGGGGCACTAGGCCCAGAGAATGCCTTTACCGCCCCTGACACGCCATCCCTAGGGCCTTTTATGGGGCACTAGACGCAGAGAAGGCCTTTTCCGTTCACCACACGCTATCCCGTGGGCCTTCTATGGGGGCACTAGGCGCGGAGAAGGCCTTTTCCATCCCCCACACACAATCCCCTGGGCCTTCTATGAGGGCACTAGTCCAAGAGAAGCCCTTTTCTGCCCCCCCACGCCATCCCCTGGGGCTTCTATGGGGCACTATTCCCAGAAAAGGCATTTTCCACCCCCACACGCCATCCCCTGGGCCTTCTATGGGGGTACTAGTCCAAGAGAATCCCTTTTCCGCCCCCCACGCCATCCCCTGGGCCTTCTATGGGGGCACTAGTCCCAGAGAAGCCCTTTTCCGCCCCCACAAGCCATACTCTGGGCCTTTTATGGGGCAATAGGCCCAGAGAAGGCCTTTTCTACCTCCCACACGCCATCCCCTCGGTCTTCTATGGGGGTACTAGTCCAAGAGAATCCCTTTTCCGCCCCCCACGCCATCCCCTGGGCCTTCTATGGGGGCACTAGTCCCAGAGAAGCCCTTTTCGGCCCCCACAAGCCATCCCCTGGGTCTTCCATGGGGCACTTGGCCCAGAGAAGCCCTTTTCGGCCCCCCACACCATCTCCTCAGCCTTCTTTGAGGGGACTAGGGCCAAAGAAGCCCTTTTCTGTCCCCCAAACGATATCCCCTGGGACGTTTATGGAGCACTAGGCCCAGAGAAGCCCTTTTCCGTCCACCACACACCATTCCCTGGGCCTTCTATGGGGCACTAGGCCCAGAGAAACCCTTTTCCACCCCCACACGCCATCCCCTAGGCCTTCTATGGGGGCACTAGTCCCAGAGAAGCCATTTTCCATCTGACACACACCATCCCCTGGGTCTTCTATGGGGCACTAGGCCCAGAGAAGCCCTTTTCTGTCCCCCACAAACCATCCCCTGGGCCTTCTATGGGGCACTATTCCCAGAGAAGGCCTTTTCCACCCCCACACGCCATCCCCTGGGCCTTCTATGGGGGCACTAGTCCAAGAGAAGCCCTTTTCCGCCCCCCCACGCCATCCCCTGGGCCTTCTATGGGGGCACTAGTCCCAGAGAAGCCCTTTTCCGCCCCCACAAGCCCATTCTCTGGGACTTTTATGGAGCAATAGGCCCAGAGAAGGCCTTTTCGGCCCCCAAACGCCATCCCCTCGGTCTTCTATGGGGCACTAGGCCCAGAGAAGCCCTTTTCGGCCCCCACAGCATCCCCTGGGCCTTCTATGAGGGCACTAGGCCCAGAGAAGCCCTTTTCCGTCCACCACACACCATTCCCTGGGTCTTCAATGGAGCACTAGGCCCAGAGAAGCCCTTTTCTGACCCCCACACACCATTCCCTGGGCCTTCTATAGGGCACTAGGCCCAGAGAAGCCCTTTTCCGGCCCCCAAACGCCATCCCATGGGTCTTCTATAGGGCACTACGCCCAGAGAAGGGCTTTTCCTCTCCCCCACATGCCATCCCCTCGGCCTTCTATGGGGCACTAGGCCCAGAGAATTCCTTTACCGCCCACCACACGCCATCCCCTGATCTTCCTATGAGGGCACTAGGCCCAGAGAAGTCCTTTTCCGTCCGACACACACCATCCTTTGGGTCTTCTGAGGGGCACTAGGCCCAGAGAAGCCCTTTTCTGTCCCCCACAAACCATCCCCTGGGCCTTCTATTGGGCACTATTCCCAGAGAAGGCCTTTTCCACCCCCACACGCCATCCCCTGGGCCTTCTATGGGGGCACTAGTCCAAGAGAAGCCCTTTTCCGCCCCCCCCATGCCATCCCCTGGGCCTTCTATGGGGGCACTAGTCCCAGAGAAGCCCTTTTCCGCCCCCCACAAGCCATTCTCCGGGCCTTTAATGGGGCAATAGGCCCAGAGAAGGCCTTTTCGGCCCCCCAAATGCCATCCCCTGGGTCTTCTATGGGGCACTAGGACCAGAGAAGCCCTTTTCGGCCCCCACACCATCTCCTCGGCCTTCTTTGACGGGACTAGGGCCAGAGAAGCCCTCTTCCGCCCTTCACACGCCATCCTTTGGGCCTTCTATGGGGGCACTAGTCCCAGAGAAGCCATTTTCCGCCCCCAAAAGCCATCCCCTGGGCCTTCTATGGGGCACTAGTCCCAGAGAAGCCCTTTTCCGCCAGCCACAAGCCATTCTCTGGGCCTTTTATGTGGCAATAGGCCCAGAGAAGGACTTTTCGGCCCCCCACACGCCATCCCCTGGGTCTTCCATGGGGCAGTAGGCCCAGAGAAGCACTTTTCGGCCCCCCACACCATCTCCTCAGCCTTCTTTGAGGGGACTAGGCCCAGAGAAGCCCTTTTCCGCCCTGTACACGCCATCCCCTTGGCCTTCTATGGGGGCACTAGTCCCAGAGTAGCCATTTCCCTCCCCCCACGCCATCCCCTGGGCCTTCTATGGGGCACTAGGCCCAGAGAAGCCCTCTTTGGCCCCCACAGCATCCCCTGGGCCTTCTATGAGGGGACTAGGCCCAGAGAATCCCTTTTCTGTCCCCCAAACAACATCCCCTGGGCCTTCTATGGGGCACTAGTCCCAGAGAAGCCCTTTTCTGACCCCCACACACCATTCCCTGGGCCTTCTATGGGGCACTAGTCCCAGAGAAACCCTTTTCCGCCCCCCACACGGCATGCCCTAGGCCTTCTATGGGTCACTAGGCCCAGAGAAGGCCTTTTCCGGCCACCACACGCCATCCCCTGGGTCTTCTATAGGGCACTAGGCCCAGAGAAGGCCTTTTCCTCTCCCCCACATGCCATCCCCTGGGCCTTCTATGGGGCACTAGGCCCAGAGAAGGCCTTTTCCGCCCACCACACACCGTCCCCTGGACCTTCTACAGGGGCACTAGGCGCGGAGAATGCCTTTTCCTTCCCCACACGCCATCCCCTGGGCCTTCTATTGGGGCAGTAGGCCCAGAGAAGCCCTTTTCGTCCCCCACACTCCATCCCCTGTACGTTCTATGGGGGCCATTCCCTGGGCCTTCTATGGGGGCACTAGTCCCAGAGAAGCCATTTCCCCCCACGCCATCCCCTGGGCCTTCTATGGGGCACTAGGCCCAGAGAAGCCCTTTTCGGCCCCCACAGCATTCCCTGGGCCTTCTATGAGGGGACTAGGCCCAGAGAAGCCCTTTTCTGTCCCCCAAACAACATCCCCTGGGCCTTCTATGGGGCACTAGCCCCAGAGAAGCCCTTTTCCGTCCACCACACACCATCCCCTGGGTCTTCCATGGGGCACTAGGCCCAGAGAAGCAATTTTCGGCCCCCCACACCATCTCCTCAGCCTTCTTTGAGGGGACTAGGCCCAGAGAAGCCCTTTTCCGCCCCGTACACGCCATCCCCTCGGCCTTCTATGGGGGCATTAGTCCCAGAGAAGCCATTTCCCCCCCCACGCCATCCCCTGGGCCTTCTATGGGGCACTAGGCCCAGAGAAGCCCTTTTCGGCCCCCACAGCATCCCCTGGGCCTTCTATGCGGGGACTAGGCCCAAAGAAGCCCTTTTCTGTCCCCCAAACGACATCCCCTGGGACGTTTATGGAGCACTAGGGCCAGAGAAGCCCTCTTCCGCCCCGCACACGCCATCCCCTGGGCCTTCTATGGGGGCACTAGTCCCAGAGAAGCCATTTTCCGCCCCCAAAAGCCATCCCCTGGGCCTTCTATGGGGCACTAGTCCCAGAGAAGCCCTTTTCCGCCAGCCACAAGCCATTCTCTGGGCCTTTTATGTGGCAATAGGCCCAGAGAAGGACTTTTCGGCCCCCCACACGCCATCCCCTGGGTCTTCTATGGAGCACTAGGCCCAGAGAAGCCCTTTTCTGTCCCCCACACACCATTCCCTGGGCCTTCTATGGGGCACTAGGCCCAGAGAAACCCTTTTCTGCCCCCCACACGCCATCCCCTAGGCCTTCTATGGGTCACTAGGCCCAGAGAAGGCCTTTTCCGGCCACCACACGCCATCCCCTGGGTCTTCTATAGGGCACTAGGCCCAGAGAATCCCTTTTCGGCCCCCCACACCATCTCCTCAGCCTTCTTTGAGGTGACTAGGCCCAGAGAAGCCCTTTTCCGCCCCGTACACGCCATCCCCTGGGCCTTCTATGGGGGCACTATTCCCAGAGAAGCCATTTCCCCCCCCACGCCATCCCCTGGTCCTTCTATGGGGCACTAGGCCCAGAGAAGCTTTTTCGGCCCCCACAGCATCCCCTGGGCCTTCTATGAGGGGACTAGGCCCAGAGAAGCCCTTTTCTGTCCCCCAAACAACATCCCCTGGGCCTTCTATTGGGCACTGGGCCCAGAGAAGCCCTTTTCCGTCCAACACACACCTGTCAGCGTCCCTAGCCTAGTCAGCCAAACACCAGGTCTTGTTCATTGAAGCAAGAATAAAGTTTATTTTATAAAGCTGCAATAGAAGGTTACTGGAACAGATACATTGTTCAGAATAACTTGGTTACAGGAAGCAAGCGGTTATACCAGGAAGGGGGTGAATGGGGACCCCCCTTTGCACCAATGAATGCATAGTATGCGCGTGGGAACTGAAGATTACAATAGTTAATGAAATTCCCACCGCTCCCATTTTCCCAGCCAAGCTGTAGCTTTGAAAGCGATAGGAAGCTCACAGCCTGTCTCCTCCAAGGTCAGCGTGTTAAGTCTACTCGAGATAGAGCCTGCACAGCCTGGCCCTCCGCATTCCATTCGAACACTCCAGGTGCATAAATCAACACCCCACGATCCCAACCTCCCGCCCTTCACAACACAAAGCCCATCCGCCCACCCTCCTCCATCCATCATGGCAGGACTACCTGACATGCAGCCCTCTCGAAAATAAATCTACCCCTTTGGTTTGTGGGGGTACAACTTATGAAAAGCTCGGACCATCCTGGGGGCCAGAACATGTTCCGCCCACACCCACTCCCTCTGTTCAGGCCCAAAATCAATCCATTCGACTAGATAAAATAAGCGGTTGCGAGAGATTTTTAGAGTCCAAGATTTGTGAAACTTCATAGTGAGGTTCCCCCCCCCCCATCAGCGGAGGCGGGGTAGGTTGCCGCGGTCTCCATTTGTTCTCCTCAGGCACTCGGCGTAGAAGCCTTACATGAAAGACAGGATGAACAGACTTTAGCGATTTAGGCAAGGCAAGTTCCACAGTCACATTGTTAATCACTCGCACAATCTCAAAAGGTCCGACAAATTTCCATCCTAGTGTGCGGCTCGGTTGAATCCCACGCAAGTTCTGAGTGTACTAATAAGCAAACTCCCCACACTTAGGGACCCAGGACAGGTTGCGCTTCTTATCAGCCTGGGTTTTGTAAGCCTCTTTTGCCTCATCTAGAGTTTTGGATAATGACGACCACACCGCTTGCAGTCTTTTGCACCAATCACCAGCATCTCCCGCCGGGAGGTCGGGAGAACTCAAAAATGGCAAAGGCGGAGCATCATAACCATGGACCGCCTTAAAGGGGGACATACCAGTAGAAGAGTGCTGAGTGTTATTGTAACAGAACTCAGCCAAAGGCAAAAGAGAGTGCCAATTGTCCTGCTGAAAGTTTGTAAAACACCGTAAGTATTGCTCCAAGGTTTGGTTCACACGTTCAGTCTGCCCATCAGTTTCTGGGTGGTACGCACTGCTAACCGCCCGCTCCACCCCAAGCAGTGACATCAGTTCACCCCAGAAATGAGAAACGAATTGTACCCCCCTATCCGAGATCACTTTAGCTGGTAAAGTGTGGAGCCTCACAACGTGTTGCAAGAACGCCGAGGCTAATTTCTTGGCCGAGGGGATTGAGGCAAATGGAACGAAATGGGCCTGCTTAGTAAAAAGATCCACTATTACCCATATGACAGTATTTCCCCCACTAGGGGGCAAGTCAGTAATAAAGTCCATAGAGATCACTTCCCATGGACGAGCCGGCGTGGGGAGGGGTTGTAGTGCTCCTGGGGTTTTACCGGGTCTGGGCTTGCTCATTAAGCACGTTTGGCAAGCAGAAGTGAATAACGAAATGTCCTTTCGTAGCCCAGGCCACCAGAATTGTCTCTGCAAGAGTTGGAGAGATTTTACAAACCCCGTGTGCCCCGCCAGTCTCGAGCCATGCGCCCAACCCATCACCTCCCCCCGGAGAGAGCTGGGAACAAACAGTTTGTCATTCTTCCTCCAGCATCCATGCGCATCTTGAGTAACTCCTTCCTCCACTTGTACCACCTCCCTATCAGTGTCAGACATAGCTGCAGAGAACTTCGCCACCCAGTCATTAGAGGGAGGGGTCGGGGAAGGGGGGAACGTTGAGCCTGTTTCCGAGTGGTCACGGCTCCTCCCAACTGGGAAGGCGTGAAGACGGAGTCACGAATCTCCTCCCTCTTACTGTCGTGTTGTGGGAGGCGTGATAGTGCGTCAGCAAGCGAATTAGATCTCCCAGGGAAGTGGTGCAGGGTGAAGTTGAACTTAGAGAAGAAATCAGCCCAACGCAGCTGTTTGGCGTTCAAGGAATGAGGGGAACGGAGAAGCTCGAGGTTTTTATGATCAGTCCACACTTCGAAAGGAACTCGCGCCCCCTCAAGCCAATGGCGCCAGGTCGCCAACGCTAAGCGGATCGATCCCGCTTCTTTCTCCCACACCGACCAATTCCGTTCTGTATCATTAAACTTTCTGGAAACATAGGCGAGGGGGTGCAGTTTACCATCGTCCCCCTCTTGGAGGATCGCCCCTCCCATAGCAACATCAGAAGCGTCTACTTGCACAATGAATTTCTTAAGTTCATTTGGGTGAGCCAACACAGGCTCCGACGTAAAAAGGGCTTTCAGCCGGTCAAACGCGCGTTGGCATTCCAGAGACCAGTCTAGTTTTGCCCCGGGTTGTGTGCAGTCCGGTGGCTTCCTTTTCATTTTAAGCAGGTCAGTTAGAGGGAGAGCCACTTGAGCAAAGTTCGATAGAAATGACCTGTAAAAGTTCGCGAACCCGAGGAAACCCTGGAGTTGCTTCCGAGTTTTTGGTGGCTCCCACCCCACCACATCTTTTATTTTGTTAGGGTCCATCTCAATCCCCCTTTGCGATATGCGGTAGCCTAGGAAAGGGATCTCTGACTTGTGAAATTCACATTTGGACACCTTAGCAAAGAGCTTATGCTTGTGTAACGTTTGTAAAACTTCTTGCACCAGTTTTACATGTGATTTTAGGTCAGGGGAATACAGAAGTATGTCATCAAGGTAAACAAGGACCCCCTTGAATAAATACTTGTGGAGCACTTCATTGATTAAGTACATGAAGACCCCCGGCGCTCCCTGGAGTCCGAACGGCATGACTAAGTATTCAAATTGACCCAGCGGGGTATTAAACGCCGTTTTAAATTCATCCCCCTCCCTTATTCGCACCCTGAAGTAGGCATCTCTGAGATCTAGCTTCGAGAATACCTTCCCCCCGGCCACCGCAGCCAACAAGTCTTTGATCAGGGGCATAGGATAAGCATTCGTGTTGGAGACTGCATTCAAGCCCCGATAGTCAGTACACAGCCGCAACCCCCCGTCCTTCTTTTTCCGGAAAAGAACGGGAGCTGCGAATGGAGATGAGGCAGGTCTTATAAACCCCCTGCTTAAATTCTTGTCGATAAATTTCTTTAATTCTATCTTTTCCGAGGGGCTCATGGAATATAGCTTCCCTTTAGGTAACTTTTGATTTGGCAAAATCTCAATAGCACAGTCAGAGTTTCTATGGGGGGGTAGTTCATCCGCTTCCTCTTCCCCAAAGACGGAAGCCAAATCGCGGTACTCTGGTGGAATCGCCTCTAGCTCTGCTTCAGCCACCCCCGCCGTCACAAGGGACTCCCCCCCCATTGGGGCACCCCACTCCTGTTTCCACAGGTGGGGCTGGCATTTTTTGGCAATGAAATTTACTTTCCCCTCTCCCCATAGGACGTGTGGATCATGATCGAAGAACCACGCACTCCCGAGTACTAAGGGGAACCGGGCAGAGGGGGTAACGACGAAGGGCCTCTCTTCCCAGTGGGGCCCAATCCCCACCCGTAAGGGAACAGTTTCATATTTGCAAGGCTCTTTCATTGTAGAGCCATCCATTTGCGTGAAAATCAGGGGATCAGCCAATTTGACTACCTTCGTCCCCAGTCCCATTACCAGTGTGGGGTTGATAAGGTCTCTCCCACACCCAGAGTCAATGAGAGCTCGTACCCTCACATGGGTCAGTAGACCCGGGTCCATCAAAGTCACTGTGAGGAAGAAAAGAGAGGGGGGTCTGCTCACCGGGATCTGCGCTTGAGAGTCCGGGACCTGCTGCTCAGCGCTATTTACAGCAGGTCCTTCTCGTTTCCCGGCTGCGCGGTCTCGCCATCCGACGAATCCGATGCCTCGCTGAGAGGCTTGGCTTGCAAAGCCCTCGCCCCTCTCGGTTTCGCCACCGGCTTTGGGGTGGAGGTATCAAACTTCTTCCTAGTTCCTTTTGTGGCCCGGTCGGTGCGGGGGAGCCTGGGCAGCTCGCAGCGAAGTGGCCCCCCTCCCCGCACTTCAGGCAGAGACCTTACTTCATCCTAAGCTCCCTCGTGCCATATTTGGGTTTCGGGTTCGGTGGTGGATTCTTCCCTCGCAGAGCCGGCGTAGGGCCCGACTGGCCCCCTTTATTCATCGCTGCTGCATCATCCAGTTTGATAGTTTTCAAGTGGTTTTCCATGGTGATGGCTGCTTGTATCCAGCCCGTCAACGTGTCGGGGTCTTGGGTCTTGGTGACTGAACAGCGAATCTCTGCGTTGAGCCCCAACTTGTAGTGGTCTGCTAGGACCCCGTCTTGCCACCCTCGAATTTTGGCTGCGCACCGGCGAAATTCAGCAGTGTAATCTCTCACCGACTTGCCGCCTTGCTTGAGGGCACATATGGCCGCCCTAGCCGTCTTGTTGACGTTTACATCTTCAAATTGTTCCTTCATGGCCGACATGAAAGCGTCGATTTCTCTCAGCTCACGCCTGTCAGCCTGATGAAGTCCCACATACCAGTCAGCCGCTGCATCCTTCAGGTGCGAGGCTATGACATCCACCATTCGGTCTTCACGTTGGAACAGGTGTCCCCAGGTTTCGATGAATTTCTCGGCCCTCTCCAAAAAGAAAGGAAACTTCTCCGGGTTCCCATCAAAGTCCGCATCCAGGAGTTCCGCTGGCTTTGGTGGCAGGAACCCCCATGGTCGGGGGGGTGGCTGCCCCGGCGGCCCCTGCGGTCCCGGCCCCGCTGGTTGCTCGGGTGGTTGGACCGACACATTCTGTTGGTCTGGGGCTGGCGCCGGTCGCTGGTCTTGAGGGGGCTGGACGGGTGGTTCCTCCCGCCGTTGTCATTCTCGCTCCTCTCGGATGCCCTCCGCGATCCTCTGGGGGATGCGGGCGAGGGATTCATCTAGGATGCGAACCAGACGATCTTGGCTCGGCTCACCACTCCACCTCCGTCTCACCACGGCGCCTTCCAGGTCCCCTGAGTCTCGGCAGGTGTCTTCCAGCCCATCAGCCGTGATCAGTCTACGGACCGACCTCTCAGTGTGACTCATTCGCACCGAAGCCCGCGGAGTCGCAAACCACGTCTCATGGGTTTCGGCCAGGGGCTTCACCCAATCTCGTTTTTGCTTGGTTTGGGTAGTTACCCCTCCGTAGGCCGCTCCATACGGATCCCCGTAGGGCCCTCCAAAGTCGTACTCCTGCCCCCGTGTCACCGGCACGTACGTGCCAGGGGCTTCCGTGGGTACTGTCGTCACAGGAGGTTTCTTGTCCTCCTTCTTTTAATCTTCGATCGGGAGAGTGTCTTCCTCACCGCCACTCATGTTGAAGTCGCGGGTTTCCGACCAGTCCCGAAATTGATGATTCTGAACAAACTATCAGAGTCCCTAGCCTAGTCAGCCAAACACCAGGTCTTGTTCATTGAAGCAAGAATAATGTTTATTTTATAAAGCTGCAATAGAAGGTTACTGGAACAGATACATTGTTCAGAATAACTTGGTTACAGGAAGCAAGCGGTTATACCAGGAAGGGGGTGAATGGGGACCCCCCCTTTGCACCAATGAATGCATAGTATGCGCGCGGGAACTGAAGATTACAATAATTAATGAAGTTCCCACCGCCCCCATTTTCCCAGCCAAGCTGTAGCTTTGAAAGCGATAGGAAGCTCACAGCCTGTCTCCTCCAAGGTCAGCGTGTTAAGTCTACTCGAGATAGAGCCTGCACAGCCTGGCCCTCCGCATTCCATTCGAACACTCCAGGTGCATAAATCAACACCCCACGATCCCAACCTCCCGCCCTTCACAACACAAAGCCCATCCGCCCACCCTCCTCCATCCATCATGGCAGGACTACCTGACAACACTATTCCCTGGGTCTTCTATGGAGCACTAGGCCCAGAGAAGCCCTTTTCTGTCCCCCACACACCATTCCCTGGGCCTTCTATGGGGCACTAGGCCCAGAGAAACCCTTTTCCGCCCCCCACAAACCATCCCGTAGGCCTTCTATGGGTCACTAGGCCCAGAGAAGGCCTTTTCCAGCCACCAAACGCCATCTCCTGGGTGTTCTATAGGGCACTAGGCCCAGAGAAGGCCTTTTCCTATCCCCCACACGCCATCCCCTCGGCCTTCTATGGGGTACTAGGCCCAGAGAATGCCTTTACCGCCCACCACACGCCATCCCCGGGTCGTTCTATGAGAGCACTAGTCCCAGAGAAGTCCTTTTCCGTCCGACACACACCATCCCCTGGGTCTTCTATGGGGCACTAGACCCAGAGAAGCCCTTTTCTGTCCCCCACAAACCATCCCATGGGCCTTCTATGGGGCACTAGGCCCACAGAAAGCCTTTTACACCCCCCACACGTCATCACCTGGGCCTTCTATGGGAGCACGAGTGCCAGAGAAGCCATTTTCTGCCCCCAACACGCCATCCCCTGGGACTTCTATGGGGCACTAGGCCCATAGAAGGCCTTTTCCATCCCCCACAAGCCATCCCCTGGGCCTTCTATGGGGGCAGTACGCCCAGAGAAACCCTTTTCCGTTCCCCACACTCCATCCCCTGTACCTTCTATGGGGGCAGTAGTCCCAGAGAAGCCATTTTACGTCCCCCACACACCATCCCCTGGGCCTTCTATGGGGGCACTAGGCCCAGAGAAGCCCTTTTCCGCCCCCCCACACCATCCCCTGGGCCTTCTATGAGGGGACTAGGCCCAGAGAAGCCATTTTCCGTCCCCCAGACGCCATCCCCTGGGCCTTCTATGGGGGCAGTAATCCCAGAGAAGCCCTTTTCCGCCCACCACACGCCATCCTCTGGGCCTTTTATGGGGCACTAGGCCCAGAGAAGGCCTTTTCGGCCCACCACATGCCATCCCCTGGGCCTTCTATGGGGCACTAGGCCCAGAGAAGCCCTTTTCTGTCCCCCACACGCCATCCCCTGGGCCATCTATGGGGGACTAGGTCCAGAGAAGGCCTTTACAGCCCCCCACACCATCCCCTGGGCCTTCTATGAGGGGACTAGGCCCAGAGAAGCCATTTTCTGTCCCCCACACACCATTCCCTGGACCTTCTATGGGGCACTGGGCCCAGAGCAGGCCTTTTCCACCCCCCACACGCCATCCCCTGGGCCTTCTATGGGGCCATTAGGCCCAGTGAAGGCCTTTTCCGCCCACCACACACCATCCCCTGGGCCTTCTATTGGCGTACTAGGCCCAGAGAAGCCCTTTTCCGTCCCCCACACGCCATCCCCTGGGCCATCTATGGGGCACTAGGCCCAGAGAAGCCCTTTTCAACCCCCCACACCATCCCCTGGGCCATCTATGGGGCACTAGGCCCAGAGAAGTCCTTTTCCGCCCACCACACGACGTCCCCTGGACCTTCTACGGGGGCCCTAAGTGCGAAGAAGGGCTTTTCCACCCCCACACGCCATCCCCTGGGCCTTCTATGGGGGCAGTAGGCCCAGAGAAACCCTTTTCCGCCCCCCACACGCCATCACCTAGGCCTTCTATGAGGCAGTAAGCCTACAGAAGGCCTTTTCTGCCCACCACACGCCATCCCCTGGGCCTTCTACGGGGGCACTATGCGCGGAGAAGGCCTTTTCCATCCCCCACACTCCATCCCCTGTACCTTCTATTGGACACTAGGCCCAGAGAAGGCCTTTTCCTCTCCCCCACACGCCATCCCCTGGGCCTTCTATGGGGCTCTAGACGCAGAGAAGGCCTTTTCCGCCCACCACACGCCATCCCCTGGGCCTTCTACGGGGGCACTATGCGCGGAGAAGGCCTTTTCCATCCCCCACACGCCATCCCCTGGGCCTTCTATGGGGGCACTAGTCAAAGAGAAGCCCTTTTCCGCCCCACCCCACGCCATCCCCTGGGCCTTCTATGGGGGCACTAGTCCCAGAGATGCCCTTTTCCGCCCCCCACAAGCCATTCTCAGGGCCTTTTATGGGGCAATAGGCCCAGAGAAGGCCTTTTCAACCCCCCACACGCCATCCCCTGGGTCTTCTTTGGGGCACTAGGCCCAGAGAAGCCCTTTTCGGCCCCCTACACCATCTCCTCGGCCTTCTTTGAGGGGACTGGGCCCAGAGAAGACATTTTCCGCCCCGCACACGCCATCCCCTAGGCCTTCTATGGGGGCACTAGTCCCAGAGAAGCCATTTTCCGCCCCCAAAAGCCATCCCCTGGGACTTCTAAGGAGCACTAGGCCCAGAGAAGTCCTTTTCCGCCCCCACACGCCGTCCCATGGACCTTCTACGGGAGCACTAGGCGCGGAGAAGGACTTTTCCATCCCCCACACGCCATCCCCTGGGCCTTCTATGGGGCAGTAGGACCAGAGAAGCCCTTTTCCGTCCCCCACACTCCATCCCCTGTACCTTCTATGGGGGCAGTAGGCCCAGAGAAACCCTTTTCCGCCCCCACACGCCATCCCCTAGGCCTTCTATGGGGCAGTAAGCCTACAGAAGGCCTTTTCCGCCCACCACACGCCATCCCCTGGGCCTTCTACGGGGGCACTATGCGCGGAGAAGGCCTTTTCCATCCCCCACACGCAATCCCCTGGGCCTTCTATGAGGGCAGTAGTCCAAGAGAAGCCCTTTTCCGCCCCCCACGCCATCCCCTGGGCCTTCTATGGGGCACTATTCCCAGAGAAGGCCTTTTCCACCCCCACACGCCATCCCCTGGGCCTTCTATGGGGCACTAGTCCAAGAGAAGCCCTTTTCGGCCCCCCCACGCCATCCCCTGGGCCTTCTATTGGGGCAGTAGGCCCAGAGAAGCCCTTTTCCGTCCCCCACACTCCATTCCCTGTACCTTCTATGGGGGCAGTAGGCCCTGAGAAACCCTTTTCCTCCCCCCACACGCCATCCCCTAGGCCTTCTATGGGGCACTAAGCCTAGAGAAGGCCTTTTCTGCCCAACACACGCCATCCCCTGGGCCTTCTATTGGGGCACTAATCCAAGAGAAGCCCTTTTCCGCCCTCCCCACGCCATCCCCTGGGCCTTCTATGGGGGCACTAGTCCCAGAGAAGCCGTTTTCCGCCCCCCACAAGCCATTCTCTTGGCCTTTTATGGGGCAATAGCCGCAGAGAAGGCCTTTTCGGCCCCCCACACGCCGTCCCCTGGGCCTTCTATGGGGCACTAGTCCAAGAGAAGCCCTTTTCCGCCCCCACACACCATTCCCTGGACCTTCTATGGGGCACTGGGCCCAGAGCAGGCCTTTTCCACCCCCCACACGCCATCCCGTGGGCCTTCTATGGGGCCACTAGGCCCAGTGAAGGCCTTTTCCGCCCACCACACACCATCCCCTGGGCCTTCTATTGGGGTACAAGGCCCAGAAAAGCCCTTTTCCGTCCCCCACACGCCATCCCCTGGGCCATCTATGGGGCACTAGGCCCAGAGAAGCCCTTTTCAGCCCCCCACACCATCCCCTGGGCCTTCTATGGGGGCACTAGTCCCATAGAAGCCATTTTCCACCCCCCAAAAGCCATCCCCTGGGCCTTCTATGGGGCAGTAGGCCCAGAGAAGTCCTTTTCCGCCCACCACACGACGTCCCCTGGACCTTCTACGGGGGCCCTAAGTGCGGAGAAGGCCTTTTCCACCCCCACACGCCATCCCCTGGGCCTTCTATGGGGGCAGTAGGACCAGAGAAACCCTTTTCCGCCCCCCACACGCCATCCCCTAGGCCTTCTATGGGGCAGTAAGCCTACAGAAGGCCTTTTCCGCCCACCACACGCCATCCCCTGGGCCTTCTACGGGGACACTATGCGCGGCGAAGGCCTTTTCCATCCCCCACACGCAATCCCCTGGGCCTTCTATGGGGGCACTAGTCCCAGAGAAGCCATTTTCCGCCCCCCAAAAGCCATCCCCTGGGACTTCTAAGGGGCACTAGGCCCAGAGAAGTCCTTTTCGCCCCCACACGCCGTCCCATGGACCTTCTACGGGACCACTAGGCGCGGAGAAGGACTTTCCCATCCCCCACACGCCATCCCCTGGGCCTTCTATGGGGGCAGTAGGACCAGAGAAACCCTTTTCCGCCCCCCACACGCCATCCCCTAGGCCTTCTATGGGGCAGTAAGCCTACAGAAGGCCTTTTCCGCCCACCACACGCCATCCCCTGGGCCTTCTACGGGGACACTATGCGCGGAGAAGGCCTTTTCCATCCCCCACACGCAATCCCCTGGGCCTTCTATGAGGGCAGTAGTCCAAGAGAAGCCCTTTTCCGCCCCCCCACGCCATCCCCTGGGCCTTCTATGGGGCACTATTCCCAGAGAAGGCCTTTTCCACCCCCACACGCCATCCCCTGGGCCTTCTATGGGGCACTAGTCCAAGAGAAGCCCTTTTCGGGCCCCCCCCACGCCATCCCCTGGGCCTTCTATTGGGGCAGTAGGCCCAGAGAAGCCCTTTTCCGTCCCCCACACTCCATTCCCTGTACCTTCTATGGGTGCTGTAGGCCCTGAGAAACCCTTTTCCGCCTCCCACACGCCATCCCCTAGGCCTTCTATGGGGCACTAAGCCTAGAGAAGGCCTTTTCTGCCCAACACACGCCATCCCCTGGGCCTTCTATTGGGGCACTAATCCAAGAGAAGCCCTTTTCCGCCCTCCCCACGCCATCCCCTGGGCCTTCTATGGGGGCACTAGTCCCAGAGAAGCCGTTTTCCGCCCCCCACAAGCCATTCTGTTCGCCTTTTATGGGGCAATAGCCCCAGAGAAGGCCTTTTCGGCCCCCCACACGCCGTCCCCTGGGCCTTCTATGGGGCACTAGTCCCAGAGAAGCCCTTTTCCGCCCCCCACAAGCCATTCTCTGGGCCTTTTATGGGGCAATAGGCCCAGAGAAGGCCTTTTCGGACCCCAAATGTCATCCCCTGGGTTTTCTATGGGGCACTAGGCCCAGAGAAGCCCTTTTCGGCCCCCCACACCGTCTCCTCGGCCTTCTTTGAGGGGACTAGGCCCAGAGAAGCCCTTTTCCGCCCCGCACACGCCATCCCCTAGGCCTTTTATGGGGGCACTAGTCCCAGAAAAGCCATTTTCCGCCACCCAAAAGCCATCCTTTGGGCCTTCTATGAGGCACTAGGCCCAGAGAATGCCTTTACCGCCCTCCACACGCCATCCCCTGGGCCTTCTATGGGGCACTAGACACAGAGAAGGCCTTTTCCGCCCACCACACGCCATCCCCTGGGCCTTCTACGGGGGCACTATGCACGGAGAAGGCCTTTTCCATCCCCCACACTCCATCCCCTGGGCTTTCTATGAGGGCACTAGTCCAAGAGAAGCCCTTTTCCGCACCGCCCCCACGCCATCCCCTGGGCCATCTATGGGGCACTATTCCCAGAGAAGGCCTTTTCCACCCCCACACGCCATCCCCTGAGCCTTCTATGGGGGTACTAGTCCAAGAGAAGCCGTTTTCCGCCCCCCAAAAGCCATCCCCTGGGACTTCTATGGGGGTACTAGTCCAAGAGAAGCCATTTTCCGCCCCCAAAAGCCATCCCCTGGGCCTTCTATGGGGCACTAGGCCCAGAGAAGTCCTTTTCTGTCCCCCACAAACCATCCCCTGGGCCTTCTATGGGGCACTATTCCCAGAGAAGGCCTTTTCCATCCCCACACGCCATCCCCTGAGCCTTCTATGGGGGTACTAGTCCAAGAGAAGCCCTCTTCCGCCCCCCCACGCCATCCCCTGGGCCTTCTATGGGGGCACTAGTCCCAGAGAAGCCCTTTTCTGCCAGCCACAAGCCATTCTCTGGGCCTTTTATGGGGCAATAGGCTCAGAGAAGGCCTTTTCCGCCCACCACACGCCGTCCCCTGGACCTTCTACGGGGGCACTAGGCGCGGAGAAGGCCTTTTCCATCCCCCACACGCCATCCGCTGAGCCTTCTATGGGGGCAGTAGGCCCAGAGAAGCCCTTTTCCGTCCCCCACACTCCATCCCCTGTACCTTCTATGGGGGCAGTAGGCCCTGAGAAACCCTTTTCCGCCCCCACACGCCATCCCCTGGGCCTTCTATGGGGGCACTAGTCCCACAGTGAAGCTCTTTTCCGCCAGCCACAAGCCATTCTCTGGGCCTTTTATGGGGCAATAGGCCCAGAGAAGGACATTTCAGCCCCCACACGCCATCCCCTGGGTCTTCCATGGGGCACTAGGCCCAGAGAAGCCCTTTTCGGCCCCCCACACCATCTCCTCAGCCTTCTATGAGGGGACTAGGCCCAGAGAAGCCCTTTTCCACCCCGTACACGCCATCCCCTGGGACTTCTATGGGGCCACTAGTCCCAGAGAAGCCATTCCCCCCCCCCACGCCATCCCCTGGGCCTTCTATGGGGCACTAGGCCCAGAGAAGTACTTTTCGGCCCCCACAGCATCCACTGGGCCTTCTATGTGGGGACTAGGCCCAGAGAAGCCCTTTTCTGTCCCCCAAACAACATCCCCTGGGCCTTCTATGGGGCACTAGGCCCAGAGAAGCCCTTTTCCGTCCACCACACACCATTCCCTTGGTCTTCTATGGAGCACTAAGCCCAGAGAAGCCCTTTTCTGTCCCCCACACACCATTCTCTGGGCCTTCTAAGGGGCACTAGGCCCAGAGAAACCCTTTTCCGCCCCCCACATGCCATCCCCTGGGCCTTCTACGGGGGCACTAGGCACGGAGAAGGCCTTTTCCATCCCCCACACGCCATCCGCTTTTCCTTCTATGGGGGCAGTAGGCCCAGAGAAACACTTTTCCGCCCCCACATGCCATCCCCTAGGCCTTCTATGGGGGCACTAGTCCCAGAGAGAAGCTCTTTTCCGCCAGCCACAAGCCATTCTCTGGGCCTTTTATGGGGCAATAGGCCCAGAGAAGGACATTTCGGCCCCCCACACGCCATCCCCTGGGTCTTCCATGGGGCACTAGGCCCAGAGAAGCCCTTTTCGGCCCCCCACACCATCTCCTCAGCCTTTTTTTAGGGGACTAGGCCCAGAGAAGCCCTTTTCCGCCCCGTACACGCCATCCCCTCGGCCTTCTATGGGGGCACTAGTCCCAGAGATGTTATTTCCCCCTTCCACGCCATCCCCTGGTCCTTCTATGGGGCACTAGGCCCAGAGAAGCACTTTTCGGCCCCCACAGCGTCCCCTGGGCCTTCTATGAGGGGACTAGGCCCAGAGAAGCCCTTTTCTGTCCCCCAAACAACATCCCCTGGGCCTTCTATGGGGCACTAGGCCCAGAGAAGCCCTTTTCCGTCCACCACACACCATTCCTTGGGTCTTCTATGGAGCACTAGGCCCAGAGAAGCCCTTTTCTGTCCCCCACACACCATTTCCTGGGTCTTCTATGGGGCACTAGGCCCAGAAAAGCCCTTTTCCGCCCCCCACATGCCATCCCCTAGGCCTTCTATGGGTCACTAGGCCTAGAGAAGGCCTTTTCCGGCCACCACACGCCATCCCCTGGGTCTTCTATAGGGCACTAGGCCCAGAGAAGGCCTTTTCCTCTCCCCCACACGCCATCCCCTCGGCCTTTTATAGGTCACTAGGCCTAGAGAATGCCTTCACCGCCAAGCACACGGTATCCCCTGGTCGTTCTATGAGGGCACTAGGCCCAGAGAAGTCCTTTTCCGTTCGACACACACCATCCCCTGTGCCTTCTATGGGGCACTATTCCCAGAGAAGGCCTTTTCCACCCCCACACGCCATTCCCTGGGCCTTCTATGGGGGCACTAGTCCAAGAGAAGCCCTTTTCGGCCCCCCCCACGCCATCCCCTGGGCCTTCTATGGGGGCACTAGTCCCAGAGAAGCCCTTTTCCGCCCCCCACAAGCCATTCTCTGTGCCTTTTATGGGGCGATAGTCCCGGAGAAGGCCTTTTCGGCCCCCCAAATGCCATCCCCATGGTCTTCTATGGGGCACTAGGCCCAGAGAAGCCCTTTCCGACCCCCACAACATCTCCTCGACCTTCTTTGAGGGGACTACGCCCAGAGAAGCCCTTTCCTGCCTCGCACACGCTATCCCCTAAGCCTTCTATGGGGGCACTAGTCCCAGAGAAGCCATTTTTAACCCCCAAAAGCCATCCCCTGGGACTTCTATGGGGCACTAGGCCCAGAGAAGTCCTTTTCCGCCCACCACACGCCGTCCCCTGGACCTTCTACAGGGGCACTAGGCGCGGAGAAGGCCTTTTCCATCCCCCACACGCCATCCCCTGGGCCTTCTATGGGGCACTAGTCCAAGAGAAGCCCTTTTCGGGCCCCCCCACGCCATCCCCTGGGCCTTCTATTGGGGCAGTAGGCCCAGAGAAGCCCTTTTCCGTCCCCCACACTCCATTCCCTGTACCTTCTATGGGTGCTGTAGGCCCTGAGAAACCCTTTTCCGCCCCCCACACGCCATCCCCTAGGCCTTCTATGGGGCACTAAGCCTAGAGAAGGCCTTTTCTGCCCAACACACGCCATCCCCTGGGCCTTCTATGGGGGCACTAGTCCCAGAGAAGCCATTTTCCGCCCCCACAAGCCATTCTCTTCGCCTTTTATGGGGCAATAGCCCCAGAGAAGGCCTTTTCGGCCCCCACACGCCGTCCCCTGGGCCTTCTATGGGGCACTAGTCCCAGAGAAGCCCTTTTCCGCCCTCCCCACGCCATCCCCTGGGCCTTCTATGGGGGCACTAGTCCCAGAGAAGCCATTTTCCGCCCCCCACAAGCCATTCTCTTCGCCTTTTATGGGGCAATAGCCCCAGAGAAGGCCTTTTCGGCCCCCACACGCCGTCCCCTGGGCCTTCTATGGGGCACTAGTCCCAGAGAAGCCCTTTTCCGCCCCCCACAAGCCATTCTCTGGGCCTTTTATGGGGCAATAGGCCCAGAGAAGGCCTTTTCGGACCCCAAATGTCATCCCCTGGGTTTTCTATGGGGCACTAGGCCCAGAGAAGCCCTTTTCGGCCCCCCACACCGTCTCCTCGGCCTTCTTTGAGGGGACTAGGCCCAGAGAAGCCCTTTTCCGCCCCGCACACGCCATCCCCTAGGCCTTTTATGGGGGCACTAGTCCCAGAAAAGCCATTTTCCGCCACCCAAAAGCCATCCTTTGGGCCTTCTATGGGGCACTAGGCCCAGAGAATGCCTTTACCGCCCTCCACACGCCATCCCCTGGGCCTTCTATGGGGCACTAGACACAGAGAAGGCCTTTTCCGCCCACCACACGCCATCCCCTGGGCCTTCTACGGGGGCACTAGACACAGAGAAGGCCTTTTCCATCCCCCACACTCCATCCTCTGGGCTTTCTATGAGGGCACTACTCCAAGAGAAGCCCTTTTCCGCACCGCCCCCCACGCCATCCCCTGGGCCATCTATGGGGCACTATTCTCAGAGAAGGCCTTTTCCACCCCCACACGCCATCCCCTGAGCCTTCTATGGGGGTACTAGTCCAACAGAAGCCCTCTTCCGCCCCCCACGCCATCCCCTGGGCCTTCTATGGGGGTACTAGTCCAAGAGAAGCCGTTTTCCGCCCCCCAAAAGCCATCCCCTGGGCCTTCTATGGGGCACTAGGCCCAGAGAAGTCCTTTTCTGTCCCCCACAAACCATCCCCTGGGCCTTTTATGGGGCACTATTCCCAGAGAAGGCCTTTTCCATCCCCACACGCCATCCCCTGAGCCTTCTATGGGGGTACTAGTCCAAGAGAAGCCCTCTTCCGCCCCCCCACGCCATCCCCTGGGCCTTCTATGGGGGCACTAGTCCCAGAGAATGCCTTTACCGCCCTCCACACGCCATCCCCTGGGCCTTCTATGGGGCACTAGACACAGAGAAGGCCTTTTCCATCCCCCACACTCCATCCTCTGGGCTTTCTATGAGGGCACTAGTCCAAGAGAAGCCCTTTTCCGCACCGCCCCCCACGCCATCCCCTGGGCCATCTATGGGGCACTATTCCCAGAGAAGGCCTTTTCCACCCCCACACGCCATCCCCTGAGCCTTCTATGGGGGTACTAGTCCAACAGAAGCCCTCTTCCGCCCCCCACGCCATCCCCTGGGCCTTCTATGGGGGTACTAGTCCAAGAGAAGCCGTTTTCCGCCCCCAAAAGCCATCCCCTGGGCCTTCTATGGGGCACTAGGCCCAGAGAAGTCCTTTTCTGTCCCCCACAAACCATCCCCTGGGCCTTCTATGGGGCACTATTCCCAGAGAAGGCCTTTTCCATCCCCACACGCCATCCCCTGAGCCTTCTATGGGGGTACTAGTCCAAGAGAAGCCCTCTTCCGCCCCCCACGCCATCCCCTGGGCCTTCTATGGGGGCACTAGTCCCAGAGAAGCCCTTTTCTGCCAGCCACAAGCCATTCTCTGGGCCTTTTATGGGGCAATAGGCTCAGAGAAGGCCTTTTCCGCCCACCACACGCCGTCCCCTGGACCTTCTACGGGGGCACTAGGCGCGGAGAAGGCCTTTTCCATCCCCCACACGCCATCCGCTGAGCCTTCTATGGGGGCAGTAGGCCCAGAGAAGCCCTTTTCCGTCCCCCACACCCCATCCCCTGGACCTTCTATGGGGGCAGTAGGCCCTGAGAAACCCTTTTCCGCCCCCCACACGCCATCCCCTGGGCCTTCTATGGGGGCACTAGTCCCAGAGTGAAGCTCTTTTCCGCCAGCCACAAGCCATTCTCTGGGCCTTTTATGGGGCAATAGGCCCAGAGAAGGACATTTCAGCCCCCCACACGCCATCCCCTGGGTCTTCCATGGGGCACTAGGCCCAGAGAAGCCCTTTTCGGCCCCCCACACCATCTCCTCAGCCTTCTATGAGGGGACTAGGCCCAGAGAAGCCCTTTTCCACCCCGTACACGCCATCCCCTGGGACTTCTATGGGGGCACTAGTCCCAGAGAAGCCATTTCCCCCCCCACGCCATCCCCTGGGCCTTCTATGGGGCACTAGGCCCAGAGAAGTACTTTTCGGCCCCCACAGCATCCACTGGGCCTTCTATGTGGGGACTAGGCCCAGAGAAGCCCTTTTCTGTCCCCCAAACAACATCCCCTGGGCCTTCTATGGGGCACTAGGCCCAGAGAAGCCCTTTTCCGTCCACCACACACCATTCCCTTGGTCTTCTATGGAGCACTAAGCCCAGAGAAGCCCTTTTCTGTCCCCCACACACCATTCCCTGGGCCTTCTAAGGGGCACTAGGCCCAGAGAAACCCTTTTCCGCCCCCCACATGCCATCCCCTGGGCCTTCTATGGGGGCACTAGGCACGGAGAAGGCCTTTTCCATCCCCCACACGCCATCCGCTTTTCCTTCTATGGGGGCAGTAGGCCCAGAGAAACCCTTTTCCGTCCCCCACACTCCATCCCCTATACCTTCTATGGGGCACTAGGCCCAGAGAAACCCTTTTCCGTCCCCCACACTCCATCCCCTGTACCTTCTATGGGGGCAGTAGGCCCAGAGAAACCCTTTTCCGCCCCCCACATGCCATCCCCTGGGCCTTCTATGGGGGCACTAGTCCCAGAGAGAAGCTCTTTTCCGCCAGCCACAAGCCATTCTCTGGGCCTTTTATGGGGCAATAGGCCCAGAGAAGGACATTTCGGCCCCCCACACGCCATCCCCTGGGTCTTCCATGGGGCACTAGGCCCAGAGAAGCCCTTTTCGGCCCCCCACACCATCTCCTCAGCCTTCTTTGAGGGGACTAGGCCCAGAGAAGCCCTTTTCCGCCCCGTACACGCCATCCCCTCGGCCTTCTATGGGGGCACTAGTCCCAGAGATGTTATTTCCCCCTTCCACGCCATCCCCTGGGCCTTCTATGGGGCACTAGGCCCAGAGAAGCACTTTTCGGCCCCCACAGCGTCCCCTGGGCCTTCTATGAGGGGACTAGGCCCAGAGAAGCCCTTTTCTGTCCCCCAAACAACATCCCCTGGGCCTTCTATGGGGCACTAGGCCCAGAGAAGCCCTTTTCCGTCCACCACACACCATTCCTTGGGTCTTCTATGGAGCACTAGGCCCAGAGAAGCCCTTTTCTGTCCCCCACACACCATTCCCTGGGTCTTCTATGGGGCACTAGGCCCAGAAAAACCCTTTTCCGCCCCCACATGCCATCCCCTAGGCCTTCTATGGGTCACTAGGCCTAGAGAAGGCCTTTTCCGGCCACCACACGCCATCCCCTGCGTCTTCTATAGGACACTAGGCCCAGAGAAGGCCTTTTCCTCTCCCCCACACGCCATCCCCTCGGCCTTTTATAGGTCACTAGGCCTAGAGAATGCCTTCACCGCCAAGCACACGGCATCCCCTGGTCGTTCTATGAGGGCACTAGGCCCAGAGAAGTCCTTTTCCGTTCGACACACACCATCTCCTGGGTCTTCTATGGGGCACTAGGCCCACAGAAGCCCTTTTCTGTCCCCCACAAACCATCCCCTGTGCCTTCTATGGGGCACTATTCCCAGAGAAGGCCTTTTCCACCCCCACATGCCATCCCCTGGGCCTTCTATGGGGGCACTAGTCCAAGAGAAGCCCTTTTCGGCCCCCCCACGCCATCCCCTGGGCCTTCTATGGGGGCACTAGTCCCAGAGAAGCCCTTTTCCGCCCCCCACAAGCCATTCTCTGTGCCTTTTATGGGGCGATAGTCCCGGAGAAGGCCTTTTCGGCCCCCCAAATGCCATCCCCATGGTCTTCTATGGGGCACTAGGCCCAGAGAAGCCCTTTCCGACCCCCACAACATCTCCTCGACCTTCTTTGAGGGGACTACGCCCAGAGAAGCCCTTTCCTGCCTCGCAAACGCTATCCCCTAAGCCTTCTATGGGGGCACTAGTCCCAGAGAAGCCATTTTTAACCCCCCAAAAGCCATCCCCTGGGACTTCTATGGGGCACTACGCCCAGAGAAGTCCTTTTCCGCCCACCACACGCCGTCCCCTGGACCTTCTACAGGGGCACTAGGCGCGGAGAAGGCCTTTTCCATCCCCCACACGCCATCCCCTGGGCCTTCTATGGGGGCAGTAGGCCCAGAGAAGCCCTTTTCCGTCCCCCACACTCCATCCCCTGTACCTTCTATGGGGGCAGTAGGCCCAGAGAAACCCTTTTCCGCACCCAACACACCATCCCCTAGGCCTTCTATGGGGCAGTAAGCCTACAGAAGGCCTTTTCTGCCCACCACACGCCATCCCCTGGGCCTTCTATTGGACATTAGGCCCAGAGAAGGCCTTTTCCTCTCCCCCACACGCCATCCCCTGGGCCTTCTATGGGGCACTAGACGCAGAGAACGCCTTTTCCGCCCACCACACGCCATCCCCTCGGCCTTCTACGGGGGCACTATGCACGGAGAAGGCCTTTTCCATCCCCCACACGCAATCCCCTGGGACTTCTATGAGGGCACTCGTCCAAGAGAAGCCCTTTTCCGCCCCCCCCACGCCATCCCCTGGGCCTTCTATGGGGCACTATTCCCAGAGAAGGCCTTTTCCACCCCCACACGCCATCCCTTGGGCCTTCTATGGGGGCACTAGTCCAAGAGAAGCTCTTTTCCGCTCCTCCCCACGCCATCCCCTCGGCCTTCTAAGGAGGCACTAGTCCCAGAGAAGCCCTTTTCCGCCCCCACAAGCCATTCTCAGGTCCTTTTACCGGGTAATAGGCCCAGAGAAGGCCTTTTCGACCCCCCACACGCCATCTCCTGCGTCTTCTATGGGGCAGTAGGCCCAGAGAAGCCCTTTTCCGCCCCGCACACGCCATCCCCTGGGCCTTCTATGGGGGCACTAGTCCCAGAGAAGCCATTTTCCGCCCCCCAAAAGCCATCCTCTGGGCCTTCTATGGGGCAATAGACCCCGAGAAGGCCTTTTCCGCCCGCCATACGCCGTCCCCTGGACCTTCTACGGGGGCACTAGGCGCGGAGAAGGCCTTTTCCGTCCCCCAGACGCCATCCCCTGGGCCTTCTATGGGGGCAGTAGGCCCAGAGAAGCCCTTTTCCGTCCCCCACACTCCATTCCGTGTATCTTCTATGGTGGCAGTAGGCCCTGAGAAAGCCTTTTCCGCCCCCCACACACCATCCCCTAGGCCTTCTATGGGGCACTAAGCCTAGAGAAGGCCTTTTCTGCCCAACACACGCCATCCCCTGGGCCTTCTATTGGGGCACTAATCCAAGAGAAGCCCTTTTCCGCCCCCCACGCCATACCCTGGGCCTTATATGGGGGCACTAGTCCCAGAGAAGCCGTTTTTCGCCCCCCACAAGCCATTCTCTGGGCCTTTTATGGGGCAATAGCCCCAGAGAAGGCCTTTTCGCCCCCCCACGTCATTCCCTGGGCCTTCTATGGGGCACTAGTCCAAGAGAAGCCCTTTTCCACCACCCCCAACGCCATCCCCTGGGCCTTCTATGGGGCACTATTCCCAGAGAAGGCCTTTTCTACTCCCACACGCCATCCCCTGGGCCTTCTATGGGGCACTAGTCCAAGAGAAGCCCTTTTCCGCCCTCCCCCACACCATCCCCAGGGCCTTCTATGGGGGCACTAGGCCCAGAGAAGCCCTTTTCGGCCCCCCACACCATCTACTCAGACTTCTTTGAGGGGACTAGGCCCATTGAAGCCCTTTTCGGCCCCCCAAAAGCCATCCCCTGGGCCTTCTATGGGGCACTAGGCCCAGAGAAGCCCTTTTCTGTCCCCCACAAACCATCCCCTGGGCCTTCTATGGGGCACTATTCCCAGAGAAGGCCTTTTCCACCTCCAGACGCCATCCCCTGGGCCTTCTATGGGGGTACTAGTCCAAGAGAAGCCCTTTTCCGCCCCCCACGCCATCCCCTGGGCCTTCTGTGGGGGCACTGGACCAAGAGAAGCCCTTTTCCGCCAGCCACAAGCCATTCTCTGGTTCTTTTATGGGGCAATAGGCCCAGAGAAGGCCTTTTCGGCCCCCCACACGCCATCCCCTGGGTCTTCCATGGGGCACTAGGCCCAGAGAAGCCCTTTTCGGCCCCCCACACCATCTCCTCGGCCTTCTTTGAGGGGACTAGGCCCAGAGAAGCCCTTTTCCGCCCCGCACACGCCATCCCCTGGGCCTTCTATGGGGGCACTAGTCCCCGAGAAGCCATTTTCCACCCCCCAAAAGCCATCCCCTGGGCCTTCTATGGGGCACTAGGCCCAGAGAAGGCCTTTTCTGCCCACCACACGCCGTCCCCTGGACCTTATACGGGGGCACTAGGCGCGGAGAAGGCCTTTTCCATCCCCCACACGCCATCTGCTAGGCCTTCTATGGGTGCAGTAGGCCCAGAGAAGCCCTTTTCCGTCCCCCACATTCCATCCCCTGTACCTTCTATGGGGGCAGAAGGCCCAGAGAAACCCTTTTCCGCCCCCACACGCCATCCCCTGGGTCTTCAATGGGGCACTAGGCCCAGAGAAGCCCTTTTCGGCCCCCCACACCATCTCCTCAGCCTTCTTTAGGGGAATAGGCCCAGAGAAGCCCTTTTCCGTCCCGCACACGCCATCCCCTGGGCCTTCTATGGGGGCAATAGTCCCAGAGAAGCCATTCCCCCCCCACGCCATCCCCTGGGCCTTCTATGGGGCACTAGGCCCAGAGAAGTACTTTTCGGCCCCCACAGCATCCACTGGGCATTCTATGAGGGGACTAGGCCCAGAGAAGCCCTTTTCTGTCCCCCAAACAACATCCCCTGGGCCTTCTATGGGGCACTAGGCCCAGAGAAGCCCTTTTCTGTCCACCACACACCATTCCCTGGCTCTTCTATGGAGCACTAGGTCCAGAGAAGCCCTTTTCTCTCCCCCACACACCATTCCCTGGGCCTTCTAAGGGGCACTAGGCCCAGAGAAACCCTTTTCCGCCCCCACATGCCATCCCCTGGGCCTTCTATGGGGCACTATTCCCAGAGAAGGCCTTTTCCACCCCCATACGCCATCCCCTGGGCCTTCTATGGGGGCACTAGTCCAAGAGAAGCCCTTTTCGGGCCCCCCCACGCCATCCCCTGGGCCTTCTATGGGGGCACTAGTCCCAGAGAAGCCCTTTCCCCCCCCCCACAAGCCATTCTCTATGCCTTTTATGGGGCAATAAGCCCAGAGAAGGCCTTTTCGGCCCCCAAACGCCATCCCCTGGGTCTTCTATGGGGCACTAGGCCCAGAGAAGCCCTTTTCGACCCCCACACCATCTCCTCGGCCTTCTTTGAGGGGACTGGGCCCAGAGAAGCACTTTCCCGCCTCGCACACGCCATCCCCTAAGCCTTCTATGGGGGCACTAGTCCCAGAGAAGCCATTTTTAACCCCCCAAAAGCCATCCCCTGGACTTCTATGGGGCACTAGGCCCAGAGAAGTCCTTTTCCGCCCACCACACGCCGTCCCCTGGATCTTCTACAGGGGCACTAGGCACGGAAAAGGCCTTTTCCATCCCCCACACGCCATCCCCTGGGCCTTCTATGGGGGCAGTAGGCCCAGAGAAGCCCTTTTCCGTCCCCCAAACTCCATCTTCTTTATCTTCTATGGGTCAGTAGGCCCAGAGAAACCCTTTTCCGCCCCCACACGCCATCCCCTAGGCCTTCTATGGGGCAGTAAGCCTACAGAAGGCCTTTTCTGCCCACCACACGCCATCCCCTGGGCCATCTATGGGGCACTTGGCCCAAAGAATTCCTTTACCGCCCCCCACACGCTATCCCCTGGGCCTTCTATGGGGCACTAGGCCCAGAGAATGCCTTTACCGCCCCCCACACGCTATCCCCTGGGCCTTCTATGGGGCACTAAACCTAGAGAAGGCCTTTTCTGCCCAACACACGCCATCCCCTGGGCCTTCTATTGGGGCACTAATCCAAGAGAAGCCCTTTTCCGCCCCCCACGCCATCCCCTGGGCCTTCTACGGGGGCACTATGCGTGGAGAAGGCCTTTTCCATCCCCCACACGCAATCCCCTGGGCCTTCTATGGGGCACTATTCCCAGAGAATGCCTTTTCCACCCCCACACGCCATCCCCTTGGCCTTCTATGGGGGCACTAGGCACGGAGAAGGCCTTTTCCATCCCCCACACGCCATCCCCTGGGCCTTCTATGGGGGCAGTTGGCCCAGAGAAGCCCTTTTCCGTCCCCCACACTCCATTCCCTGTACCTTCTATGGGGGTAGTAGGCCCTGAGAAACCCTTTTCCGCCCCCCACACGCCATCCCCTAGGCCTTCTATGGGGCACTAAGCCTAGAGAAGGCCTTTTCTGCCCAATACACGCCATTCCATGGGCCTTCTATTGGGGCACTAATCCAAGAGAAGCCCTTTTCCGCCCCGCCCCCACGCCATCCGCTTGGCCTTCTATGGGGGCACTAGTCCCAGAGAAGCCCTTTTCCCCCCCCCACAAGCCATTCTCTGTGCCTTTTATGGGGCAATAAGCCCAGAGAAGGCCTTTTCGGCCCCCAAATGCCATCCCCTGGGTCTTCTATGGGGCACTAGGCCCAGAGAAGTCCTTTTCGACCCCCACACCATCTCCTCGGCCTTCTTTGAGGGGACTGGGCCCAGAGAAGCCCTTTCCCGCCTCGCACACGCCATCCCCTAAGCCTTCTATGGGGGCACTAGTCCCAGAGAAGCCATTTTTAACCCCCCAAAAGCCATCCCCTGGACTTCTATGGGGCACTAGGCTCAGAGAAGTCCTTTTCCGCCCACCACACGCCGTCCCCTGGACCTTCTACAGGGGCACTAGGCGCGGAAAAGGCCTTTTCCATCCCCCACACGCCATCCCCTGGGCCTTCTATGGGGGCAGTAGGCCCAGAGAAGACCTTTTCCGTCCCCCACACTCCATCTTCTTTATCTTCTATGGGTCAGTAGGCCCAGAGAAACCCTTTTCCGCCCCCCACACGCCATCCCCTAGGCCTTCTATGGGGCAGTAAGCCTACAGAAGGCCTTTTCTGCCCACCACACGCCATCCCCTGGGCCATCTATGGGGCACTAGGCCCAGAGAATTCCTTTACCACCCCCCACACGCTATCCCCTGGACCTTCTATGGGGCACTAGGCCCAGAGAATGCCTTTACCGCCCCCCACACGCTATCCCCTGGGCCTTCTATGGGGCACTAAACCTAGAGAAGGCCTTTTCTGCCCAACACACGCCATCCCCTGGGCCTTCTATTGGGGCACTAATCCAAGAGAAGCCCTTTTCCGCCCCCCCACGCCATCCCCTGGGCCTTCTACGGGGGCACTATGCGCGGAGAAGGCCTTTTCCATCCCCCACACGCAATCCCCTGGGCCTTCTATGGGGCACTATTCCCAGAGAATGCCTTTTCCACCCCCACACGCCATCCCCTTGGCCTTCTATGGGGGCACTAGGTGCGGAGAAGGCCTTTTCCATCCCCCACACGCCATCCCCTGGGCCTTCTATTGGGGCAGTTGGCCCAGAGAAGCCCTTTTCCGTCCCCCACACGCCATCCCCTAGGCCTTCTATGGGGCACTAAGCCTAGAGAAGGCCTTTTCTGCCCAACACACGCCATTCCATGGGCCTTCTATTGGGGCACTAATCCAAGAGAAGCCCTTTTCCGCCCCCCCACGCCATCCCCTTGGCCTTCTATGGGGGCACTAGTCCCAGAGAAGCCGTTTTCCGCCCCCCACAAGCCATTCTCTGGGCCTTTTATGGGGCAATAGGCCCAGAGAAGGCCTTTTCGGCCCCCCACACGCCATCCCCTGGGCCTTCTATGGGGCACTAGTCCAAGAGAAGCCCTTTTCCGCCCCCACGCCATCTCCTGGGCCTTCAATGGGGGCACTAGTCCCAAAGAAGCCCTTTTCCACCCCCCACAAGCCATTCTCTGGGCCTTTTATGGGGCAATAGGCCCAGAGAAGGCCTTTTCGGCCCCCCAAATGCCATCCCCTGGGTCTTCTATAGGGCACTAGGCCCAGAGAAGCCCTTTTCGGCCCCCCACACGATCTCCTCGGCCTTCTTTGAGGGGACTAGGCCCAGAGAAGCCCTTTTCCGCCAACCACACGACATCCCCTGGGCCTTCTATGGGGGCACTATGGGGGCAGTAGGCCCAAAGAAACTTTTTCCGCCCCCACACTCCATCCCCTTGGCCTTCTATGGGATAGTAAGCCTACAGAAGGCCTTTTCTGCCCCCCACACGCCATTCCCTGGGCCTTCTATGGGGCACTAGGCCCAGAGAATGCCTTTACCGCCCCCCACACGCCATCCCCTGGGCCTTCTATGGGGCACTAGACGCAGAGAAGGCCTTTTCCGCCCACCACACGCCATCCCCTGGGCCTTCTACGGGGGCACTATGCGCGGAGAAGGCCTTTTCCATCCCCCACACGCAAACCCCTGGGCCTTCTATGAGGGCACTAGTCCAAGAGAAGCCCTTTTCCGCCCCCCCACGCCATCCCCTGTGCCTTCTATGGGGCACTATTCCCAGAGAAGGCCTTTTCCACCCCCACACGCCATCCCCTGGGCCTTCTTTGGGGGCAGTAGGCGCGGAGAAGGCCTTTTCCATCCCCCACACGCCATCCCCTGGGCCTTCTATGGGGGCAGTAGGCCCAGAGAAGCCCTTTTCCGTCCCCCACACTCCATTCCCTGTACCTTCTATGGGGGCAGTAGGCCCTGAGAAACCCTTTACCGCCCCCCACACGCCATCCCCTAGGCCTTCTATGGGGCACTAATCCCAGAGAAGGCCTTTTCTGCCCAACACACGCCATCACCTGGGCATTCTATTGGGGCGCTAATCCAAGAGAAGCCCTTTTCCACCCCCACCCCCACGCCATCCCCTGGGCCTTCTATGGGGGCACTAGTCCCAGAGAAGCCGTTTTCCGCCCCCACAAGCCATTCTCTGGGCCTTTTATGAGGCAATAGCCCCAGAGAAGGCCTTTTCGGTCCCCCCCACACGACATCCCCTGGGCCTTCAATGAGGCACTAGTCCAAGAGAAGCCCTTTTCCACACACCCCACGCCATACCCTGGGCCTTCTATGGGGGCACTAGTCGCAGAGAAGCCCTTTTCCGCCCCCCACAAGCCATTCTCTTGGCCTTTTATGGGGCAATAGGCCCAGAGAAGGCCTTTTCGCCGCCCCAAATGCCATCCCCTAGGTCTTCTATGGGGCACTAGGCCCAGAGAAGCCCTTTTCGGCCCCCCACACCATCTCCTCGGCCTTCTTTGAGGGGACTAGGCCCAGAGAAGCCCTTTTCCGCCAACCACACGACATCCCCTGGGCCTTCTATGGGGGCACTATGGGGGCAGTAGGCCCAAAGAAACCTTTTTCCGCCCCCACACTCCATCCCCTTGGCCTTCTATGGGATAGTAAGCCTACAGAAGGCCTTTTCTGCCCCCACACGCCATTCCCTGGGCCTTCTATGGGGCACTAGGCCCAGAGAATGCCTTTACCGCCCCCCACACGCCATCCCCTGGGCCTTCTATGGGGCACTAGACGCAGAGAAGGCCTTTTCCGCCCACCACACGCCATCCCCTGGGCCTTCTACGGGGGCACTATGCGCGGAGAAGGCCTTTTCCATCCCCCACACGCAATCCCCTGGGCCTTCTATGAGGGCACTAGTCCAAGAGAAGCCCTTTTCCGCCCCCCCACGCCATCCCCTGGGCCTTCTATGGGTCACTATTCCCAGAGAAGGTCTTTTCCACCCCCACACACCATCCCTTGGGCCTTCTATGGGGCACTAGTCCAAGAGAAGCCCTTTTCCACCCCCCCAACGCCATCCCCTGGGCCTTCTATGGGGCACTATTCCCAGAGAAGGCCTTTTCTCCCCCCACACGCCATTCCCTGGGCCTTCTATGGGGCACTAGTCCCAGAGAAGCCCTTTCCCCCCCCCACAAGCCATTCTCTGTGCCTTTTATGGGGCAATAAGCCCAGAGAAGGCCTTTTCGGCCCCCCAAATGCCATCCCCTGGGTCTTCTATGGGGCACTAGGCCCAGAGAAGCCCTTTTCGACCCCCACACCATCTCCTCGGCCTTCTTTGAGTGGACTGGGCCCAGAGAAGCCCTTTCCCGCCTCGCACACGCCATCCCCTAAGCCTTCTATGGGGGCACTAGTCCCAGAGAAGCCATTTTTAACCCCCCAAAAGCCATCCCCTGGACTTCTATGGGGCACTAGGCTCAGAGAAGTCCTTTTCCGCCCACCACACGCCGTCTCCTGGACCTTCTACAGGGGCACTAGGCGCGGAAAAGGCCTTTTCCATCCCCCACACGCCATCCCCTGGGCCTTCTATGGGGGCAGTAGGCCCAGAGAAGCCCTTTTCCGTCCCCCACACTCCATCTTCTTTATCTTCTATGGGTCAGTAGGCCCAGAGAAACCCTTTTCCGCCCCCCACACGCCATCCCCTAGGCCTTCTATGGGGCAGTAAGCCTACAGAAGGCCTTTTCTGCCCACCACACGCCATCCCCTGGGCCATCTATGGGGCACTAGGCCCAGAGAATTCTTTACCACCCCCCACACGCTATCCCCTGGGCCTTCTATGGGGCACTAGGCCCAGAGAATGCCTTTACCGCCCCCACACGCTATCCCCTGGGCCTTCTATGGGGCACTAAACCTAGAGAAGGCCTTTTCTGCCCAACACACGCCATCCCCTGGGCCTTCTATTGGGGCACTAATCCAAGAGAAGCCCTTTTCCGCCCCCCACGCCATCCCCTGGGCCTTCTACAGGGGCACTATGCGCGGAGAAGGCCTTTTCCATCCCCCACACGCAATCCCCTGGGCCTTCTATGGGGCACTATTCCCAGAGAATGCCTTTTCCACTCCCACACGCCATCCCCTTGGCCTTCTATGGGGGCACTAGGTGCGGAGAAGGCCTTTTCCATCCCCCACACGCCATCCCCTGGGCCTTCTATTGGGGCAGTTGGCCCAGAGAAGCCCTTTTCCGTCCCCCACACGCCATCCCCTAGGCCTTCTATGGGGCACTAAGCCTAGAGAAGGCCTTTTCTGCCCAACACACGCCATTCCATGGGCCTTCTATTGGGGCACTAATCCAAGAGAAGCCCTTTTCCGCCCCTCCCCCCACGCCATCCCCTTGGCCTTCTATGGGGGCACTAGTCCCAGAGAAGCCGTTTTCCGCCCCCCACAAGCCATTCTCTGGGCCTTTTATGGGGCAATAGGCCCAGAGAAGGCCTTTTCGGCCCCCCACACGCCATCCCCTGGGCCTTCTATGGGGCACTAGTCCAAGAGAAGCCCTTTTCGCCCCCCCCACGCCATCACCTGGGCCTTCAATGGGGGCACTAGTCCCAAAGAAGCCCTTTTCCACCCCCCACAAGCCATTCTCTGGGCCTTTTATGGGGCAATAGGCCCAGAGAAGGCCTTTTCGGCCCCCCAAATGCCATCCCCTGGGTCTTCTATAGGGCACTAGGCCCAGAGAAGCCCTTTTCGGCCCCCCACACGATCTCCTCGGCCTTCTTTGAGGGGACTAGGCCCAGAGAAGCCCTTTTCCGACAACCACACGACATCCCCTGGGCCTTCTATGGGGGCACTATGGGGGCAGTAGGCCCAAAGAAACCTTTTTCCGCCCCCCACACTCCATCCCCTTGGCCTTCTATGGGATAGTAAGCCTACAGAAGGCCTTTTCTGCCCCCCACACGCCATTCCCTGGGCCTTCTATGGGGCACTAGGCCCAGAGAATGCCTTTACAGCCCCCCACACGCCATCCCCTGGGCCTTCTATGGGGCACTAGACGCAGAGAAGGCCTTTTCCGCCCACCACACGCCATCCCCTGGGCCTTCTACGGGGGCACTATGCGCGGAGAAGGCCTTTTCCATCCCCCACACGCAATCCCCTGGGCCTTCTATGAGGGCACTAGTCCAAGAGAAGCCCTTTTCCGCCCCCCCACGCCATCCCCTGTGCCTTCTATGGGGCACTATTCCCAGAGAAGGCCTTTTCCACCCCCACACGCCATCCCCTGGGCCTTCTATGGGGGCAGTAGGCGCGGAGAATGCCTTTTCCACTCCCACACGCCATCCCCTTGGCCTTCTATGGGGGCACTAGGTGCGGAGAAGGCCTTTTCCATCCCCCACACGCCATCCCCTGGGCCTTCTATTGGGGCAGTTGGCCCAGAGAAGCCCTTTTCCGTCCCCCACACGCCATCCCCTAGGCCTTCTATGGGGCACTAAGCCCAGAGAAGGCCTTTTCTGCCCAACACACGCCATTCCATGGGCCTTCTATTGGGGCACTAATCCAAGAGAAGCCCTTTTCCGCCCCCCCCACGCCATCCCCTTGGCCTTCTATGGGGGCACTAGTCCCAGAGAAGCCGTTTTCCGCCCCCCACAAGCCATTCTCTGGGCCTTTTATGGGGCAATAGGCCCAGAGAAGGCCTTTTCGGCCCCCCACACGCCATCCCCTGGGCCTTCTATGGGGCACTAGTCCAAGAGAAGCCCTTTTCCGCCCCCCACGCCATCACCTGGGCCTTCAATGGGGGCACTAGTCCCAAAGAAGCCCTTTTCCACCCCCCACAAGCCATTCTCTGGGCCTTTTATGGGGCAATAGGCCCAGAGAAGGCCTTTTCGGCCCCCCAAATGCCATCCCCTGGGTCTTCTATAGGGCACTAGGCCCAGAGAAGCCCTTTTCGGCCCCCCACACGATCTCCTCGGCCTTCTTTGCGGGGACTAGGCCCAGAGAAGCCCTTTTCCGACAACCACACGACATCCCCTGGGCCTTCTATGGGGGCACTATGGGGGCAGTAGGCCCAAAGAAACCTTTTTCCGCCCCCCACACTCCATCCCCTTGGCCTTCTATGGGATAGTAAGCCCACAGAAGGCCTTTTCTGCCCCCCACACGCCATTCCCTGGGCCTTCTATGGGGCACTAGGCCCAGAGAATGCCTTTACCGCCCCCCACACGCCATCCCCTGGGCCTTCTATGGGGCACTAGACGCAGAGAAGGCCTTTTCCGCCCACCACACGCCATCCCCTGGGCCTTCTACGGGGGCACTATGCGCGGAGAAGGCCTTTTCCATCCCCCACACGCAATCCCCTGGGCCTTCTATGGGGGCACTAGTCCAAGAGAAGCCCTTTTCCGCCCCCCCACGCCATCCCCTGTGCCTTCTATGGGGCACTATTCCCAGAGAAGGCCTTTTCCACCCCCACACGCCATCCCCTGGGCCTTCTATGGGGGCAGTAGGCGCGGAGAAGGCCTTTTCCATCCCCCACACGCCATCCCCTGGGCCTTCTATGGGGGCAGTAGGCCCAGAGAAGCCCTTTTCCGTCCCCCACACTCCATTCCCTGTACCTTCTATGGGGGCAGTAGGCCCTGAGAAACCCTTTACCGCCCCCCACACGCCATCCCCTAGGCCTTCTATGGGGCACTAATCCTAGAGAAGGCCTTTTCTGCCCAACACACGCCATCACCTGGGCATTCTATTGGGGCGCTAATCCAAGAGAAGCCCTTTTCCACCCCCACCACCACGCCATCCCCTGGGCCTTCTATGGGGGCACTAGTCCCAGAGAAGCCGTTTTCCGCCCCCACAAGCCATTCTCTGGGCCTTTTATGAGGCAATAGCCCCAGAGAAGGCCTTTTCGGTCCCCCCACACGACATCCCCTGGGCCTTCAATGAGGCACTAGTCCAAGAGAAGCCCTTTTCCACACACCCCACGCCATACCCTGGGCCTTCTATGGGGGCACTAGTCGCAGAGAAGCCCTTTTCCGCCCCCCACAAGCCATTCTCCGGGCCTTTATGGGGCAATAGGCCCAGAGAAGGCCTTTTCGCCGCCCCAAATGCCATCCCCTAGGTCTTCTATGGGGCACTAGGCCCAGAGAAGCCCTTTTCGGCCCCCCACACCATCTCCTCGGCCTTCTTTGAGGGGACTAGGCCCAGAGAAGCCCTTTTCCACCCCGCACACGCCATCCCCTAGGCCTTCTATGGGGGCACAAGTCCCAGAAAAGCCATTTTCCGCCCCCAAAAGCCATCCCCTGGGCCTTCTAAGGGGCACTAGGCCCAGAGAAGTCCTTTTCCGCCCACCACACGCCGTCCCCTGGACCTTCTACGGGGGCACTAGGCGCGGAGAAGGCCTTTTCCATCCCCCACACGCCATCCCCTGGGCCTTCTACGGGGGCAGTAAGCCCAGAGAAGCCCTTTTCCGTCCCCCACACTCCATCCCCTGTACGTTCTATGGGGGCAGTAGGCCCAGAGAAACCTTTTTCCACCCCCCACACGCCATCCCCTAGGCCTTCTATGGGGCAGTAAGCCCACAGAAGGCCTTTTCTGCCCACCACACGCCATCCCCTGGGCCTTCTATGGGGCACTAGACGCAGAGAAGGCCTTTTCCGCCCACCACACGCCATCCCCAGGGCCTTCTACGGGGGCACTATGCGCGGAGAAGGTCTTTTCCATCCCCCACACGCAATCCCCTGGGCCTTCTATGAGGGCACTAGTCCAAGAGAAGCCCTTTTCCGCCCCCCCACGCCATCCCCTGGGCCTTCTATGGGTCACTATTCCCAGAGAAGGTCTTTTCCACCCCCACACGCCATCCCTTGGGCCTTCTATGGGGCACTAGTCCAAGAGAAGCCCTTTTCCACCCCCCCAACGCCATCCCCTGGGCCTTCTATGGGGCACTATTCCCAGAGAAGGCCTTTTCTACCCCCACACGCCATCCCCTGGGCCTTCTATGGGGCACTAGTCCAAGAGAAGCCCTTTTCCGCCCTCCCCCACACCATCCCCAGGGCATTCTATGGGGGCACTGGTCCCAGAGAAGCCCTTTTCCGCCCCCACAAGCCATTCTCTGGGCCTTTTATGGGGCAATAGGCCCAGAGAAGGCCTTTTCGGGCCCCCAAATGCCATCCCCTGGGTCTTCTATGGGGCACTAGGCCCAGAGAAGCCCTTTTCGGCCCCCCACACCATCTCCTCGGCCTTCTTTGAGGGGACTAGGCCCAGAGTAGCCCTTTTCCGCCAACCACACGCCATCCCCTGGGCCTTCTATGGGGCACTATGCGCGGAGAAGGCCTTTTCCATCCCCCACACGCAATCCCCTGGGCCTTCTATGAGGGTACTAGTCCAAGAGAAGCCCTTTTCCGGCCCCCCCACACCATCCTCTGTGCCTTCTATGGGGCACTAGGCCGAGAGAAGGCCTTTTCCACCCCCACACGCCATCCCCTGGACCTTCTATGGGGCACTAGTCCAAGAGAAGCCCTTTTCCGCCCCCCCCACGCCATCCCCTGGGCCTTCTATGGGGGCACTATTCCCAGAGAAGGCCTTTTCCACCCCCACACGCCATCCCCTGGGCCTTCTATGGGGGCACTAGGCGCGGAGAAGGCCTTTTCCATCCCCCACACGCCATCCCCTGGGCCTTCTTTGGGGGCAGTAGGCCCAGAGAAGCCCTTTTCCGTCCCCCACACTCCATTCCCTGTACCTTGTATGGGGGCAGTAGGCCCAGAGAAACCCTTTTCCGCCCCCCACACTCCATCCCCTAGGCCTTCTATGGGGCAGTAAGCCTACAGATGGCCTTTTCTGCCCACCACACGCCATCCCCTGGGCCTTCTATGGGGCACTAGGCCCAGAGAATGCCTTTACCACCCCCACACGCCATCCCCTGAGCCTTCTATGGGGCACTAGACGCAGAGAAGGCCTTTTCCGCCCACCACACGCCATCCCCTGGGCCTTCTACGGGGGCACTATGCGCGGAGAAGGCCTTTTCCATCCCCCACACGCAATCCCCTGGGCCTTCTATGAGGATACTAGTCCAAGAGAAGCCCTTTTCCGCCCCCCCACACCATCCCCTGTGCTTTTATGGAGCACTAGGCCCATAGAAGCCCTTTTCGGTCCCCCACACCATCTCCTCGGTCTTCTTTGAGGGGACTAGTCCCAGAGAAGCCATTTTCCGCCCCCCAAAAGCCATCCCCTGGGCCTTTTATGTGGCACTAGGCCCAGAGAAGGCCTTTTCCGCCCACCACACGCCGTCCCCTGGACCTTCTACGGGGGCACTAGGCGCGGAGAAGGCCTTTTCCATCCCCCACATGCCATCCCCTGGGCCTTCTATGGGGGCAGTAGGCCCAGAGAAGCCCTTTTCCGTCCCCCACACTCCATTCCTTGTACCTTCTATGGGGGCAGTAGGCCCTACGAAACCCTTTTCCGCCCCCCACACGCCATCCCCTAGGCCTTCTATGGGGCACTAAGCGTAGAGAAGGCCTTTTCTGCCCAGCACACGACATCCCCTGGGCCTTGTATTGGTGCACTAATCCAAGAGAAGCCCTTTTCCGCCCCTCCCCACGCCATCCCCTCGGCCTTCTATGGGGCACTAGTCCCAGAGAAGCCATTTTCCGCCCCCACAAGCCATTCTCTGGGCCTTTTATGGGGCAATAGGCCCAGAGAAGGCCTTTTCGGACCCCCACACGCCATCCCCTGGGCCTTCTATGGGGCACTAGGCCCAGAGAAGCCCTTTTCGGCCCCCCACACCATGTCCTCGGCCTTCTTTGAGGGGACTAGGCCCAGAGAAGCCCTTTTCCGTCCCCCACACGTACTCCTCTGGGCCTTCTATGGGGCACTAGGCCCAGAGAAGCCGTTTTCCGCCCACCACACACCATCCCCTGGGCCTTCTATGGGGGCAGTAGGCTTAGAGAAGCCCTTTTCCGTCCCCCACACTCCATCACCTGGACCTTCTATGGGGGCAGTAGGCCCAGAGAAGCCATGTTCCGCCCAGCACACGCCATCCCCTGGGCCTTCTATGGGGGCACTAGGCCCAGAGAAGGCCTTTTCCACCCCCCACACGCCATCACCTGGTCCTTCTATGGGGCACTAGTCCCAGAGAAACCGTTTTCTGCCCCCCACACGCCATCCCCTAGGCCTTCTATGGGGCACTAGGCCCAGAGAAGGCCTTTTCCTCTCCCCCACACACCATTGCCTGGGCCTTCTATGGGCCACTTGGCCCAGAGAAGGCCTTTACCGCCCCCCACACGCCATCCCCTGGGCCTTCTATGCGAGCACTAGTTCCAGAGAAGCCCTTTTCCGTCCCACACACACCATCCCCTGGGACTTCTATGGGGCACTGAGCCCAGAGAAGCCCTTTCTCTCCCCCACACGCCATCCCCTCGGCCTTCAATAGGGCACTATGCCCAGAGAAGGCCTTTTCCACCCCCCACACTCAATCCCCAAGGCCTTCTGCGGGGGAACTAGTCCCAGAGAAGCCCTTTTCCGCCCCTCACATTCCATTCTCTGGGTCTTTTATGGGGCACTAGGCCCAGAGAAGCCCTTTTCGGCCCCCACACGCCATCCCCTGAGCCTTTTATGGGGCACTAGGCCCAGAGAAGGCCTTTACCGCCCCCCACACGCCATCCCCTGGGCCTTCTATGAGGGGACTAGGCCCACAGAAGCCTTTTTCCACCCATCCCCTAGGCCTTCTATGGGGGCCCTAGGCCCATAGAAGGCCTTTTCATCTCCCCCACACGCCATCCCATGGGCATTCTATGGGGCACTAGGCCCAGAGAAGGCCTTTAGCACCCACCTCAGGCCATCCCCTGGGCCTTCTATAGGGGCAATAGGCCCAGAGAAGTCCTTTTTCGCCCCCCACATGCCATCCCCTGGGCCTTCTATGGGGGCACTAGGCACAGAAAAGGCCTTTTCTGCCCCCCACACACCATCCCCTGGGTCTTCTATGGGGCACTACGCCCAGTGAAGCCCTTTTCCATCCCCAACACACCATCCCCTTTGCCTTCTATGGGGCAGTAGGCCTAGAGAAGGACTTTTCCACCCCCCACACGACATCCCCTGGACCTTCTATGGGGGCAGTAGGCCCAGAGAAGCCCTTTTCCGTCCCCCACACGCACTCCTCTGGGCCTTCTATGGGGCACTAGACGCAGAGAAGGCCTTTTCCGCCCACCACACGCCATCCCCTGGGCCTTCTACGGGGGCACTATGCGCGGAGAAGGCCTTTTCCATCCCCCACACGCAATCCTCTGGGCCTTCTATGAGGGCACTAGTCCAAGAGAAGCCCTTTTCCGCCCCCCCCACGCCATCCTCTGTGCCTTCTATGGGGCACTATTCCCAGAGAAGGCATTTTCCACCCCCACACGCCATCCCCTGGGCCTTCTATGGGGGCAGTAGGCGCGGAGAAGGCCTTTTCCATCCCCCACACGCCATCCCCTGGGCCTTCTATGGGGGCATTAGGCACAGAGAAGGCCTTTTCCACCCCCCACACGCCATCACCTGGTCCTTCTATGGGGCACTAGTCCCATTGAAACCCTTTTGTGCCCCCCACACGCCATCCCCTAGACCTTCTATGGGGAACTAGGCCCAGAGAAGGCCTTTTCCTCTCCCCCACACACCATCGCCTGGGCCTTCTATGGGGCACTAGGCCCAGAGAAGGCCTTTACCGCCCCCCACACGCCATCCCCTGGGCCTTCTATGCGAGCACTAGTTCCAGAGAAGCCCTTTTCCATCCCACACACACCATCCCCTGGGACTTCTATGGGGCACTGGGCCCAGAGAAGCCCTTTTCTCTCCCCCACACGCCATCCCCTGGGCCGTCAATGGGGCACTATGCGCAGAGAAGCCCTTTTCCACCCCCCACACTCAATCCCCTACGCCTTCTGTGGGGGAACTAGTCCCAGAGAAGCCCTATTCCGCCCCTCACATGCTATTCTCTGGGTCTTTTATGGGGCACTAGGCCCAGAGAAGGCCTTTTCGACCCCCCACACGCCATCCCCTGAGCCTTCTACGGGGCACTAGGCCCAGAGAAGGCGTTTTCCGTCCCCCACACGCCATCCCCAGGGCCTTCGATGGGGGCACTAGGCCCAGAGAAGGCCTTTTCCTCTCCCCCAAACGCCATCCCCTGGGCCTTCTATGGGGTACTATTCCCAGAGAAGGCCTTTTCCACCCCCCACAATCCATTCTCTGGGCCTTTTATGGGGCACTAGGCCCACAGAAGCCCTTTTCGGCCCCCCACACCATCTCCTCGGTCTTCTTTGAGGGGACTAGTCCCAGAGAAGCCATTTTCCGCCCCCCAAAAGCCATCCCCTGGGCCTTTTATGTGGCACTAGGCCCAGAGAAGGCCTTTTCCACCCACCACACGCCGTCCCCTGGACCTTCTACGGGGGCACTAGGCGCGGAGAAGGCCTTTTCCATCCCCCACATGCCATTCCTTGTACCTTCTATGGGGGCAGTAGGCCCTGAGAAACCCTTTTCCGCCCCCCACAAGCCATCCCCTAGGCCTTCTATGGGGCACAAAGCCTAGAGAAGGCCTTTTCTGCCCAACACACGACATCCCCTGGGCCTTGTATTGGGGCACTAATCCAAGAGAAGCCCTTTTCCGCAGCCCCCCACGCCATCCCCTGGGCCTTCTATGCGGGCACTAGTCCCAGAGAAGCCATTTTCCGCCCCCACAAGCCTTTTCCACCCCCCACACTCAATCCCCAAGGCCTTCTGCGGGGGAACTAGTCCCAGAGAAGCCCTTTTCCGCCCCTCACATGCCATTCTCTCTGTCTTTTATGGGGCACTAGGCCCAGAGAAGCTCTTTTCCGTCCCCCACACTCCATTCCTTGTACCTTCTATGGGGGCAGTAGGTTCTGAGAAACCCTTTTCCGCCCCCCACAAGCCATCCCCTAGGCCTTCTATGGGGCACAAAGCCTAGAGAAGGCCTTTTCTGCCCAACACACGACATCCCCTGGGCCTTGTATTGGGGCACTAATCCAACAGAAGCCCTTTTCCGCAGCCCGCCACGCCATCCCCTGGGCCTTCTATGCGGGCACTAGTCCCAGAGAAGCCATTTTCCGCCCCCACAAGCCTTTTCCACCCCCACACTCAATCCCCAAGGCCTTCTGCGGGGGAACTAGTCCCAGAGAAGCCCTTTTCCGCCCCTCACATGCCATTCTCTGGGTCTTTTATGGGGCACTAGGCCCAGAGAAGGCCTTTTTCGGCCCCCACACGCAATCCCCTGGGCCTTCTATGAGGGCACTAGTCCAAGAGAAGCCCTTTTCCGCCCCCCATGCCATCCCCTGTGCCTTCCATGGGGCACTATTCCCAGAGAAGGCCTTTTCCACCCCCACACACCATCCCCTGGGCCTTCTATGGGTGCACTAGGCGCGGAGAAGGCCTTTTCCATCCCCCACACGCCATCCCCTGGGCCTTCTATGTGGGCAGTAGGCCCAGAGAAGCCCTTTTCCATTCCCCACACTCCATTCCCTGTACCTTCTATGGGGGCAGTAGGCCCTGAGAAACCCTTTTCCGCCCCCCACACGCCATCCCCTAGGCCTTCTATTGGGCACTAATCCTAGAGAAGGCCTTTTCTGCCCAACACACGCCATCACCTGGGCCTTCTATTGGGACGCTAATCCAAGAGAAGCCCTTTTCCGCCCCCCCACGCCATCCCCTGGGCCTTCTATGGGGCACTAGGCCCAGAGAAGCCCTTTTCGGCCCCCCACACCATCTCCCTCGGCCTTCTTTGAGGGGACTAGGCCCAGAGAAGCCCTTTTCCACCCCGCACACGCCATCCCCTAGGCCTTCTATGGGGGCACAAGTCCCAGAGAAGCCGTTTTCCGCGCCCCCACAAGCCATTCTCTGGGCCTATTATGGGGCAATAGCCCCAGAGAAGGCCTTTTCGGCCCCCCACACGCCATCCCCTAGGCCTTCTATGGGGGCACTAGGCCCAGAAAAGTCCTTTTCCGCCCACCACACGCCGTCCCCTGGACCTTCTACGGGGGCACTAGGCGCGGAGAAGGCCTTTTCCATCCCCCACACGCCATCCCCTGGGCCTTCTATGGGGGCAGTAGGCCCAGAGAAGCCCCTTTCCGTCCCACACACTCCATCCCCTGTACGTTCTATGGGGGCAGTAGGCCCAGAGAAACCTTTTTCCACCCCCCACACGCCATCCCCTAGGCCTTCTATGCGGCAGTAAGCCTACAGAAGGCCTTTTCTGCCCACCACACGCCATCCCCTGGGCCTTCTATGGGGCACTAGGCCCACAGAATGCCTTTACCACCCCCCACACGCCATCCCCTGGGCATTCTATGGGGCACTAGACGCAGAGAAGGCCTTTTCCGCCCACCACATGCCATCCCCAGGGTATTCTACGGGGGCACTATGCGCGGAGAAGGCCTTTTCCATCCCCCACACGCAATCCCCTGGGCCTTCTATGAGGGCACTAGTCCAAGAGAAGCCCTTTTCCGCCCCCCTCATGCCATCCCCTGGGCCTTCTATGGGGCACTATTCCCAGAGAAGGTCTTTTCCACCCCCACACGCCATCCGCTGGGCCTTCTATGGGGCACTAGTCCAAGAGAAGCCCTTTTCCACCCCCCCAACGCCATCCCCTGGGCCTTCTATGGGGCACTATTCCCAGAGAAGGCCTTTTCTACCCCCACACGCCATCCCCTGCGCCTTCTATGGGGCACTAGTCCAAGAGAAGCCCTTTTCCGCCCTCCCCCCACACCATCCCCAGGGCCTTCTACGGGGGCACTAGTCCCAGAGAAGCCCTTTTCCGCACCCACAAGCCATTCTCTGGGCCTTTTATGGGGCAATAGGCCCAGAGAAGGCCTTTTCGGGCCCCCAAATGCCATCCCCTGGGTCTTCTATGGGGCACTAGGCCCAGAGAAGGCCTTTTCGGGCCCCCAAATGCCATCCCCTGGGTCTTCTATGTGGCACTAGGCCCAGAGAAGCCCTTTTCGGCCCCCCACACCATCTCCTCGGCCTTCTTTGAGGGGACTAGGCCCAGAGTAGCCCTTTTCCGCCAACCACAGGCCATCCCCTGGGCCTTCTACGGGGGCACTATGCGCGGAGAAGGCCTTTTCCATCCCCCACACGCAATCCCCTGGGCCTTCTATGAGGGTACTAGTCCAAGAGAAGCCCTTTTCCGCCCCCCCACACCATCCCCTGTGCCTTCTATGGGGCACTAGGCCCAGAGAAGGCCTTTTCCACCCCCACAAGCCATCCACTGGGCCTTCTATGGGGCACTAGTCCAAGAGAAGCCCTTTTCCGCCCCCCCACACCATCCCCTAGGCCTTCTATTGGGGCACTATTCCCAGAGAAGGCCTTTTCCACCCCCACACGCCATCTCCTGGGCCTTCTATGGGGGCACTAGGTGCGGAGAAGGCCTTTTCCATCCCCCACACGCCATCCCCTATACCTTCCATGGGGGCAGTAGGCCCAGAGAAACCCTTTTCCGCCCCCCACACTCCATCCCAGAGGCCTTCTATGGCGGAGAAGGCTTTTTCCATCCCCCACACGCAATCCCCTGGGCCTTCTATGGGGGCACTAGTCCAAGAGAAGGCCTTTTCCACCCCCACACGCCATCCCCTGGGCCTTCTATGGGGGCACTAGGCGCGGAGAAGGCCTTTTCCATCCCCCACACGCCATCCCCTGGGCCTTCTTTGGGGGCAGTGGGCCCAGAGAAGCCCTTTTCCGTCCCACACACTCCATTCCCTGTACCTTCTATGGGGGCAGTAGGCCCAGAGAAACCCTTTTCCGCCCCCACACTCCATCCCCTAGGCCTTCTATGGGACAGTAAGCCTACAGATGGCCTTTTCTGCCCACCACACGCCATCCCCTGGGCCTTCTATGGGGCACTAGGCCCAGAGAATGCCTTTACCACCCCCCACACACCATCCCCTGGGCCTTCTATGGGGCACTAGACGCAGAGAAGGCCTTTTCCGCCCACCACACGCCATCCCCTGGGCCTTCTACGGGGGCACTATGCGCGGAGAAGGCCTTTTCCATCCCCCACACGCAATCCCCTGGGCCTTCTATGAGGACACTAGTCCAAGAGAAGCCCTTTTCCGACCCCCCACACCATCCCCTGTGCCTATTATGGGGCACTAGGCCCATAGAAGCCCTTTTCGGCCCCCCACACCATCTCCTCGGTCTTCTTTGAGGGGACTAGTCCCAGAGAAGCCATTTTCCGCCCCCCAAAAGCCATCCCCTGGGCCTTTTATATGGCACTAGGCCCAGAGAAGGCCTTTTCCGCCCACCACACGCCGTCCCCTGGACCTTCTACGGGGGCACTAGGCGTGGAGAAGGCCTTTTCCATCCCCCACATGCCATCCCTTGGGCCTTCTATGGGGGCAGTAGGCCCAGAGAAGCCCTTTTCCGTCCCCCACACTCCAGTCCTTGTACATTCTATGGGGGCAGTAGGCCCTGAGAAACCCTTTTCCGCCCCCACACGCCATCCCCTAGGCCTTCTATGGGACACTAAGCGTAGAGAAGGCCTTTTCTGCCCAACACACGACATCCCCTGGGCCTTGTATTGGGGCACTAATCCAAGAGAAGCCCTTTTCCGCTCCCCCCCCACGCCATCCCCTGGGCCTTCTATGGGGGCACTAGTCCCAGAGAAGCCATTTTCCGCCCCCACAAGCCATTCTCTGGGCCTTTTATGGGGCAATAGGCCCAGAGAAGGCCTTTTCGGCTCCCCACACGCCATCCCCTGGGCCTTCTATGGGGCACTAGGCCCAGAGAAGCCCTTTTCGGCCCCCCACACCATGTCCTCGGCCTTCTTTGAGGGGACTAGGCCCAGAGAAGCCCTTTTCCGTCCCCCACACGCACTCCTCTGGGCCTTCTATGGGGCACTAGGCCCAGAGAAGCCGTTTTCCGCCCACCACACACCATCCCCTGGGCCTTCTATGGGGGCAGTACGCTTAGAGAAGCCTTTTCCGTCCCCCACACTCCATCACCTGGACCTTCTATGGGGGCAGTAGGCCCAGAGAAGCCATGTTCCGCTCAGCACACGCCATCCCCTGGGCCTTCTATGGGGGCACTAGGCCCAGAGAAGGCCTTTTCCACCCCCACACGCCATCCCCTGGGCCTTCTATGCGAGCACTAGTTCCAGAGAAGCCCTTTTCCGTCCCACACACACCATCCCCTGGGACTTCTATGGGGCACTGAGCACAGAGAAGCCCTTTTCTCTCCCCCACACGCCATCCCCTGGGCCTTCAATGGGGCACTATGCCCAGAGAAGACCTTTTCCACACCCCACACTCAATCCCCAAGGCCTTCTGCGGGGGAACTAGTCCCAGAGAAGCCCTTTTCCGCCCCTCACATGCCATTCTCTGGGTCTTTTATGGGGCACTAGGCCCAGAGAAGCCCTTTTCGGCCCCCACACGCCATCCCCTGAGCCTTCTATGGGGCACTAGGCCCAGAGAAGGCCTTTACCGCCCCCCACACGCCATCCCCTGGGCCTTCTATGAGGGGACTAGGCCCAGAGAATCCTTTTTCCACCCATCCCCTGGGCCTTCTATGGGGGCCCTAATCCCATAGAAGGCCTTTTCCTCTCTCCCACACGCCATCCCCTGGGCATTCTATGGGGCACTAGGCCCAGAGAAGGCCTTTAGCCCCCACCTCAGGCCATCCCCTGGGCCTTCTATAGGGGCAATAGGCCCAGAGAAGTCCTTTTTCGCCCCCCACATGCCATCCCCTGGGCCTTCTATAGGGGCACTAGGCACAGAGAAGGCCTTTTCCGCCCCCACACACCATCCCCTGGGTCTTCTATGGGGCACTACGCCCAGTGAAGCCCTTTTCCATCCCCAACACACCATCCCCTTTGCCTTCTATGGGGCAGTAGGCCCAGAGAAGGACTTTTCCACCCCCACACGCCATCCCCTCGGCTTTCTATGGGGCACTAGTCCCAGATAAGGCCTTTTCCATCCCCCACACGGCATCCCCTGGGCCTTCTATGGGGGCAGTAGGCCCAGAGATGCACTTTTCCGTCCCCCACACTCCATCCCCTGGACCTTCTATGGGGGCACTAGGACCAGAGAAGCCATGTTCCGTCCCCCACACACAATCCCCTGGGTCTTTTATGGGGAACTAGGCCCAGAGAAGCCCTTTTTCGTCCCCCACACGCCATTCCCTGGGCCTTCTATGGGGCACTAGGCCCGAAGAAGGCCTTTTCCACCCCCACATGCCATCCCCTGGTCCTTCTTTGGGGCACTAGTCCCAGAGAAACCCTTTTGTGCGCCCCACACGCCATCCCCTAGGCCTTCTATGGGGCAATAGACCCAGAGAAGGCCTTTTCCTCTCCCCCACACACCATTGCCTGGGCCTTCTATGGAGCACTAGGCCCAGAGAAGGCCTTTACCGCCCCCCACACACCATCCCCTGGGCCTTCTATGCGGGCACTAGGCCCAGAGAAGGCCTTTTCGGTCCCACACACGCCATCCTTTCGGCCTTCTGTGGGGCACTAGGCCCAGAGAATCCCTTTTCGGCCCCCCACACCATGTCCTCGGCCTTCTTTGACGGGACTAGGCCCAGAGAAGCCCTTTTCCGTCCCCCACACGAACTCCTCTGGGCCTTCTATGGGGCACTAGGACCAGAGAAGCCGTTTTCCGCCCACCACACGCCATCCCCTGGGCCTTCTATGGGGGCAGTAGGCTTAGAGAAGCCCTTTTCCGTCCCCCACACTCCATCACCTGGACCTTCTATGGGGGCAGTAGGCCCAGAGAAGCCATGTTCCGCCCAGCACACGCCATCCCCTGGGCCTTCTATGGGGGCACTAGGCCCAGAGAAGGCCTTTTCCACCCCCACACGCCATCACCTGGTCCTTCTATGGGGCACTAGTCCCAGAGAAACCCTTTTGTGCCCCCCACACGCCATCCCCTAGGCCTTCTATGGGGCACTAGGCCCAGAGAAGGCCTTTTCCTCTCCCCCACACACCATCGCCTCGGCCTTCTATAGGGCACTAGGCCCAGAGAAGGCCTTTACCGCCCCCCACACGCCATCCCCTGGGCCTTCTATGCGAGCACTAGTCCCAGAGAAGCCCTTTTCCGCCCCCCACAAGCCATTCTCTGGGCCTTTTATGGGGCACTAGGTCCACAGAAGCCCTTTTCGGCCCCCCTCACCATCTCCTCGGTCTTCTTTGAGGGGACTAGTCCCAGAGAAGCCATTTTCCGCCCCCAAAAGCCATCCCCTGGGCCTTTTATGTGGCACTAGGCCCACAGAAGGCCTTTTCCGCCCACCACACGCCGTCCCCTGGACCTTCTACGGGGGCACTAGGCGCGGAGAAGGCCTTTTCCATCCCCCACATGCCATCCCCTGGGGCTTCTATGGGGGCAGTAGGCCCAGAGAAGCCCTTTTCCGTCCCCCACACTCCATTCCTTGTACCTTCTATGGGGTCAGTAGGCCCTGAGAAACCCTTTTCCGCCCCCCACACGCCATCCCGTAGGCCTTCTATGGGGCACTAAGCGTAGAGAAGGCCTTTTCTGCCCAACACACGACATCCCCTGGGCCTTGTATTGGGGCACTAATCCAACAGAAGCCCTTTTCCGCCCCCCCCACGCCATCCCCTGGGCCTTCTATGGGGGCACTAGTCCCAGAGAAGCCATTTTCCGCCCCCACAAGCCATTCTCTGGGCCTTTTATGGGGCAATAGGCCCAGAGAAGGCCTTTTGGTCCCCCACACGCCATCCCCTGGGCCTTCTATGGGGCACTAGGCCCAGAGAAGCCCTTTTCGGCCCCCCACACAATGTCCTCGGCCTTCTTTGAGGGGACTAGGCCCAGAGAAGCCCTTTTCCGTCCCCCACACGAACTCCTCTGGGCCTTCTATGGGGCACTAGGCCCAGAGAAGCCGTTTTCCGCCCACCACACGCCATCCCCTGGGCCTTCTATGGGGGCAGTAGGCTTAGAGAAGCCCTTTTCCGTCCCCCACACTCCATTACCAGGACCTTCTATGGGGGCAGTAGGCCCAGAGAAGCCATGTTCCGCCCAGCACACGCCATCCCCTGGGCCTTCTATGGGGGCACTAGGCCCAGAGAAGGCCTTTTCCACCCCCACACGCCATCACTTGGTCCTTCTATGGGGCACTAGGCCCAGAGAAGGCCTTTTCCTCTCCCCCACACACCATCGCCTCGGCCTTCTATAGGGCACTAGGCCCAGAGAAGGCCTTTACCGCCCCCCACACGCCATCCCCTGGGCCTTCTATGCGAGCACTAGTTTCAGAGAAGCCCTATTCCGTCCCACACACACCATCCCCTGGGACTTCTATGGGGCACTGGGCCCAGAGAAGCCCTTTTCTTTCCCCTACACGCCATCCCCTGGGCCTTCAATGGGGCACTATGCCCAGAGAAGCCCTTTTCCACCCCCACACTCAATCCCCTAGGCATTCTGCGGGGGAACTAGTCCCAGAGAAGCCCTATTCTGCCCCTCACATGCTATTTTCTGGTTCTTTTATGGGGCACTAGGCCCAGAGAAGCCTTTTCGGCCCCCACACGCCATCCCCTGTGCCTTCTACGGGCACTAGGCCCAGATAAGGCGTTTTCCGCCCCCCACACGCCATCCCCAGGGCCTTCGATGGGGGCACTCGGCCCGGAGAAGGCCTTTTCCTCTCCCCCACATGCCATCCCCTGGAAAGTCTATGGGGCACAAGGCCCAGAGAATGCCTTTACTGCCCCCCACACGCCATCCCCTAGGCCTTCTATGGGGCACTAGACGCAGAGAAGGCTTTTTCCGCCCACCACACGCCATCCCCTGGGCCTTCTACGGGGGCACTAGGCACGGAGAAGGCCTTTTCCATCCCCCACACGCAATCCTCTGGGCCTTCTATGGGGCAGTATTCCCAGAGAAGGCCTTTTCCACCCCCACACGCCACCCCCTGGGCCTTCTATAGGGGCACTAGTTCAAGAGAAGCCCTTTTCCGCCCCCCCACGCCATCCCCTGGGCCTTCTATGGGGGCACTAGTCCCAGAGAAGCCCTTTTCCGCCCCCACAAGCCATTCTCTGGGCCTTTTATGGGGCACTAGGTCCACAGAAGCCCTTTTCGGCCCCCCTCACCATCTCCTCGGTCTTCTTTGAGGGGACTAGTCCCAGAGAAGCCATTTTCCGCCCCCCAAAAGCCATCCCCTGGGCCTTTTATGTGGCACTAGGCCCACAGAAGGCCTTTTCCGCCCACCACACGCCGTCCCCTGGACCTTCTACGGGGGCACTAGGCGCGGAGAAGGCCTTTTCCATCCCCCACATGCCATCCCCTGGGGCTTCTATGGGGGCAGTAGGCCCAGAGAAGCCCTTTTCCGTCCCCCACACTCCATCCCTTGTACCTTCTATGGGGTCAGTAGGCCCTGAGAAACCCTTTTCCGCCCCCCACACGCCATCCCGTAGGCCTTCTATGGGGCACTAAGCGTAGAGAAGGCCTTTTCTGCCCAACACACGACATCCCCTGGGCCTTGTATTGGGGCACTAATCCAACAGAAGCCCTTTTCCGCCCCCCCACGCCATCCCCTGGGCCTTCTATGGGGGCACTAGTCCCAGAGAAGCCATTTTCCGCCCCCCACAAGCCATTCTCTGGGCCTTTTATGGGGCAATAGGCCCAGAGAAGGCCTTTTGGTCCCCCACACGCCATCCCCTGGGCCTTCTATGGGGCACTAGGCCCAGAGAAGCCCTTTTCGGCCCCCCACACAATGTCCTCGGCCTTCTTTGAGGGGACTAGGCCCAGAGAAGCCCTTTTCCGCCCCCCACACGAACTCCTCTGGGCCTTCTATGGGGCACTAGGCCCAGAGAAGCCGTTTTCCGCCCACCACACGCCATCCCCTGGGCCTTCTATGGGGGCAGTAGGCTTAGAGAAGCCCTTTTCCGTCCCCCACACTCCATTACCAGGACCTTCTATGGGGGCAGTAGGCCCAGAGAAGCCATGTTCCGCCCAGCACACGCCATCCCCTGGGCCTTCTATGGGGGCACTAGGCCCAGAGAAGGCCTTTTCCACCCCCCACACGCCATCACTTGGTCCTTCTATGGGGCACTAGTCCAAGAGAAACCCTTTTGTGCCCCCCACACGCCATCCCCTAGGCCTTCTATGGGGCACTAGGCCCAGAGAAGGCCTTTTCCTCTCCCCCACACATCATCGCCTGGGCCTTCTATGGGGCACTAGGCCCAGAGAAGGCCTTTACCGCCCCCCACACGCCATCCCCTGGGCCTTCTATGCGAGCACTAGTTCCAGAGAAGCCCTTTTCCGTCCCACACACTCAATCCCCAAGGCCTTCTGCGGGGGAACTAGTCCCGGAGAAGCCCTTTTCCGTCCCTCACATGCCATTCTCTGGGTCTTTTATGGGGCACTAGGCCCAGAGAAGGCCTTTTCGGCCCCCACACGCCATCCCCTGAGCCTTCTATGGGGCACTAGGCCCAGAGAAGGCCTTTACCGCCCCCCACACGCCATCCCCTGGGCCTTCTATGAGGGGACTAGGCCCAGAGAAGCCTTTTTCCACCCATCCCCTGGGCCTTCTATGGGGGCCCTAGGCCCATAGAAGGCCTTTTCCTCTCCCCCACACGCCATCCCCTGGGCATTCTATGGGGCACTAGGCCCAGAGAAGGCCTTTAGCACCCACCTCAGGCCATCCCCTGGGCCTTCTATAGGGGCACTAGGCACAGAGAAGGCCTTTTTCGCCCCCACATGCCATCCCCTGGGCCTTCTATGGGGGCACTAGGCACAGAGAAGGCCTTTTTCGCCCCCACACACCATCCCCTGGGTCTTCTATTGGGCACTACGCCCAGTGAAGCCCTTTTCCATCCCCAACACACCATCCCCTTTGCCTTCTATGGGGCAGTAGGCCCAGAGAAGGACTTTTCCACCCCCACACGCCATCCCCTCGGCTTTCTATGGGGCACTAGTCCCAGATAAGGCCTTTTCCATCCCCCACATTGCATCCCCTGGGCCTTCTATGGGGGCAGTAGGCCCAGAGATGCACTTTTCCGTCCCCCACACTCCATCCCCTGGACCTTCTATGGGGGCAGTAGGTCCAGAGAAGCCATGTTCCGTCCCCCACACACAATCCCCTGGGTCTTTTATGGGGAACTAGGCCCAGAGAAGCCCTTTTCCGTCCCCCACACGCCATTCCCTGGGCCTTCTATGGGGCACTAGCCCCGAAGAAGGCCTTTTCCACGCCCCACATGCCATCCCCTGGTCCTTCTTTGGGGCACTAGTCCCAGAAAAACCCTTTTGTACCCCCCACACGCCATCCCCTAGGCCTTCTATGGGGCAATAGACCCAGAGAAGGCCTTTTCCTCTCCCCCACTCACCATTGCCTGGGCCTTCTATGCAGCACTAGGCCCAGGGAAGGCCTTTACCGCCCCCCACACGCCATCCCCTGGGCCTTCAATGCGGGCACTAGGCCCAGAGAAGGCCTTTTCGGCCCCCACACGCCATCCCCTCGGCCTTCTGTGGAGCACTAGGCCCAGAGAATCCCTTTTCGGCCCCCCACACCATGTCCTCGGCCTTCTTTGAGGGGACTAGGCCCAGAGAAGCCCTTTTCCGTCCCCCACACGCACTCCTCTGGGCCTTCTATGGGGCACTAGGCCCAGAGAAGCCGTTTTCCGCCCACCACACCCCATCCCCTGGGCCTTCTATGGGGGCAGTAGGCTTAGAGAAGCCCTTTTCCGTCCCCCACACTCCATCACCTGGACCTTCTTTGGGGGCAGTAGGCCCAGAGAAGCCATGTTCCGCCCAGCACACGCCATCCCTTGGGCCTTCTATGGGGCACTAGGCCCAGAGAAGGCCTTTTCCACCCCCACACGCCATCACCTGGTCCTTCTATGGGGCACTAGTCCCAGAGAAACCGTTTTGTGCCCCCACACGCCATCCCCTAGGCCTTCTATGGGGCACTAGGCCCAGAGAAGGCCTTTTCCTCTCCCCCACACACCATCACCTGGGCCTTCTATGGGGCACTAGGCCCAGAGAAGGCCTTTACCGCCCCCACACGCCATCCCCTGGGCCTTCTATGCGAGCACTAGTTCCAGAGAAGCCCTTTTCCGTCCCACACACACCATCCCCTGGGACTTCTATGGGGCACTGGGCCCAGAGAAGCCCTTTTCTCTCCCCCACACGCCATCCCCTGGGCCTTCAATGGGGCACTATGCCCAGAGAAGCCTTTATCCACCCCCCACACTCAATCCCCTAGGCCTTCTGCGGGGGAACTAGTCCCAGAGAAGCCCTATTCCGCCCCTCACATGCTATTCTCTGGGTCTTTTATGGGGCACTAGGCCCAGAGAAGGCCTTTTCGGCCCCCACACTCCATCCCCTGAGCCTTCTACGGGGCACTAGGCCCAGAGAAGGCGTTTTCCGCCCCCACACGCCATCCCCAGGGCCTTCGATGGGGGCACTAGGCCCAGAGAAGGCCTTTTCCTCTCCCCCACACGCCATCCCCTGGGAAGTCTATGGGGCACTAGGCCCAGAGAATGCCTTTACCGCCCCCCACACGCCATCCCCTAGGCCTTCTATGGGGCACTAGACGCAGAGAAGGCTTTTTCCGCCCACCACACGCCATCCCCTGGACCTTCTACGGGGGCACTAGGCACGGAGAAGGCCTTTTCCATCCCGCACACGCAATCCCCTAGGCCTTCTATGAGGGCACTAGTCCAAGAGAAGCACTTTTCCGCCGCCCCCACGCCATCCCCTGGGCCTTCTATGGGGGCACTAGGCCCAGAGAAGGCCTTTTCCACCCCCACACGCCATCACCTGGTCCTTCTATGGGGCACTAGTCCCAGAGAAACCGTTTTGTGCCCCCCACACGCCATCCCCTAGGCCTTCTATGGGGCACTAGGCCCAGAGAAGGCCTTTTCCTCTCCCCCACACACCATCACCTGGGCCTTCTATGGGGCACTAGGCCCAGAGAAGGCCTTTACCGCCCCACACACGCCATCCCCTGGGCCTTCTATGCGAGCACTAGTTCCAGAGAAGCCCTTTTCCGTCCCACACACACCATCCCCTGGGACTTCTATGGGGCACTGGGCCCAGAGAAGCCCTTTTCTCTCCCCCACACGCCATCCCCTGGGCCTTCAATGGGGCACTATGCCCAGAGAAGCCTTTTTCCACCCCCACACTCAATCCCCTAGGCCTTCTGCGGGGGAACTAGTCCCAGAGAAGCCCTATTCCGCCCCTCACATGCTATTCTCTGGGTCTTTTATGGGGCACTAGGCCCAGAGAAGGCCTTTTCGGCCCCCACACTCCATCCCCTGAGCCTTCTACGGGGCACTAGGCCCAGAGAAGGCGTTTTCCGCCCCCACACGCCATCCCCAGGGCCTTCGATGGGGGCACTAGGCCCAGAGAAGGCCTTTTCCTCTCCCCCACACGCCATCCCCTGGGAAGTCTATGGGGCACTAGGCCCAGAGAATGCCTTTACCGCCCGCCACACGCCATCCCCTAGGCCTTCTATGGGGCACTAGACGCAGAGAAGGCTTTTTCCGCCCACCACACGCCATCCCCTGGACCTTCTACGGGGGCACTAGGCACGGAGAAGGCCTTTTCCATCCCGCACACGCAATCCCCTAGGCCTTCTATGAGGGCACTAGTCCAAGAGAAGCACTTTTCCGCCGCCCCCCACGCCATCCCCTGGGCCTTCTATGGGGCAATAGACCCAGAGAAGGCCTTTTCCTCTCCCCCACTCACCATTGCCTGGGCCTTCTATGCAGCACTAGGCCCAGAGAAGGCCTTTACCGCCCCCCACATGCCATCCCCTGGGCCTTCTATGCGGGCACTAGGCCCAGAGAAGGCCTTTTCGGCCCCGCACACGCCATCCCCTCGGCCTTCTGTGGGGCACTAGGCCCAGAGAATCCCTTTTCGGCCCCCCACACCATGTCCTCAGCCTTCTTTGAGGGGACTAGGCCCAGAGAAGCCCTTTTCCGTCCCCACACGCACTCCTCTGGGCCTTCTATGGGGCACTAGGCCCAGAGAAGCCGTTTTCCGCCCACCACACGCCATCCCCTGGGCCTTCTATGGGGGCAGTAGGCTTAGAGAATCCCTTTTCCGTCCCCCACACTCCATCACCTGGACCTTCTATGGGGGCAGTAGGCCCAGAGAAGCCATGTTCCGCCCAGCACACGCCATCCCCTGGGCCTTCTATGGGGGCACTAGGCCCAGAGAAGGCCTTTTCGACCCCCCACACGCCATCACCTGGTCCTTCTATGGGGCACTAGTCCCAGAGAAACCCTTTTGTGCCCCCCACACGCCATCCCCTAGGCCTTCTATGGGGCACTAGGCCCAGAGAAGGCCTTTTCCTCTCCCCCACACACCATCGCCTGGGCCTTCTATGGGGCACTAGGCCCAGAGAAGGTCTTTACCGCCCCCCACACGCCATCCCCTGGGCCTTCTATGCGAGCACTAGTTCCAGAGAAGCCCTTTTCCGTCCCACACACACCATCCCCTGGGACTTCTATGGGGCACTGGGCCCAGGGAAGCCCTTTTCTTTCCCCCACACGCCATCCCCTGGGCCTTCAATGGTGCACTATGCCCAGAGAAGCCCTTTAGCACCCACCTCACGCCATCCCCTGGGCCTTCTATAGGGGCACTAGGCCCAGAGAAGTCCTTTTTCGCCCCCACACGCCATCCCCTGGGCCTTCTATGGGGGCACTAGGCACAGAGAAGGCCTTTTCCACCCCCCACACACCATCCCCTGGGTCTTCTATGGGGCACTACGCCCAGTGAAGCCCTTTTCCATCCCCAACACACCATCCCCTTTGCCTTCTCTGGGGCAGTAGGCCCAGAGGAGGACTTTTCCACCCCCACACGCCATCCCCTCGGCTTTCTATGGGGCACTAGTCCCAGATAAGGCCTTTTCCATCCCCCACACGGCATCCCCCGGGGCCTTCTATGGGGACACTAGGCCCAGAGAAGGCCTTTACCGCCCCCCACACGCCATCCACTGGGCCTTCTATGTGGGCAGTAGGCCCAGAGAAGCCCTTTTCCGTACCTCCACACACCATCCCCTGGGCCTTCTATGGGGCACTATGCCCAGAGAAGGCCTTTTCCATCCCCCACACGCCATCCCCTAAGCCTTCCATGGGGGCACTAGTCCCAGAAAATCCCTTTCCACCCATCACACGCCATCCTCTGGGCCTTTTATGGGGCACTAGGCCCATAGAAGGCCTTTTCGGACCCCCACACCATCCCCTGGGCATTCTATGAGGGGACTAGGCCCAGAGAAGCCCTTTTCCGCCCCCCACACAACATTTCCTGGGCCTTCTTTGGGGGCACTAGTCCCAGAGAAGCCATTTTCCGCTCCCCACACGACATTCCCCGGGCCTTCTATGAGGCATTAGGCCCAGAGAAGGCCTCTTCCGCCCCCACATGCCATCCCCTGGGCCTTCTATGGGGGCACTAGGCCAAGAGAAGCCCTTTTCGGCCCCCCACACCATCCACTTGGCCTTCTATGAGGGGACTAGGCCCAGAGAAGCCCTTTTCTGTCCCCCACACACCATCCCCTGTGCCTTCTATGGGGCACCAGGCCCAGTGAAGGCCTTTTCCGCCCCCACACGCCATCCCCTGGGCCTTCTATGAGGGCACTAGTCCCAGAGAAGCCATTGTCCGCCCCCCACACGCCATCCCCTGGGCTTTCTATGGGGCACTAGGCCCAGAGAAGTCCTTTTCCGCCCACCACACGGCCATCCCCTGGGTCTTCTATGTGGGCGCTAGGCCCTGAGAAGGCCTTTTCCTCTCCCCCACAAGCCATTCCCAGGGCCTTCTGTGGGGCACTAGGCCCAGAGAAGGCCTTTACCACCCCCCACACGCCATCCCCTGGGCCTTCTATGGGGCACAAGGCCCAGAAAAGGCCTTTTCCATTCCCCACACGCCATCCGCTGGGCCTTCTATGGGGGCAGTAGGCCCAGAGAAGCCCTTTTCTGTCCCACACACTCCATACCCTGGACCTTCTATGGGGGCAGTAGGCCCAGAAAAGCCATGTTCTGTCCCCCACACACCATCCCCTGGGCCTTCGATGGGGGCACTAGTCCCAAAGAAGCCCTTTTCCGCCCCCCCCATGCCATCCCCTGTGCCTTCTATGGGGCACCTGGCCCTGAGAAGCCCTTTTCGGCCCCCACACCATCCCCTGGGCCTTCTATGAGGGGACTAGGCCCAGAGAAGCCCTTTTCTGTCCCCCACACGACATCCCCTAGTCCTTGTATGGGGCACTAGGCCCAGAGAACCCCTATTTCGTCCCCCACACAGCATTCCCTGGGTCCTCTATGGGGCACTAGTCCCAGAGAAGCCCTTTTCCGTCCCCCACACGCCATCCCCTGGGCCTTCTATGGGGCACTAGGCCCAGAGAAGGCCTTTTCCACCACCCCCACTCCATCCCCTGGGCCTTGTATGGGGCACTAGTCCCAGAGAAACCCTTTTCCGCCCCCACACACCATCCCCAGGGCCTTCTATGGGGCACTAGGCCCAGAGAAGGCGTTTTCTGCCCACCACACGCCATCCGCTGGGCCTTCTATGGGGGCACTAGGCCCAGAGAAGGCCTTTTACTCTCCCCCACACGCCATCCCCTGGGCATTCTATGTGGCACTAGGCCCAGAGAAGGCCTTTACCACCACCCCCACGCCATCCCCTGGGCCTTCTATAAGGGCACTAGGCCCAGAGAAGGTCTGTTCCACCCCCCAAACGCCATTCCCTTGGCCTTCTATGGGGGCATTAGGCCCAGAGAAGGCCTTTATCACCCCCACACGCCATCCCCTGGGCCTTCTATGGGGGCACTAGGCCCAGAGAAGGCCTTTACCACCACCCCACGCCATCCCCTGGGCCTTCTATAAGGGCACTAGGCCCAGAGAAGACCTTTTTCCGCCCCCAAACGCCATCCCCTTGGCCTTCTATGGTGGCATTAGGCCAAGAGAAGGCCTTTTCCGCCCCCACAGACCATCCCCTGGGTCTTCTATGAGGCACTACACCCAGAGAAGCCCTTTTCCATCCCCAACACACCATCCCCTTTGCCTTCTATGGGGCAGTAGGCCCAGAGAAGGCCTTTTCCACCCCCCACACGCCATCCCCTCGGCCTTCTATGGGGCACTAGGCCCAGATAACGCCTTATCCATCCCCCACACGGCATCCCCGGGACCTTCTATGGGGGCAGTAGGCCCAGAGAATCCCTTTTCCGTCCCCCACACTCCATCCCCTGGACCTTCTATGGGGGCAGTAGGCCCAGAGAAGCCATGTTCCGTCCCCCACACACCATCCCCAGGGCGTTCTATGAGGGGACTAGACCCAGAGAAGCCCTTTTCTGTCCCCCAAACGACATCCCCTGGTCCTTCTATGAGGCACTAGGCCCAGAGAAACCCTTTTCTGTCCCCCACACACCATCCCCTGGGTCCTCTATGGGGCACTAGGCCCAGAGAAGCCATTTTCCGTCCCCCCACGCCATCCCCTGGGCCTTCTGTGGGGCACTAGGCCCAAAGAAGGCTTTTTCCACCCCCCACACGCCATCCCCTGGTCCTTCTTTGGGGCACTAGTCCTACAGAAACCCTTTTCCGCCCCCCACACGCCATCTCCTAGGCCTTCTATGGGGCACTAGGCCTAGAGAAGGCCTTTTCCTCTCCCCCACACACCATGGCCTGGGCCTCCTATGGGGCACTTGGCCCAGAAAAAGCCTTTACCGCCCCCCACACGCCATCCCCTGGGCCTTCTATTCGGGCACTAGGCCCAGAGAACCCCTTTTCCGTCCCACACACACCATCCGCTTGGTCTTCTATGGGGTACTAGGCCCAGAGAAGCCCATTTCTGTCCCCCACACGCTATCCTCATGTCCTTCTATGGGGCAATATGCCCAGAGAAGGCCTCTTCCGCCCCCCACACGCCATCCCCTGGGCCTTCTATGGGGGTACTAGGCCCAGAGAAGGCTTTTTCCACCCCCACACACCATCCCCTGGGTCTTCTATGGGGCACTACACCCAGAGAAGCCCTTTTCCGCCCCCCACACCATCCCCTTGGCCTTCTATGGGGGCACTAGTCCCAGAGAAGCCATTTTCCGCCCCCCACACGCCATCCCCTGGGCATTCTATGAGGTACTTGACCCAGAGAAGGCCTCTTCCGCCCACCGCACGCCATCCCCTGGGCATTCTATGGGGCACTAGGCCCAAAGAAGGCCTTTTCCATCCCCCACACGCCGTCCCCTGGGCCTTCTATGAGGGCAGTAGGCCCAGAGAAGCCCGTTTCCGTCCCCCACACTCCATCCCCTGGACCTTCTATGGGGGCAGTAGGCCCAAAGAAGCCATGTTCTGTCCCCCACACAACATCCCCTTGGCCTTCGATGGGGGCACTAGTCCCAAAGAAGCCCTTTTCCACCCCCCCCACGCCATCCCCTGGCCCTTCTTTGGGCACCAGGCCCAGAGAAGCCGTTTTCGGCCCCCACACCGTCCCCTGGGCCTTCTATGAGGGGACTAGGCCCAGAGAAGCCCTTTTCTGTCCCCCACACGACATCCCCAGGGCCTTCTATGGGGCACTAGGCCCAGAGAAGGCCTTCTCCGCCCACCACACGCCATTTCCTGGGCCTTCTATGGGGCACTAGGCCCAGAGAAGGCCTTTTCCTCTCCCCCACACTCCATCCCCTTGGCCTTCTATGTTGCACTAGGCCCAGAGAAGGCCTTTACCGCCCCCCACACTCCATCCCCTGGGCCTTCTATGGGGCACTAGGCCCAGAGAAGCCCTTTTCCACCCCCCACACGCTATCTCCTTGGCCTTCTATGGTGCACGAGGCCCAGAAAAGGCCGTTTCCGCCCCCCACATGCCATCCCCTGGGCCTTCTATGGGGGCACTAGGCCCAGAGAAGGCCTTTTCCGCCCCCCATATGCCATCCCCTGGGCCTTCTTTGGGGGCACTAGGCCCAGAGAAGCCCTTTTCCTCTCCCCCACACGCCATCCACTGGGCCTTCTATGGTGCACTAGACCCAGAGAAGGCCTTTTCTGCCCCCCACACGCCATCCCCTGAGCCTTCTATGGGGGCACTAGGTCCAGAGAATGCCTTTTCCATCCCCCACACGCCATCCCCTGGGCCTTCTATGGGGGAACTAGGCCCAGAGAAGCCCTTTTCTGTCCCCCACACACCATCCCCTGGTCCTTCTATGTGGGCAGGAGGCCCAGAGGAGGCCTTTTCTTTCCCCCACACACCATTCCCTGGGCCTTCTATGGGGGCAGTAGGCCCAGAGAAGCCCTTTTCTGTCCCCCACACACCGTCCTTAGGGCCTTCTATGGGTGCAGTCGGCCCAGAGAAGCCCTTTCCCCCACTCACTGCCTACTGCCCCCATAGAAGGCCCAGGGGATTGTGTTTGGGGGACAGAAAAGGCCTTCTCTGGGCCCAGAGAAGCCCTTTTCTGCCCCTCTTCCCTTCCTTTCCAACTTTTCCTTTCTTCCTCTTCCCTTTCTTTCACTCTTCCCCCTATTCCTTCCTTCCTTCCTTCCTTCCTTCCTTCCTTCCTTCCTTCCTTCCTCTTCCTTCCTTCCTTCCTTCCTTCCTTTCTTCCTTCCTTCCTTCCTTCCTTCCTTCCTTCCTTCCTCCAACCCTCTCTCCCTTCCACCTCCCTCCCTTCCTTTCTAGGGCTCGTTGTCTTCCACCACAATGGGCTTTGCTTCCTAGTATTGTATATATTAGAGTTATTTGCAGGCTATGCCCAGATAGTCTCCCATTCCGTTCCTTGCCATTGAACATCTAGGTCTTCTTCCCATCTGGTTTGATGTTTGAGTTTTCTATGAGTGTCTTCTATAATTATTGTTTTATACAGCTTGGACAGATAGACTTATGGAGAATTAGGAAGAGTCATGATGATTTTTTTCAAAATTGGTCAGACCCCTTTGAAATGTTCCATGAGATTTCATAGTTGAAAGTATTGATGCCATGGAGTTTGCATGCCAATCTTTTGATCAAAATATTGTTTATCTTAGATTCTACCTTTAGACACCAAATCACAGCAATGTCCAAAGTTATCATTTGTCCAGTCTTCAAAGGCATTCAGCATCATACCTGGTTGAAACCAATTTTGTTGGGTGTAAGGAGACAGTTGGGATATTCCCAAAGGGAGAAGTTTTTTGTTGAGGTCTCAAGATTTAATTGCTGCTTCCAGAAGCATGTTGTCATTGATTGCCTTTAGCCTGAATTTGGGTTTCAACCAAAAAAATTTTCTGAGGTGAAATGGTCCTGTATAGGATCATTCTATTTTCATTCAGTTCTTTTGGTGGTCTTTATATTGCATTTGGCCAGTTTTTGATGCACAAAAGGACTTGTCCCTTTATTCCATGACTGTTGAGCTTACTTAGGAGCCTTTGATGAGGAACTTTATCAAAAGCTTTCTGGAAGTCAAGGTAAACAACATCTATTATTTCACCCTTGGCCACATGTTTGTTGATTCCCTCAAAGAACACTAACAGGTTAGTGAGATAATATCTTCCCTTACAGAACCCATGCTGAGTCTGCCTTAATAGTTTTTGTTAATCAATTGCCTACTAAATCTTTCCTTAATAACAGTTTCCACCAACTTACCCAGTATTGATGTCAGACGGACTGTCCGTAATTTCCCGGAACCCTTTTTAAAGATGGGAGTGACATTAGCTATCTTCCAGTCCTCAGGAATAAAGGCAGATTTTAATGAAATATTACATCTTTTTGTCAGAAGATCCACAAGTTCACATTTGAGTTCTTTCAGAACTCTTGGATGTATGCCATCCGGGCCTGGTGATTTATCAGTTCTTAAGTTGTCTATCAGTCATAGGACCTCAGGAGTGAATGGGTAATGAGAACATTAGTCTCCTCTTGTGACTATCCTTCCAGCATCCACCTAACCCTAAAATCCCAGTAGTATCCTTCAAACCCTCTGCCCATCAAACAAGCCCTAATAGTCTTTGGTACCAACCCTTTCTGCCTCAGAAATACCATAAACCTTTGGATATGGGCAACCTGCAATGACCAGGCTTGGTCCCAATGCTCTTGGCTGTAGAAAATCAAAAACACCTTATACTGTCTTCATACACAGTTCTCATGCCTGGTGCCAATGATGCCATTATTTCACATGGTGCTTCAGCTTCCCAAGGTGCCACAGATTGACTGGCATTGGCATTGGACTGTGAACCACTGGTCATGAAAATACTGCTTCTGAAAATAAAAAAAATCACATTGGCAATGCTGTTATCCAAACCAGGCATGTTGCCTAGCCTTGAAAAAAAAATTAAGTTGTAAACACTTCAGCACTAAAGCTCTGACCAGCTGCATGTCCCTTGCATTCCTGGAAAACTACCCATTAACTACCTGCATGATCGCCTGGTTGTATCACACCAGAATAGGACTACTGAATTCCTCAACAAGTCTCCCCCAAATGTACACAGCTACAACAATGGGTGACAAATCCAAAATGTCAAGTCCTTCGACACACCTTCCTGTTCCCATGTTTCAGGCCATCACTGGGCACACCAATGACTCTGGAAATAAATCCCAAAGCCATGGAGCCCTGCCATGTCAGACAGAACCTAGAAATCCTGTCCCAAAAGACACTCCTGCCTCCAGAGGGAAACACCATTAAATTGCATCAGAACTGCTAACCAAGTTTGTGCATCCACCTTCACTCAACCAGAGATCCTAACCAGTTTTAGTTGTATCCACCACGCGTCTGAGAAAAGCCCTACCTGATGCAACAACCCTACATGCAAAATTGAAGTGCCCCAATATCATCTGCATGTGCTTCAGTGTGACTTTCTTGCTAAAACATAGACTTTGTAACAACTCCTTACTTCTCATCATCTTATCTAGGGGCAAACTACAAGCTTCAGCCGAAGAATGCTCAACGTTCTGTGAGGCCTCCTTTTTTCTCTTCAGCCAATGGCACACTCAGTTCTCTAGCTAACTTCTTAAAAACTTCCAATAGTCTAGCACATTTTCCGGTCTCTAATAGGCCAGTGAAAAGAAAACTATCCCAATAGTGGGTAAGCTTGCTGGACCCAGCCTTCTGTGAGTAAGCAGAGCACAGTCAGTGACACACAGCCTATAACACACACTCCTTGCTCCTGAATGCCTCACAAACCAACAAATAAACCTCCAAAGCATGTCCTTGCAGCTTGAAAGGTCCAGCATGCTTCTCTTTTTCTTGGCAGCAGGTAGTAAAAGCCTGCAGTGAAAGGCAAGACTTTATTATATAGCCCCTTCCTTCTGCCTTCCCATTGGATGGTTACTCTTCATACAGCCAATCTAGCCCTGTGCCTTACTTGAAAAGGAATTGGGGCAAATTAATCCCCATTTTAACAGCCATGAATGTTTCTCTTCTTAGATTTCAGATTTTTTTTCCTGCAAAGTTGGGGCTTTTCTTCAGTTTAAAGAACTGTCTTCTCAATCCATGACCCCGGTCTCTTTAAGTACCACAAATGTGGTCACATTGAGAATTAAATATATTGATCCCTATTGATTTTGTGACATTTGAGGGAGAAGGTGAGAAAGGCAAAATGCAAGCAAGAACTGAGAGGGAGGATTTTCATTACTTTGAATGTGGAGATGCTGGAATGGGGAAGTAGTTATGGGGAGACTGCTATGGCCTTTCCCAGAGAGTGGAAACAAACTCAGAAAGAAATCTAGAGACAGGGAAGGAATTCTCCCAGGTGAAGTGGAAATGGTTGGCAAGAGATAGGAAAGACCAGAAAGAGGGGGATAGAGATGTATTTGTGCATGTTTGTATTTTCTGTTTAATTTTTTTCCCTTTGGCTTTTGAAATGTGTGTATTGTTGTTCACCCAAGGCCTTTAGGGCTGGGCAGTCTTCATATAAAAATAAAGAAATGAAAATGGCATAGACACGAAGTACCACATTTTCAAAGGTGGCTGGTATAATACGATGAAGAAACTTATTATGAAATGTAAAATAATGTCAAACAGAGGGAAATGCAGCAGCTTCATGACTTCATAAATCAGAGAAAATACACAGGGCAATAAATTCCATTCAGCTTCCTAGCTGTGTGGGCAAAGGGGGAATTAAACAAGGCAGGGACTTAAATTTATAGTGCCATCATATTTATGACTGAGGCCTCAATCACGTACCAGAGACACTAGGCCTGTAATAATGGCACAGGCAAAACAGAGTCGATTCTCAGAGGGCAGGTGCCTTTAGGACATGATGGTATTTTACAATGCAGTGAAGAATATGAAATGTCGGATTGCACAAAATGGGAACAGCTCCCGCATTGTACAATGTACAACATGTTATGTGTCTCTGCAACAGGAAACCAAAAGAAAACCCCTAGATTCTTCTCTGAGTTGACCCAGTTTTACATTTTTTGTCATTGCTACTTATCTCTTTTCTTTCATTCCTGTTTCCAACTAAAAACAAACAAACCCTTAGTGACAACTTTTAAGCAAATCATGTAGTCTGTATATTTTGTGATTTCTAAATATTCACAAGTTCCAGAATGGTGGTCTTAGCATTCTGTTGAGTCAGTAACATTCCTCTTTCATTGCTTCTTGGAAAATAAACAAATAGCCTGTAAATAGCAATACATTTTAATTAGAAATTGTATTTGAGCTTCTTATAATGTCAGATAGGCACAGAATTTTACAATAGGGAACACTTCAAAATAGAACAAATAGGAGTTAGGACTGAAGTCACTAGAGTCAAATTGATCCTTTGTTTTGTTACAGTTATATTCATAACTGTTGGTTAGGGGACTTAGACTACCAGGGAAAGTCTCAGGCCTCACAAATCTTCTGAATGGAACAGCTTTGAGAACTGGCACAGTATGCAGTGCAATCACAGGTGGAAATAATAGTCCTCCGTGTAAAAGGAAACAGTGAGTTACTGACTCAACAGAATGCTAAGACCACAATTCTGGAACTTGTGAATATTTAGAAATCACAAAATATACAGACTACATGAGCTCTTGACAGAAACTGCTCTTTTTCAAGAACAGCTCTTATCAGAACTATGGCTTGCCCAAGGTCATCCAGCCAGGTGCAAGTGGAGGAGTGGGGAATCAAAGCTGGTTCTCTCAGATTAGAGTCCACACACTTAACCACTACACCAAACATTCAGCTCTCTGCAGTGCTTAGTCTATTGGGAAATTGAAAATTACCACGGAGCCCCTGTAAACCAGTTCCTAAGACTATCATCTTCAACTAGGTTTGCCAGCTCCAGATTGGGAAATATCTGGAAATATATGGGGGTGGAGCCTGAAGACGGTGGGGTTTGGGAGGGGAGGGACTCCAATGAGGTATAATGCCATAGAGTCCACCTTCCAAAGTGGCCATTTTCTCCAGGTGAACTGAGCTCTGTCACCTGGAGATCAGTTATAATCCCAAGAAATCTCAAGCCACAACCTGGAGGTTGGCAACTCTGTCTTCAGTCCCAGATAGGTAGTGTCTGTGTGTGCTTGTACCTGTACCTGTTGTTACCCAAACAGGTTCCTGTGCAGTGGCTGTAACATGGAAAGTGTCTTTACAAGAGTAAGACACCATATGCATCACCTGGCTAATTAACTTTTGGATCATCTGCCTATATCTACCCGGTTCTCATTTGGGAGCAGCACTCCCAAAGAATGAGATAATTTAGCTGTTAAATAAGCAATATCCTTATTTCTCTAACCAGATACAGAATGGAAAAAAGGGAATAGCAAGAATAGCTAGAAGAGACAGTACAATTTAAAAAAATGCAAAATCTGTACATAAGCCTACCTGCCTATGGGTTGTTGTTTATTGGGGAAAAACCTGGAAAAGGGGAACTGGCTCACACTAAGGTAAGCCAATGGTGCTTGGGAGGAACAAAGGGGAGAAAGAAAATATTCAAGCCTTATCCTGAAGAGAAATGATGGGTGAGAGTCCATTCCAGGAGTGGGTGATGAAAAACAGTCTGGAGATGAGAAGTTCCAGAGTTCAAAGCATGGGAATGTTCAGTGATTTCAGCCAAAAATTGGGGGCCCAGAAATGATGATGCATTTGGGGAAACAGGTTTGGGTCAAAAAAGTCAGTGGTGATAGGTGAAGTTCAAGGTGGGGAGATTCGCTGAAGCTGAGTACAGGAAGGTTCAGGAAGCTGGGGAAGCAGGCTTGAATCCAGTAAACTAGCTTCAAAGGTAAGAGGAACAGAGGGTGAATTTTATACACCTTTAATTATATCAACAGGGAGGCTGTGGCTTTGCTGAGATGGAATTGGGATAGGGTTGATATTTGAAATCTATTTGGACAGTTTGAAAATAACTGCCATGGCTGTCCCATGGGGGGAGCTTCAATCATGAAACTGGTGATGGAGTTATGAAATGAATTTGATGTCAGTGAGATGCACTCAGGCTGACAATGACTAGGGCAGAGTTAGAAATACTGTCTAGGAGCTTGATTTAATCATATTTGGGAGTGGAGGGGTTTTTTTTGGGGGGGTGCGCGTGTGTGTGTGTGTGTTTAACAATATCAGGAGCCTCAGTTGTCCTGCAAGTCTGAGTCAATTATTCATAGTTGGAGGGTGGGGGAGCTCTAGAGGCTTCAGACAAAAGGCCTTATAGCAATACTCCAAGAAGCATTCCAGCCAGTGAGCTATTCCCTTTTTATAGTGGCCTGCCTGTTTAAGGGGCCCCAATTTAAGATCAAGCTGTATATTTAATCCAGACCTCTGTTATTCTAGCTGGAGGATATTTAAACATTAAATACAATGGTGGTACCCATATGGGGGAGTCTTGTAGGTATCAATGTCTGAACATGGAGGGCAGATGAAGCAGAAAAGGATGACTTTATTGTGGAAGGGAATACTAGAGGGTGTTCTACTCAAGGATATTCTGGATTTAGAGCTGGCCCTGGGAAAGTAAACTTAACGATATATTAAAATAAAACCACATTTAAACTATTTTGTTCAATTCTGGCTGTTATAGTTCAAGAAGTAGAAGAAGAAGAGAAGAAGAGATTGGATTTATACCCCGGCCTTCACTCAGAGTCTCAGAGTGGTTTACAAACTCCTTTCCCTTCCCTTCCCCCACAACAGATACCCTGTGAGGCAAGTGGGGCTGAGACAGCTCTTTCAAGAACTGCCCTTTCAAGGACAACTCTTGCCAGAACTATGGCTTGCCCAAGGTCATCAAGCAGCTGCAAGTGGAGGAGTGGGGAATCAAACCCGGTTCTCCCAGATTAGAGTCCACATACTTAACCATTACACCAAATGGGTTCTTGGGTACTATTATTGCACTATTCTCCACAATGTAGATTCAAAGAGGTTTACAATATGAGGAAAAAACACAACTTCAACTACAGTTGCCAAGCCAAACCAGGCTGAGCCTTGGGGATCGGGAAAAGGCATATGCAACATTGGTTACATCGTTATGTCAGGTCTGGGAAAAACTCAGAAGATGGTAAGATGACAGAGTTTCCAGTGATACTCTACATCACTTCAGGGTTTTCCCCAGAAGTCATGTAGTGATGCAGCTGACAGCACTGTTTTTTGTTTTTGTTTTTTCTCCTGCCACCACTTGGAGCAGAAGCTGGCAAGGAAGGCCTGGCAGCCCTGACTGCAACAAACCATCAAACAGAATAAGTCTCCCTGTCTATAGGGGAGAGGAGGGATAGAACTGATGGTAAAAGCTCTGTTCTCAGTGGAAATGGTCTTTTCCAAATGTCTGCATTCTACTAGATAAGAGAATGGGTTGCCACATTCCTACAGTGAAGAAAATGCAGAATAGTAGCAATCTTGGCAATATAAAACATAGAAAAAAAATAGGAGAGCATTTCCAGTTTCCTGAGTAAGGAAAAGTGAAGTGAATAGAAACAAAGGTGAGTCATATGGAATGCTGCCTTTTGTGACTGCTTTCAAGCTAATCTATGTATTACATGTGACCAGAGTTTCTTCTGAGCTGCGCTAGGGGGTGCTGGCACAAAACATTTTAGCTAGCTGCTCAAGGATTTCAGCTTCTAGCTCTTTCTAGTTCACAGTGGAGGATGGGGGCATCTCATTTTGAGGCCCATAAAACTGGACTCCATGGTCCAATCTTTTTGAAGTTTGGGAGGGTTTTTGTGTCTCTACCTCAAAAAACAGCCCCTCCAGAGCCCCAGATATCCCCAGATTGATTCTCCATTATAGCCTATGGGGCCCATTGACTATAATGATCCTCATAAGCTATAATAGAGCAGGAAAATTGATTTTTTTTGCACACCTCTATTATGCTTTTCAGTATGATTTGTAAGATGCCTTGAGTCACAGTAAAAGTGGGATATAAATATTGAATAAATAAGTAGTTTGGGCAGGTTGATAACATTTAAACAACTTCCTGTTCGTTAGGTTAGGAAGGATTATGACAGTGATTGTTCCACCTCTGTTTTACTTAACCTGTAAATTTGTCATATTTCACTAAAAAACCCTCCAAAGTAGACTGAAGAGTCCCCCCCCCCTCGGCAAGTGCTGTATGTTTTCTAAGGCTCAGTGCAAGGTGACTGTCCAAGGCCAGGTCTACCAATATAGTGGACTGGGGTGGGTAGACCTGTTCTCCAGAGGCCAGATCTGCCAATATAGTGGAAATGGGTGGTAGACCTGTTCTCCAGAGGCCAGGTCTACCCATATAGTACAAAGGGAAGGATATACCTGTTCTCTGGAGAACAGGTCTACCAATATAGTGGGAAGGGGCAGGTAGGCCTCTTCTCTGGAGGCCTGGTCTACCTCCATAGAAGATACCAATTTCTGTAATGAAATTTGACTTGATCCTGTTTTCTCTTATAATGTTTCAATTATTTTAAAAATATAGTTTAAATATAGTTTAAAATAATTCTGTAATGAAATTTCTGTAATGAAATTTGACTTGATCCTGTTTTCTTTTATAATGTTTCGATTATTTTAAAAATATAGTTTAAAATAATTAATTCTGAGTTTTTTACAAGGTTATGGAGATAATCTTCTAAGAAACTAATTTATGTGGTAGTCAAATGTAGACTCTCTCACAACTTTAATGCTACTAGCTGTTTTAGTTCATGAGGTAGAATTTTTGCTCACAACACTGTAGAGCTTTGGGGGGGAACATTGTATGTGACCCAGTTTGGGTCACTGGATCCCTCAACCCAACATGTGGTAAATGTAACATCAAGGAACTCTCATTCCCCAGTGCTGTGGGGGTGGTTTCTGCTAGTGAGTTTCACATGTTGGGGGAAGAGGGACTTCAGCAATCCCTCTTGTGCCAAGAATAGCACAGGAAAGAACTGTTTGCCCCTTTCAGGGTCTTTGTCTAAAAAAAAAATGACACAGGAGGGAAGGCTGAAGCCCCCCCCCTGCACCATGCTTCCTAGTCAAAACCAGCTCTGGCCTGAAGCATTTGGGACTGATGTTACATGTACTGTCAGATCAGGGGACTCCTGTCCCAAATTGTCTTGAACATAATGTTTACTTGAACATGTCAATGACATGTGAGAGCTTCCTGTCTGTTTTATAACACAACTGCCATCAGAAAGGTTAGGGAAGAGGGGCCATGGCTCAGTAGTAGGGCAGCTGTTTGTGTGCAGAAGTTCCCAGGTCCAGTCTCTGTTAAATGGATGAGGCAGTAGGCAATGTAAGCAGGGGCGGATCTATATTTTTGGGGCCCTGAAGCTTGAACTGTTACGGGGGCCCCTTTGTAACCAGCAACAATTGGGCAACATCCAGCAAGGTCCAAAGGGCTCAGTAGTCAAAATGAACATTCTACCTCATCTGTTATTCTTATTTCAGATGATCCCAATTGTGAAGGATTGTAAAGTGTTGAATCTATGGTAAAAAGAAATCTCAGTTTGTGTGGGCGGGAAAGAAACCAAGGATTAAAATGAAAATTCTCTGTGATGCTAAAGAAAGGGGAGGTTTTCAGCTCCCTAATTTTAGACTATATCATAATGTGGTGTGTCTGGCATGGCTGGAACAATGGATTAATTTGGAGAATAGAAAGCTGTTGGCACTAGAAGGACATGATCGGAAATTTTGTTGGCACGCCTATTTATGGTATGAGAAGTCCAAAGTCGATAATCTTTTCAAACACCACTACATACGGAGATCATTATTTATGACATGGATGAGATACAAGAGATTTTTTTTCGAAGCAAGACCATTGTGGATTGTTCTGGAGGAAGAAATTAAACCACTCTCAAGACATAAAGGGAAAGACTGGTTACACTATAGAGACATTCTAAAAACTGAGGGGAGAAGTGTCGCGATGAGACCTAGAGACGAACTGGACTTTGAGTATGACTGGCTAAATTACAGACAGATTTATGATTTGTTTAAGACTGACAAAACGAGATATGGTTTTAGAAAGGAAAATAATGAAATTGAAAAGGTTTGGATAGAAAAAGGTAAAAAATGATTTCTAGAATTTATAAAGTTTTGTTAAAATGGTATACAGAGGATGAGATTGTAAAAGAGCAAATGGTGAAATGGGCTATAAATATAAATAGAGATATAGAAATGTCATCATGGGAATGTTTGTGGGAAAAATCGATCAAAATTTCAACATGTGTTAATGTGAAGGAAAATTGTTATAAAATGATGTATAGATGGTACATGACACCAAAAAAAATTGCTAATATAAATGAGAATATGTCTAACAAATGTTGGAAATGCAAGAAAAAAGAGGGCTCGTTTTACCATATGTGGTGGACATGTGAAAAAGCAAGTGCTTTTTGGACTGAGATTCATAATGAAATTCAGAAAATTCTGAAATGTACTTTGAAAAAAGAGCCAGAAATGTTACTCTTAGGACTTAAGTTAGAAGAAGTCAAAATGGCAAAGAGAACTTTGTTATGGTACTTAATTTCAACTGCAAGAATGACTTATGCTCAGTTTTGGAAGCAGGAGCAGGTACCTGACAAATGGGAATAGATTAAAAAAATGATTTTTATGATTGAAATGGAAAAGTTGACAAGAAAACTTCATGGAAAAGAAGACAAAGAATTTTTAGCAGATTGGAAAGATTTTAAAGACTATTTAGAACTTAACTGGGATGTGAAAAATAGACTGTTATGTTTTGATAGTTATTAATAATAGAGGTGTTGTAAGAAAAGGGATTGTAATAGAAAAGTTACCTAACAGTAAAAAATAGAAAAGGAAAATATTGACAATTATGAACTGAATACTGAAAATGAATTGAATGTAAGAGAATATTGTTAGAAATGTTAATGGGGGCAGAGCATTGCTGGAAGCAGGGGGGGGGGGAATTTTCCTTTTTCCAGAAAAGGATATGTCATGAATTGGTTGCCAAATATGTAACATGCTATTATATCCTGTTAATAAACTTTCTTTAAAAAAAAACAAAACAAAGGACCTTGCTGCCCTTGCAAGAATCTCAAAGCTCAAATGGCAGAGAACAGGGTGTTGGGTGGAGCCCTTGAAAATGGGCCATACAAGTGAGCCCCTTCCCACCAGCAAGGAGGTCTGGATAATTGCTGTTATCTTCTTCAATGGGGTTATTCCATGGCAGATAACTTTTTTTTTAAAAAAACAACCCACTACATCTCAGATTTTGGTTAAAATTGCTGTACTGGTTTATCTTAAATGTCAAAGTCACTTGTGTGAATAAAAATTTCCTAGGCTATGCCTTATAGTTTTCAGATTATGGGGGATGAAAATGGGGGATGATGCATCATAGAATGATGAAATAAAACATAGCAAAGACCACAGTTAATATATTTTATTTTAGACACCTATGAGAATACATACTACATGAAGCACACTTTACAAAATACTCTTTTTTTCTGGGGTTTTTTAGCAACATATTCACATACAGTTTTGTCATATGAGAGCTTCCTTGCAATGTCATTTTCTACAGACAATATGCATAAAGAATTTAAGCACTCTTCAGTCATAGTAGATTGAAATTTGTTCTTTATAAAGGAAAGCTTTGAGAAATTCCTTTCTGCTTCACAGCATGTGATAGGCATTGTCAAGTACAGCTTAAGCACAGTAGTAATATTAGGTAACACTTCAATCAGGCATTGCTCATAAATAAGCTGAAGAACTTCTGCACATTGCATTTTAGATAGCGTGTTTTCTTCTGTGTTCTGGGATTTCCTCATGTGTAAATATTCTTTGAACTGGTAACACTCATTTACTAATTTATGGTCAATATTATCTTTGTAATACAATATTAAAAGTTTAATATTATCCTCATCAATTTCAGAGTTGTTCACCAATTCTAAGAGGAACTTGAACCTTTTCACTATCTGCTCATATGGGTCAATCCTCTTGCCTCACTGGATTACTAAGCAGTCATAGAGTTCTAGAACATTTATCCTAAATTTTTCAGCTCCTTTCAAAGAAGCCCTTCCACTTGTTCCATCTGAAAAAATTTTTGTAACCATGCATTTGGAAGCATCAGAATAACTTGAGATAATATCTTCACACAAACCTTTTGATTCTGATTCACAGTGTACAATCCGGTTAGCTGAGTTTTTTCGGAGTTCTTTAACAAATGAAAGTAAAGATAGCAGCAGAAGACAACTTTCAAATACATCAAAACCAGGAATTTGGAGTTTCTTGCTTGTTTTGTTGAAATGCTCAAGAACAGCCCAAACAGCTGTTAAAATAGCATATTTCAGCTTTACCAGTTTGTGGTATAAATTCTTTGCATCTTGTTTACATTCAGGCTTCTCTTCTGAGTCTTCAAAAATATGCTTGAGAGTTTGTAAAATAACTGTATATCCATTTTTTAATTGCCTAGACTGCTTCATATTGTGCAGACCATCTAGTTACTCGTAAGCTCATTAGGGAAAAATCTAGATTGCCATGTGTATTTAAAATTCCCTATCTTTGTGGAGATCCAGAAAAGAAAACATACAGCTCCTGCAAAATGCCAAAACAGTCAACAACTTCAGGCACAGGGAGACCAGACCTGCACATGTGTCAGCAAGATTAGACTCCTCACACTACCCCTCTGAGAAAGGAGTCAGATAAAATAAAAATGCAACCAAAAAAACTGGAAGATAAGGACGGGAAGAGTAATCCTAAGGAGGAGGAAACCTTGAAGAAGAAAGAGATAACTTTGGACTTGGTGACTCTTCTCTGTAAGGCTAATTAAGTTAATTAAAGCCTTTCCTCATAATGGCAACAAATAGGGAACTGAAGGACATGGCTGAGCTTATATCTAATATGGAAAGAAACATCAGAGAGGACATTAAAAAATTACAAGATAAATTTGAACAGCTATCAGAGCACATTAAAACTGCTCAGATGGTAGGAGACAAGACAGAGAAGAAGGCAACAGCTAATCAAAAAGAAATACAAGAATTATCAGATCAACAGCAGTGTAAAAACTTGGGGCTCTCAGGAGTAATTAATTGAGTGGTTTCAGAAGCTTGAAATTAATGTTACAGAAAAAGATTTAGAACATGCACACAGAATCTTGAAACCGAAACCAAAAGCATGCCCAGAGACATTATAATTGCCTTTTCAAGTGAAAAGCTACAAGATAAAGTATAGAAAGCTCTCAGGAAGATTAAGAACTTACAACTTCAAGGTCAGAGGGTAATACCTTGTCCTGATTTATTGCCAGAAACATTACAAGTGAGAAAACAGATGAGACAATATACTCAGGAGCTCTATAAGAATGGTATATTGTTTTCTTAGGGATTTCCAACAACTATTTTGATTTTCAAGAATGGGAAATTTCTTTTTGGTTTCGGTTTCAGCGTTGCGAATGGCGGCCACCTTTCGGGACGCTCCCGGAGGTGGTTAGCCCACGCGCAGTTTGGGGGGGTCTTTGCATCTATGCAAGACCCTAGTGAGCCTTAGGTAAAGGCTCCGAACCGGGGGCGCTTGGGGAGTAGCCTCTTTGCCGGCAGTTAGCCGGGAAATTGAGGCTTTCTCCCCGCCCCAATCGGCCCCGCTGCGTCGTGCCCGTAATGGGACTTAGCAGCGCTCCCGAATTCCACCAGGAGTGAAGAAAGCGGCATGAGTTAAAATAAAAAGAAGAATTGCATCGAATCGTGAGTTGAAGATCTAACTTTGAAGCGAGATAAATCCCCCCCGCAAACGTAGGGAGGAGGGAGGAGTCCCCACCCCCTTTTGAGAAGCGAGAATAATAAAGGGGCAAGGAGGGGGGTAAAGAGAAAAAAAGCGTTGGTGAAGATACCGTTGGGGTTTGGCAGGCGATTACGACATTGTCAGCCTCTTGGAGGATGCGGCACGAACTTTGAAAAAGTAAACAAAAGGGAAAATGTCGACGCCGAAAATTGTCCTGCACAAACCGGAAGAGAAGGGGGGAGGGACTTCCGGTCCGGGTAACCCCCCCCCAGAGCTTGCTGTCATTCAACAAGAGGAGCTACTGCGGCCCCTGCTGGAGCAAATGCAGAAAATCAATGAAACTTTGATTAAAGTGGAAAGTGCTCTTCTCTGTCGGCAAAAGCAAATCTCGGAAACATCAAGAAAGGCTAATCTGATGTTAACCCTTTTGGGCGAGAAAGAAGAAGAGAAAGAAGATCTCAGTTTTATCTTGACAAATGACTTGGCACCCCTAACTGGCAGTGAAGCGAGTGAAATAAAAGAAGAGGTGGACATGGCTCTAAAAGCCTATTCCACTTATATAAAAGAAAATACTCTGCCAGAAGAAGGGGATGTCGAGCTGAGCAGGAAATATATCAGAGATCTAATTTCTTCTGTGATTATGGAGCCCGTAAAAGTTGATGGTCAGAAATATAAGGAAAAAAAGAAACGAGAGAAGATGGAATTCATCTTTAAAGCAATAAAACCTTTGAAGAGACACGCCAGCAGGATGGAGGCAGCACTCAAAACTGGGATGAATGCAAGCAGCGAAGAAGACAATGACCCAGGGGGAAGAGGTGTCGGAGCGGGAGTCATCAAGATGAAAGGGACTCAACTTTTAGTTGAAAAGACTTAAGAAGACACTTTGAGCAGCGGCTGTCCGTGTAACATCTGGAAGGAGCTGTTTAATAACTAACCCCAATGGACTTTACTAACGGTATTAACAGAGTTATTTTGGACTTTGGATTGTTAAAAAGAAGATCTTCTAACCGTGATGGATGCTAAAAATAGTACTAACTAAAACTAACCCTTATTAACAGAATATTTTCACTCCGTCTCTTTTTTCTTTCTCCAGCTGTCTACCCTACCCTTTTCCTATAAAAAGAATAAAATTCTCTCCTTTTTAGGAGAGTTTTACCAAAAAAAAAAAAAAAGAATGGGAAATTTCTGAAAGCGAAAAACCCTAAAGAAGCAGCAAAATTATTTGAGAGATTTAATATAAAACATACTCCATGAGGGTATGAGAGAGAAAGAAGATCAAGAGGATGGAGAAGAAGAGGAAGGCGAAGACTGATTCTAAAAGACCACCAAGTGAAGATGGGAGACTCTGGACATTTATGTGAATGTAAAAGTAAAAACAAACAGGGGATATAAAGGGATTTTTTTTTTAGAAGTATGATATTCTGGTAATGGTTAAAATAAATGTATTGAGAGATGTAGGGGGGAGCTGAATATGAGTAGGCAGGACTGCATTTTGAAGAATGAAAAGGGGGGGAGAACTAGAATCCCATCCAGCTCCTTGAGAAGGACCTGTTCTTCGGGCTATGGGGGAGGGCACGACCAGGGAATAAGGAGGGGGAAAAGCAAAGACCAAAAAGCACATCGTGGAGAATTGTTTTAATAGTAGAATGGGGAAGATGGTTAAATTATTCTCTTTAAATGTAAATGGCTTGGCCTCAGATGTTAAAAGATATAGAATAAACAATATGTTAAGGGACCTTTGTAGAGATATACTGTGCATTCAAGAAATATATAAAAGTAGAAAGGATTTAAGGCCATTGTTAAATTCACCAAGTTGGAAAATGCAATTTGAATCACGGGGAACAAAAAAAGCAAGGGGAGTGGCTACCCTATTACACTCTAGGTTGAATATAAATATTCTGGAGCAAAGCAAGGATGGAGAGGGTAGATTTATTTTTAAAAAATTTGGTATGAATGGTAAAAAATGTACAGTAGCAAATATTTATGCACCCAATAAAGGGCAGATTATATTTTTGAACCAAATTTTCCAGAGGTTACAATCATTTTATGAAGGTGAACTACTAATAGCAGGGGATTTTAATAGTGATATTCTGAATAATAAGAAGTTAAAATTAAATAAATGGAAACTTAAAGAGGTATATAACCTATTGTAGGAAGAGAAAATACCTCTGTTCTTTTTGAAAAGGCATAACAAGTTTTCTTGTATTGATCATATCCTAATAAAAGAAACTAATGATATGGAAGTTACCAGGGTGGAAACAGGAACGATACAGATTTCTGATCATGCATGAATTAGTATAGAGATAAGGTTGGAGAAGGAGCGGAAGATTAAAAGGTGGAAATTTAACCCCAAAATATTTTTACAACAGAAGGATGGAGAAGATCTATTAAGAGGGGTGGAATATTATTTTAAAGAAAACAAGCAATCAGCAGAGGAAGATATAATTTGGGATGCAGTGAAGACGGTCATGAGAGGAATATGTATTACTAAAGAAATATATTTTAGGAAGAAAATGGGGATTAAAAGAGAACAAAGGTTAAAGGAAATATTAGAATTACAGAGAAGCTTGAAAAAAATATAAAAAGCAAATTCAGGATAAATTGAATAATCTGAAAAAGGAACTGCAGGAATTGGATTCACTTTCTATGTGGAAAAAGGAGCTATTAGTGAAAAATGAATATCAAAGTAATAATATAAATACAATGAAGAGGCTAGCAAATTGCTTGAAGAGAAGGAGAGAAAGGCAAAAAAATAACTTGTCTGAGAAATGAAACAGGAATTAAGGTTTATAAGGAGAACCAGATAAAAGAAGTGTTTACAAAATTCTATCAAAACTTATTCACAGTGGGAGAATGTAAGCAATTTGATGAAGTTATAGATAATAAAATTAAGAAAGAGGATTTGTTAATATTAAATGAAAATATTACACAACAAGAAATTTTGAATGTTATAAAGAATTTAAAAAATAGGAAGTCACTAGGTCTGGATGGGTTCACGGCAGAATTTTATAAAATGCAGAAACTGCTTAATAAGATATTGAGGGAAGGGAAAGCCCCAGATACTTGGAGGAAACAGAAATTATGACAATTTTAAAACAACAGAGAGATCCAATGGATCCTAGTTCATGTAGACCTATTTTTGGCAAACCAAGATTATAAAATTTTTGCAAAGGTGTTAGCAAATAGATTGGAGAAGCTGCTCCCAAGGTTAGTGGGAGAGGATCAATATGGTTTTGTGAAAGGGAGATTGGTCATCCCATAAGAAATGTGATTAATGCTTTGTGCCATGGTAATAATAATAACAGAAGGATAGCCCTTTTTAAATTAGACGTTTACAAGGCTTTTGATACACTAAATCATGCATTTAAAATAAAAATGCATGATTTAGTGTATCAAAAATCTTGGTTTTGAAGGATCTTTTTAAAATATATTTTAAATATATAGAGAAGGGAAAGCCATGATTAAAATTAATGATGGACATACTAGCAAAATATCAATTCAAACAGGAGTTAAACAGGGATGTCCTTTATCCCCAGTGCTTTTTATAATAGCTATGGAGCCATTGGCAGACAGAATTAGAAATAGTATTAGGATATATGGATATAGGATAGGGAAGGAGGAAATTAAACAAAACTTATTTGCAAATGGTATATTATTAGTGTTAGAGAATCCCCTGGAAGCCTTGAGGGAACTTATGATAATATTACAGGACTTTAAAATATATTCAGGTTTAGGGGTAAATATTAAAAAAAACAGAAATAATGGTCGAGGACAGACTGGCAATTTGCCCCGGGAAGGGACCCGGGCCGACAACGATTCAATACCGGAGTAAATGGAACGTTCACACAGGCACATCTGCCTGGCGTCCCCCACCCGTAGCCTACCGGTGCTCTTGCGCTTCACTGCCGGATTAAAAAAACACCTGATAAAAGCCATCGCAAATCCGAAAGCCTGCGTTCGTCGCGCGTTTCTCCGCTTCCGGGGAGTCTGAACGCGCAGGCAAAAAGCCAGGAGCAACCTGCATTGGGCATGAGGCAGCAGCGGTGTGATTGGCTGTGCTCCGCTCCACTGCCCAATGCGGTGCTGGCATTGCAGGGCAAAAAAAAAAATCAGCAAAATGCGCTTATGCGCATGAGCGCATGAGCGCTCATGCGCACATACACCCATACACCCACAGCCGAATTAATGGGGAAACGGCGAATATAGCATGCCTCCGGCGCGGCAGTCTGAACGCTCCCGCGTGCCTCCATCCTGTATCTTCCAGCAGCAGCCCCCGCTGTGTGGACGGGAAAACCCAGTATAGTTTAATCTGGGGGGTTTTTGCGACGACTGGCCACCGGGGCAAACTGCCAGTCTGTCCTTGGCCAATATTTAGTAGGATAAGTTTAAAAGAACAAAAAAAGTAGCAAAAATAACAGGTATGAAATTAGGAACTAAGAGGCTGAAATACTTGGGTGTAATGATAACAAAAAATATTAAAAACTTGGTGGGGATAAATTATAAAATAGCATGGAGAAAGATACAAAAAAATGAAACCAATGGAATGAAAATATCTGAGTATACTGGGGAAGATAAGGGTGGTTAAAATGTTTATAATACCTAAGATGATATATTTGTTTCAGGTACTTCCAGAGTAGATATCCAGAAAACAGTAACATGTGATCAGGAAATTGAAAACTGGGTGTTTGGGAAGAAGAAAGCCAGAATAGCAAGGAAAGTTATATACTCCCCAAAGGAGGAGCTAAGTTGGGGTATGCCACAATTGGAAAGGTATTATGAACCTTTCCAAATAAGAATGATGATGGAAATTGATGGTAAAAGTCTACAGAAATGGGTGAGATGGGAGGATACTATAAATGGAAGAGAAGGTAGATTTGGAATATTTACACAGAAGATTAAAAAAGAAATTGAAAATATGATAGGCCCAAGACAGACAATATTAAAGATTTGGGAAAAGAAACAAGCTATTTAGATACTAATGCCTTCGAAATGGGCTCCGCTTGCATCTTTAAATCAAGAATTTAAAAATTTTGAGATAACTTTTTGGAAGGAGTTAGAGGGAAAAGGATTTTTTAGGCTGAAAGATTTGTATAACTCTCAAGGAAAATTGATCCCAATACAAGAAGCATTGGAGAAAGTGACAGGACAATATTGGTAAAGGATTATGGGGTTATATAATGTTTTGAGACAAAAGACATTCTCTGAAGCAGTAAATAAGGAGGATAACCCCTTTGAAAACCTTTATAGTTCTAAAGATGATAACAAGAAGGGTATTGCAAGGAAAGTGTATAGTCTATTGAAACAAGATAAGGACTTTATGATTAGGACAATACAATCTCATTGGGAGAAAGAGATGAACCTATGCATACAGGAGGTAAATAGACAAATAAAGGGAATACTTGAAATAAAAATGGAGAAATTTAAAGAACTGGAAATGAAATTAATCTTGAAATGGTATAGGACACCTGCTCAATTATTTTATATAATCAAGTGAATGAAATCAGAGTGTTGGCGTTGTAAGAGGGTAAGGGGATATTATGCACTTCTTTGGTGGGAATGCCCTAAGGTAATAGAATTTTGGAATCTGATCCTGAAAAAGGTGGATAATTTATGTAGTGTTAAGATTGAGTTGAATGAGAAAGTGTTATTTATGGGACTGCTGGGAAATTATAAACTAGATAAATCCAAAAAGGATTTATTTAAAGCTATGATCCTAGCTGCTCATGCATTAATAGTATATGGATGGAAAGATGCTTTAAAATGGACTTTGGAAAGATGGAGCCGGTACCTTTATGAATGGATTCAATCAGATATTTTATTTATAATAAAACAGGAAAAGACATGGGAAGATAAGGCATTGGAAATAAGGAAGAAATGGTTTGGGTATATAAGATGAGTAAAAGAAGGGGGGGCAATAATTATGTATTTATAAAACTCCATAGGTTGTGCTCATGGTTACAGATATAATAATAAGATACTTTTTTCTGGTTGCTAGGGGGAGGGGGGAGGGAATAATAAAAGGGAAAATTGATGTATCTGATGTTTGGTTATGTTATGTAATCTGGATGAAAAGGATTATGAATGAATATGAAATGTTAAACATCAATATAAATTAAAAAATCATAACAAAAAAAAAACTTCAGGCACAGTAGACACTGCCTTTACTCCAACAAGGTTGAGTGAATGGGCTGCACGTGACGCATAGTCTGCATACCTGTTAATGTTTTTAAATGTTAATGTTTTTAATGTTTATCTGTCTTAAGTTTTTCTATTCTGCTTATTATTATCAGCTATATATCTGTTCAGCTTACATCATTTGTATATATAAACTACAAGCAAAGTAAGTTGGTGCTCAAGTTACACTATATCTTATTTCTTGGAAAAGTCCTCAAGAAGAACTTCCCTCCTCGGAGTTTGTGTTTACCGAATGAGTCTCTGCCATCTCCCATGGTTCTTCCTCCCACGGAAGTGCTGCAGACTGTCCCATTGGGACGGTTGGTGGTGGAATCCCTAGAAACCTAGCATCACCACCATTCTCTAAGCTCATTATATATCTTTAAGTCTGTCAAAATAATTAAAGTCATGATAATTTCTCCAGTCATATTTCAAAGTCCTTTGCTGTGTCTCTTTGTTTCTTCCTGCTTTAGTTTTTCATTCCTGTTGTCTCTTCTATTTCCTTTATGAGCTCTTCTCCAGTCTTTATGTCATATGCTGTCAGTATTTTTCCACAAAAGGTTACTGATAAGTGCCCAAGTGGGAGACACCTATATCGCTGTTTCATTTCATTTAGCCATTGCACTATTGGATATAGATTGCCTCTGGCATTCAGTATTTCAACTGGCAAGTCAGGAAACACTTGGACTGTAGTGTCTATTACTTTCAAACGTCCATTTGTCCTTGCCATATCCAAAATGATTTTTTTTAGTTTTAATATCCACAATTTTAGTGATTACATCCGGGATTAATGCCGGTGAAGTAGCATGTGTAATGTTAAGCCCATAGGCATTTACTACAGTTGTTCCTGGTAAGTGGAGGAGTTCTGACAGTCATAGATTTAAAGCTGCTGTTATTTCTTTGTTCATTTCAAAGTTGGGTGAAACCCCTCTGAATGTTGATTTATGCTCTCTTACTTTAATTTCTAATAACATTATCTTTGATTTTGCCCATTTTTCAAATGTTTTAGTTCATTTAATTCCTGAGCGGGTTTTTTTTTTTTTGTTCCATCAAGAGCCGTATTTGCTGTACCTTCGACTTATTTAACTTTGTCTCTCAAGTCATCTATTTTGTCAAATATAGGTGTTATTATTTCTTTGATTTCTGTTTTTAAATCAGTTAGCATTTCATGTATTTGCTTTTTTGTAATAGAGTTCTCTCTTTTCCTTTTCCCCACACAAACCTCTTCTGCATCTTCCAGCTCTGTTTCTAGTGGGGGATTCCGGAGGACTCCAATTCCACTCTTGTGCCTTTAGAAGTTGCTTTTTGTTGTGCTTTTTGTTTGCCCATGCTCCTTTCAGTTTCCCCATATCTTCGGCTCAGTTTTGATGTTTTCCAGCTACCAGAAGTTGATTTTTAATTAGATTTTCAAGATAGTAGTGCAGAGGTTGCTCCAGGAGTGTCCATATGCTTTGCTGGTCGCCACGTCCCCTCCCATTTTTACATTTCACAAGATGTTCATGTAAAAATGGGTCAAATGGCTCTGCAATAAGTCCAATGGCCCCCATGAAGTTTCCATTATTTGGTGAGCCCCACTTCTCTTCATGACCTCTAAATGCTAAACCTCTTTCACTTAAAAACTTTATGAAAGCTACAACTCTTTTTGGTACTTCAAAACAGTATTGTATGTTTTTTCTCATCTGTTCCTCAAGTTGCTGATCCACAGTGTTTTTATTTGACTTTCTTGTTATCCAACACAACATTACCGTCTTATGTTCCATGCCATCTTCATGATTCTCCAGAGTTCTGAGGACATTCATCCAGTCAGAAAACCCACCTGTTGTAAGTAATGTTTAGCATTTAGAAAAGAGTTTGCAAGCAAAACAGTATATACAGCCTTTGCTCTTTGAGTAAACTAACCAGGATCTCATCACAGTCTGACTATTTTTCAATCTTTTTTCAAAGTATTTGTTTGAGAAACTTCTGTTTTGCTCTTTGTAAACCTTGTTGGATTCAGTATATACATCATCTTTTTTATTTTGAAAAAAACTGATATCTTGCATTAAACAATTCTGTATAAAATCATTATCAACTGTTATGAGCCATTGCCCCCCCAGTCGGAATAATGAGACAGACAACAGATTGGAATTAAACAAGGGCCACTTTATTAACTATTTAACAGAACATTGCAGCAATAACAACTAAGCAAGCATGGAACAGGCAAGGCAGGCGTCACTTCCCTGACCAACCCCCTTGCCCTTAAAGGGCGGGTCACCCAGCTCCAGCCATGAGCCATTTACTCTCTGGCTCGTGACCAGCAACCCAGCAACTGGTTGCCTTCTAGGAGCGCCTACCCCTTAAGCCTTTCAACTTGCAGGGAGGAGCCTGCCATAAAAGGTTCCCAGTGGAGGTGATCACCATTCCCCACCCTGGACCCTGAAATCCAAAGGCAGTTCCTGATGACCACCTGTTCCCTAGTGGGATATGCCGAAAGGTGCTCACCAGTTCCGTTTCTTGCTTGCATAAACCTGCCAAGTGACCAGACTAATTAAGTGCTCCCACAATAATTCCCTTAAAACCACTGCCCTCAGTACAAGGTAGGCGAAAACACCACTACCACGTCCGCCAATATGGGAGCATGCGGAGCAACTGACAAGGGCGGGAGTGGCGCCTGACCCTTTGAAACAGCCTGCTCCACCCCCTGCCACGTCAGGACGCATAGCATCCCTGCTGTTGCCGTCTCCACTCCATCAGAGTGGCAAATGAGCCCCCGCCCTCCAGCGGCGTTGCCGGGCAGGCAGGAGCTCCGGTTTGTGAGGTCACTGTATTCTTTGAAATCACTGAATTTGCTTCCTGTTTCCTGTTTCTGCTCTGTCTCTTCTTGTTCCATTTTACTTTCATGTTGACCATTGTTATTGTCATCTGTATCAAAAGTATCAGCATTGGGTTGATGATTGCTAGAAAGAGCTCCTATGGTTTGTACACCATCACTGGCTTCACTGATGCTTACTTGGCTTGTTTCAGTTGTAGGTGTTGACAAAGTTTGACATTTAGGTGTTGACAAATAGTTTGATAATTTTTGACATTTAGAAATTTCATTAGATCGTTTCTCCTTGAGTTTGCGTTTTTGGCATCCACTTAAGTATTTTCCTGAACTTATTGCTATTCCTCTTGTGGTCTTGATCTCTACAATTACAGCCATAAAGTTGTTATTAGTTCTACTGCAACTACATGTTTTTTATGAATAACACACTTAAACAGAAGCATAAAAGAGACAATGCAACAGATGCAGTTTAACATTACAATAAACTATATAAACAAAAGCATGGAGGTTTTCATAGGAGTCCTTGTTCATCCCAGTCCAGTTGCTATTACTTCAAAGCAAGGCTTCTTAGGATCTTTTTGGCTACAAATATCTTCAGCATCCACAAAGATGCATAGTACAAAAATTGAAAGTCCAAGTTAACCTCACAATTTGGAACATCAGATAAGATTTCCAGGCTATGTCTGGGAGGCTGCAGTTCTTCTCACTTGGATCCTGAATACCATTTCACCTTTGTTTTAAAAGATCTCTAATATTTGCATTTATTACCAACATTTACTTGCAGTAATCCAAAGCAGGCATTGAAACAACAAGATCTGTGCAGGCCTTTCCCTCCCCTTATGGTGCAGCTTCTTCCTGGTCCAGGCCAAACTCCTCAGAAGCATTAACAAACAGAATACTAAAATCATGTATTGCAACAGTTCTAAATAATAATAATTTACCTGCAATAATCCAAAGCAGGCCTTGAAACAACAAGACCTGTGCAGGCCTTTCCCCACCCTTATGGTGTTGTTGCTTCTTCCTGGGCCAGGCTGAACTGCTAGGCTGCTGGGAACAACCAGCCCACTTTAGGGGAAGCTACAACAATGAGCATGCTCCATTCTAAGGTCAGTATTAAGTACTTCAACCCACTAGCTTATGATTCTGTCACTAAAATAGCCTTATTTTAATAACAAACACTTTAAAAACTCGATTAATTTTTGTTGGAAAATTCACTCATTTTTTTTAAAAAAGTTGCTTCAGGGCCCCCTGTGATTGGGGGCCCTGAAGAAGCTTCATTAGTTTCATAGTAGATCCACCTCTGGAAATAGGAGACTTCTATCTGAGAGCCTGGAGAACTGCTGTAAGACCTTGATGGATGAATGGACTGAGTCAGTATAAGGCATCTTCATGTGTGACTATCTTTACTTGTGAACAGTGGTAATGAAGGAAATGTGATTTATAGGTCAGAGATGTTTGAGTTTCAGAATATAGTTAAGCTGTACATGATGCTCTACCCTATGCCCCCCCCCCCATGTATCCTTAGCTAAAATTCTGACTTTGCTTTATCTTCAATGCATGGTCAGCTGGATTTCCATTGTTCTCCTGTGGGGTCAAGACCATCATTTATAGGAAGAAAAGTTCCTGCATTCCCATGTTTCAAGGTTACATTTCCAGCTTCACTGCACCATACAGCACCTAGAGGAAGGCAAGTAAATAGCTTTCTCTTTAGCTATATTTATTTTACATCGTTTGTTTCCCTGCCTGCAGCACTTCCTCGAGCTCCCAGTGCTCATGAACCTATTTACTTTCCGTTCACTACTTTGCCCCACCAGGCTTTGTTCCTGTCTATCACAAAGGGAAGAATACGCAAGGCCTTTCTGGATTCTTCTACCTTGGTTGTTGCAAGAAAGCTAGGAATGTAAAGAGGCTTCAAGACTCTGGAGACGCATACATAAGATCTGCTATTGACAGTGGGAAACATCAAGCACTACCCTTCAAAGCATGATCAATTTTCAGAAACATACTGTCAGAAATGTCTGTTTGCTAATTTTCACTGAGTTCATTGTTCTGTGTTCTCTGTATCGCTTTGCGCTTGCGTAGGTATGCTGGCAGTAACGTGGGAGCTTCTTCCCTGCCGCCTGGTCTTATCACGGTGGCCTTGAATGCGGACTTTGGGTTATTCTTGAGCTTATGAGAATTTTCCAGTCCTGTGAAGATGAGGGGAGGAGGGAGTCATCTCCCGCCTATTAAGTAATTCTCCCGGTGGGAGTTTCCCGCACATGCACTTACAGTTCATTTGCTAGTCGCAATTTGCATCACACTATAACTCTGCTTGCATTGCTTATTCCCCCCATTCCTGACAATGACTCCAACTGTGGGTTTTAGCAGTGTATTCCAATAAAGCCTTTCTTTTGGTTAAGAATGCTTGGACCTACTTGCTTTTAAACCTGACACATACCAAGAAAAAACAGAAGCAAGATCACACTTTTTGATCAGAAAAATGCCAGGTATATACAGCTAACTATTGACAGCTATCTTGCCCCACTTCCCCTTGCTTAGAACATTAAAAACCCCTATTGGATCAGACAAAAGGCACATTTAGCCCAGAATTCTGATCCAAACAGTGGACAGCCAGTTGAGGAACTTCAACAAAGACTTTCAGAAATTTTCATCAGAATAAAGACAGCTGTTTACCTAAGCTGAGGTAAATTTGAAAGGCCCTGCTCATGGGAGACAGTGGTAAGAATTTTGAAATGAGTTTCAATAAAATTATAAAAATTTCAGGGGAGGTGGAAAATATCACTAGTTTTTATCTGCCCTGTTTTTACCTCTCACTGATCTCTATAGCATGGCGCCTTTCTTTTACCAGGTTTTTTTTTTCTTTTCTGAACAGCCATTTTGTGGGTAATGTGAGTCATTCCCAGTAGTGCTGAACATTATCTTCTTTCTATAAACCAGTACAGAAGCAGCAATCTGTACTGTTGCATCTGCAAATACATCTTGTCCTTGATGTATAAAGTCTTGTGGAATGAGTAGACAAAAGCAGGACATTTTCAGTTCCCTTGTACAGCACCCTGTGGGATCTTTGCAGCAAGGATGCTGTTAAGAGGTTACCTATGGCTGAGCCAATTGACTTTGTCTTATTAGCCAAACATGTAATCCTATCTGTTCATTGGCAACACACAGCAACAGTTCAATTTGTACCTTTTTAGTTACCAGATGAATGGGATCAGGCTGCCTCTTTTTCTGGTCTGTTGTTGGTGGTGGAAAATGCCATCAGGTTGCAGCCAATTTATGGAGACTCCCTAGTATTTTCAAGGCAAGCAACATTCAGAGGTGGTTTGCCATTGCCTGCCTCTGCATTGTGACCCTGGATTTTCTTGGTGGTCTCTGATCTTATGAAACTGGTCTAGCCTGACCCTGGAGGAAGTATATTCCAGTTAGGAAAAAGGCATGAACTAGCTTTCAAAAGCTATTTATATGCTGCTTTTTCTTCCAGTGATTGGGGCTGAGACCAGTACCTGCAATATGCACCGCAAACTAACTACACCAAAGGACATAACATTAAAAAAACCCAACATTTAAATTACAATATTAAAACACCAGCAATTTCTATTCATAGAATTTTATCCCAAGGAAAAGTGTTTCGGACCACAGTGCGCCACATCCATCGACATAATGAATGGCATAAGAACATAAGAGAAGCCAATGTTGGATTAGGCCAATAGCCCATCCAGTCCAACACTCTGTCATGCAGTGGCCAAAAATACCAGGTGCTATCAGGAGATCCATCAGTGGGGCCAGGACACTAGAAGCCCTTCCATTGTTGCCTCCCCCATGTACCAAGAATACAGAGCATCACTTGCCCCAAACTGAGAGTTCCTATCTATACCTTGTGGCTAATAGCCACTGATGGACCTCTGCTACATATGTTTATCTAATTTCCCCTTGAAGCTGTTCATGCTTGTAGCCACCACCACCTCCTGTGTTAATCACTCTTTGGGTGAAGAAGTACTTCCTTTTATCCATTTGAAACTGACTGCTCAGCAATTTCATTGAGTGCCCATGAGTTCTTGTATTGTGAGAAAGGGAGAAAAGTACTTCTTTCTCTACCTGCTCTATCCCATGCATAATCTTTTATTTATTTTAGTTGTTTATTTCAGCAGGAAAAGTGAAAAGAATAAAAAGCCCACACATATATACCCTGTTCTCTCCCACACCATTGTTTTCCATTAAAAAGCAGCACCAGCATCCACATATGGAATTGTCTTAGTAGGACATAAGGGAGCCCTGTTCCTCCTTCTACCCTCTCGAGATGCATTTCTTGACTGGGAAGAAGCAGGCTGTATGTGAAAATGCATATGTTTACAGCCAAGGCATGTGCACTGCAATTGTATTGGGGGGGGGTATTTTGTTCTTTTCTTTATTATAATGATTAACTTATTTGTATTCTTTTATATTGTTTGTTTCAATGGAAAAGACATTTGGCTGTAACTTAAATCTCTTTCTGTTTTGTTGGAGGATGCATATTCCAGCTAGGAAAAAAGCATGAACTATCTTTCAAGAGCTATTTGTATGCTGCTTTTTCTTCATTCTAAACTAGTGTGGCAGCTCCTGTGATTCACAGGTTGACAGGAGCACATCACTCTGGTGTTCAGATGGATGTAGTGACTGCCCATCAAATATCAGATCAAGTTTAAAGTCCCAAGGGCAAGTGCTGCTGTCAATTTACACAGGTGAACATGTAACTGAGAGCAGAATTTGGCCCCTAGGCTTGATCTTCAAATCTATGGGGGGGGGGACTGAACTATTGTTTGAGGACATACTTCAAGGACACTTCTGAAAATGTTTGCTAAACAGGCAGTATCAGCAAAGATCAGTTATTTCTAAGACTGAAATTGTGCACTATTCAAGTGCTATTGAATAATTAGTTTTTCATATGCATAATCAAAGAAGACTGCACAATCTTGCCTTTAGCTATGTTCTTAAATGTTATTTATTTCAGTGATGCATAGGCATATATATCTGGGTATGGGATTGCAGCCAAAAGTTAGCTGGTGGTTTTGATTGTTGCCTTTGTGCAGTCATACATATTGCAAGAATAAGCCCTAGGTCCTTTCTTTTTTTTGTTGGGGGGGGAATCAATCTGAGCACATTTTCCCTGCATGGACATATGCCTTAATAAACAATGTAATAGTTGCAATAGTATTTTGACTGGAAAGTATTCATTAAAGAGGATTAAATGTTAAGAGTCCATATTCTTTTGATGTCTTCTCTAGGCATTTTATATGTAAGAAGTTCCTTTTTTTGTCCTGTTAGAGAATGAGAACAAAATATAAACACTCTGAAAATGCTAGTATGGCTAAATAATGTTCATTGAATGTTGTATGAAGTTCAGTCTGGAATTGTCTAAACTGGAAACTGTTATAATGTGGTCTAGTATAAGAGTTAGAAAGGTCCTTATAGGCCATCAAGTCCAACCCCCTGCTGAATACAGAAAATCCAGTGCTAGGGCATCCCTGACAGTGCTGTCCAAATTCTGGACTAGTCAGTTCCTGTCAGGGTCCTTAGTTAGTCAGCCAAACACCAGGCCTTGTTCATTGAAGCAAGAATAGTATTTATTAAGCTGCAAGACTAGGTCACTAGAAGAGAAGCATTGTTAAGAATAACTTGGATACATGAAGCACTGGGTTATACTCTAAAGGGGGGAAAGGGCCCCCCCACCTTTCTACCAATAGATGGTCAGCATGCGCGTGGGAACCCCAGAAAGCAGTAAATAATAGTCTACCCTCCATCCCACCGTTCCCAGCCTAGCTGTTGTCTTTAGAAAGCGATAGGAGACGCTCAGCCTGGCATTCAAGGCCACTCTTGGCCTGGGAGATGAGATATGGCCCGGTTGCCCAGGCAACATCGGCAGCTCCCCACATTCCATCCCACCAGTCCAGATACATCAATCAACACCATACAGTCCCATCCTCCCTCCCTTCTCCATCCCTTATGGCAGGGATACCTGACAGTTCCATTTCTCCATTGGTACTATGATACCAATTCTGTGGTACAAGAGTGGAACAGCTGCATCAGATCATTAGCAAATGGAACAAACACTCCCCTCCTACACACAGAAAGGTCCTTCTCCATTTTGTTTATCAAATTTGTGATACATGAGTAGGTATAATACCACAATAATGCTATGGGGAAAAGTTGCATCCATTGCCCCAAGAGAAGAATTATGCCAAAATTACGGTTTCACAGGAAGTTTTAAAAATAATAAGATGAGAGGAGAAAACCAAGATTAGAAGAACATGAAAGAAGTACTCACCTAGTAAAGATCAGTAGGAGCCTGTTTTGTCAATATAATTGTCAACATTCTTGTAGTAGCTTGTCATAAATAGCTTTTTATTAAAAATACCTTCTTCATGCCAAATGGGAAAAACATATGAGATGTCACTCACAACAATAAATAACCTATACATAAAATATCTTTTTTAAAAAGGAATTTTTAACAGTTAATTTACACCAAAATGGTAAAAAAAATATCTCCTCTTCGATTGATTTTTGCCTTAGAAATAATAATTAAAATGGCTACTCATCGTGTTTTCTTTTTCTAGTAATTAACAAATAATGCCCAGTCCTCAATAAATTTCCCTACTTGAGGTTGTCCATTTCTAACTTTAATATCATTTTCTAACTTTTAACATAGCTTTAAATCTTGCATACTTTCAAGGCAGTCAGTGATAGTAGGAGCCTCTCTTGCCTCAAATCTTGGTGCAGCTTTGGCTTGGACCCAAATATGTTGGCAGCAGTTCATGGTGATAATGGAAGGCAGCTGAAATTCCTCTGGAGGATTTCTATACAACTCTAGTACCAAGCACCTCTGCAATTATTGCACTGTGAAGGAGGAAGGAAGAACAGGTACAGAAGAGGAGAAAGAAAATGGGGATCGTTCTTTTGAGCCAGTCCACTTTCTTTCTTTATTGCCATAATCAATTAAGATTAGCACAGCATTATGCATGGATGCAAGTTTTAATCTGTGCTAATGAAGCTGTTGATTTCATTGCTTTTCAGACTGTTGTTGGATTTAGGGCCAAATTAGAAGTGATGGTTGTAGACCCATGTGGCAGAGGTTGTGAATATGACCCTTTTGTTTTCTTTTTTGCTTTCATTGATAGTTCTTGTAAAGCTTTTTTTTAAATTTCTGGTGATTGTTCCTTTTATGCATTTTTAAAAATTTTAATGACATGTCAATTCTTGCCACTTGTATGCTATCAGCCATTGATATACAATTTATACAAAAAAACAGGGCCGGCCCTAGGGTTTTTCGCGCCCTAGGCGGGGCTACCTTCTGGCGCGCCCCCCCTGTGTGTACCCAATTACAGGGTTGCCAACCTCCAGGCAGGGCCTGGAGAGGAGGAACCCCCTCCTGCTCCTGGGCAAGAGGCGGGGCCGAGCAGCAGCGAGACATACCTCCCCCCCCATCAGGTTCCATCATGTCTTCCCCATTCCTCCGCAACAGCCCCGCCTCTCAGGACCGGGACCAAAAACATCAGGAGGTCCACCCATAGAGCCAGAACTCCAGAAGCCCTCCCACCAGGCCCCACCCCAAGGAACCAAAGAAAGAAAGTGGGCGGAAAGTTGTGCACTCCAGAGGCAGGCAGGGTTTCCCAATGGGACCAAAGAGGAGATGCTCTTTGACTTGGGGGCCATTCCCGACAACTGGAGTTGGGGGTGGGGAGAGAGAGTCCAGCCTCTCCCAACCTTCAACTAGGCAGATTAACAACTTTTGATTGGGGGGGGAGAGAAACTGGCTAGGAAACATTTGGATCCGATTGCAGGTCACACATGTCCGCGCACACACCCCCATCCTTTGCAAACAGGCACAGCTGTTACTGTACAAATGCACTCAGGTCATTTGAGAGAGAGAGAGAGAGAGAGAGAGAGCTCGCCATGGCCTCCCCGCTCTCCACCCCCACCCCCCAAGCCCAGAAGGAGCTGTTTTTTAAAAAAAGATAAAAAGGCGGTGGGGAGGCTTTGATATTTCTGCATCAACACCGACAGTTCAGGGCTGGGGAAATGGGGTGTGGGGAGCAAACCTGGAGTGACTCCCACAGCCAGAAGGGGAGAGCCGCTTTCCCAGGGCCACTCTCTGGTGGCTCAGCCAAGAGCGGGGAATCTGGATTCCTCGCACTGAGGGCAGGTTTCCAAAGGGTCCCCTGCCTTCCGCACTCAAGCTGTGCACACCCGGGGAGTTTTGTCCCAAGGGGGGGGAGACACAACTACGGGGAGAGATTTAAAGGGGTCGGGAGAGAAGGACTTGGCTCTAACCCGGAGGGTTAGAAGGAGCTCTCTAGGTAAGGCTTGCCTGTGCTTCCGCCGGGTGCCCAGGCAAGCCAGGGAAGAGGTGGGGAAGAGCTGCCGCCCCTGCCTCCTCTCCCCCCCAGCGCCCTTGGCAAGACAGGTACCACAGGTAGGGAGGGGAGGGGGCTCTTCGGCCGCTCTATCGCCATTTCCCTCTCCCCAAAGCCCGCTTCTCCCCCCCCTTTCTCTGCGCCTGCCCTCAGCGGACAGAGACGCTCCACAGATCTGCCTGGGGAGGGAGAGGCACAGGGCCAGCTCCAGGTTTTTTCACAGAGGGCGGAGCACAGCACAGGGCCAGGAAGGGCGCCCCAGACCGGCTCCACCCGATGCTGCAGGCGCGGGGACAGAGCCCAGAGGGCACCGGGGCAGTAGACGCGCCTCTCCGGTGCCTGGGGAGGCAGGTGCGGCAGCAGTCCTCAGCAGACGGGAGCAGACGGGAAATGAATGGGGGATGGCAGGCCAGCGCCCCCTGCAGGCCAGCGCCCCAGGCGGCCGCCTAGATTTGGCCTATGACGGTCCGGCCCTGCAAAAAAAGCTTTCAAAACTGCTGATATTTAATGGTTGATTTGAGGAAAGAAATGATGCAAAAGGGGACAACAAAGCAGGTTTTTCCCCCATCTGAAACAATGGGCCTACAATATTTGGTAGCATTCCTGTTTAGCTGTTGACAAATTCATGTATAAGGGACTGAATGCACTAGAATATTTCTGCAGATGGAACCATTTCATTGGTGGAATGGACCTTCTTTCCCCCCTCCCACTGCAGCTCCAAATGCCCCCCAAATGCTACTCCTGGAGAACAGAGGTTCCCCAGAATAGCATGTGGGGGAGTTGGAGGTCTACTGTGGGAGAAGCAAGTCAGCAAAAATCACCACTTTGTCCATTCACAAAAATACTCTACATTATCCACTGTCTGTTTGGAGGGGAAATGGAATTAGGGTACACATTTTCCCAGGAACCTGCTTCTCTCCAGCTGTTTTCCTGCCATATTCCTCTTTCCTGAGGCTTCAGATAACTTCCACTGTCATAAAACTAGATGAGAAGAAGTGATTTGGGGGGAAAGGTTGGGAAGAAGTTATGATCAGCATGTGGGTGGGAATCTGTCTCTACTGGAATTTTAATCCCAGCTTTTCCATGTTATAGGGATTTTGCAGTGACCCAATTTAGTTCTGCCACAGACTATCAAGTTTGACCCTTAGCAAGGAAGGAAAGCCCTTAATATACAGCACTGTTCTTTCTCCTTCACTTTGTGGAGACAAGTTATGTTCAACTATCCTTGATATGTCAATATTTTGTAATAGATCTCCCCCCATCCCCAGTTGCTGAACTCAGTGGAAGAAGCACAAAGACCTTGCAGTTGGGACCGGGAAAAAAAAAGTTTTGGATAGCAAAAAATTATAAGAGAAAATTGCTTCTAGATAAATCTCTGCAAAAAAAAAAAATCAAAATCAGAATTCCTTCTCCTCAGTTGCAACACAAACCTTTTATGAGAATGGACAGCATAATTGTGAGAACAGAAGAAAAAATAGATATTTCATTTATAGCATGATTGAATGATAGGTATGAAAAACTATGAAAGCGATCATTTTTATTGGAAACATTGATTCATAGTTGCATAACTAATCATGACAACTTTATTAATTGCTTATATCAAGGGTTTTCTCTTTTATTAGAGAACAAGTGACTTCCTTCCCTTATAGTGGTGTATATTTCTCTGTGTGATAGAGATTAATGCATAAAGCTTTGCAGGAAACTGCCTCATTGATTTTGTTGCCTTTATATTTGTCTTCCTTAGGTGACTTCCAGTAACATAGATGGAGGGTGCATAATGTATTTCCCCAGGACAGCAAATGCTGCATCCACAGAAACAGGAATGCCTGTTTTTAATTTGGGAAGGCAAGGAAGTAATTGGTTCAGTCTTTACATATGTGTTGCTGAAGCTTAATATAGCCCCAAACAAACTTACAAATAATATACAAATTTATTATCAGACTCTTGCTAGGTTTTTTTACCCTTCCTTTCTCTAGGTTTTTTTTTAGTTATTAAATTGTGCTTTGTTGACTGAGTTCAGACTGGCAGTTTGAAGCAGGAGCCAGTCATGACAAAAAAGCCCTGGAACAAACTGTTCCAGGTTTTCCCAGTCACACTGTGCTGACTGATGCAGGAGCATACCAGGAGGAGTTACTTTTTCCCCACTATAGAGAACAATGGAGGGAATAGGGGCAATCTGTTTGGGGGCCCATAGAATTGGACCCCCTGGTCCAATGTTCTTGAAACTTGGTGGGTATCCTGGGGAGAGACTCCATCAGCTACCCTGTGAGTTTGGAGCCTCTCTCTCAAACCCCCTCCCCTCCAGCCCCCAGAATATACCCTATTTTTTCACCATTGACTTCAATGGCCCATAGGATATAATGGGGCTGAATTGCTGCTGAATTTCTTTCATTCCCTCCTTTTCTTCTCTCCTTTTCCTCTTTCCTTCCTTCTTTTCTCTCTTTCTTTCTTTCCCACCTTCTTCTCTTCTCTTTTTTCCTCCTTTCCCTGTTTCCCTCCTTCTTTCCATCTCTTTCTTTCCCTCCTTCTTTCCTTCTCTTTCTTTCCCTCTTTCCTTCCTTCTTTCCTCCTTCTGTGGCCCGACTCTAGTGAGAAGGAGTTTAAACTTTAAACCCTTTCTCTCTTAGTTCCCCCACCCAGATCAGCTGGGGAAGGGAAGGGGAGGATTTCGAAGATGCCTCCCCCCCTTTTGCTTCCCCTTCTGACATCACTTCCGGTGATGTCAGGGGGCATGGCATATGCTAATGGCCTAATAGCTCATTAGCATACCATATGCTAATGAGCTCCTGCAGCTGTTTTTCTATGAAAAGACCTGTCAGGTAGCCCTGCCATGATGGATGGAGGGGAGGGGAGGATGGCAATGGGCGCCATAGTGGCGTGACAGGCGGGAGGTTGGAATCCAAGGGGTGTTGATTTATGACTAGGGTGTGAGAGTGGAATGTGCATCTGGTAACCCCTATCTCTCGCAGACTGAACATTCTGACCTTGAGGAGTCAAGCTGCGAGCTTTACTATCGCTTTCAAAGCTCCGGCTTTCCTGAGAATAATGGGGGCGTTGGGAACTTTATTAGCGTAGTAACTTTCGATTCCCAGTCGCATGTTATTCCCTGATTGGTAGAAGGGGGGGTCCCCATTCACCCCCTTCTCGGTATAACCACTTGCTTTCTGTAACCAAGTCATTTTGAACAATGTACCTGCTACAGTGACCTTTCTATTGCAGCTCTATAATAAATGCTATTCTTGCTTGAACCGCAAGGCATGGTGTTTTGCTGACTAGGTTAGGGCTTCTGACAGTTTGTTCAGAATCCTCATCAACTTCGGGACTGGTCAGAAACCCGCAACTCCAAAATGAGTAGTGGTGAAGAAGACACTCTCCCGATTGAAGAAGAAAAGAAAAGAAAAAGGAGAAGAAACCTCCCGGGAAGGACGTACCCAGAGAGACCCCTGACACATACGTGCCGGGACAATGGGGTCCGGAGTACGACTTTGGAGGGCCCTACGGGGATCCATATGGGGCGGCCTATGGAGGGGTGACCCACCGAGTCGGACGTAGACGAGACTGGGTGAAACCCCTGGCTGAAACCCACGAGACATGGTTTGGAACCCCGCGAGCATCGGTGGGGGAGGCCACCCCGAAAGATCGGTCCGCAGACTGATTACGGCGGGAGCCCTGGAGGAAACCGGCCGAGACTCCGAGAGCCTGGAAGATGCCGTGGTGAGACGGAGGTGGAGTGGGGAACCGAGCCAAGACCGCCTGATGCGCTACCTAGATGAATCCCTCGCCCGCATCCCACAGATGATCGCGGAGGGCATCCGAGAGGAGCGTGAGCGACAAAGGCGAGAGGAGCCACCCGACCAAGCTCCCCAGGATCAACGGCCGGCGCCGGATCAAGGCCAGCAGAACGTACTGGCTGGCCCTCCGGATCAACCCGCGGGGCCAGGGCCGCAGGGGCCGCCGGGGCAACCACCCCCTCGACCTTGGGGGTTTTTGCCACCGAAACCTGCGGAACTGCTGGATGCAGATTTTGACGGAGACCCTGAGAAGTTTCCGTTCTTCCTCGTGAGAGCCGAGAGGTTTATCGAGACTTGGGGCCATCTATTCCAGCGCGAAGAGCGTATGGTCGATGTCATAGCAGCCCACCTGAAGGGAGCGGCCGCTGACTGGTATGTGGGACTTCACCAGGCTGATGGGCGTGAGTTGAGAGAAATCGATTCTTTTATGTGGGCCATGAAAGAGCAATTCGAGGACACGAACTCTAACAAAGCGGCAAAGGCAGCGATCCGAGCCCTCAAGCAACGCACGAGATCGGTGAGAGACTACACGGCGGAGTTCCGTAGGTGTGCGGCCAAAATCCGAGGGGTGCAAGATGGGACCCTCGTGGACTACTACAAGTTGGGACTCAATGCGGAGATCCGACGAGAAGTCACCAAAACCCAAGACCCAGACACCCTCTCGGGATGGATACAAGCTGCCATCACGATGGAGAACCGGCTGAAAACCATCAAACTAGATGATGCCGCAGCGATGGCCAACAGCGGTCCTGCGCCGGCAGCGAGGGGGAAACCCCCTACCCCGAATCCAAAACCGAGGGATGGTACGAGAGAACTCCGAATGAAGCAAGGTCTTTGCCTCAAATGCGGAGACGGGGGCCACTTCGCCGCGAACTGCCCGACCGCATCAGCATCGTCAGGAGCGCCCAAGGGAGCCAAGAAGAAGTTCGACACCTCCACGGTGGCAAAGCCGAGGGGGGCGAAAGCCCTGCAAGCCAAACCGCTCAGCGAGGCATCCGATTCATCCGATGGCGAAGTTGCGCCGCAGGGAAACGAGACGGACCTGCTGTGAACAGCGCTGAACAGCAGGTCCCGGACTCCCAGGCGCAAACCCCGGTGAGCAAACCCTCCTCTCTTTTCTTTCTTACAGTGACTTTAATGGACCCGGGTCTATTGACCCATGTGAGAGTACAGGCTCTCATTGACTCTGGGTGTGGGAGAGATCTCATCAATCCCACACTAGTGACGGGACTGGGGGCGAAAGTTATTAAACTAAACGACCCCTTGATATTTACTCAGATGGACGGCTCCACCATGAAAGAACCCTGTAAATACGAGACTGTACCCTTGAGGGTGGGAATTGGGCAACATTGGGAAGAAAGGCCTTTCGTTGTTACCCCAGCTGCCCGCTTTCCCCTAGTACTCGGAAGCGCGTGGTTCTTTGATCACGATCCACACGTCCTATGGGGGAGGGGAAAGTGAATTTCATCTCCGACAAATGCCAATCCCACTTATGGAAGAATGAGTGGGGACCCATGACGGGGGGCAACTCCTAGTGACGGTGGGGGTGGCGGAAGCTGAACTGGAAGGCATTCCCCCTGAGTATCACGACCTGGCCCCTGTCTTTGGGGAGGAGGAAGCCGACGAATTGCCACCCCATAGAAACTCAGACTGTGCGATTGAAATTTTGCCTAACCAGAAACTACCGAAAGGGAAGTTGTATTCCATGAGCCCCTCAGAAAAAGTGGAGCTGAGGAAATTCATTGACAAAACTCTGAGTAGGGGTTTTATACGGCCAGCATCCTCCCCGTTTGCGGCTCCTGTGCTTTTCCGGAAGAAAAAGGATGGGGGTTGCGGCTGTGCACCGACTATCGTGGCTTGAATGCAGTCTCTAACACAAACGCCTACCCCATGCCCCTGATTAAAGACTTGTTGGCTGCGGTGGCTGGGGGAAAGGTTTTCTCGAAGCTAGATCTCCGTGATGCCTACTTCAGGGTCCGAATTCGGGAGGGGGACGAATTTAAAACGGCGTTCAACACCCCTCTGGGCCAATTTGAATACCTGGTCATGCCGTTCGGGCTTCAGGGAGCCCCGGGAGTCTTCATGAACTTGATTAATGAGGTGCTCCACAAGTATTTGTTTAAGGGGGTCCTTGTTTACCTTGATGACATTCTTTTATATTCCCCCGACATGAAGTCCCATGTGAAACTGGTGCGGGAAGTGTTACAAACGTTGCACAAGCATAAACTGTTTGCAAAACTGTCCAAGTGTGAATTTCACAAAACAGAGATCCCTTTTCTGGGCTACCGCATATCCCAAAAGGGGATTGAGATGGACCCTGATAAAATCAAAGATGTGATAGGGTGGGAAGCCCCCAAAACACGGAGGCAACTCCAAGGGTTCCTCGGATTCGCGAACTTTTATAGATCGTTCCTATCGAACTTTGCCCAGGTGGCCCTTCCCCTAACTGACTTATTGAAAACCAAAGGGAAGCCACCCGAATGCACTCGACCCGGGGCCAAATTAGAGTGGTCGCCACAGTGCCAGAGGGCATTTGACAAATTGAAAGCCCTTTTTACGTCGGAACCTGTGTTAGCCCACCCAAATGAACTTAAAAAATTCATTGTCCAAGTAGACGCTTCTGATGTTGCTATGGGGGGCGATCCTCCAAGAGGGGGAGGATGGTAAATTACACCCCCTTGCCTATGTTTCCAGAAAATTTAACGATACTGAACGGAATTGGTCAGTGTGGGAAAAAGAAGCGGGATCGATCCGCTTAGCGTTGGCTACCTGGCGACATTGGCTGGAAGGGGCGCGAGTTCCGTTCGAGGTCTGGACTGATCACAAAAACCTCGAGCTTCTCCGCTCCCCCGTTCCTTGAACGCCAAACAGCTGCGTTGGGCTGATTTCTTCTCCAAGTTCAATTTCACTCTGCACCACTTCCCGGGAACGTCTAACTCGCTAGCACTCAACACCAATTTGTTTGCACTCAACACCAATTTGTCTGTAATTGTGCCTTTTAAGTACCTTAGGACCCTTTTGGCTGCAACCCAATCTTTATGACGTGGTGTTTCACACTTCTGACACAGTAAGTGCACAGCCATACATATGTCTGGTCAAGCCCAACAAGACAGGTACAGAAGAGAGCCTATAAGAGACTGATACAAACGTTTGTCTTCAAACAATTCATCATCTGGCTCCTTTACATAACTTTTGGTCATAGGAGTTGTAACTACATGTGCCTCTTGCATCCTGTATCTCTCCAAGAGTTTGGCTATTTTGTTTTCTTGAGACATCATGAAAAACCCATCATCATTTCTAGTAATATCCACTCCTAAGCAATGTTTAATTTCTCCCAAATGTTTCACTTTGAACAGTTTGGTAGTATTGTTAATGAACCATTGCAATTGGTTATCTTCTTGAAACAGAAAACAGTAATCATCAACAAAGATCATTAAATAAAGAAATAACATTAAATAACATTTATATTTCTGGTGAACATTTATATTTCTGGTGAACATTTATATTTCTGGTGAACATGCAAGAATCAGCCACTGCTTCTGTAAAGCCCAAATCAAGTAAAGCCTTATTTAAACACAAATTCCAGTTCCTTGCACTCTGTTTCAATCCCTGCAATGATTTATGTATTTTTAACACAAGGCCATCATTGGCTTCAGCAAACCCTGGTATTTGGGTCATATACAATTCTTCTTCCACATTTGCATTTAGGTATGCAGTAGCAAAATCGAAGTGGTGTACCTTCATTTTCTCTTTCCCTGCCTTACATAAGGCTAATTTCAAGGTATCTGCTTTTACAGTGGGCGCAAAGACCCCGTCATAGTCCAAACCTTGAATTTGCAAATAACCTTTGGCAACAAGTCTCACCTTTCACTGTATCCCACCATCAGGCAACATTTTTAATTTGTACACCCATCTACAGCCAATCACCTTTTTCTTTTCGGGTAAAGTGGCTGGAGTAAAAACCTTGTTTTCAACCAAAGAGTTGTACTCTTGTTCCATGGCACTGAACCAAGCTTGTTTTTCAGGTTCTGGCATATCTAGTACATCTTGATAATTTTGTGGCTCTTTGACATAGACATGGTTCACATCAGAGAAACCATACCTAACAGGCGGTATTCTTTTTGTAGTACGTGAAGACACTCTGGGAATTTGTCTCTCACTTTGTACACTCTCAGAGGACTGCCGACCCAAAGAACCATTGTCTTGTTCTACCTTTACAGCCTCTTCAGTCATTGGTAAAGCCACCTGTGTGGGCATCTCATTTCCATGGATTTTGTTCCAGTTACTGTGCTCGCAGAAATTGGCTGCCCTATTGAAACTCAGTTTGTTATTTTCATTTGCAAACCGGTAGGCTTTCATTCCGGTTTGGTACCCCAGGAAAAGAAGCTTTTTCTCTCTTGCCCCCCCTTTCCTTCTCTGGGATAATGGGATGTTCACCCAAGCCCTGGAACCAAACATTCTTAAATAGTCAATTTTTGGTGTTTTGTTATATAGCACCCTATAAGGAATATCATCCACTGCACTTGACCATACCCTGTTGGTAATGTAGCATGCAGCTTTAAGAGCTTCTGCCCAATATGCTTTACTAAGACCAGAATCATTGAGCATACAATGCATCATATTTTGTAAAACTCCATTTTTTCGCTCTGCAACACCATTTTCTTTTGGTGTTGCTATGTTTGCAACTCTGTGGCTTATGCCCTGTTTCACCGTCCAATTCTGAAACTCAGTGGAAATAAACTCACCACCTCAGTCAGTCTGAAGAGCACAAACCTGACCCAATTGTTTTTCAACCATTTTGTGCCAATATTTTATGGTTTTAAACACCTCTGACTTGTGCTTCAATATATACACCCAGGAATAACATGAGGAATTGTCGGTCAAAATTAGTGCAAACCTGTTTTGTCAGATACTGTTGCAAAAAGGACCTATCACCTCAACATGTATTAGGACCAATGGTTTGACAGAAATCCTGTTAGACTTGCTAGTAACAGGAACAGCCTTGGATTTACTGCTCTTACAAACATCACAATTGAGAATATGTTTACAAGGTTTTATTTCCTCTCCCCCTGTGATTTCTAAAGTTTTCTTTATAGCATGATATCCGGCATGCCCTAATAATTGGTGAAGTAAATGTATGCACTTGTCATGTAACTTGCCATTCATTACTGACTTAGCCTGCCCACTAGCATTTTCTAAAACTAAAATGTTATTATGTAGTTTCCCTTCAGTATATACCCTTTCCCCCTTCATTATTTTGCATGTTTGGTCAGCAAACAGTGCTTCAAACCCTGCATTGTTAAGGGCCAAAATACTCAAAAAATTATTTTCAAGGGATGGGACACACGTCTGTGAATATGTGGTGCAGAGCAAGGAAATATATGCTACCTTGGGCTGTTACCTTGGAAGTCCTGCTGTCAGCTAGGCTGACATGGTCCAAAGCAGAAGAATGGTTATTTTGCAGCAGAGACTCATCATTGCAGAAATTGAGAGATGCTCCTGAGTCTAGCAAACAGACTCCACCAGCCGTTGTCTCCGACACAGTCTGGTCATGTGTTGATTGATGGGACAAAGCTTTTGACTTCCCTTGCTTGTTTCTTTTAGGACAAGCACATTGTAGGTGCTGTGTAGAGCCACAGCTAAAACATTTCCTTACTTTCAAAGTGACATGCTGAGAGCTTTCTCTCTGCTTTGAACTGGAACTGGGAGTGTCTTTGCAGCTGGCTGCCAGCAACTCCTCCTCGCTGGACTGCTGCCAACTCTCTGAAGAATGCAGATCTCTCTGCCTCGCTTCTTCCTCCAATATTCTTCCCGTCACTTAAAGCAGAGTCAAAGTAGTGGCATCGGCTGTCTCCAAAGTGGTTATCAAAATGTTAAATTCCTTGTTTAGAGAACTTAGAATGATGAACACTTTATCATCATCAATGACAGTTTTTCCCCTCTCCTCGAGCTGCTGGAAGCAATCAGCCAAGGCATTTAGGTGCATTCTTACTGACTCCCTGTCAGGTAACCCTGCCATAAGGGTGGAGAGAGGGGTGGAGGTGTCAGAGGGTCTGCCTGTGTATTGTCTGGTATGTGGGGAGGTGCCGGGGTTGCCTGGGCACCGCAGCAATTCCCGTCCCGAGTTATCTCCAGATGGCCAAATGTCCTTGAATGCCAGGCTGTTTTCTTCTTCCCTTTTCTTATGAAAACAGCTAGGCTGTGGAAATTTACAGCTTTTAGAAATGTAGCACCTTTCACTTCCCGTGCGCGGGCTCTGTCGCTATTGGTAGAATGCAGGGGGGCTTCACCCCTGGAGGGTATAACCAGAGATGTTTCTTTGTATGGGTTATTCCTGAGAAGGAGAATGTTAACGCATCTTTAGAACTGCAGTATAATAAACACTATCCTTTTCCATGAGGCCTGGTGTATGACTGGCTTTCTGAGGTGTCTGACAGATTGTCAGGAATCTTTTTTGGTTGGGACGAGAAACCTCCGGTGACAACGGTGGCGACCACCACCTCGGCTGCCCCGCTGGGGAACCCAATCACCTACGCTCCGACATCGTGGGGCGCAGAATATGACCTGGGAGGCCCCTACGGAGATCCGTACAGAGCTGCGTATGGGGGAGTGACAACGAGGCCACGGCAATGGCGGGACTGGTCAAAGCCGTTGGCCGAGACACACGAGACATGGTTCCTCACCCCCCGGGCCTCGATCTAGGAGAGTCAGTTCGAGAGGTCAGTCTACTGCTTGAGCACGGCGGAGGGTGGAGAAGAAACCCACCTGGAACCAAGGGACCTGGAAGGGGCTACCGGGAGCCGGAGATGGAGTGGTGATCTGAGCCAGGACCATCTACTCCACCTCATAGATGAGTCCCTGTCCCGCATCCCTAGGATGATCTCGGATGGAATTCGAGAGGAGATGGAGTGGAGGCAGCAACCTGTGCCTCAGGACCAGCAAGCCCCGGACCAAAGAGTCCCTCCTGCACCGGCCGAGCCGCTGCCTGGGGGTGTGCCGGGGCAACCCGGGGCACCCCCGGACCAGCCAGTGGGGCCCTCCCTCCAGGGGCCGCCGGCTCCCCGACCACCGGGAGTACCAAGGGGCTGGGGACTACTGCCGCCAAACCCTGCCAAGTTACTAGATGCTAATTTTGATGGATCCCCGGAAAAGTTTTCATTCTTCCTGGTGAGAACGGAGAAATTCATCGAGAACTGGGGCCACCTATTCCCGAATGAGGAACGGATTGTGGATGCGATCACCTCGCACCTGAAGGATGCAGCGGCAGACTGGTATGTAGCACTACACCAAGAAGACGGGCGTGAACTGCGGGAGGTCGATGCTTTCATGTGGGCAATGAAAGACCACTTTGAGGGCGTCAATGCAAACAAGACCGCCGGGCATTCCTCTGATCCTTCCGACAAGGTACCAAGACAGTGCAGGAGTACACCACCGAGTTCCGGAGACAGGCAGCAAAGATCAGAGGCTGGCCGGATGGGGTCTTGGCCGAACAGTACCGCTTGGGGCTGAACCCGGAGATTCATCAGACCATGATGCGAGGGAGAGACCCAGAGTCCCTATCGGGGTGGATGAAGGAAGCAATAGCCACCAAGACTCGCCTGAAGACCATCAAGCTTGACGATGCTGCTGCCTTGGGCAAGAATCCTCAACCCACCGTCACCCAAACTCCCAGAGGGAAGCAACCATCCAACCTTCCACGGCAGAAGGATGGCACCTGTGAGATGTGGATGAAGCAGGAATTATACCTGAAATGCGGGGAGGCGGGCCACTTTGCCGTGAATTGCCTGGGAGCCACCACTCTGACCGGCGTGAACAAAGGTCCGAAAAAGAAATTTGAGATGTCAACCCTGAAACCTGTGGCAAAGTCGCGGGGAGCGCAAGCCTTGCAGATCGCCCCGTTGGGAGGCGACTCCAACTCATCAGAGGAAGAAGCGGCAGTGGCGGGAAACGAGAAGGACCTGCTGTGAACAGCGCTGAGCAGCAGGTCCCAGACTCGCAGGTGCTAAACCTGGTGAGCAAATCCTCTTCCCTGTTCTTCCTAACAGTGACTTTGATGGACCCGGGTCTACAGACCCACGTGAGAGTGAGAGCTCTCATTGACTCGGGATGTGGGAGAGACATTATTAACCCATCCCTGGTGACGGAGTTGGGGGCGAAGGTTCTAAAGTTAGCGGAACCCCTAGTTTTCACCCAAATTGAGGGCTCCACTATGAAAGAGCCGTGCAGATGTGAGACGGTGCCCCTGCACATGGGAGTAGGGAAACACTGGGAGGTGAGACCGTTCGTGGTCACATCCACCGCATGGTTCCCACTGGTGCTGGGGAGCCCATGGTTCTTTGATCATGACCCGCACATATTGTGGGAAGTGGGAAATGTGAACATTATCTCACCCAAGTGCGTGGGCCATGTCTGGGACGAAACTAACCCAGTGCTAATGGGGGTGGTGGAGGCGGAGTGGGAGGCAATCCCATGGGAATATCGGGACTTAGCCTCCGTCTTTGGGGAAGAGGAAGCGGATGAGCTGCCCCCCCACAGAAACTCAGACTGTGCTATTGAACTGTTACCGAATCAGAAACTCCCAAAAGGGAAGCTGTACTCCATGAGCCCGGCCGAAAAACTGGAGCTCAGAAAGTTCATTGACAAGAATTTAGAGAGGGGTTTTATTCGCCCAGCCTCTTCACCGTTTGCAGCCCCCGTCTTATTTCGAAAAAAGAAAGACGGAGGGCTGAGGTTGTGTACCAATTACCGGGGCCTTAGCGTGGTCTCAGCAACCAACGCTTACCCCTTACTGTTGATCAAAGACTTACTGGCTGCCGTAGTGGGGGGAAAGTCTTCTCGAAGTTGGACCTGTGGGACGCGTACTTCCGCGTGCGCATCCGGGAGGGGGATGAGTTCAAAACAGCTTTTAATACTCCCCTGGGACAGTTTGAATACCTGGTCATGCCGTTCAGTCTACAGGGGGCCCCGGGGGTATTCATGAACTTGATTAATGAGGTCCTACATAAGTACTTGTTCAAGGGGGTCCTCGTTTACCTTGATGACATACTTCTGTACTCCCCCGATTTGCACTCCCATGTGAAACTTGTCTGGGAGGTGCTCCAAACGTTGCACAAGCACAAACTTTTCGCGAAACTATCAAAGTGTGAGTTTCATCAATCAGAGATCTCCTTCTTGGGCTACCGCATTTCCCAGAAGGGGATTGAGATGGACCCGGAGAAGGTTAAGGATGTGGTGGGGTGGGAACCCCCGAGGACGAGGAGGCAACTCCAGGCTTTCCTCGGATTCACAGATTTTTACAGATCGTTTTTATCAAATTTTGCCCAAGTTGCCCTCCCTCTCATGGACCTACTTAAAACTAAAGGGAGAGAGAGGGCAACCCGACCCGGGGCCCGCCTAGAATGGACCAATGACTGTCAGAGGGCTTTTGAAAGACTGAAATCTCTCTTTACCTCTGAACCAGTGCTGGCCCACCCTAACGAATTGAAGAAATTCATTGTCCATGTCGACGCCTCGGATGTCGCAATGGGGGGGCCATTTTGCAAGAGGGGGAGGATGGGAAGTTGCACCCCCTCACCTATGTCTCCAAAAAGTTTAATGACACGGAATGGAACTGGTCGGTTTGGGGAAAAGAAGCTGGGTCAATAAAGTTAGCCCTCTCGACGTGGCGACACTGGCTGGAGGGGGCCCGGGTGCCATTCGAGGTGTGGACTGATCACAAAAACCTCGAGCTGTTACGCTCTCCCCAATCCCTGAACGCTAAACAATTGAGATGGGCAGACTTCTTCTCTAAGTTTGACTTCACACTGCGCCATTTCCCGGGGAAGGCGAACTCCTTAGCGGATGCTTTGTTCCACCTTCCACAGCATGACAGCAAGCGGGAGGAGGTCAGAGACTCAGTGTTCACACCCTCGCAGTTGGGGGGGGGCAGTGACAACGCGTAGCCAGTCTAGATCCCCGTCCACACCTTCGCTCTCCTCCCAGTGGGAGTTGAAGTTGGCATCTGCCCTGTCTAAAGCGGAGCGCGACTTCCTGGAGAAAGAGGAGGGGGTGATGGGGGACGAATGCGGCTGCTGGAGAAAAAATGAAAAGCTCTTCATACCTCTGTCCCTACAGGGGGAGATAATGGGCTGGGCGCACGGGTCCAAGTTAGCGGGCCACACTGGCTTCGTGAAGTCGCTGCAACTGCTCCAAAGACAGTTTTGGTGGCCAGGAATGCAAAAAGACTTGTCGCTATTTACTCAACCCTGCCAAATTTGCCTTATGAGTAAACAACGCCCAGGGAAGCCACCAGGACCTTTACAACCCTTACTGACCCCCACTCGCCCGTGGGAGGTGTTGTCCATGGATTTCATCATGGACTTACCCCCGAGTGGGGGAAAACTGTTATTTGGGTGGTAGTGGACATGTTTTCTAAACAAGCACATTTTGTCCCTTTTGCGTCTATCCCCTCGGCTAAGAAATTAGCTAAAGCATTCCTGCAACACGTGGTGAGACTCCATACTCTTCCTGTGAAGGTGGTCTCGGACAGAGGGTCTCAGTTCGTTTCGCAATTTTGGGGGGAGTTAATGGCACTGCTGGGGGTGGAGAGGGCGGTGAGCAGTGTGTATCACCCCAAGACTGATGGACAAACGGAAAGGGTGAACCAAACCCTAGAACAATATCTTAGGTGCTTCACTAATTTTCAACAAGACGATTGGGAATCGCTCTTGCCGTTGGCAGAATTCTGCTACAACAACACATGTCATTCCTCCACGGGCATGTCCCCCTTTATGGCTGTACATGGTTATGAGGCCCCGCCTCTGCCCTTTCTGACTTCTCCTGACCTACCGCCGGGGGAGGCGGGAGACTGGTGCAAGCGCCTTCAAACCGCATGGCCTCTGTTAGCGCAGGCACTTGATGATGCCAAATCGGCCTACAAGGAGCAGGCTGACAAGAAACGGGATGATACATGGACTCCCAAATGCAGGGAGTTTGTTTACCTGTCCACGCAGAACCTAAAGGGCTTGCAGCCTAGTAAAAAACTGGGGTGGAAATTTGTGGGACCTTTTGAGGTTAAACGTGTGTTGAATAATGTGACTGTTGAACTCTTGTTGCCTAAATCACTGAAATCTATTCATCCTGTATTTCATGTAAGGCTCTTGAGACGCTTGCCTGCAGAGAATGCGTGGAGACCGAAAAGGCCAGCCCCCCCTCCTTTGATGGTGGGGGGGGACCGCATTACGAAGTTGCCCAGATTCTGGATTCCAAGATTTCTCACAACCGGCTGTATTGCCTAATTGAATGGGTGGACTTTGGGCCTGAACAGAGGGAGTGGGTGAGGGTGGAAAATGTTCGTGCCCCGAAGTTGATCCGCAGATTCCATAAATTGTACCCCTTGAAACCTAAAGGGTTGGATTTATTATCAGGGGGGCAGAATGTCAGGTAACCCTGCCATAAGGATGGAGGGAGGGGTGGAGGTGTCAGAGGGTCTGCCTGTGTATTGTCTGGTATGTGGGGAGGTGCCGGGGTTGTCTGGGCAATGCAGCAATTCCCGTCCCGGGTTATCTCCAGATGGCCAAATGTCCTTGAATGCCAGGCTGTTTTCTTCTTCCCTTTTCTTATGAAAACAGCTAGGCTGTGGAAATTTACAGCTTTTAGAAATGTAGCACCTTTTGCTTCCCGTGCGTGGGCTCTGTTGCTATTGGTAGAATGCAGGGGGGGCTTCACCCCTGGAGGGTATAACCAGAGATGTTTCTTTGTATGGGTTATTCCTGACAAGGATAATGTTAACGCATCTTTAGAACTGCAGTATAATAAACACTATCCTTTTCCATGAGGCCTGGTGTATGACTGACTTTCTGAGGTGTCTGACACTCCCCCAGTTTCCTGACAGTTCTGTACAAACACTGGGTCAGAGCAATTAAAGAACCAGCAGATGTGGCAACATAAACTGCTTTCAAAGCGTCCCACACAGCTTTTGCCGTGGTCTTGTCTGAGATATGAACAAGCTGATCATCAGACACAGTTAACACAATACTTGCCAGCACTTTCTCATCTCTGGTAGTCTCAGCAGCCATTAGGAGGAGCCTCTACACACTGCCACAAACCTTCTTTCTTCAGGTAGTGCTTCATGCACAGAGACCAGACACTGCAGTTAGACAAGGTGAGCCTCTCCACCACCTGGGTTACAGGTACCTGTGCAATTCTGCTTTCCTCAGGCTCAGCAGACTCCTGGTCACTCTCACTGGATACCTCAGACTCAGGATCACTGGCAGACATCCACTGTGGTGCTTCTTTGGTGCTCTGCTACTGGAACCGACACACAGCACAGCCAGTAGCGGGATCTGGGCCCCTAACCCTGTCAGGACGGAATGTTAAGCACCTGGAAGTGCACAACAGAACAGAGCTCACTCCAAAGAAGTCCACTGTCCACACATTTAAGTGTAGGAAGTATTTACAAGGATTTATTTACAAAAGTCCTTTAGCTGATGCTGGTATACACAGTCCACAAACAAAGTGCTTTGCCAAACCTCCAAATATCAAGAGGGTTTTTTACATACTGTACAAAGCACACTTATATACAATATTGCAACCAATCAGCACTCAGTGCTGAGTCACTCTGACAGCTTGCTTAGAGTGCTGGTTTAAACCAGTTTGCTCCAGCTAGAGTTTTCAGCCTGGAGCTGTCACCTGTCAAATAGATGTGCATGATCAGAACCCTTAGCTTATGTCTTACATACACTGACAACTCTTGCCTAATCTTCATATCTAGGAAAGCTCCTACTCAGCTTTCTGCAATCCAGAGCCATTAAAAACAATATGTCCTTTCATGGGATGCAGTTTTCTCCCTCTTCCCATCTGCAAATATATACCAAAGGGACAGAGAAAATCATACTCCATGTCTTCTCTCCCTGAAACTCCTTTTCTTTCTCTTGTAGGTTTATAAAAACTATATCTTGATTTTTAGAAATGTAAAATTTTTATGCTTCTATAGCATTTATTTCCATGTTGAAATCCCCTTGAAAAACTGTGGCATGATAGACAGGGGTGTGCTGGTAGGAGCAAAGCAAGTGAAGGCTGGGTCTGAGAGTTGAAAAGACCCTGGGGTCATAGTGGATAGCTCAATAAAAGTGTCAACCCAGTGTGCTGTAGTGGTGAAAAGGCAAACTCTATGTTAGGGATTATTAGGAAAGGGGATTGAGAATAAAATGGCCAATATTGTAATGTCCCTGTATAGATCTATGGTGCCGCCTAATTTGGAATACTGTATACAGTCCTGGTCCCCATATGTCAAAAAGGACATTGCAGAGCTGGAAAAAGTACAGAGTAAGGCAACCAAATGATTAGGGTGTTGGAGCACCTTCCCTATAAGGAAAGGCTGGAGAATTTGGGACTTTTCAGTATAGAAAAGAGACAACTAAGGAGGGATGTGATAAAGGTTTATAAAATTACACAAGGGGTGGAGAGAGTTGAGAAAGAGAACTCCCCCCCCCTCCCAAAATACTAGAACTCAAGGCACCCAATGAAGCTGATAGGCAGGTTTTCAGGACAGACAAAAGGAGATACTGCTTTACACAGAGGGTAATTAAAATCTGGAATTCATTGCTAGATTTAGTGATGGCCATAGGAATTAATGGCTTTAAAAGGGGATTAGATAGATTCATGGAGGATATGTCTATCAATGGCTACTAGCCACTGAGGGGAATCTCCACGTTTGGAGGCACTAAGCCTCTGAATCCCAGAGCCAGAAGGCAACATTAGGGGAAGGCCTTGGCTTCTATGCCCTGTTGCTGGCTGTCTAAAGAAACTAGTTGGCCACTGTGTGAGGCAGGATGCTGGACTAGATGGTCTATTTGGTCTAATCTAGAGGGAATCTTCTTATGTTCTTATGTCAGGGCCAGCATTTGGGAGAAGAAATAGATGGAAAGACAGGGTTAGGACCAGTGTTCCCTCTAAGCTGAGTTAGTGTGAGCTAGCTCACAGTTTTTTAACCTCCTGCTCACACATTTTTGTCTTCGCTCAAGAAGGATGGCTCCAGAGCAAACTAGTTTATGCAGTAGCCAAATCGCTCACTCACAAACTTTAATGCCAGTAGCTCACAAAGTAGAATTTTTGCTCACAAGACTCCACAGCTTAGAGGGAACATTGGTTAGGACCCAACTTCAAGGGGTCAAAATATAAGGGATTTGCAATTGCAAAGGGTTTGATAAATAAGGGAAGTAAGATACAGTTAAGGGCCAGAAAAACTGAGTGTCTAAATCAGGCAAGGTTGTTAGAAAAACACTAAGATAAAAAAGCTGGCAGGAGTCTGAGCAAAATCAGATGATACAGGCTTCATATAATAATCTGCTGTGGGTTGCTCACATAGCTCTTAGCTCTGGATCCAGTGGTTTCTTTTCAACTTAGAAAAGGCTGCATGTACTATCTAACCAATGTTCAAGTTTCCCCTTTGGAGCTTTGTGATGCAAGGAATAAGATTGTTTCTTAAAACTTTGGACTGATTCTCTGGCTTCTAAAGCCAACAGAGGGCTTTTTTGTTTAACGTGATTTTGAATATTTTATATTGCTTTTACACAGTTTTGGGGGGGGGTTGCAAATGCCAACAGAATTGGCAGGATAACAGACAAAATCAAACAATAAATATCAGCATCCTGTCACATATAATGTAAACATGTTTCCTTTGTTGTATCAGTGTATCTAGCATATTTATTTGATTAATATCCTTTTTTCATTCTAAGCAGCTAACAAATAACTGTCATTACAACATCAGAGAGCACCCATAAGTCATTAAAATACAGTTTAAAATATGATAGCACTATATTTCTCATTTGAATTTTACTTTCCTTTTATAATAATGTTTATGTGTTCTCTGTCTTTAAAATGATTTCATCCCCCCCCGCCACCACCAAATTAGAGGCCCAGTCAGTCATGATTGTCCAGCAACCTTTTGACTCTGCTTTATGCTGGATCTGCTTGAGAGACAATCAAATAAACCTTTCATCATAATTAGAGAAAGTCTGATTGTGTGCTGAATGGTGTGGAATGAGCCTGCAAATACAAGAAACTTGGCTCTGGACTTCTTTTTTTTTAAGTCTTATATTAAAGGAAAGTCACTGATCAGTCCCCAAGGAAGCATTTAGCTTGGGGATAGTGTACAAGTAAGAATGCAAGAGAGCTGATGGGGTAGTTTTAAAAAATGTCCTGACACAGTCAAGGTGATGGCCATTTTTAGCTGCCCTGCTATCCATCACCTCTTTCAGCCAGGCATACTCCATCATATGCAACAGCCTCATGAATTTATGCATCAAGCTGTGCAGCCAGTCGTGCCGAGGGCTCTGGTGACAAGTGAAATTGCTGTGCGCCTCATTTAGCTGTTTATTGCGCCTGAGTACGTGTTGCAGCTGTCATCCTACGATGGGATGATAGTGCTCGTTAATAGACAAGACAGGCAAATAATGATGGAGACTACAACGAGAGATGCTCATCTGCCAATAGGCTTTCAGCAGTATCACAAACATCCACAGAGTTTTTGATCAAAAACAACGCCGCAAGAAAATACTGAGGCCAGCAGATGTTTATATATATGTGTGTGCGTGTGTGTGCATGCGTGCGTGTGTGTGTGTGTGTATGGAGAGAGAGAGAGAGATACACATATACACCCTCATTTTATTAATCATGGGAAAAGGATATAATCAACACCCTCAACATACTAGGAGGAAGAAGTAACATCATTGATTTCAATGGATCTTCAGTGTTACTGTTGCAGTACAGAGCACTGTTCTCAAATAAATTTAAACTTGTGTGACTGTGCAATAGATAGTTGTACAAAGTCATAAGATTGAAGAATAAAGCCTTTATACTCACTGAGTCTACCATTAAATTCTGCCTACCCTTATGATAAATATCCTTTATTATTTAAATGCACTTGTAAGGATTAGGGGTTCTTCTTTTGTAGTATTTGCTCTGTTTTTAATTATTCTGGAAATCATCGTGCTTATTTTTATATATATTTTACAGCTATTACATACAACTTTACAAAGATCAACATGTAAGAAGCACAAGCTAACTTTTGACACCATTATATTTGTTAAGTATTTAAAAATGTGTCACTACCTTCGCCTAATATGGAACATTAATTTATGTAGAGAGGAAGTTTTACTCCAAGCCATACAATTCCTGAGAAAAATTCTATCAATGTCTATTTCAAAATTTACTTGTTTGAATGAGCTCATCTGTGTTATTCTTCATTCTGAATATACTTTCCACTTTTAAATGCCTTTCACAACATTTACCTTGGTCTCATTTGTAAAAGTGCAACAGCTTTATAGACTGCAGTGTGAATTTTCTAATTTATTTATGGGGAAATCAATTTGGTTTACTAATTAAATCCACTAATTAAAATGGAAGATAAAGGGTTAATGTGTTTGATGCAATTAGAGGATGTACCCACGTTTGTCAGGTGGAAAAACTTTATGTAAATACTGTTTGAATTTTCTGTAGACAAGGGATTTGATTCAGAGAAAGTTAGTGTCTTTTCAGGCTCACTGAAATCAATGGTACTTAAGGTAGTTGTGGCTTCAAAGTTCAGGAACTATTTTTTCTCTCTTCAGCATCACTTACAGTGATTCTAGGGGAAAGGGTCTTGGGCCCAGAGATTAATCCATTTCACAATTTCCTCAAGGGAAGATATGGTTGGGCGACTGCTGAGGTTTACAGCATGGAAAGGACTCAGCAGTCCCATGTGGAGATGCCAAGTCATTCTCCCATTTCCCATAAGAGATATGCTCAGAGAAAGCAGAACACAAGTGAATTAAGCTCTGCTGTCTCCTCCAGGGACTTCCCTCCTCCCAAACAGCCTCAGGCCTCTGCAACATTCCAGTGACTCTTTCTTGCATCTTTTACTTCCACTAGCATCAATGAGTAAAATTGAATGCCACTCCCTGTAGCATTGTGGGAGAAGATGAGAAGAAAGAAGCCTCCAGGGAAGAGGAAGAAGGGAGATGCTATGTGGGGTCCAATGGCTATCACATGCCTGAAACTCCACAGAAATCTATACTTCCTTTCATCTGCAGTTGCCCTTTTCTGCATTTTTCCCAGTGCTATAAATATTCTTTTTGAGGTGTGTGTGGTGTGAGTGGTCTAATGAGGTTGCACCATCAATTTATACATGTATAAATGATGTTCCTTTTGGTCTTTTGGGGTTTCTGTGTGGCACAGGGGCATGCTTGCACTGCCACAGTGCCAGTTGTTCTGGAGTGTGCCACTTGTTCTCATGGCAAATAAGCACCTCCCAAAACAGTTCACTTTCCCTGAGATTCTCTGGGAGAGTCTGACTGCTGGTTGGCTGCCTGCTTGCCTGCCTTAAGTGCGGCTGGCTGGGTTTCCCCATTGGAACAATGGAGGTAATGGGGATAGCCTGTTTGGGTGCCCATAGAATTAGGCCCATTGGTCCAATTGCTTTGAGATGTGGGGGTGTATGTGGAGAGAAGCTCCTGAAGCTACCCTGAAAGTTTGGAGCCTCTCCCTCAAACCCCCTCCCCCCCGCAGAGCTATGAACAGCACTGGGGGGAAAAAGTAACTTTTCCCCACCATAGAGAACAATGGAGGGAATGGGGGCAACCTGTTTGAAGGCCCATAGAATTGGACCCCCTGGTCCAATGTTCTTGAAACTTGGTGGGTATCTTGGGGAGAGGCTCCAACAGCTACCCTGTGAGTTTGGAGCCTGTTCCTCAAACCCCCTCCCCTCCAGCCCCCAGAATATACCCTATGTTTTCACCATTGAGTTCAATGGCCGATAGGATATAATGGGGCCGAATTGCCGCCGAATTTCTTTCATTCCATCCTTTCCTTCTCTCCTTTTCCTCTTTTCCTCCTTCTCTTCTATATTTTCTTCCTTTCCCTGTTTCCCTCCTTCTTCCCTTCTCTCTATTTCTTTCCCTCCTTCTTTCCTTCTCTTTCTTTCCCTCTTTCCTTCCCTCTTTCCGCCTTCTGTGGCCCAACTCTAGTGAGACGTTTAAAGTTTAAACCCCTTCTCTCTTCACTCCCCCACCCAGGCCAGCTGGGGAAGGGAAGGGGGGGCTTTTGAAGATGCCTCCCCCCCTTTTGCTTCCCCTTCTAACATCACTTCTGGTGATGTCAGAGGGTATGGCATATGCTAATAGCCTATTAGCTCATTAGCATACCATATGCTAATGAGCTCTTACAGCTCTTTTTCTACAAAAAGACCCCTGCATACTGATGATCCTAAAATAAAATGGCGAACGAAGAGCGGAAGCCTCAGGCTTCCAAGTGGAAGTGGCTCAACACCACAGGAGCAATCAGACATCAGAGAAGTGCGGCTAGAACCTGAGAATCAGGAAAACACCACTTGGGGACCTGGTATCAAAATACTCAATTTTCAAGGGGGTTTGAGCTAGAAAGCAACAGCTGGGGATGGTGTGCAGATGTTGGGTGTGTGAACATGGATATAAAATTCGTTACTGAAGCATGCCAAAAGCAGACTAAATGGCCCATCTGAATGTACCCACCCAAGATTAAAATCACCAGAACAGTGCATATATAAAAACAAGAACTTGCGTAAATGAAGTTAAATAAATAAATAAATGTACAAAATAATGTATGACATTCTTGTATGTGATATTTTATAATCATATTTTCCAATTTGGATGAAGGCAGGTATAGCTTACTCCATTATAACGTTTCTGTGTGAAAAACAAGGCTTTTTTGTTATTTGTATAACAAATGGTCAGCAAATTTGTACATGTTGATTTTTTCCCCCTTAATGAAATGGAAAAGGAAAATGTGCTACATAAAAATATTAATGTTTCATAAAATGGTTGTTACAATCAAAGGAATCACCAGGAAAATTAAATTACTGGGCTGGCTTTGGAAATCAACATAATATGCTCTGTTTAATTCAGTCATGCTAAAATATTAGATTTCCCCCTTCATTCTCTCAGCTTTCTCTCTCTTTCACCTGGGGGCATCTGCTGATGAGTCTCTTCTAGAGGTTGTTTAATGACTATTTTACAGCAACTGTCAGCTTTTTAAAGCCTACTGGCATTGGATGTCAATGTATTACCAGCCTTTTTACACTGTTTGCCCGACTGCAAAGCCGAGCTTTAAAAGTACAAGAATTGTTCTTATTTGATTTAATGACTTGCTAGTGCGGGGAGGGTTGTTTCATCATTTTATGCTTAGATATTGTACTCATGCACACAAGGGTCAGCTCTGGTGTTTGTTCTTCCTCCCGTCCTTGTCAATACAGCAGAGGTAATAATTAGGCTAATATTAATAGCAGCAATAATTTAAAAGATATGAATAAAGTAATGACATTGTCTCAGAGATGAAAGACCCAAGTGGAGAAGTCCTGGATGTTAAACTGCTATGAAGATGCCTGATGTGATGATGGGGTGGGAAATACTGCTGAGGGAAGCTTGCTTATTGCAGGGAACCTGATTGTGCACTGCATTACAGACTCCCTGTCACTGAGGGATAAGTCATCCCTTGGCAGGGTGAGGGAGAGGCTTTGTCCTCACTGTAGCCTATTGCCTTAATTCATTTATTAATTAAATTTATATGCTGGCTCTCACCACCAGGTGGTCTTGAGGCAGCTAACTGTTGACAGTGTGTAGATATGCAGTAAAACAGAGGTCAAGTTGTTTAAAGAATAAAGTTGTTTATTAAGAAGAGAACAAACTTTGTAAGAAAGAGAAGAACCATCTAACTAGCTAGGAAAGAGTCAGCAGACGAAGAGTTCTCAGCAGGAGAAGGAAGGAGACCTAACTGACCCAATGAGAAGACAGGATGGAGACTATTTGAAAATAGTAGGAAGTCCCTAATCTCACTCTGCTAACTAGCTGTCCCTTCTGCTGCCCCCTGCAAGATGTTCTTCTCTATCTATGCACAACAGATCTTGCATATTCCAACATTAACAGTTAAAACATTAACAAATCTCAGAGTTGGGTTTTTTTAACCCATAGCTGCAAATAGGATTCATTTCTTTCCACAGGTACACTCAGAAATATGGCTGAAAGAAAGGCTAACACTTTCCTGAGAGTAATCCACATTGAGTAGACATGAGTAGTATTCTGAGTAGAGCTGCTTAGGATTGCTCCCTAAACTTGCTCCATGCCAGTGATGGTCCCAGGTGTTTGGAGCCAAACCCTTTATCTGCAGCCTCATTCCTGTTTGTGATTTTGGTCACATTTGTGTGTGATGGGATGTTAGGAGAGTGAAAGAGAAAGTTGCAAAATATTTGCAATACAACTGAGAACAATTTTGAATACATAATAAAAAGCAAATTTTGGGGGGTGCTTGGCTGCAATCAAATTGCAATTCGGGTGGAAGAATCATTGTACATCACTAATCTTATGCACACTATCACAGCTGAACACTTGAGCCTAAGAAGAAAAAGTCTATGAAGACTGAAGTTAACATATTAAAAGCTTCATATGTTTTCTGCAGAGACTTTTGCCTGTATAATGAACGTAGTTCTGTGGATGGCAACAAGTCAATATGCCAGTCTACTTCTTGTAGTAAAATTAATATAAAAGCCCTTACAGTGGGAAGTGTTCTATGTGTGTATCAGAACTTCACTACCAATAAGAAATCACTGGGTTGGGGCAATGTCTAAACTGAACAAAATTCAGCAAGGGATAGACGAAAAAAATGAAAGAAGTGAATGAGGCATAGAAACAAAGGAGTACCAGTGAAAAGATTTATTCACTGAGCTTTAATTTTTTTCATGCCAATAATAATAAATCTCATACATCATCATTGACATTAATGGGACTGTGCTTCTCCACTAAACCTGAATGTACTTTCCTTCTAACAAAACTGTTGAATTGTAATATTGTTTTAACTTTCTGCTTTCTAAAGCAGTGGGAACTTCTAGACCAGTGTAATGGGGCCAGTCTGTACTGGTAAACTAGGTACTGGAAGCTTATAATATTTTGAAATAGTAGATTTTTTATAAATATATTGTTTGTACAATTGCAGATAAGAAGCATGGACACACACAGCAAGAAAAAGGCATCTAAAGTGAGTCCTGTTACTACAGAGGGCAACTGAACCATTGAATAGTTTTGTCAAAAGTCCTTATCCAAGCCCAGGCTAAGAACTTTTGTTAAGGGGAACTGCTGCAAAACAAAGTTACAAAAATACCAGAGAGAGACTAATCTCACCGTAGTCTTGGTAGGTGGAACTAGTCTTTTCAGTCTATCTCAGCAGCTCAGGAGTGAAAGGATAAGTCTCCTGGCCTTTCATGGAATTAACAAGAAAAGTCAGCCCTGCAAGGTAGGACTGCAGACTGAGTTTCCAAACAAAATCAGTTACCAGATAGGTGGTCAAAGGCCAAGGCTTCTGGAAGAAGGCTTTGAGGTCCATGAAGGCAGAAATCAACAAAAAGGTAGAAATATAATTATGTTATTTAAGGTGCTAAAAATAGATTTTAAAAGACCACTGTGAAGGAACATAAAACAATTAATTCTATGCTTATCCAGCTTAACTAATACAATAAAGCAAGGTTTCGAGGTACCCAGTGTTGATTCATCTCAGGCAGGTAGTTTCAGCAATCAAAGTGACTCTCTCTTTGGCTTCCAGTCTGGGATACATGGCGTCCTGACGTGTTCTGGCTTTGCTCCCAGAACATACAGAGGGTTTTTATGACAGGGTGGGCTATACAGCCTTCCGCAGATCTCCCCAGGCAGGGGGGTGACTAGCAACGAGCATTGGCCCAAGTGGGAGTTGAGATCGGCTGATAGCGGGGCTTTAAAGAGCGCCGCGACCAGCCTTGATCCCCTCCCCCCAAGAGGGCACTTCGGAATTTCTCTAAAAGACCCCACCGAGTTGGATTCTCAACATAAGAACGCATGACCCAGACCTCCAAGACATTCTACGGAAACTGATACCAAGGAAACACTGCTATAACAAGACACGGACTATGAAGGTAATTTTTCAAAAATTGCTCGCACTGATCCTGAGAATAAACAACATCCGATGTAGCACATGATCGTGCTGTATTCTGTGTACTAACACCGACTCTGGAAAACGCGGTTAAACAGCAAAAAAAGGCCAAAAAGCCGGTTTGTTGATCATTCCTGCGGTCGGAATATTGACTTTAAAATAGAAACTAACACCAAGTCCCGCGAGAATCAGTGTGGAAAATTACTCAAGCTGCAACAGAAATCACCAGAACAGGAAGTGACCTCAGACCAGACAAGTAGCATTTCCTAGAGACGACCAAGGAGGCCGGAAGAAGGGAGGAAACCAGAAGTCAAGGGGGACAATTAAGATTGCCGGACAGGAAGTAAACAACAGGAAGAGCTATTTACCATAGAGACATTGTGCCCGCCATTTTGAGAAGGTCAAAACGATTTATTCGGATTTTAGCCAAAAGACTTAACAGAAAAAAGTGAAAATAGAGTGGTTTAACTGGGCACAAGAAGAGTTTTAATTTGATGTAAGTTTTGTGATAATTGTAAACAACGGCTTACGATCTTCGGCAACGACAGAGGGCGAACTCTTGGTCCTCCCCGAAAATGGCTGCTAAAGAGGAGAAGAAATTACAGGGCATGATGGAAACCATGGAAAAACAGGTGATGGATGCTATACAAAAAATGGAAAAAACTCTAGGAAAAGTGGCTGATGAAGTAACTGACCTGAAAAAAGACTTGGCTGGGATTACAAAGGAAATACAGACGTTGAACAAAAGAACAGACGAGGTGGAGGAGAGAGTGAAAGGAGTGGGAACTGGCATATCTGAGGTTGCTAAAGAAGCATCAAAGCCAATGTAATGGTGGAGTACAATGGAATGCTTAACCATCTGAGATTTAGGGGAATCCCTGAAGATAAAAATGAGAATATCCACTCAGTCATGGTGGATGCTGTTGCAGATTTTTTAAAACTAGAAGAGGAGAGGGTGGTGGCACATATAGATTTGGTATACAGAGTCAACTCTGCGATTGCACAAAAGAAAAAATTACCCAGAGATGTGATTGTCCAGTTTATATCCAAAAGATTGAAAGAAGACCTGTTTAAGCAACAATTTCAGGAAGATTTCACAATTGACAACAAGAAAATTATGATACTAAAGGAACTACCCAGATCAATTCTTCAGGACAGACGACTTTTTAAAGACCTGACCGACAAACTGAAAACAGAGGGCATTAGATGCAGATGGGAAATTCCAAAAGGTGTCAGCTTTACATTTAAACAGAAGAGAGTCACCATCAAGTCAGTAGAGCAAATGACCAAGTTCATTAAAGACAATTTTAAAGACTCTGATCAATAAATACAAAGCCAACATGGAGAGTCAAATTATTTCTTGGAATGTTAATGGACTTAATTCACCCTCAAAAAGAAAAAATATTAGGCTATGGTTGGAAAAACAAAAATGTGATATTGTTTGTTTACAAGAAACACATATTAAAAAGACTGATGTTAAATTTCTGATTCAAAGTAGACTAGGAGAGGAATTTTACTCCCTCTCCTCACAAAAGAAAAAAGGAGTTGTTACATATGTAAAAAAAGAATTGGAGCCAAAGGAAATTTTTAAAGACAAAGAAGGAAGATTCTTGGCAGTGGAAGTTATGCTTCAGAATAAAAAGACTCTAATTGTAAATCTCTATGCCCCAAATGGAGCCAAGGAAAAATTCTTTCAAGATTTGTGGGAACAATTACAACAGTTAACCTATGAGCAAATGATACTGATGGGTGACTTTAATGGTACTGTTAACAATGCTATTGACAGAAAATAAAAAAAAGGAAGTGAAGGTATAGGTAAACTTCCGAAAGTATTTTTTCAAATGGCAAAACATGAGCACCTGGAAGATGCATGGAGAACTAAAAATCCTAGACAAAGACTATTCTTTTTACTCATCAAGACATGAGTCTTTCTCAAGAATAGACATGATGTGGATGACCGAGAACTTGATCTTGCAAACACGTAAAATTGAAATATTACCTAGAATTCTTTCTGACCACAGCCCAGTAAAGTGGTCAACATATGTCAAAAGAAAGACATTTCGATGGAGACTCAATGAGGATTTACTGGACAAACAAAATATTGTGGACAAAATAAGGACGGAAACCAAAACGTATTTTCAACTAAACTTAAATAAAGATGTACAGATGCAAACGGTATGGGAGGCATATAAAGCTGTGATGAGAGGACATCTAATTGCAATTAACAACAATGAAAGAAAACAACAATTCAAAATAGATAAAGAAATTATGGAAAGTATCCAAAAGAAAGAAGCAGAACTCAAGAAGAGACCTGGCAAAAAGAAAATTTTGAGAGAACTGAGGATCCTAAGGGAACAATACGATGTGAGGTTAAATAAAGAAGTATATTGGAATTTGAAAAAATTGCAACAGAAGTCTTTTGAAGGAGCGAATAAACCTGGGAAATATTTGGCATGGCAATTGAAGAAAAGAAGAGAGAACAAAACAATAATTAAACTGAAAGATGGGAATAGAGAAATTACAGACCCAGGAGGGATCCGGAGAGAATTTTATAAATACTATGCTACTCTTTTTCAAGCAAAACAAATGGATCAACAAAAAATTCAAGACTATTTATCAAAAGTGAATTCGACACAACCAAGCTCAGAAATAAAAGCAATGTTAAACGCTGTGATAACTAAAGAAGAAATCAGCAAAGCAATAGGAGAAGCAAAAATCTCCAAAGTTCCAGGACCAGACGGTTTTTCAGCCAAATTCTACAAGAAACTTCAAGAATACCTGGTACCGGTTCTAGAGATTCTTTTAAATGAAATTAGACAAAGCGGGAAGATTCCAGATTCCTGGAATGAAGCTGCAATCACCTTAATACCGAAAGAAACTCAAGATTTAGCTAATGTTAAAAATTATCGGCCAATTTCACTTCTGAACAGTGATTACAAAATTTATGCAAAAATTTTAGCAGAACGCCTTAAAAGGTATTTGAAAAACACTATTGCCGAAGATCAGGCTGGGTTTTTGCCAGGTAGGCAAATAAAGGACAACATGAGGGTTGTTTTAGACGCAATAGAGTACTATGATAAGCACCCGGAAAAAGAGGTTGGCTTTTTATTTTTAGACGCGGAGAAGGCATTTGATAACTTGAATTGGGAATTTATGTTCAAAGTGATTGAAAAATTGCAGATAGGCGCAGAATTTACAAGAATGATTAAATCAATATATAAAGAACAAAAGACTACAGTGATTGTAAATGCAGAATCAACAGAAGCGTTCCGGGTCAGAAAAGGGACTAGACAGGGCTGTCCCCTATCGCCATTGTTATTCATCTGGATTTTGGAGATTCTGCTGCAAATGATTAGAGATGATAATAATATAAAAGGTTTGAGTATTAGAGGTTTTTCATACAAATTAAGAGCATTTGCTGATGATATTATGTTTATTGTTGAAGATCCTGTTAATAACATGCCTTTGGTATTTGAAAAAGTAAAAGAGTTTGGTGACCTCGCAGGGTTCTATATAAATAAAAATAAATTGAAAATATTGTGTAAAAACATGAATGTTACAAAGCAACAAATTTTACAAAATCTGACAGAATGTGAAGTGGTTAAAAAGGTTAAATATCTGGGAGTTGACATTACAATGAAAAATATTGATTTGTTTAAGAATAATTATGAAAAATTGTGGGTTTTGATAAAGCGTGATTTAGAAAAGTGGGAAAAACTTAGATTATCTCTTCTTGGAAGAATTGCCGTTGTCAAAATGAATGTACTGCCCAGGTTGATGTTTTTGTTTCAGACAATACCAATTGTAAAAGATGCGAAAGTGTTGGTGAAATGGCAAAGATAAATTTTTAAATTTATCTGTGCAGGAAGGAAGCCAAGAATTAAAATGAAAATAATGTATGATATCAAAGACGGAGGTGGCTTCCAAGTCCCGAATTTGCGTTTGTATCATAAAGCAGTATGTATGTCTTGGTTAACTGACTGGGTTAATTTGGAAAATAGAAAACTTTTGGCCCTTGAGGGTCACGATTGCAGATCTGGCTGGCATGCCTATCTTTGGTATGGGAAAAATAAAGTAGACTCAATGTTTAAGCATCATTATGTAAGGAGAACATTGTTTGATGCATGGACCAGATACAAGAACACAGTTCCTGATGAGAGGCCTTTGTGGATTGTTCCTGCTGCAGTTATTCATCCCTTTTCAGAATATAAAGGTAATGATTGGTTGAAATACCAAGAGTTGCTTCAAAAGGAAGGGAAAAAATATGTTTTAAAACCAAATAATGAATTAGAATTTGAGTATGGATGGTTACAATATTGTCAAATACGGGATATTTACAAAAAAGACTGTAAAGAGGTTGGTTTTAGAGCTAAGAACGATGAGTTTGAAGATATCTGGTTGAAAAAAGAGCGAAAAATGATTTCAAAGATTTATAAAACCTTGTTGACTGTATATACTTTGGATGAAACTGTTAAAGAGCAAGTGATAAAATGGACCATAAATATGAACAAAGAAATTTCTATGGAAACATGGGAATTTTTGTGGAAAAAAGCTTTTAAAATATCAACCTGTGTCAATGTAAAAGAAAATTGTTATAAGATGATATACAGGTGGTATATGACACCAAAAAAGATTGCTAATATTAGTATGGATAAGAACTTGAGTAATAAGTGTTGGAAATGTAAAAAAATAGAGGGTTCTTTTTACCATATGTGGTGGTCATGCGATAAAGCAAAGGTATACTGGTCAAATGTACATTGTGAGATGCAGAAAATATTAAAAATTCCTATTAGGAAAAGTCCAGAACTTCTCTTAGGTTTGACAATGGAAAAAATTCCACAAGAAAAAAGGACACTATTATGGTATATGATTACATCGGCGAGAATGGCTTTTGCTCAACAATGGAAAGTGGAGAAGGTGCCAGATATACATTACTGGTTAAGAAAACTGCTGTTTTTAGCCGAAATGGACAAAATAACGAAAAAACTAAATGGACAAATGGCAGAACAATATTTAAAAGACTGGGAAGGCCTGAAATTGTATATGGAAACTGAATATAGAATGAAAGGGAAAATGTACAATCTTGATTTGTATTGAAACTGAATGAGAAATGAAATGAACATTTGATTGTATTGTACCTTTATTGAAAATTATGTTTGTAAAAGTCAGGCTTTTATGTATTTGAAATTGGGTTACCTGGTTTGTTGATTGTTACAAGTCTAAACTTGATTACCTTTTAACTTTTTCTTTTTTGTTATTAGCAGTGTTGGAAGCCTATTAGGGGGGGTGGGGGGATGGGATGAAAATCTTTTTAAATTGTATTGGTAATGATGTTTAACAATGTTGAATGCATCCCAATAAAAATTTTGTTTCAAAAAAAAAAAAAGTGACTCTCTCTTTCAGAGACACCCAGGGCCTTAGCCCACACAAACAAACTGCTCAAGATGGATGCCATGAGCACGCTGAGATTGGTAACCACTGACATACTTCATGCCAAATAGCTACTGAACCCCTGAATGGTAAATGCTAACTTACTTTATGGAGTGGGTCTCTGGTTGACCCCAGGCCTGTTAGGCCAATCAGAAACTTGAGAGGTGATGTAACTCTCTTTGAGTTACTAAGCATGTGATGTATAGGGTGATGGACAGGGCCAGCCCCAGGTGTCTGAGTGCCCTAGGCAGGACAGCCTGGGGCGCCCACCCCACCGGGGATGCCAACCTCCCGGTGGGGCCTGGAGATGGCCCAGCGCCCTTGTCTTGGGCGCCTCGCACCTGCGAGGCACCCAGGAAAGCCGGGGAAGGGGTGGGCTTAGAATGCCCGCCCCTTCCCTCCCAGCGGCGGCACCGGCTTTTCTGGGTGCCTTGCAGCTGCAAGGCGCCCAGGAAAGCCAGGGCTGCTGGAGCTGGGCGGGAAGGGGGGCTTTTCACGGGGGGGGGCATTTTGGCACCCCTGCAGGGCCGATGTCCTAGGCGAGCGCCTAGCTCGCCTAGTGGGCGAGCCAGCCCTGGTGATGGACCAGAAGAGAAGAAACAAAACTGTACTGCAGATAAGCCTTGCCCCTTTCCCACAGGTGCAAGACGCATAGCTCAATTGTTTGGTATGCACTAATTGTGGTGTGCACTAATTGCTAGGCCAGGGTAGGATAGTACTCCCTTTCACTATAGCTGCAAACTCTTGCTTACAAGGTCACACTCTCTGGACTCTAACTGTCCCTGGGAATGTTTGTGTAGGCCTCTTGAAGCCTGAATCATTTTGTTACACAGAGAAAAAGCAAGGAACCATTTTTCTTTACAAGTTCTCCTTTCTTTAATAAAATAAATAGCAATGTTCTGTCAGATGTGGGATATCCATATATGTGGGATATCCATGTTTGTTCAGTGTAACAGGACAATGTTGGGAACATCTTGTTGAGTTCAGTGATTCCTTTGTTTAGGGTGGAGTACCAGTACCTTCAGTGTGCACCCCAAACTAAGCTACATGAAACCCCTTTAAATTACAACATTAAAACACCTGAAAGTTCTGTTCATGGAATGTTATCCCAAGGAAATATGTTTGGGACCAGGATGCCACATCCATTGAAATCAGGGCTATTTTGGGGTAGGAATGCACAGGAACGGAGTTCCGGCTGGCTCCCAAGTTGGCCACGCCCAGCAGAAGCTCATTAGCATAATAGGCCATGCCCAACAGCAGGGACTCATGAGGACTGGCTGCATTAGGGGTGTGTGGCTTAACATGCAAAGGAGTTCCTGCTCCAAAGAAAGCTCTGGATTTTGACAACAAACAAGGTGAACAGAATAAGAAGCAAGCGGTGGGTGTGGCTGGATGACCACACTTCTGGGAGCATGGGGTGTGGCCTAATATGCTAATATGTTTCTGTTGATGGGTGTGGTCTATTATGCTAATAAGTTCCTGCTGGGCTTTTTCTACAAAAAGAGCCCTGATTGAAATGATAAAAGTCACAACTCGTGGTGCAGCATCCACGTGAAGAGTCGTCACAACAGGATGCAAGGGAGAGGCTCAGGGGGAAAGGAAGGCATGTCTGCCCACCTCCCTTTCCCCTCTCCAGCCAACCTGCCAGTGGGAACCCAGGCATTTAAATCCCCCCTCCCTGAGTCTCTCCGTGGGTGGGCCAGGAAAGGCAGGGGGCAGGGCCTGGGCTCCTTACTGTTGGAGCGCCGCTCTGGGGTGCTCCAGCAGGAAATGATTCCTGCCTCAGGTTACTTGCTGATCTAATTTGGTAGGATCTAACCAGTCTCATCTTGGACCGCACCTCTTTAATTACTTCTCCTGCATCTCTAGTGTGAAGCAGATGGGGAAAAATGCTTCAGTCAACTTGAGAAAGACCCCCAAACATTTCTACTTGGCTCCAAAATGACCAGTTAATCTCTAAGGGAGGATGGGAAAGCTTTGCCACAAACACTAGCCAGAGCATGCAAGAAGGCATTAAATAGCCTTCCCCTAAGCCAAGGGAAACTTATCTTCTCAAGTAGCTACTTTGCTAAAAAGAGATGGAAGCGTAATACTGCTCCCTATCTGAAAAACAGGAACCACTCCTTTCCCATATGTTTCCTACTGAGGCTAATAATGAGAAAAGATATCTATACAGGAAAAAGGCATTGAGGCATAGAAAGTTCTCTAATGGTGAATCAGCATATTGATGATTTGATCTTTCCTGACCATTGATATTTCATACCTTGGCTGATTTGGGGGTGCATTGCTAGTGATCCTGACCCAGTCATAATCCCTTAGACTGACCTTGGAGTGTTGCCAGCATCAGACAGAAGAGTGGAAAACCATGTATCCCACCTTGAGCTCCTTGGAGGAAAGAAGGTATAAAAATTGGGTTAATACTAAATATTCTGTTATGTCTTATGGGAAGTCTTCTGTGCACACCCACTTTGCCTGCGTGGAAAAGGAGTTAAACTTTCCTAAAGTGTAACTACATCTTATTGGTTTGGCTGAGTATTAATAGTAGACATGCAATGTTCCCTCTAAGGTGTGCAGTCTTGTGAGCAGAAATTTTACCCTGTGAGCCAAAAGTGGTGCGAGTGTTAAAACTGTGAGTGGGCTGACATTTTTTTAAAAAAATTATTTAAGTGTACAAACATACAAACATATAAACTACTATAATTTGTATTACAAGCCATATATTTATAGTAAACTTATTTATATTTATATGGAACATATTTGTATTACTTAACTGCCCAGGCTTAAGGGCACATAGAGTCACTTTGCAAAGCACCAGAACACACCAGATCACCTCTTGCATGCTGCTGAGGCCAGCTCCCCCCCACCTTCTTCAACTAACCTCCCAGGCTTAAGGGCACATAGAGTCACTTTGCAAAGCACCAGGACACACCAGATCACCTCTAGCACACTGCTGAGACCAGCTTCTCCCCCACCTTCTTCAACTAACCTCCCAGGCTTAAGGGCACATAGAGTCACTTTGCAAAGCACCAGAACACACCAGATCACCTCTAGCATGCTGCTGAGGCCGGTTCCCCCTCCTACCTTCTTCAACTAACCTCCCAGGCTTAAGGGCACATAGAGTCACTATGCAAAGCACCAGAACACACCAGATTGCCGCTAGCACACTGCTGAGGCCAGCTCCCCACCCCCACCCCAAGACAAAACAAACACCCAGGCAATTCACCTCAGGAAGGGCAGAAGCTGGGCAACAGAGCAGTCCTCCTTCTGGGCCAGGGTATCTCCAGTAGCACGAGACAGAGGACTGCCGGGGAGGGTAGCAGTGCCCCCTTCCACAGGGCAAGCGAACCCCAGCTGAGGGGAGGTGGGACCAGCCCAGATTAGGAAACACAAAGCATACTGCTGTGTTTCTGTGCTGCCTGAGCAAATGGATCCATGCTGGATGGCCATTGGGAAGGGAACCTCCCGCCCCTGCACTGTGGTAAAAATTGCTGCAATGGCCAAGGGAAATTGGTGCACCAGCACAGCCTGGCACAGCTTAAAGGGAACCTAGGACATAAGGTTATTAGCTTTGTGGTGCAAATTGAAATGAAAATCTGATAGTTTTTGACAAAGAGTCCATCATTGGTGCTATAGGTAGAAGTCATTGTAGCTGGTGAAGGGAAGACATTGCAGCTGCCTGAGCAGAAGCAACATGCTATCAGACAAATGGCTAATTGATAATGGCTTATTGACAAATGTCAAAGAAATGGCTAATTGAGAGACAGTGAGGTGTAAGACTAGGATCTGGGAGATCCAGGTTCGTATCCCCAGTCTACCATGAAACCTTGTTGGTTGACCTTGGAACAGTCATACACTCTCAGCCTAACCTACCTCACAGGGTTGATGCAAGGATAAAATGAGGGAAGAGAGAACATTGCAAGCTGCTCTAGGTCCCCATTGGGGAGAAAGATAGAGTATAAATGAAGCAACATAAATAAATAAAGGATCCTTGAAGCATGTCTCCCTCCTCTTTTAGTTAATTGTGCCATAAGCCAAACAAGGGTTAACTATTTAAAAAAGATGTACACAATGTATCAGCTTTCAATGCCATGGCATTTTCAAGTGATTTCTGACATTCCAAAACCAGCCATGTTTGGAACAAGGTATGAAGTCTCATGAAGATGAAACAAATGAACTCAGCCAGTGGGAATCCAATATATGCTACCTTGACCTAAGCAAAAGAAAAGTGGACTATAAACAAGCCAGTATCTTTTATTAGACTTTCATACCAGTGGATATTACTTTTGCATTAGCTCTAATTGAGGGAACAGTCAAGGGAACACTAATGATCTTTTTGTTTCTTTTGAAATATTACATGAAAGCATTTCACATACCTAAAACAGTTCTGCTCATAACCAGTACTGCTGTACCTCAGAGAGACACTAATGTTGTATGGAATGAAAGTCCATTGAAGTCAATGGACTTAGAAGGGTGTAACACTGCTTAGGACTGTGATCTGGTGTTATATTTTTCACAAGCAAAAGAGAGCTAAAGAAAATGCAGCAGTCAGCAGGAGTCAGGTAACCTGCCATTGCTGAGGATGGGGGGAAGAGACATCTCCAAACATCTTTCACTGGTCTGGAATGTGGGAGTAACACACTGTCTCCAGGCGCCCTAAATTACTATGTCTGTGCAGCCTCTTATCTACCCAGTTGACCTTGGGACCCAAGCTGTTCCGGTTTTGTGGATATTTCTGGTGAACTGTTAATTTTATGCTTTGCCGCACGTGCGCTGTGTAACCATTGGCTTGTAGAATGGGGGGGCATTTCAAATGGGCTATAATTTATGCTGTTCTGTATCACCCAGTATCACTGACAAAGTACGTGTTCATGCAGCTCTACGCTAGTCTCAATAAATGCTATCTTCTTATGAAGCCTGGTGTTTGACTGACTATCTGGGGAGCTTGACAGCAGGATTGTGGCAGAAAATGGCAGCTATGCTGTTGGTTCACCCTTTGCCATTTAACCTGTGGTAATACCAAACAGCACTTAACCTTGTTGATACATCATGATGTTTTGTGTGTATTTGCCTCTTTTTGCCCTCTAAGCCTGTGGAATTTGGTTGTTATGCCACAACATGAGATTAGTCCTACTATCTGTTAAGAAGTCAAAAAACACAGCTACTGTTTTTAGGGAGAACCACATTATCTCATCTGCTGTCTAGATGAGCTCTAGGTTAGTGGCTTTCTACTTCATGTTTTAAGCAATGAAAATGTATTTTTCCCTGGGCTTGTGTTCTGAAGAAATATATCCTTGATGAGTTAGCAATAAGCAATTGCATTCACACATTTTCACACTGCCATCAAGGCTTGGGTTAAATATTCTAATACTGATATGTTTCTTTTACATGGACTTGTCCAAGTCTCCTGTCAATCACATACCTGAGACTTATCCAGATGCTATTGCTTGTATGTTTTGGATTGCATTATTGCTTTATTGTTCTTTGGGTTCCATAGTCTGAATTCACCATCCTTTTTGCTGATAAGGATTCTAAGGCATGGATGTCAAGCATGCAGGTCAGGGGCTGGATCAGGCCCCCGGAGGGCTTCTATCAGGCCTGCAGTGGAACTAGCTGTTTTTTGCTTCTTCTTCCAGTTTTTCTGCTGCTGTGTCATCGCAGGTTTGCAGCTTACAGATACTCACCTGAACAGCATACTCAGGATTGCAACAGCACAGACAATTTGATGCAATTATTCAGAGCAAGAGGTGTCAGTTATCAGACACTGTTAAATAAAATATTGCAAGAGTGCTAATGTTTTAAGCATGTTTTTATTTTAAAATTTAAAAAACCCTTTGTGTTTGTGTACTTTATACAGTTTATATCTCTGCTTCCTGGCATTACATTTTATGACACACAAGGCCCGGCCCAACAAGGTCTCCTTTATGTCAGCTCCAGCCCTCATAACAAATGAGTTCGACACCCCTGTTCTAAGGTATAGTAGACAGCTCCAGATCCCTGTCTTTCATATATAGCACAGTTCCAACTAACATTGGCAGGTGGATGTCAGTTTGATCAATAATGATGTCTGGATTAGACAGTCCATGTGGCAAAAACGGCCTCTTCTTAGGCTGTTTGCCAGATTTTGAAAACCACACTAATGACATTCTGCTAAGAAAGCAAGATTGGAATGCTGATTGATTCCCCCCCCCTTCTCAAAAAAGTGCAGACTAATGGGTGCTAATGTATGAATAATAATTAGCACAAATAAGTGGCTGGTGTTCTGGTGGTAAAATGTTCTGTTTTAAAGCATTTTCTTATGCTGAAATATAAATACAGTTGAAGGAGAAAACAAAAAAGAGTTACAGCTGATGCTCATGTGTGATGGAGAAGTGTTGGAAAAAACATCAGAAATAGGATCAACAAATAAACCAGACTGCTATTCTTTAACTTTTTACACGTATACATTTCCAAAATAAAACATGAATTGCTACTTGCCAATTTGTATGTGTTATAAAAATCTTAAAAGAAAAAAATATTATTTCAGCATTATCAAACCATAAAATTAGCCCATATCCCAGCTGGATGCATTTCACCCACTGATCTTCATCAGGACTATATATAAAATAACATTTCATTTCACATATGGGAATCTTCTCTCATACAAAGGGAATCAGTTTGTTTCAAAGGTGTCCAGTATGAGTTTTCCAGTATTGATCAATTCATTTCTCCTCTTTCACTTCCCATAGGTTGAACATAGAGACATATGTACAATAAGTGTAAATTGGTGCACGCTGGTGTTACAGTAATTATGTATTTTTTATGTTGCCTTATGTTGTCTCCCTCTCCCTCTGCTTTGCCTTCTCACTCTATATTGCCAAGGCAGATGAGGCAACAGGAATCCTGCTTCTGCCTACTTACCTGGGTTGGTAAATTCCTAGAGATTTGGGGGTGGAGCCTGTGAAACCTGGGGTTTGGGGAGGAGAGAGACCTTCGTTTTTGTGGTTTCACTTGCCATACAGTTTACCCTCTAAAGCAGCCGTTTTCTTCAGGGGAACTGATCTCTGCATTCTGGAGATCAGTTGCAATCCCAGGAGATAACTAGACATCACCTGGAGATTGGCAACCCTATCCTCACTGTAGACTGAAAAATTATCTGCTTGTGCTTGAGCTCTTGTGCAAATGGAAACACAAAACACAGCCACCACTTGCACTATCAACCATATTCCACTGGTGATTTCACTTGAGCATGATCTTGTGGAACAAATTTCGAGGCACTATACTATACAGGGAGGAAAGTGCTAGGTGTTGTACATGATCTTGCACAACTAGAACCACACTAAGTCAATTTGTGCTTCCAAGCCAAAAAGAGGAGATCTCCCAATTTACTGGGCCCATTCTGGATTCATGCCAATACCCCATGACCTAAAAGCATATCACAGTCTGTCTCAGATTGATGCTCTAGTCCAAGTGAGGGTCATATGTATTTAAAAGCAGACTTCTGCATGTGTAGCCTTAGCTGCATGATGAATCCCAAATGAAAAAAGGCAATGTACAGAGTTCCCTTCCCCAGTACAGCTGCTATGGCTCCCCTCACCTAAAAACCACTTGGGATAGGTTGCAAACTATTTCCTAATGAACAGCTGATAGGGATCATTACTGATACTTGAAGAAGATCCCACACAGTGTTACACATACCTACAGTTGGGTCATGTAGAAAAGAGAGCCATTTAAAAACAACACCTCCCCAATCAAATATACATTCTTCTAGTCAGCATAATGTTTATATTTAAATTATAGGCATGGTGAATTCAAAATTTGATTTTGATGTCATATATGAATATATGCTAAATAAATTTTGATTCAAGTACTTTGTTGTAACTTCCACTATATGTATGATTGACTGAACACTACTTCTTAAACTTTCTGGTATGATCAGGTGGAGAAAAGATGAAGAAACCTATTATACTGCGGAGTCATGTAAACCCTTAATATTTATTTATTTATTTGTTCAAATTTATAGGCCGCCCTCCCCCAAAACGGGCTCAGGGCGGCTCACAAAGGGCAATTATGCCAAGATAAAACAATTAAAACAAGTAAAATCCATAACAAACAGAAATAAAATACAAAAATTGATGTGCTCTCAATATTCAGAATCTTCAGTACACAATGGCGTGGTGCTCATAGGGAAGATGGACTCATTCAGCAGCATTGATATCATGCAAACAACCATAGGACCGTTGCCAGGGCCAATGTAGCGCGATGGTAGTGCAGGTGCAATGGCGGTGGCTCCTACTCGAAGGCCTGGCAGAAGAGCTCCATCTTGCAGGCCTTGCAGAACTGCACAAGGTCCTGCAGGGCTCGGATCTCCTCCGGGAGCTCATTCCACCAGGTAGGAGCCACCACCGAAAAATGTCCTGGCCCTGGTCCCAGCGAGCCTGGCGTCCTTTGGGCCTGGAACCACCAGGAGATGTCTCGACCCTGACCGTAGTGCCCTTGGGGGAACATGTGGGGAAAGGCAGTCCCTTAGGTACGTTGGACCCTGACCATATAGGGCTTTAAAGGTAAGAACCAGCACTTTGAAGCAAATCCGGTACACTATAGGCAGCCAGTGCAGTGCTTTCAGTGCCGGCTGGATGTGCTCCCACTTAGGAATGCCCATCAACAGCCTCGCCGTGGCATTCTGCACTAGCTGCAGTTTCTGGGTTTGTGACAAAGGCAGCCCCATGTAGAGAGTGTTACAGTAGTCTAGTCTTGAGGTGACTGTCACGTGGATCACTGTGGCCAGGTCCTCATGGTCGAGGAAGGGAACCAACTGCTGAGCCAACCTGAGATGGTAAAAGGCCGACTTGGCAGTGGCCACCACCTGGGCCTCCATAGTTAAAGAGGAGTCCAGGAGCACTCCCAAACCATCGATGCAGGCACCAAAGACACCCTATTGAAGGTCAGGAGATGGAGCCCCAACCCCGAATTGACCCGACTCAGGCCCAGGACCTCTGTCTTCGCTGGGTTTAGTTTCAGTCGACTCAGTCTGAGCCAACCAGCCACAGCTTGCAACACCTGATAAAGGTCATCAGGAGTGGAGTCCGACTGGCCACCCAGCATCAGATAGAGCTGGGTGTCATCTGCATATTGATGACACCCAAGCCCAAATCTCCGGGCAATCTGGGAAAGGGGGCACATGTAGATGTTAAACAACACCGGGGACAGCACAGCCCCTTGAAGTGTCTCTGGGACTGCTGTTTCTGGGTGTCTCTGGGACTGCTGATCCCCTATTGCCACCCTTTGTCCCCAACCTTGGAGAAAAGAGGTAAGCCATTGAAGGGTGAGCCCCTGAATCCCCACGTTGGCAAGGCAGCGGGTCAGCAACTGGTGGTCAACCATGTTAAATACAGCCGATAGATCTAACAACAACAGTGTCTCCACACCGTCCCAATCCAGATGCCTTTGGAGATTGTCAGGAAGAACAACCAGCACTGACTCCGTCATGACCCAGGCAGAAACTGGACTGGAAGGGATCTAGAATAGAAGCATCATCCAGAAAGCTCTGCAACTGTAACACCACCGCCCTCTCAGTAAGTTTGCCCAGATAGGGCAAATTGGACACCGGCCGATAGTTGGCCAATTCAGCCAGGTCCAAAGATGGATTTTTCAAGAGAGGGTGCACCATCGCTTCCTTGAGTGCTCCAGGGAACCATTCCTCCCAAAGGGACGTGTTAATAATCTCCCTTAGGGCACCTCACAACCCCTCATGGCCCACTTTAATGACCCAGGAGGGGCACAGATGAAGGCTGCATGTGGTTGGGCACACAAATATGAACAGTCTGTCAACTTCCTCCAGGCTGAGTAGGCTAAAACACTCTAAACCCAGCACTGAAGACGTGCAAGGGGCCTCGAGTTCACTCACTGTTTCTAATGTGGTGGTGAGATTGCAGTGGAGCGCCAAGACTTTACCTGCGAAATAGCTCACAATTGCCTCACAGCCAATGTCCAATTCCCTAGCATTTTGCCTGCCCTGTGGCAGAGCTGTTAAAGACTGAATCATTCTAAACAATTGGGCCAGGTGTGAGCTCGCAGATGCAATCATGGCCACATATAAAACTCTCTTTGTGGCCTTGTCTGCCATCTCATAGGATCTCATAAACGTCCTCTAAGATGTTCTTGATGCTTCATCGTGGGCGTGGTGCCACCGTCTCTCTAGTCGTCTCAGCTCTCACTTCAGCTGCCACAGCTCCTGAATATACCAGGGTGCGCGCCTAGCACGAGTGTGGAGAGGACGCCTGGGAGTGATCTCGTCGATGGCCGCAGAGATCCCTTGCTATCATTATTCCCTAACCCACACAGGAGTACTCTGATACATTAATTATAGACTCCAGCTTTTCCCACCCCTGTAATGGAGTATAAGGGAAAAAATGTGATTCGTCTAAAAATGTTGAGGTTCCACTAGGAATATCTTTCTTTGACCCTGTTTTTTGTATCTGCTGCTGCTTTATCCATGCTGGGAATAGCTCAGAAGAAATACTGGGAAGCAGGAAAGGATGAATATTTGTCTTATCAACAATACAAGAGGGATGCTTAAAATCCATGAAAGCCAGAAGAAATGTTAATCAAGGCTTTGGTACAGAAAATAGAAAGAGGTGTTCACAGCATTAAAGCCAGGGATCTATTTGCCCCCACCTCCTCTTCAAATAAGGAACGAGGTCCCCATTGGCCAGCTGAGTTGTGGCCATCCAAAAAGAAAGCACAGGGAAGTGGCTTTATATTAAAGTGGTGCCCCTTTTTAGCAGGCTTCTGCTTCCTGCCACTGACCTGTCCACTCTCCCTAGATATTTTGGGATTAACCAGATCATGGGGCCAAGTAGAATTTTTTTTGAGTTTCCCTTGATTAGCTGTTTTGTGATGGTGGATGATGGTGCTTTTGATTGATTAGGTTTGGTCTTTGACTGTTTAGGCAATAATTGGTAGGGTTGCTCACAATAAGTCAGGATGATCAGTGAGGAAGGAGGAGGAAGGGGAAACTGTATTTATACCCCACCCTTCACTCGGAGTTTCAGAGCAGTTTACAAACTCCTTCCCTTCATCTCCCCACAACAGATACCCTGTGAGGTAGGTGGGACTGAGAGAGCTCCGAGAGAACTGCTCTTTAGAGAACAGCTCTGAGAAAACTAACTGACCCAAGGTCATCAGCTGGCTTCATGTGGAGAAGTGGGGAATGAAACCCAGTTCTCCAGATTAGAGTCCGCCACTCTTAACTACTACACCAAACTGATTTCAGGTGTGATGGAGGGCCTGTCCTGAACAGACCATTGCTGGTTTTATGGCAGGATCAGGCTTGGGAAAGAGCACCCTGGGTACTGAGCAACATCTTTCTGAACCTGGTAGTGGCTTTACAAAACATCAGGGAAAGGGGATGGGGGCTTTTCACCTCTTGGCGCATTATGTGCAGATGAGGATAAACAAAGTTGGCAGACGCTGCTGGACAAGTTGGAGCCAGGGTGGAGTTTGAGCCAAGCAGCCTGCCCAATTAAATAATAGCATATCTAATACTGATTATATAAGTCAGTTATTTTAATAAACTGGTCAAATTCATGTTATGGTCTTGTGTCTTTATTTGGGTTGCTGAGGCAACTGGTTCTGTACTTATGTGCAAGAACCAGGTCAAACCAAAGATATTCATTCAGCAATCAATACTACTTTTGCTATGAACACTCTTCAGTACTAGACTGTGAGATGATTCACTTGATGCATTCCAAGGCTGAAACAAGAAGCTACTGAAAACAGCAGCCTTGTGTCTCTTCATGTCACTACCCTAGGAATAGAGAGTAAAACATGAATTGTGGTGTTCAGAGTGTTATTTATTTATTTAATTAATTTGGTTTATACCCCATCCTCCCTGCCAAGGCAGGCTCAGGGCAGCTTACATAAAATTTCATATAAATACAACTAAAACCCATAATAACAAACATAACATAAAATAATATAACATTCAATTAAAATACTCCAAAAATGCTGGAACATGATCTAATAAAAGCAAGAGCAAAAAATACATCCAAAGTCCTACTTAAGTGGCAGTATATTCATGATAGTGTTGACACCAGCTCAATTTACTCAACTTATTGTGCGGTGGGCACAGGCTGAAAATGGAAGGTAGTGAAACCAGAGCACAGGGGCACTCCTCAGTGTATATGCGGTTCCCTAATCAAAAGCCTGATGGAAGAACTCCGTCTTACAGGCCCTGTGGATCTGTAGTAGATCCCACAGGGCCCTAATCTCTTCTGGGAGCTCATTCCACCAGTATGGAGCCACCACCAAGAAGGCCCTGACCCTGGTTATAGCCTTAAGAAAGACAGGAGCACTCCCTCTATGAACTTCAGCTGTTTAATGTGCCTCTCGTAAGACCAGCAAAAAACATCTATATAAACATCAATGTAACCACAAAAGAAAGGTTTCCCCCTTTAGAAGACTTCCAAGCAAGGAGAAGCGGGAATATATTTCTAGAAACTCCCATTGGGGTTTGACTTTGGAAAAAATGATGTAAATTGACTGGTAGTTATTATACTGAATTAACTGATTATTATAGTTTATTGCATGTCATGAATATATACCTGTTTTAGGATATTATAAATAACACACAATGCACTTTATAGGTTGGAACAAATAGAACACATTAATTTATAAAAAAGGTTTTTGCAGTGTATATATTTGTTGTTTGACCTGGTTATAGCCAGCCTGGTGTCCTTGGGGCCTGGGAGGGCCGACCAATTTTGGGTCCCTGAGTGCAGTGCTCTCTGGGGAACATGTGGAGAAAGGCGGTCCCTTAGGTATGATCCAATGTGTTATAAGTCCCCTGATTGTGCAAGCTGATATACTTGAATGAATGTAAAGAAACTCTGACTGCATTATAAGGTTTTGGTCTTCTGTTTTGTTTCACTTATGTTCAATAACATATAATTAATGAATGGTCCACAGGTGAACCAAGAAATTGCAGACTTTCCAATCTGCTCTCCTTGCAGGCAGAGAAGGATGGACCTTTTACACATGCTGGAGTTACTCCTGATTTTTTTGGGAGATGATGTGTAAGCATTGGATTCAGTTTGGGCAGAGGTCTTGTGCATATTTGCCTTCCCTATGCATTTTTACAGTTGTGGGGTCAGTTTATTTTCTTCCACAGATGGCACAAATAATGAAGATTATCGGGGGGGGGTGCTGTCATCATTGCTGTCATCAGAGCACCCCTCCCATTTTTTAAAATTGGTGCTGAAATAACAATATAATACTGCAGAGTTGCAACGACAGGTTAAGCAGTTTCTCTGAATTCTCAGCTTTCATTTTTTTTAAAAAAACACTAAGTCTCTATCTCCCTTGCAGAGATACATATTTTTCCTTATACTTCTGCAAGAGAAAGGGTAGATACCTTTTTTAATGAAAGCTGGGAATTCAGAGATCCTATTTAAATTATTGTTACAACAGTAAGTGTTATATTGCTATTTCAATGTCTTTTTAAAGAAAAAATGAAATCATTGGTTGGGGGAGAGGGAGTGGTTTAATGATGATGACAGTTTAATCACCACCACCATCACCATCATCTAGATTTCTGAATCACCCCATCTCTGAGTACACAGGGCTCTGGGTGATTTACAACAGATTAAAAACATACAAAGTACAAATTAAAATTGACAGTCAGTTAAACACAATTACTCAATCTCCAGATAGCATTTGTAATTTAACTGCCCTGGGTTGTTCTTCTGTCTCATGGGCAGGTTAAGGAGAGGCCAAAGCAGGCTAAGTAGGAGTAAAGAGGAGGGTGCCAGCTATGATGGAAAACTGTTGCTGTCCTCAACCAAAAGTCTGGCAGAATATTTCTGCCTTACAGGCCTTGTGGAACTACATTAAATGCCACAGGGCCTTGATGGAATTTGGCAGAGAGTTCCATCAGGTCAGAGCCAGGGCCGAGAAAGCCCTGGCTCTGGTCAAGGACAGTCAGATATCTTTGGGGCCAGGGATGTCAGGTAGCCCTGTCATAAATATGGTATGCAGAGGGAGTACTTTTGGTCTCCCATCCTCTGAACTTTTACTCACTGTCTGTTATCAGGTCTCTGACTTTGCATCTACAGCTGCTGGAGACTTTGGCCGGAACCAATGGTTTCTAGATTGTTAAGCTTGCTTTGCCCGTGCGTGCAAACAGTATTCATTGGCTTCAGCTACATGGGGGGGTGCTTGAATCTAGTATATCACAGAAGGCCCTATTGTATGTGGCCATTACTGACACAAGCTGTACACGTGTCTTGAGTTCTGATTCACCATTAAAATTATCTTCTGAAGAAGCCCTGTGTTGCGTAACCTGACTAAGGAACCTGACAAAGTGTCAGTACTCATCTCTCCATTGACCCGCATCTCTCTACACTGAGATGAGTGGAGACAAGGAAGACCTCAGTATCGAGGTGACATCTGCAGAATCAGTACCAACGACCATGGCACTGAGCACCTGTCCTTCCGAGGAGTACACCCTTCCTGAACCCATTTGGTGGGGCACAAGCCAGTGTGACCACTCGACCACAGGGGAAAGTTTCATGCAGTGGGGAAAGTTTCATGGAGACACTCTTGAAACATGGACTCTCATGCCAGGGCCCTGGAGGGAAAGCTGTTATGACCGGGCCATTCATAGACTGAGTGTGGCTCCCAGGATTGGTGCAGAACCTCGGGGATAGGGAGATTCCGAGGATTTTGTGGAAACCCATTTGGACTTGCTGGAATGGGGGCAAGACTGGCTCTTCCACATGGTGGATGAGTTGTTCCATAAACTGCCTGGGGTAGTGATGGAGGTGGTGCAGTGTGAAATAGACCAACGCTTATCAGTGCAGCCGGCACAGCTGCCCCTCCAGCAACCAGTCCAAGTGCCTCTCCAACCACTGGTGCAACTGCCTCCACAGGTCAACAGCTGGCCCTCCCTCCACTCCAACAGAGGGGAACCCCAAGGCAGCCATTCTGGGAGGCACACCAGCCCACAGAGCTGCTGGATGTGACATTTGATGGGATGCCTGAGAAACTGGCGTTTTTTGCAGTATGAGCGGAGAAGTTCATGGTGAACTGGGGCCACCTGTTTCCTGATGAGGAATGCATTGTGGATTACATTGCGTCCTCCTTGCGGGAGTGGGCTGCTGATTGGTATGTGGGCCTATACAACAAGGATGGCCGGGAACTCTGGGAGGTCCGTGCCTTCATGTGGGCCCTTCAAGTGCAATATGAGGACATGAATGCCAGTGAAACTGCCCAAGTGTTCCTATGCATGTTCCACCAAGGGAAGAAATTGGTGCATGAGTATACGGAGGAGTTCTGGTGCCAGGTGGCCTGATGGCATGTTGGCCCAGCAGTACCGCCTGGGACTTAACCCTGAGATTCACAGGACAATCCCCCACAGCATGAAGCCCATTTCCCTGAATGCTTGGATGAGGGAGGCGGTAGACATAGAGAGCCGTCTCTGAACCATCTGCATTGACCATGTGGCCACTCTTGAAAAGAGTGCACTGGTACTGATGAAGCCCAAGATGCCGGTGCGACAGAAGGAGGGAATGCTTGAGCTCTGCATGAAGCAAGATCTGTGCCTAAAATGTGGTGAAGCCGGTCATTTCATGGTGGCATGCCTGGGATCAGGACCTGCAAGCACCCCAAAGAAGGGCACAGAGAAGAAATGGTCAGACACCCCGGTTAAGAAGCCGACTGCCCGTTCGAAAACGCAACGTGCTTTGCAAGCCAGCCTCCAGGAAGAGGACACCGAATCGCCCAGTGAGGAGGACATCCAGCTAGTGGGAAATGACCAGGACCTGCTGTGAGTAGCACTGACCAGCAGGTCCCCATTCCAGAGGCACAGAAAATGGTGAGCAATTACCCCCCCTCTTTTTTGTGACTGTGACTATCATGAACCCTGATTTAAACACCCACATCTGGGTGCGGGGCCTGATTGACTCAGTGTGGATGAGATCTCATCCATCCCTCCCTTATTTCAAGACTTGGGGCTAAAGTTGTTAAACTCCCAGAACCCCTGATGTTTACCCGAATGGATGGGTCCGCTACGAAAGACCCATGTAGATATGAGACGGTTCCTTTGTGGATGGGTGCAGGACAACACTGGGAGCATTGATCATTTATTACCCCGGTGGCCCATTTCCCGTTGGTACTGGGCAATCCATGGCTCCACAATCATGATCCCTATATCTTGTGGGAGGAGGGAATTGTTCGATTTATTTCACCTCAGTGCCAAGCCCACAGAAGGCTTGGAGCGTGGAGACCCGCCCCAGAGGGAGCTATGCCAGCATGCCTCATGAGCAAAGAGCTGGAGGCAATTCCCCCGAGTACCGGGACCTGGCTTGGCTGTTTGAGGAGGAGGAGGCAGACGAATTGCCCCCCCACAGACACTCAGACTGTGCTATTGAGTTGTTTCCCAATCAGAAATTGCCCAAGGCAAACTGTATTCTATGAACCCAGCAGAAAAGGTGGAATTGCGTAGATTCATTGACAAAAACCTCACCCAGGGTTTTATCAGACCTGCTTCCTCCCCGTTTGCAGCCCCGGTGTTGTTCTGGAAAAAGAAAGATGGGGGGTTGCGGCTATGTACAGTCTACAGAGGGTTGAATGCAGTGTCGTCTACTAATGCCTACCGCCTCCCCTTGATCAAAGACCTGCTGGCTAAGGTCTCAAAGGGGAAGATCTATTCCAAACTCGATCTCTGGGATGCCTACTTCTGGGTTCATATTAAAGAGGGAGACGAGTACAAAATGGCATTCAATACCCTGTTGGGTCAGTTTGAGAACCAGGTCATGCTGTTCAGACTTCAGGGGGCTCTGGGGGTCTCATGAACCTGATAAATGAAGTCCTGCACAAGCACTTGATTAAAGGGGTTCTTGTTTATCTAGATGATATCTTGCTTTATTCTCCAGTTATGGAGTCCCATGTTTCTTTGGTCAGGGAAGTCCTACAAACGTTGCACAAGCACAAACTGTTTGCCAAGTTATCGAAGTGTGAGTTCCATTGCACAGAAATTCACTTTTTGGGTTACCACATTTCCCCTTGGGGGTTGGAGATGGACCCAGAGGAGCACAGGTGTGGTGTGGTGACACACACGCACTTTAGCACAGTGGCAATCTTCGGATCTTAAAAGGGGTCCTTTGACCATTTAAAGGACCCCCCACCACCCCAGGAAGGGACGGACGGCTGCAAGGGGCTTGATCCAGGTCCCCATGAGTTTTGCAACTCACGGGGAGACCAGGATCACCCCCGACGCGGGACCGAAGTTTCGAGCTCTGGAAACAGAGTGTAGCCAATGCTCCTGCATGGGGGGGGAGAGGAATCCTGCTGATGAAGCGCTCCTGTGAGTATCCATAAAATCAAACAGAAGGTTTAGGGCAGTTATAATAAAATAATTAGCCCTAAGGAGTAGCAGAAGATCAGAGGGTCTCTACCCCCAAAGATTGATGGGCTTATAAGCAGAAGTGCGGAAGTTCGATGGAGTAGAAGTGGGAGGTGGGCTTCTGGGAAATTTATCCCAGCCTGTTTATCAGAAATTACAACTACGCTGAAGCTGAAGTAGACAAAGTTGTGGAAAGTAACTTATTTGAATGATTATATCAACATCTCCAGGAAAGTATTGCAGAACAGGACTTTCAGGAACTGTGTATTCTCGGAGACTTTAATGCGGTCTTTGATAATAAACAGGATAGAAAAACAAATGGTAAAAGAAGAAAAACAAAATGAAACTGTTTCTCCGATTCATTGTATCAAATAATAGAGGAATGGCAACTAACAGATGCATGGAGAGTAAGAAATCTTTAATAAACAACAATATACATTTTACTCTGCAAGACATGACTCTTGGTCTAGATTAGATATGTGTTGGATGTCCCCCACAATGATTAAAGATTTACTGGAGTCTGAAATTGAAGCAAATACATATGCAGACCATAATCCGATAACCTTTGAATTACAAGGATCATACGGCAGAGACAGATGGACACTAAACCTCTCAATTTTGAAAAATTCTAAATTTGTGGTGAATTTAAAGAAAGAATTTTCATCCTTTTTTAAGGAGAAACTTACTCCGGAGATGCTGAGAAGAATTGTATGGGACACATTCAAAGCAGTGGCTAGAGGCCGTTTAATAAAAGAAGCAGCAAGAGTAAACAAGAAGTGAAATCAAGAATATTTTGATCTGAAGAAAGAGATACAGGAACAAGAGGAAAATGCAGTGGAAATGGGAACAATGAAAGGGAAGAGAAACAGGATTATGATGCTTATGCACAAAATGAACTGTTTATTGTCATTAGAAATAGCAAAAAAAATGACTTTTGCTAAGCTAAACTTCTTTGAAAATGCGAATAAACCAACTAGATGTCTTGCATATCAAGTCAGAAAACAGTCAGAAAAGACATTTATAAAGACCCTAAAAAAGAAGAATGGAGAAGAAACAAATAGATCACAAGACCTGAAAAGTATTGTAGAAGACTTTTATAAGGAGCTGTATAGAAAAAATGATATTCAAACTGAACGAATAACTCAATTTTTGGAAAAACAAAAAATACAAAAGTTTACTGAAGAACGTAAGAAGATATTGAATCAGCCAATTACAATGATGGAGATGGTAGAAGCTTTAAAAAGGCAAAATAAAGGTAAAGCACTGGGTATGGACGGTCTTCCAGTTGAATTTTACTTAATACTTGAAGAGTCCCTTCTCCCACAATTACAAGAAGTTTGTAAATCAATTATAGAGGGGAAGGAAATTCCTGATACGTGGAGAGAAGCCACAATTTCTTTGATACATAAACCAAATACAGATGGAAGCGAAATAAAGAATTATAGACCAATCTCTCTTTTAAATGCCGATTACAAAATTTTTGCCTCCATCTTAGCAGAAAGATTGAAATGTATTTTGGCAAGAACAATACATACTGATCAGGCAGGCTTTCTCCCAAAAAGACAAATTAAAAATAATTTAAGGTGCATTCTAGATATACTTGAATATTATGAAGCATATCCGGAAAAAGAAATGGCATTGATCTTCTTTGATGCAAAAAAAGCATTTGATAATTTGAGCTGGTCATTTATAATAGAAACATTAAGGAAAGCGGAGGCTGGGGAAAAGTTTATTCAGATGATACAAGTGATATACTCAAATCAAAGAGCTACTGTCATGATCAACGGTGAAAGAACAGGACAATTTCAGATTCAAAAAGGTCGCCATTACTTTACATTTATGCATTGGAGGTATTGACAGAAGAGGTATGGCGAAACTCCAAGGTGAAGGGGCTGAAATTACAAGAGGAGGAGTTTAAACTTTTGCCCTTTTCAGATGACTTAGTATTTATTTTGGAAGACCCTGATTATTCTATTGCAGAACTGAATAACATCTTAAAAGAATATGGTCAAGTGGCGGGATTAAAGGGCAATGTTAGCAAGACTAAAATGTTGATGAAGAATATTAAACAAGAGCAGAGAGAATGACTTCAAGAATCCTCTGGATACCAACTTAGCAACAAGATTAAATACTTAGGGATATACTTGACAAATAAATTTAGCTCATTGCAAGAGAATAATTATAAGCTACTTTTGAAGGCAACAAAACAAGACTTGGACAAATGGAAAAACTTAAATATCTTGTGGATGGGACGAATCGCTTTGGTTAAGATGAACATTTTACCGAGATGGACTTTCTTGTTTCAAACAATTCCAATACTGAAAAATTATGGAGTCCTGAAAGAACTAGATCAAAGTATTGCTAAATTTATATGGCAGGGAAAGAGGGTCAGAATTCGGCTGAAAGCTTTACAAGATTTAAAAGAAAGAGGAGGGCTTGGTCTCCCTAATTGGACTTTGTATTATAGAGCCTGTGCATTGGCATGGATCAAAGAATGAATTATGCTGAATAATAGAAGAATATTAAGACTGGAAGGACACAATCTTTTAGCTGGCTGGCATGCATTTTTATGGTATGAAAAGGTGTCAACCCACAAGAATTTTAAACAGCATTGGATAAGAGATGCTTTGATGAAAGTATGGGAGACAATCCGAAAAAGATGGTTTACTAAAACGTCTAAGTTGATAGTACCTTTGGAGGCAATGACCTTTCCTAAGGTATATTTTGAAAACCCTCCAAGAAGATATATAGATATGATTAATGCAAAAGGTGAGATTGAAATTGATAAAGAGGTCTCATGGTGGCAAAGAGTGCAAATTGAATCAAGATTTGTGAAAGACAAAAAAATTGGTTTTGAAAAATCCCTCTCAGATATGGAAAAATTATTATATGATCCAGAGGAGAAATTTATTTTAAAAAAGTATGCTTTACTGTTGACGGACCTGATGGCAGATGAAGTGGTCAAGAATAATATGATTCTATGGGCACAAAATTTTGGGTATAATATAGAATTAGAACAATGGGATCAAATTTGGAATAAAAATGTAAAAATAACTAAAGCAGTATCATACAAAGAAAATATGTATAAAATGTTTTATAGATGGTATATTATGCCTGATAGAGTTGCGAAATATGATAAGAAATGTTCCAATAAGTGTTGGAAATGTGGTAATAAAACAGGTACATTTTACCATATGTGATGGACATGTGATATTGCTAAAAAGTTTTGGATCCAGATTCATAGAACGATCCAAAGAATTGTAGGGCATGCTATACCTTTTAAACCTGAAACTCTGTTATTGGGCATTTTGCCAAAGGATGTTGTTAGAAATGACTGTTATTTGATAATATATTTAGAAATAGCAGCTAGGATTTTATACGCAAAATACTGGAGAACAACTCAGGTACCGTCACAACAAGAATATACGGTAAAGATACTGGAAGCAGCAGAAATGGACAAATTGACATTGACTATGAAAGGATATGAAGAGTCTGCATTTCAGAACACATGGCTTCGGTTTTATGAATGGTATAACCTGGAAAAACAGGAGGGCGTGGACTCTGGCAGGAATGAAAGTATTTGATTGTTTAGATTAGAAATATGATAATTATAGTAGATTTAAGATACTGAATGTAAGGGGTATGTAAAGATAAGGCCATCAATTAAATAATAATTAGCTAAAACAGATATCCCCCCCATAAGTGTTATATGTTTAGGTGTTTATGTAAGGTATTGTATTGTTTTTGTATGCTAGATATGTATTGTTTTAGTGTATATGTGTTGTGTTGTAGTATAAAAATAAAAATTGCCCTTTGGGGTGTTTAAAAAAAAGAGAGAGAGATGGACCCAGCAAAGGCAGTTCCAAGAATTCCTAGATTTTGCTAACTTTTACAGATCATTTCTAGCTAACTTTGCTCAGGTGAGTTTGCCACACATGGACCTGTTAAAAACTAAAGGGAAGGGTCCAGACAGTATGTGGCTGGGTGCAAAATTAGAGTGGACACCCGAATACCAGGAAGCGTTCGATCGCTTAAAGCCTCTGTTCACTTCTGAACCTGTGCTGGTGCATTTGAACGAACTTAAAAAATTCATTGTGCAAGTGGACACCTCAGATGTCACTATGGGTGGTGCCATCTTGCAAGAAGGGGAGGATGGGAAGTTACACCCCCTTGCCTATATCTCTTGGAAGTTCTGTGACTCTGAATGCAATTGGTTGGTTTGGGATAAAGAGGTGGGGGCTATTAAATTAGCACTCTCTATGTGGAGGCATTGGCTGGAGGAGGCTAGGGTGCCATTCAAGGTCTAGACCGACCATAAGAACCTTGAGGTCCTCTACACACCCCGTAACCTAAATGCTAAACAGCTCTGGTGGGCTGATTTCTTCTCTAAGTTCAATTTCACGCTCCACCATTTCCCAGGGAAGGCTAACTCCTTGGCCGATGCGCTGTCCCACCTCCCACAGCACAACAGCCGTTGGGAGGAGTGCTTGCAGGTCAATGTTCATGCCCTCCCATTTGGAACAGGCTGTCATTATGTGCTCACAAGCTAAAGCCCAGCCCCTACTGAACACTGACTCATGGGAACTGAAGTTCACCTCCGCCCTCTCTGACAGTGATCGGCTCAAGTTGGAAAAGGAGGGGGAGGGGGAGGAGCGAGCTATTGACTGTTGGTACCAGGGCCAAAAACTCTTTATCCCCATGGCATTGTCAGCAGTGCATGGTAATAAGCTGGTGGGGCACTTGGGGTTTGTGAAATCCCTCCACTTGCTTCAATGCCAGTTTTGGTGGCTGGGGATGAGGAAGGACCTCTCCGTTTTTGTCCAATCATGCCAGATCTGCATCATGCGTAAACCAAGACCCGGGAAGCCCCTGGGGCTCCTCCAGCCCCTCCCAACACCCAGTAGATTGTGGGAAGTCATCTCTATGGACTTTATTATGGACCTTCCCCCCAGCCAGGGAAAATGGTTATCTGGGTCATTGTAGATCTTTTTTTCAAAGCCAGAGCACTTCGTTCCGTTCAAGTCCCTGCCATCCACCTGGATGCTGGCTAAAGCTTTTCTTCAACAGGTTTTCTGACTACATACCCTACCCCGGAAGATAATTTCCGACCAGGGGTTGCAATTTATTTCCAAATTCTGGGGTGAACTGTTACACTTGATGGGGGTGGAAAGGGGTTTGAGCAGTGCCTATCATCCCAAGACTAATGAGCATACTGAACATGTCAATCAAACCCTTGAGCAATACCTCCGCTGCTTTACTAACTTTCAGCAAGATGATTGGGAGGGGCTCCTCCCCCTAGCGGAATTTTGTTATAATAATGCATGTCGTTCCTCCACAGGATTCTCCCCGTTCATGGTTGTGTATGGTTACGAGGCTTCACCTCTCCCATTCTTATCTGAAGCCAAGTTGCCAGATGGAGAGGCAGGGGACTGGTGTAAACACCTGCAAGAGGTTTGGCTACTTCTGTGTAAAACTTTGGATGGTGCCAAACAAGTGCAGGTTGACAAGAAGCGTGATGCAGGCTGGGACATCAAGCCCGGAGACTCTGTTTATGTATCGACTAAGAACATTAAGGGTCTCCAACCCAGCAGGAAACTTGGTTGGAAATTTGTGGGGCCGTTCCCTGTCAAACGGAAAATCAATGATGTCACTGTGGAACTTGTATTGCCTAAGTCATTGCAAAACTTGCACCCTGTTTTCCATTTCAGACTCCTACACAGAGACCCTGGAACTAATGCCTGGCAGCTGCAACATACTACACCTCCCCTTAATGGTGCAAGGTGAACTGCATTATGAAGTGGCTGATATATTGGATTCTAAGATTAAACAGAATAAACTGTATTATCTTGTGGAATGAGTAGACTTTGGTCCTCAACACAGGGAATGGGTGGTGGTGGACCACATCAGGGCCCCCGACTCCTGCAATGCTTCCATTGTCAATACCCTGACAAACTTTTACTCACTGTCTGTTATCAGGTCTCTGACCTTGCATCTCCAGCTGCAGGAGACTTCAGCCAGGAACCAACGGTTTCTAGATTGTTATGCTTGCTTTGCCCACTTGCTTTCCCCACTTTCACAAATAGTATTCATTGGCTTCAGCTACATGGCGGGGTGCTTGAATCTAGTATATCATAGAAGGCCCTATTGCATGTGGCCATTACTGACACAAGCTGTACACATGATGGAGCAGAAGTCCATCAGTGGCTATTAGCCACAAGGTATAGATAGGAACTCTCAGTCTGGGGCAGGTGATGCACTCTATTCTTGGTGCTGGAGGGGGCAGCAGTGGGAGGGCTTCTAGTGTCCTGGCCCCACTGCTGGACCTCCTGATGGCACCTGGTAATTTTGGCCACCATGTGACAGAGTGTTGGACTAGATGGGCCATTGGCCTGATTCAACATTGGCTTTTCTTATGTTTTTATGTTATGTTCTTATGTCTTTAGTTCTGATTCACTATTAAACATTGTCTTCTGAAGAAGCCCTGTGTTGTGTGACCTGACTAAGGATCACCAGCAGATTACTCTCAGCAGAGTGTAATGCTCTCCCAGGGATATATCAGAGAAGACGGTCCCAAAGATACACTGGTCCCAGACCACTCAAAGCCTTAAAGGTCAGGACAACACCTTGAATCTGACTTGGTACTCCACTGGAAGCGGAGTTCCCATCAGGACTCGTGCTGCCACACTCTGGATCAGCTGGAGTTTCCAGGTCAGTTGCAAGGGAAGACCAGCGTACAGTGAGTTACAGTAGTCTAATCTGGAGGTTACTGTCACATGGATTACTGTGGCTAGGTCAGGGCACAATAAGAAAGGGCCCAATTGCTGCACTTGGCGTAGATGGGAAAATGCCATTTTGGCAATATTTGTGACCTGGACCTCCATAGTTAAAGAGATATCGAGGATCACACCCAGACTCCTGATGGATTGTGTTGGTGTTAGTGGTGCCCCATCAAGCATGGGAAGTCTGAGCCCCAGCCCTGATGTGCCCCCCCAGCCACAGAACCTCTGTCTTTGTTGGATTCAGCCTCAGCCTACTCCTTTTAGCCATCCCACCACAGCCTCCAAACCCTCAGCCAGGTTATGCAGGTCAGAGAGGTATCTGGGCAGCCGTCCAGTAGAAGATATAGCTGAGTGTCATCAGAGTACTGATGGCACCCCAACCCAAAACTCTGCCCCAGCTCGGCAAGGAGGTGCATGTAGATGTTGAATAACATAGGGGAGATGTTGTGTAGTGAGTTAGACGCATGTAGAAACCACAGACACAGTTGTAGTGATCAGCATAGTTTACTGGTACACAACTAGAACACAGAATACTGGCTGGGTGGCCAACTATATACAGCACCTGGGAACACCCCTAGATCCTATTGGTAGGTTTGAACTTCCCACCAAAGTCTATTGGTTCCCCAAAGGAAAGTCCAGGAGCCTAGTCCCTATTGTTCCTAGGGAGTTAAGCTCGGTGGTTACTTGCTAGTGCCTAGTGGCGGTTAACAGACATAACACTCCTCCCCCCATAGTTCAGACCCTCCCTAAGTTATGTAGTCCTGAAGGTATGATGGTTGCCTCTGCTCCTGTGTAGACCACCTGGGGACTGGCCCTGGAACCTCGGGGGCTTCCACCGGGCTGCTTGGTGGAGGCAGCGGCAAGGCTTCTGCTGGTGTCCCTGTGGTTGTGGAAGTGTCTACCTCAGGGGTGGCTGCTGCAACTGGGGGAAGGTTCTGTGGCTCTGCAGGCTGTGTCTCTTGATCCCAGGCCTCAGGCAGACTCACTTCTGTGTGCCAAGAAGGTGGTTTTTCTCCTTATAGAGGCAACATGCGCTGTCTCAGCTGTTGACATGTTTGAGGAGGACTTGGCCACACTCAGTCAACACCTCATAAGACACTGGGCCAGTAGGGTGGATGATGCAGCTGGTGAGCCACTCAGGGCCCTTCCCGTAGTTCTGGACGTACACGGTATTGTCCAGGAAGAATCCTCACAGTGCTTCTCGCTGCTACGTTAGGCTGTGCGATTCTGGAGCCCTGTCGGGGTGCAGGTGGTCAAGCAGGATTGTGGGTCGCTGGCCCATAAGCAGTTCCGCAGGACATCAGCCACTCACTGGGTTTGGTGTGGTCTGTTAAGCCAGGAGGAAATGTGCGAGGTGGAACTCCCAGTCTCCCTCCGTCAGGCAGCTGAGTGCCTCCTTTGCGGTGCACACCATCCACTCTGCTTGGCCATTGGTGGCTGGGTGGAATGGCACAGACCTCACGTGCTGGATGAGGTTGCTGCGAAGGCGTTTTACAGATGGCGGAGGTGTCTGGAAGTCATCGGAGGTGAACGCCATTCTGTTGTCTGACACTATGGTTTTGGGCAAGCCATGAGTGGCAAAGATCTTGTGGAGGGCGCAGATAGTTGCCTTTGAGGAGGTGGCAGAGACGAGGCTTATTTCCAACCACTTGGAATATGAATCCACAGTAACCAGGAATAACAGTCTGTGGAAGGGCCCGGCGAAATCTACATGGAGCTGGGACCATGGAGTCCGTGTTGATTCCCAGGACTGGGTGGGTGCACTCGGAAGACTGGGTCAGATGGCCTAGCAGGTAGGGCAACGTTTCACCCAGGCTTCTGCTTCCACATTGATCCCTGGCCACCAAACGTAGCTCCGGGCGAGGGCCTTCATCCTCATAATGCCCAGGTGTGCCTTGTTCAGGGCTTGGAGAACCTGGTGGCAGAGAGCGCTGGGGATGACAACCCGGTCTCCCCATAGCAGGCAGCCCTTGTACGCTGACAGTTCATCCGAGTGGGTCTTGAAGGCGGTGAATTCTGGCCCCTCGGTTTCCACGGCCCACCCCCTCACCACCCAGCCCAGAACCTGGGATATAAAAGGGTCCCTGGCTGAGCGGCGGGTGATATCCATCACCTGGAGGGGGTGTTGGGAAGCTCCACCATCTGTAAAACGTGGTGCGCTGGGTCCAGGTCCTCTTCCACATCTGGTAGGGGGAGGTGGCTCAGGGTGTTGGCATGGCCCATGGTCTTTCCAGGTGATGCTGCAATGTGTAGTCATAGCCAGAAAGACCCACGGGGAGATTACTTGGGGCGTCTGGCGGTCCGCGGCAAAGAGGCCAAGGAGGGGTTTTTGATTGGTGGTGATGGTGAAGGGTCATCCATAGATGAAGTCATGGAATTTCCACACCCCCGTGACAACCACCAGCCCCTCCCAATCTATCTGGGTGTAATTCCTTTCTGCCGCAAATAAGGTCCTTGAATAATAAGCAACAGGCACCTCTCACCCATCCAGGAGATGATGCTCCAGGATGGTCCCCATGCTGTAAAGGGACACGTCGCAAGCCAGGACCACTGGTAAACTCTCATCAAAGTGGGCCAAGACCGAGTTGGAGATGAGCAACTCCTTGACCCCCTTGAATGTCGCAGCCTGTCACAGGCCCCACACCCAAGGAGCCTGCTTGTCCCGCAGCTAGTGGAGAGGTTCTGCTACCTCCGCCTTGTGGGGAAGGAAGGCATGGTAGAAGTCCAGCAGGCCCAGAAAGACCTGGAGCTCCTGCTTGGTCTTGGGCAGTGGGGCTTTTATGATCACCTTCACCTTGTCCCGGGCCGGGTGCAGTCCATCAGCATCTGCGGTGAAGCCCAGGAAGTCCACTGACGGCACCCCGAGAATACATTTCTCCCACTTGACTTTCAGGCCGGCGTCCCAGAAACGGCAGAGGACGGTGCGGAGGTGGGAGGCGAACTCCGCCAGCAATGCTGCAGTGATCAGCACATCATTGAATAAAGGGGTGACCCCAGGAATCCCTTTAAGGGCGAGTCCATCAGATTCTGAAACAACCGCTGGGCCACGCTCACCCTAAACTGCAGCCACTTCACCCTGAATGCCCCCTGGTGGGTAAATATGGTCTGTGCCTCAGTGGTGGCCTCATCCACAGGCAGCTGCTGATAGGCTTGGGCAAGATCAAGCTTTCCGAAGATCCTTGCCCCCGCCAAAGTGGCCAATACATGGCTGACTACGGGGACCGGGTAGGCATGGTCCTGTAGCACCTTGTTAAGAATACACTTATAGTCTGCACAGATGCAGACTGACCTGTTAGGCTTTACGACCATGACAATGGGGGTCTCCCACACCGTGTGAGAGACCAGTTCCAGGACACCCTGCACCACTAGGTGGTCTAGTTCCACGTCAATCTTGAGCTTTACCACCAGTGGAACCATCCTGGAGCGCAGCTGTATCGGGGCGACTTTGGGATCCAGTTGCAGCAATACCGGGGGGCCTGTGTAGCGACCTAGGGTGCCGTCAAAAACAGATGGGAATTCCCCACAGACAGCCTGGAAGTCATGTGTGGCACAATGCTGTACCCCTGCAATGGATATTCTCAAGGGCTCAAACCACAAGTGGCCCAACAGGCTGACGAGGTCTCCCTCAACCATGATTAAGTCCAATAGTCTGTTAAAGCCCTTGTATCAGACTCTGAAACTCCCGACCCCCTTGATAGGCATGCTATTGCGCTGAAAGCCCATGAGCGTGACAGGCGATGGGTGCAAGCGGGGCCCCCCTTGGGACACAGTCTTTTGAGGGTGGCCTCGGATATGATGGAGGTTGCGGAGTCGGAGTTGAGCTCCATGATGCAGGGGGACCCCTCAATTTTAACCCGGACTTGGATCTTGGGGGTGGGGGAGTGGCCAGGGAGTCGCAGTACCTGTTTGGTCGATGCGCTGGTGAGCAGGTAAAGGTCCTCGTTAGTCGTGTCCTCCTCGTAGTGGGCATCGGCCTTGCGGCGAGCTTGCGGTTGTGCACGGGTACCTTTGGAGCAGCATACCTTGACAATGTGGCCTGTGCTTCTTCAGCCGCAACATGTGGCATCCTGGAACCTGCAGGTTTTCTGTTTGTGCCACTCCCCGCAGCTAGCACACTCCTGGGCAGCAGAGTTGCTGGTGTGGTTCCCTGGCCTGCAGCGTCTGGATGGTGCTTGGTTGCAGTGGACCTCCTCGTCCTTGAGGTCACCTAGAAGGGTGGTGGCCTTGTGTGTGGAGGTGGCTGCTGGGTAGGACCTTTCCAATCTGGTCACTGTGGTGATGGCCGATGTGAGGGTAACCATTTCTCCCTCCATGATGTGCCTCCTCAGCTTTTCTTCCTGGAGACCCATGACGAAGCGGTTCCGGAGGACCGTGTCCAAGCGCGCTCCATGAGGAACTCCACTGCGGTTTTGTGGCCCTGTTGGTTCTGCTGGTGAAGCACAAAACAAGTATAAAGCCAACAGTCGTGAGAGTCTGACCCACAATTCAAACAGTCATCAAGACTTGCAAAGAAAATACTGTGTATTCTAATCTGAAGCACTACAACATCATAAACGTAAGAAAATCCTTGAACAAAGGTACATAATCAATGTCGTCTCTGGATTACATAACAATGTTTCAATGATGGATCTTCTTCAGGAAATATTATACAGGTGCAAAAGCTCTCTGTTTCATGAGTACTAAACAACAAATCTTAAGAAATATTATATTAAGACAGGACGCTGATCTCAACTAACATTCAGGCTAATATGCTGCTATGTTCATAATGGATCCTGGGTGTCTCTTGGCCAGGTCTACAGTGGCAGGACCACAGGACCCTAGCAGGAGGCCCTTCTTCCTGGCCTTGTCCGTCACCTGGTAGAATATCAGGACTGACTTCAGACCAGTGACCCAGGCTCCCCATTGCTGTGGATGGGCTGTATCGAATGGCAGTACCAGCCCTGACCCTGGAGCAATGGCCATTGTGCTGAGCGGTTGTGGCTGCGTGCTGGAAGCTGCTTGCTCACCCTCAGTGCTCATCAGTCGGAGGAGCATAGGAAGTGGTGTGTTGTTTTCTGCCGTGGTGCCCCGTCGGCCCAGTGGGGATACTCAGCAGGATCCCAGCCTCGTTGCCATTGTTGTGTAGTGGGTTAAACGCATGTAAAAACCACAGACACAGTTGTAGTGATCGGCTTAGTTTACTGGTACACAACTAGCCACAGAATACCGGCCAGGTGGCCAACTATATACAGCACCTGGGAACACCCCTAGATCCTATTGGTGGGTTTAAACCTCCCACCAAAGTCTCTATTGGTTCCCCAAAGGAAAGTCCAGGAGCCTAGTCCCTATTGTTCCTACGGAGTTAAGCTCGGTGGTTATTCACTGGGGCCTAGTGGCTGTCAGCGGACATAACAGGAGAAGACTGCCCTCTTAGGAACCCCACATAGTAAGGGGTACATGAATAACATTCTCTCTCCCTGTGCCACCCTCTGTCCCTGACCATGGAGAAAGGAGGAAAGCCACTTTAAGAATACACCCTGAACTCTTACATCAGTGAGGCAGTGAGGCAGAAGATCATAATCAACTGTTTCAAATGCTGCTGTGAGATCAAGCAACAACCACAGTGCTGACCCGCCTCGATCCAACTGTCTGTGGAGATTGTCTGTCAGGGTGACCAACACCGTCTCCATCCCGTGGCCCAGGCAGAAGCTGGACTAGAATGGGTCCAATGCCAACGTGTCATCCAAGTAACTCTGGAGCTGCTCAGCTACCACTCTCTCAATCACCTTACCCAGAAACAGCAAGTTCAAAACTGGTTGGTAATTGGCTGGATCAGTAGGATCCAAAGAGGGTTTTTTCAAGAGTGGTACTACCACTGCCTCTTTCAGACCCTCTGGATAGACCCCTGTCTCCAGGGACAGATTGATAATGTCCATCAGTGGGCGTGTATCCTCTCACCACCAGCTTTCACCAGGCGTGAAGGAAACGGATCCAAGAGGCAAGTGGTTGGCTTAACAGCACCCAGGATCCTGTCAACATTGGCAGAGGAGAGCAGGCTGAAGTTCTAAAAAACTGAATCCAAAGATGGCCGGGGCCTCCAGTTCACATACTGTATTAACATTGGTGGGTAGGTCACAGCGGAGCGACAAGATTTTATCCGCAAAAAAGCTCCCAAATGCCCACAGCTAATAACTGAATCACTAGTCTTTTGGTTCCTCTCTGAGAGGTTTGTTAAAGATCTAACTACCCTAAACAATTGTGCTGGGCATGAGCTAGCAGATGCAATGGAGGTTGAGTAGAACTCCCTCTTCACAGCTGTCACTGCCACCTCATAGGCTTTCATAAGCGTCCTATAAGCTGTTCTTGAAGCTTCATCATGAACATGCTGCCAAACTCACTCTAGTCATTTGAGTTCTTGTTTCATCCTCCTGAGTTCCATAGAATACCAGGGAGATTATTTTTGACGGGAACTAAGAGGACGTCGGGGAGTGACTACATTGATGGCTTCAGAAAGACGGAAGTTCCAGTCTTCTATCAGCTCATCCAATGAGTCGCCAGAAGGCATCGGATTCCACAGAGCATTCTGGAACCCACTTGGGTCCGTTAGTTTCTGCGGGCAAGCAAAAATTATCTCATTGCCTAGACAGGAAGGAGTCGGAACAACCATCTGGGCCCTCAAAACCAAGTGAACTGACTATGGCACTTCTTCTTTTACAGTCAGATCCATATCTATCCCCATGCCAAAGATCAAATCCAGTGTGTGGCCTTCTTGATGTGTAGGACCGGATACAAATTGGGAGACCCCTAGTGCTGCCATGGAGGACACCAGGTCTGAAGCTTGACTGGAGGTGGCATATCAGGGGCTGGGGCACAGGTAGAGGGAGTCTGAGTTCAGTCTGAAGTCAAAGCTGAGCAGAGTAGAGCAGGAGCCAATAGTGAAAGTCCAACACACAAATCAGGAGTGGAGTTGTTCATAGCTGAGGTCAGAAAGCCGAGAGTTCAGAGCAGGGGTGGAGTCCAGAAACTAGGATGAGATGGGTGCAAGAGCATTGCTAGATCGACTAGTTGCTTCCACAAAGAAGCTGGCCTAAAGCGGAGAGCTAAATACCCCTGTGCTGCTGTTTCCAATTAGTGCTCAGCGTGAGTGGCCAAGCGTCTGTTAAAACTCAGGGCTGAAGGACTGTCTGCCCCACAAGCGAGCTTCCTGCTGCTGAGATTCCAAGTCCTGGCAGAGTCAGTCCCTTAAACGAGCAACTAGTGGAGGCAAGTTGGGAGGGCTGTCTGCTGGTAGTTGTTACTCATCAGCTGTTACTGATGCGGGCAGCGATGGCAAACTGTCAGTTTCTGGCGCTTCAGTGGGGCCAGGTGTGGGTTCTGCTGAAGCCATCAGCTCCCCCTCACCAAAGCCCATGACATGGCAGCTTCATCAGCATGGACATTGATATCCCCCCAAACTAATAGCCTCAGGAACTCCAAGGCCCATCCAGCTATCACGTCCAACGGGCTCTGCAGGCTGGGCAATTGATACACCAGACATACAGCCAAGCTCTCCTCAGTGTCCCACACCAGACCAACACAATCAGTACTGCCAATCTTTGGGATGGGGAGTGGTTTGAAGGAGAAATCCTCCCAGATGAGCATTGTAACCTCCCCACCCTGATCTCAGGACTAATGGAGGACCAAAGTGGGCTGGGGGTGGATGGGACAACAAAAAACAATAGAAACATTATGCACTAGGAAAAAGCCAACTCAAAATTGGCTTCCAGAAAAACATTGGGGTAAACATCAGGGTTCCTCTCCTTTCCCCACCTTCTCAATAAGGAGCTAGTCTCAGTATGGAGCTAGCCTCCACCATATTTGTACACTTGGTCACAGAAAAAGCAAGTCCTGATCTGAAGAGAAAAAGACACCCTGGCAGGATACCCAGTTTAAAGACTGTTCCTTTAGCAATACTAGATGGAAAATCAGTCTAGTCCACTGTACTTCTTCTTATGTTCATATGACCTTGGGTACCCTAGATTTAGATTCTGGGTTCTATGGACTCTACTATTTAAGTGCAAAGTATTACATGAGAACAACTAGGATCCTTCAGTTTACAGAGGCCTTTACCTCTAGAAAATACCACTCCTATGTACTATCTTACTGATGGAAAGCTCATTTTTAAATTTAACCCATAAAGCAACTAGCTTTATATACAACACTTATACCTGATCGTTAGCTGTAACCTACATTTGTAAATAGCTCACCTGAATCATTTTCACCTCTCCTCCATGCATCACTTGGCTCTGTCAATGAGAAGATGTGCAAAGCTTCCTCTGCCTCCCATTTCAAATGATGTCCCTGGATATTTTTTGCTTTGGAACAGGGACTAGCGGTAAAGAAGCATTACTCATTTCTCCACTTTATTTTTTTGAAACCAAACATACAGGGATAACTGTTCAAATGTTACCGTATAAAATAAGTGAGCATGGCTTGCATATATTATCCCATCTCAGGAAAGAGGAATAATTTGTTTGAGTGCCATGAGAATGTAAATGAAATGGGAAAAAAGCCTTTTGTAGGCTTCTTGTTATAATTTATTTCTCAATAATTTTAAATAAATTGCAGTTAGGTTTTTGCTGTGATGCCCTTACTCTAGAGACCTCCATCTTTTTTTTATGTATTAGCTAAAGATTTTTAAGGATAATCAGAAATATTAAAGTCACCTTTTTAAGAAACAGTGGTTTGGTGTTATTAGAAGACAATGGCAGTCATTTTATTGAAATTTTATTTTGTTCTTCAAAGCCAATATAACTCAGCAGAAGATGTTTATTTCTTTAGCTGTCCTAGGCAAATCATGAGATTTTCCAGGGTGGAAATTTCTCCTAGGGAGCTGAACAGAAAGGAGGAGGGACAAGCCGATTAAGTCAGAAGAGGTGTTATAAACCTCAGGGAAAAACAACATGCTTTACTTTTGAAGTATTCCCAGCAGAAGTCTTGGAAATCTTACATGTCTTCTCCCCATGATCCATCATTATAACTTAGCAGTTTGCAAATCCTCAGCAGGTCATCATATTTTACACTTGCTAACCATGTAAACACAACCAGGGACTTCTAATTACTGGAGATAATCTCCCAGAAACCTTCCTCTTTTGTAAAGCATACACAAAAAAGCTCTGAGGAATAATATTTTCCATGCCACTGTGTTTTATAGCCATATAGCTTGTCACTTTTCAGGATGTTCCAACGTCAGTGTAAAGATTTCTCTTCCAAACATACATTGTAACAACAGACTTACAGACTATTAAATTGTTCTCACACAAGGGTTGGGCTTGATGTACTTTCCTTCATTCATGTGCTTAATTCAACTTCGAAGGACTTCTTTTGTTGCTAGTTATAATGACTTGAATTAGTAATAAATTGTAGGTTTGGTTATAGCTTTTTAAACATATTAATATGCAATACATAAATACAAATACATGAGCTTGATTCCTATTGCTTGGTAACTTTTACAGTGGAAGCATGCCATACTATGTGAAAGAAGAGCTGAAGAGTTCTACTAGGCTTCTGACAAACTTCCAAAATCATTCAGCTGTAAGCCTGGTGGCATGAAAATATCCTGTCATATGATGGATCTCTTTCAGGCATCCATTATCCATGAATTTCATTTCACAGTGAATACAAAGGTTAACAGGTAATGGTGTAAAAGCCATTCTGTCTCCATCTTAAAATCTTAAAACCCAAACACACCCCACTCCCAGTGATAGGCTATTTATATAATATTACTACTAGACTGGTTCTTTTCAGAATTCTGACAGGCCATTGTCCTATGCTCCAAGCTCAGTCAGTCTCTGGGGTGATTCAATCAGGAATGATTCAATCCCAATACATAACACCCCTCCCCGCTAAGTTCCAAAGCACCTTAACAGACATAGTCTGTCGCTACATACCCTCTGTGAACACCTGGGCTCCTACGGTAGTTGAACCAACTCCGGAGCCATGCTTGGTGAAGCAGGACCCGCACCGGAGTCCTGTGAGTCAGGAACACAATCTGGGAGGTCCGGAGCAGCAGGTGCAGTACCTTCCTCTTCCTGGCCATCCGGCTGCATGCTATTGTCTGGGGGGCCATTCTCGGTCTGCCACAGTGATGGTGGTGGTTCCAGGCCATCCTCCTCCTCTTCAGCAGAAGACAAGTCTGGCTCCATAGGTAGGCAGTAGGTGGTGGTGGAGCTGGTCGATGTGTCTGCATAGTAGCTGCCCCCCATCCATCATATGATAGGGGTCCAGTGACTCAGGGAACCTGTGCTCGGATCCATGCAGGGCCGCTGGAATAGTTCCGTGCAAAGACAGGGTCCACCAGAAAGAACCCTCTGGGGGCCTCCTGGCTCACCGGAGTGTGGTGTAACTCTGGGTCTTGGTCTGGGTGCAGGTGGTCCAGCCACATTGTGAGGGCTGCAGCCGGTGGATGCACTTGGAGTCACTTGATGACTGAACAAAAAGACAGCCAGCCGTCGGTTCCAGTCCCCGTGGGTGAGCCACTTTAGCGTGTTCTTGGTCATCCTCACTATCTGCTCACTTGTCCGTTGGTAACTGGGTGGAATGGAGCAGACCACATGTACCTGATGAGGTTCTGGTCTAAGAAATCCTTGAACTCTCCCGAGGTGAAGGCAGTGCCATTATCAGTTATGACCATGTCTGGTAGACCATGTGTACTAAAAATCTGTCTCAGGGCCTGGATGGCTACATGGGATGAGGTCGAGGCAACTGGCACAACTTCCAGCCACTTGGTGTAGGAGTCCACCAGGAGGAAGAGCAACTGCCCCTGGAAAATGGCCAGCAAAGTCCAAATGCACCCGTGCCCACGGTGTGTGGGTAGACTCCCATTGGTGAATGGGAGCCCTTGGAGATTTGAGCCGCAACTCTTGGCAGGCCTGGCAATGCTGTACCCAGGCCTCAATCTCACTGTGCATTCCTGGCCACCACACATAGCTCCTGGCCAGTGCTTTCATCTTCAAGATTCCCAGGTGGGCCTTGTGCAGGGCTTCCAACACCCATTTATGCAGTGGTGGGAGAATCACTACCTGGCTACCCCACAGGAGGCACCCCATGTGCACTGAGAGCTCATCCCAGCAGGATGCAAATGCTGTGAATTCTGGGCCCACCCGATCCATGGGCCATCCCCTCCCCACCCAGTCCAAAACGCGAGAGAGGATACGATCCCTGGTGGTGTGGTGGGAAATGTCCACAGCATGCAGAGGGCAGTCTGGCAGGTCCTCCATCATCAGGATTTGGTGTGCAGGGGCTGGATCTAGGTCAATGGAGCTGTATGAGAGGTGGCTAAGAGCATCTGCATGTCCCATGGACTTCCCTGGCTGGTATTGCAGGCTGTATTGGTAACCCCCAAGAAAAATGGACCAGCGCAGGACCCTGGGTGACAGCATCTGTGGCTTTTGACATTTGGAGGGTGAGGAGACTGAGCAGGGGCTTGTGATTGGTCATGATGGTGAAGGGGCGGCCATACAGGTAATCGTGGAACGTTTTTATTCCCGCCATGATTGCAAGGGCCTCTTTGTTGATCTGGGAGTAGTTCTATTTGGCTGACAACAGGGTCTGGGGGTAGTACGCCACTGGCACCTCCCTCCCATCTGACAACCAATGGCCCAGGACAGCACCAACACCATAAGGAGAAGCATTGCACGCTAAGATGACTGGCAGCATCTCGTTAAAATGTGCGAGGATGTCATTCGACATGAGTAGCTCGTTCATAGCCCAGAAAGTGGCAGCCTGCCACCGGCCCCACACCCACAAGGCCTTCTTGTCGAGCAGGCAGTGGAGGGGCTCCACAAGTGCAACTTTATGGGGCAGGAAGGAGTGGTAAAAGTTCAGAAGCCCCAAGAAAGCCTGCAACTCGGCCTTGAACATGGGAGTGGGTGCATTCATGATGGCGCAAACCTTGTTGGGGGCTGGGTGGATGCCATCTGTGTCCACGGAGAACCCCAGGAACTCCATATGGGAGCTCCCAGGAGGCAATTCTCCTGCTTCACTTTTAGCCCGGCGGAGTCAAATTGCTGCAGCACAGTGCGTAGATGGGTGGTGAACTCAGTTTGGTGTACAGAGCCAGTTTAGTATAGTGGTTAAATGCACGGACTCTAATCTGGGAGAATCGGGTTTGATTCCCCAGTCCTCCACTTGCATCTGCTGGATGACCTTGGGCAAGCCATAGTTCTGGCACAGCTGTTCTTGAAAAAGAGCAGTTTCTATCAGAACTCTCTCAGCCCCACCTACCTCACAGGGTGTCTGTTGTGGGGAGGGGAAGGGAAAGGAGTTTGTAAGCCGCTCTGAGATTTCTTTGGGTAGTGAAGGGCGCGGTATAAATCCAATCTCTTCTCTTCTTCTTCCATGGGGGCAGCGATTAATACATCATTGAAGAAGGGTTGGACCCCAGGGATGCCTTTCAAGAGAGAGTCCATTAAGTTCTGGAAGATTCTTGGGGCCACGCTTACCCCAAACTGCAGCCACTTGACTCTGAAAGCACCCCGGTGCGTGACTATAGTCTGTGCCTCAGTGATCAACTCGTCCACTGGAAGATGTTGGTATGCTTGGGCCAAGTCCAATTTATCGAAGACCTTGGTCCCTGCCAATGTCACTAGGACATGGCTGACCACAGGCACTGGATACACATGGTCACTCAGTGCCTTGTTGATTGTACATTTGTAGTCTGCGCAGATGCGGACATCCCTGTTTGGCTTAACTGGGGTTACAATGGGGGTCTCCCAGGTGACATGGGGAACTGGCTCTAAAACTCCTTGCACCACCAAATGGTCCAGTTCAACCTCAATTTTGGGCTTGAGCATGAATGGAACTCTCTGGGCCTTGAGGCAGATGGGCCGCACCTTGGGATTGAGTTGGAGTGATACCAGGGGACCTGTGTACCGGCTGAGTGTCCCATTGAAAATGGCAGGGAACTCATCACACACATTACTGAAGTCTGAGGGCTGCACGTGGTGCACCCCCATTACTCTCAACCCCAAGGGCATAAACCAAGACAGTCTGAGTAAGCAGGTGAGCCATCCTTCCAACACCAACAAGTTCAAAATTCCCTCAAACTGCCTGTATTTCACGTGGAATTTGCCCCACCCCTTAATGGCCACCTTGTTCTTTTGAAAGTCCTGGAGGGTGAAGCCAGCGGGTCTAAGGTGGGGACCCCCCCAGAGAGTCTCTTCTGAGATGATAGAGATGGAGGACCCCATGTCCAGTTCCATCTTACAAGGCACTCCTTCTATAAGCACAGTCACTTTAATTTTATCAGGGGTGTCCCGGGGCAAATTCAATACCTGATGTTGCTGGACAGCAGTGGTGTGCAGATCTGTGGATTCCTGGTATGTGGCCGTGTGTCTCTGGGCTCCCTTGGAGTGGCAGGTGCATGCGATGTGGCCTGTCTTGCCTCAGGTCCTGCAGGTAGCATCACAGAAATGGCAGGAGTGACGTTTGTGAGCTTCTCTGCACCTGGCACAGGGAGTCGGTGCGATGGTCTCTGCTGGGTGAGTGGCAGCAGCAGAAGGTCGTGAGTCATGGCAGGCTGGGCAGTGAACCTGATAGGTCTCTTCCTTGTCTGATGACTCAGAAGCTGAGGGAACGGAGGCCTGGTTCATGGCAGAGGTCTGGCGGTCTTGCTGGGATTTCTCAAAAGCAGCAGCCTCATGTAGCACCTTTGCAAGGGTGAGTTCCTCATGACCAATGAGCTTTTGGCAGAGTTTCTCCTCTTGGATGCCCATCACGAACAGGTTGAGGAGGGCATCATCGAGGCTCGGGAACTCACATCTGAGGGCCAATCTGTGAAGGTCTGCCACAAAGTTGGCGGCCGTCTCATTGGACTTTTGCTGGTGCATGTAGAAGTCCATGCGGTGTGACATCTTGGTTGGCTGAGGTGCAAAATGGTTGGTGAGTGCCTTGATGAGTGCATCATAAGTGGCTGCCTCAAGCATAGTGGGCACAATGAGGCCATGGACTAGCCTCAAGATCACGATCCTGCAGGAACTGAGCAAAGGAGCCTTCTTCTTTCCTTTGCCCTCGATGTCCTGGAACAGTATGAAGTACTTGAGCAGCTCCAACTAGTTCTCCCAAAGCTCTGGGTGATCAGTGTCGAATTCCGGCAGATGTCCTGGAGCAGCAGCCATGGTCCCAGTTGCGATGCGATGTGTGTAGCACTGGAGCTTGATTCACGGTGCAGTGCAGATGGGCTCTGGGCTGGCTCAATGGGATCCCATCCTCGTCACCACTGTTAACTAGTGGGTTCCATGGATGAACAGACCACAAGATCAGTTCTACTTTATTTGTGATTTCAGCAACAGCAAGAAAAGATTCCAGAGCCTCAGCTCTGTTAAACAGCATGCAACTGCCACACCCAAAGACACCCCACTCCCAGTGACAGGCTATTTACATAACATTACTACTAGATTGGTCACTTTCAGAATCCTGGTAGGCTATTGTTCTATGCTCCAAGCTCAGCCAGTCTCTCGGGTGATTCAATCAGGAATGATTTAATCCCAGTACATAACATACAGATACTTTTCTCTTCACTGTAGACATGGGTCCTTTCATGCAGAAGAAGTTCCTATGGTACTGAAGTAGCATATGACTAGGCTCTTACCATAGTTAGAAACTGATATCTATACTAATCCAACCACTCTTGTGAGAATTCCAGCCAATCAAAACCTTTATTGGTATAGATTGAAAAAGAAAACAACAACAACATAGGAACCACAGATTTTAAATATACAAAGACAGTGGTTGAGTGTTATCTGTATTAAGTTGACTTGGGTGGCTACTTGAACTGAGTAGGGCTTTCTAGGATTGCTATCATTCATCATTTTGCAAAGGAAAAATGACAAGACAACTGTTCCTCTCCATTCTCACCTCCAAGTTCCTCAAAAGATTTCCATGCCTAGAGCAAAAGTGCTAGGTTAATTAGCTGGCTATTTCTTATCACCCACAACTCACTATGAAAATGACTGTGAGCTATGTCCCTGTCCACAGATTCTATGAACAATGCAAAACTGCCAAGCTATTCTACGCCTTCCAGGTTGCTTCTTGGATTTCAGTCTCTGATGCTCAGCAGTTGCACTCAGCTTTCGTGCAGCAAAGTTCAGCCATAATTTCATGGCCAGTAAAATGAATCATATTTGCCAAAGTAGCTCTCCTATGCTTTCCTTCCCCCACCCCAATATTTATTAAATATTTTACAAGATCATAGATTTAAATTTGAAACATGCCCTGCTGCTTCCGCTTATGGGTTGCTTTTTGATATTTGAAGCAGGTAGTCTTCCTTTTTCTGTTTAAAAGATCAATCGGATTAAGGTATATAAAAGACCCTAGCATGCTTTCTGTAATGGCAGGTTAGTTTACACAGCTTGATATTTTATTTGAGATATTTCTTTGTAATAGTATTCAAATGGGTATGCATTTTTGGAGGATAAGTATTATTTGGCAGTTTTGTTTTATAGTCCTGCTGCTTGACCCTGTTTCTTTAAATTGCACTGCTTCAGTGAAAATAGAAGTTTGAGTACTCTATTTGCTTCAGACCCTCATGGTAAAATAAGATAATATATGAACTGTTCAGATGTATTGGTTAAAAGTTACCATTCTAATAATGGTATGTGTTAGTGTTACTTGGTAGGGTAACTTGATTGTTGGCAGCTTTATAATGCTATAATGTGTTTTCCAAACTGTGAAATGTTTTCCAAACTATGATGTGATGGTGATATTGAATATTGCATTTTTATTTTTGTTGCCTTCTTTGAATCATGCTTCAGTCATAAGTCAGTTGCCTTTCCCCCTCCTTTCTTTAATTGGGTCATTTCACATATTGTGGGGTATGATCAGACGGCATGGTCACCATGCTCTGATTGTGCCTCTAATTTTATCTGTTCTTGTCCCATCCTATAGAGGAATGTCCAGACATCCCCCATAACCTTCCTCAATGTTCACAAACACAGTTGAAGAATGTCCAGACTTTGCTGCACTCCAACCCCAGAGCACACTGCTGCTACAGGGTTGTTTTGGGGTTTTTTTTGCCTTGTCCATTGTGCATGTGCATGAACACAGACACAAATCACCATTTTTTTAAAAAAAATCCTTCCTTTAAACCCAGTTGAGGAACATGGCCCCAATGGGATGCCTGGCTAGGGACTATTTCCCAAGCTGTTCTGCCAACAGAAACCACAGAATATGTCGTTTTCTTCAGTTACCCCATAAAACCTCATGTGGTTTCCAACCTCCCCCCAAAAATGGCTCAGGAGAACATAAAGTAAAAAAAAACAAAACAAAGAACATAAAAGTACAAAAAATCAAAGAACTTAAAAATTTTGACAGCATTTATGCAGTTATGAGCATATCATTAAGGAGTGGAAAAAATGGCACCACAATGAAAGAGGCACTTCTCTTCCATTGCAGCTTGATTGCGTGGTGAAACGATTAGACATCAGGAAAGGTGCACTAGATCCACTTGTGTTGGGCTTCTTCCAGTGTTGAGGAATTCATTCAGGAAGAGGAGTGAGAGCAGGATGCTGACAACTGATGAACAGGTAACAGATGTTGCTGTCTTATTGCGCATTTCAGAGCCATCAGGGAAATGCAACAAGAATAGATAAAACAGCTCATCTGATTGCACCTGTGAAGAGGCAAATTAAGGTTTGTCGCTGAGGTAAAATCATGACTCTCCAGTTGCGGTATCTGGGAAGTTGGAGTATCTGGGATTCTATGGCATTGTACCCCAGTGAGGTCCCTGTCCTCTCCAGGCTCCCTTAGCTCACATGGATCTGCCTACCAGTCATGTCATAGGTTTTAAAAAAGGTCATATAAGTGAAAACTGCTTTGAACATTACAGTTAATGTCACTCAGCTGCAGAAAATACTATAGTCACGTATCTGGTTTACTATGTACTTTTATAGATGATAGATGATATGATATGTAAATGATATAAACACTTACAAAGAGGATTATGGGCTCTATCAGCATATTGCTTTGACCTCATAAACCAATGATGCTCACTCTGTACTCTGGAGAGAGCTACATTCACAGTTACCCTCAGCCAAAACAGCTGTGGTTACTTCCATCCCTGGAATGAGGCCTGCATCTCAGGGAGGCTTGCAGCTTCCCCATTCCTTCAGCAGCAACTGTTACAAGGCAAGAACCAACTACCAGCCTCAGGCTGGGTCTTTCCTACTTTTCTGAACCATAGGGCAGGTGCTACACTGGGGAATGGTGCTCAGAAGAGCCACCACAAGTGGCATAGCAAAAAGCCACATGTGGCTTCCAAGCCACTGAGTATCGGTGTTGTACCCAAGACATTGCACTAGCATCCAACTCCTCACTGTTATTCATTTTTAATTATTCAGTAAGAAAAGGTAAGGATGGTAAAGATAGGAACTAGTGTAAGGAATATCCTATCTTGGAAAGCAAGGTTGCTTGCTATTCTGCTTGCTAATAAACAAATTTGTTCTTCAGTATAATGTTCTACCTGGCAGATAGTATCAGTTCCATTCCACACATTAATGACCATAAATTCCCTCAGTGAAGTTGCTTCCAAAGACAAGTCTTCTTCATCTGAAATTTAACCTTATCAGATGTTTTAATTTTAACTGGATTGGTTTAACTAGCAGCATTCAGATGCTAGTAAAGATTAAATATGACAATGTGCAAGTTAATCAGAGCAGCTCCCCCACCCTATATATATTAATATGTTTAATTTAAAAAGGAAGGAAACAGCAAAGGTCAAGCAGCTGAGTAGCCAGAATTGGCGATGATGAATGCCTATGTAGACGAAGAAAACCAAGATCTGAGCAGATTTTGTTCTTCATATCAACTTTGTCACTATTGTGACAATAAATTGTAACTGGCACAACTGTCAGGTTATAAAAGGTCTATTTTTAATAACAGGACCAACCTTCATCTTTCTAGTCCATCAAACTGATCTTGTGATTAACTTAGAAACAGAAGGTGAAATCCAGAGAAAATTAACCATGCTTAAGAACAATGAGAATCAAAGAGGCTTAAATCTTAGAGTTTGGTGTTTATCTCCTATGGGAAACCAGCAGTGTTTTGTGTCCAAAGACTATGTATCCCCACTTATTTTAATTTCTTCTGTCAGCTGATCAGTTAAACTGCTCTTAGTATGTGAGTTCATACACCACTAAAATGATAAATATATACATAGAAACCATGAAGACTGGTGATATTTTAACAGTTCCTTTTCAGTATTAAGTAACAACTCACACACTGTCATTCTCATAAAAGGAGACACTGGAGCATTTTCACTTCTTCATTTCCTGTGCAGTATTTTAGGCTGCAATCCCAGGCACCTGTAACTGACTCAGGCCATAATGTCAGGGCCATTCATGGGCCGAGGACAGACTGGCAATTTGCCCCGGGATGGGACCCGGGCTGACAACGATTCAATACCAGAGTAAATGGAATGTTCACACAGGCACATCTGCCTGGCGTCCCCCACCCATAGCCTACCGGTGCTCTTGCGCTTCACTGCCGGATTAAAAAAACACGTGATAAAAGCCTTCGCAAATCTTGAAAGCCTGCGTTCGTCGCGCGTTTCTCCACTTCCGGGGAGTCTGAACGCGCAGCCGAAAAGCCGGGAGCAACCCACGTTGGGCATGAGGCAGCAGCGGTGTGATTGGCTGCGCTCCGCTCCACTGCCCAATGCGGTGCCGGCGTTGAAGGGCAAAAAAAAAAAATCGGCAAAATGCGTTTATGCGCACATAGACCCACAGCCGAATTAATGGGGAAACGGCTAATACAGCACGCCTCCGGCGCGGCAGTCTGAACGCTCCCGCGCGCCTCCGTCCTGTATCTTCCGGCAGCGGCCCCCGCTGTGTGGACGGGAAAACCCGGAATTGTTTAATCCGGGTTTTTTTTTGCTGCGACTGGCTACCAGGGCAAATTGCCAGTCTGTCCTGGGCCATGGATTCTCCTTTTTAGATGCTTGCCTAAGACATTTCGAGTATACGCATAGAAGTATGCACTCCACAGCTTTGCCCTCAGAGACTCCAGCTGGTACAGAATGCTGCAGCTCAATTACTATCAAAAGCTCATCAGAGTATGCATATTATACCTATTCTGCAATTGCTTCATCGGTTATTGATTAGTTTTCAGGTTGAGTTCAAGGTACTGGTTATCACCTACAAAGCACTACATGGCTCAGGAGGACCCACATATTAACCTCTGATGTTCTGCTCTGCTGTAGCACCTTCATTCATCTAGCAAAGCCTTCTGATGGTGTCACTCTAGAAATGGGTAAGATCACAGCAACAGGCACCCAAGCATTCTCTGCTGTGGTTCCCACCTGGTCGAATAGCATTCCTAACAAGCTTAGGAAGGCTCCCACACTTCTACAATTCCACCAAATGCATAAAAGGAGGAGATGTTTATAAAAGGAATAGGGTTATATTTATTGTCAATGAAATTTTATGCAGTTCTCATTCCACTGCTCACTCTCTATATAGTGTACTTTATTGCATTGTTCTCTAATGTTGTAATCCAGGTTTATCACATTGTTTGTTGTATATATCATAATGCTTTTCTGCATTGCTTTTATTTGTGTGCTCTGCTTTGGGGGAGTGAAGGCTGCATGGTATAGACCAGTGATGGTGAACCTTTTAGAGACCGAGTGCCCAAACTAGAATCCAAAACCCACTTATTTATTGCAAAATGTCAAAATGGCAATTTAACCTGAATACTGGGCTTTAGTTTAGAAAAAAACAACTCATACATTAACATATTTTGTCTTTTTTTTCTTTTCAACCCCCTCTCCCCCAGGGCAGGCTGTTTCTGTTCACATTCATACATGGATGTTTTCTCTCTCTCTCTCTCTCTCTCTCTCTCTCTCTCTCTCTCCCTCTCTCCCTCTCTCTGTCACACACACACACATGTTCTTTTTCTTTCCACTCCTCCCTCCTCTCTCTTTCTCTCTCTCTCTTTACACACACACACACACACACACACACACACACACACACACATCTCTTCATACTTTCCTCCCTTTATATCAGATATACCTGTGAATATGAAGGAACTAACAGCACTGTTCACTATCTTTAAATAGCTGGTAAGCATTACCTGATAAAGTGAAACAGGAGAAGGAGAACATGAAAACTTAATATAGAACTTGGATATATCTGCACATGACCTCTGCTAAAATGGATCACTGCATAAATTTGACATGTCTTGCTACTCATTTTGAGAAAAATAAGTAGAAAGTACAGGTCTAACTGTAGTTTCTGGCCCACAGTTAATCAAGCATCCTGAATTCCTTGACCAGAGCCAAACCACTGTCTCTAATTGTACAGAAATATCTCTATGTAGGAATAGGTAAGAATGGAATCAGTTGCAGGATAATTATGAGTACACAAGGTGAGAAATTCCCACACATACTAGCTACCCAACCAAATTCAGCAAAAAGAAAATCACAGCACACACTGCAAATGACAAGGCACACCATGCAAATATTAAGAAAAAGCATCTTGAGAAGTCCTATCAGCAGCCATTATGTATAGCCTAGCAGGGTTGAATTTCAAAGTCCACTGTCAATGCCATCTCTCATCCCTAGTGTAAAGGAAAGGCATCCTCCACACAACTTAGAAGAGTAAGCATAGCTGCAAGTGTATACGTAGGGAGAAAGGTACCCAGGTTACTCCAAAAGCAAAGAGGCTACTGTGCATTTGCCAATTCACTGGGGAACATTATGGTGTCACAACAGCTGCTCCAGTGGAATTACAGGAAAAGTTGTCCAGCTTTTACAAACTAGCTAAGATGAGAGAAGACAGCGGGATATAAAGCAAAGCTGTGGCCAAGAGGAGATCCCGGGGGACAAAACAGTGCCCTGCAACTCTCCCACCCCGCTAGGGTTTCCAGGTCATATTTTTCCCCCAACAAGGGGATTTGGGGGGGTGCTGGGAAGGAAAGTGGAACCGTTTGTGCCAGCCCTGCAAGCCTTTGTCATGAGATTGCAGCTTGCAGGGCTAACATGAGTGGCCCCCACTTCAAAAGAGCAAGCACTGCTTGCCCCTGTCCTGCAAGCCATGAGATCACGGCTTGCAAGGCAAGCACCAGTGGCTCCTGCTGTTTCGAAGCAGGAACTGCTCACGCCTTCCCTGCAAGCCATGAGATTGTGGCTTGCAAGGCAAGCGCCAGCAGCTCCAGCTTTTTTGAAGCCGGAACTGCTCGTGCCTGCCCTGCAATTTGTGATGTGACTGCTTGTAAGGCAGGCACGGTGGCTTCTGCTTTAAAAGAGCAAGTGCACTCTGGGAACCAAGAGATCGCTGCTTGCAGAAAAAGTACAAGCAGCTCCTGCTTCAAAAGAGTGGGCACCATTTGCACCTGTCCTGCAAGCCAAGAGATTGCAGCTTGCAAGGCAAGTGTGAGCAGCTCCTGCTCTTTTGAAGCAGGAACTGTTCACACTTGCCCTGCAAGTTGCGATATTGCTGCTTGTAGGGCAGGCATGGCAGCCCCTGCTTTAAAAGAGTGGGTGCCAGTCATGTGTGCCCTGCAAGCCCTGAGCCGACAACTTTTGAGTGTGCAGCCCCACCTCTTCCCAACAGCATTTCTTTGAAGGTGCAGGGGTGCAGGCAGCCGTGGCCATCCCACTTCCTCCCTCTTCCAGATTTAAAGGGCCAGCTGGAGGGCCCCCCAAGGAACTCAATGGGAACTGAAGACTTTCACCTGTGAAGCAGGAGCCTGGCTGGGCTTGGCCATGCAACAACTGGTCTTGACCCTCAGAGCTGCCCTCAAAAAGTCATTAACCAACACCAGCAGCTCCTCACCTCGAATCTCCCCCAGCCAAAGAACCAAGGTGAATGTAATGTCACCAGTATATGGAGCCTACCTGATCTCCACACGGCCTCTCCTTTCTCCACTCTCTCCCCTCACCCATGCACCAGAGAGCCGGGAAGGCGCTGCTGCAGTGGCTCGAATCTCTTAGGCACGCAGGGACCCTTGCAGAGCTTCCAAGGTGCCTGACCTCCAAGTGGCATCACAGGTCCCTTGAAACCAAGTCACGAGAGGGAAGGGGATGCCGCCGGAGGGGGCTGGGAGGAGGGAAGTTCCCCTGCAGGGCTTTGTTGCTTCGGAGATGCCCTGCCACTTTCCGGAATACCCCTCCAATGTCACCTGGTGAGGACGAAGAGGGATCTGGCAGCCCAGCGACAGGACATGCAGTTCTTTGCTGAGGCAAACCTCCCCATTTGCCTTTTTGCTTCCCAGTGTGGTCATTGCTGCTCTCTCTGGGTTAGCCAGGCATAGCCCTTCAGGGAGAGATGGGGCGATGGTGCATGTTCCCACAGAGAGGGCTCTGAGAGCCACCTCTGGCACATGTGCTATAGGTTCACCACCACTGGATAGCCTGATCTTATCAGATCTTGGAAGCTAAGTAGCATTGGTACTTGGATGGAAGACCACCAAGGAAGGCTCTGCAGAGGAAGGCAGTGGCAAACCTCCTCTGCTTCTCATTTGCTTTGAAAGTCCCTTGTTTTGGTCACCAGAAGTCAATTGCCACTTGATGGCACATGAGTACATAATCTGTTTTACATCTCTGTATGAAAGAAGAACTATACAAGAGGGATCTCAATATCCCCAACAACCATGATGGTGTGATTGCTGACCTTGAGCCAGACATTCTGGAGTGCGAAGTCAAATGGGCCTTAGAAAGCATTACTAACAACAAAGCTAGCAGGAATAATGATATCCCAGTTGAGCTATTCAAAGTACTTAAAGATGATGCTGTTAAAGTGCTGCACTCTATATGCCAGAAAATTTGGAAAATGCAACAGTGGCCACAGGATTGTAAAAGGTCAGTTTACATTCCAATCCCAAAGAAAGGCAATGCCAAGGAATGTTCAAATTATTGCACAATTGCACTCATTTCATATGCTAGCAAGGTCATGCTCAAGATCCTACAAGCTAGGCTTCAGCAGTACATGGACAGAGAACTGCCAGAAGTACAAGCAGGGTTTCAAAAAGATAGAGGAACTAGCGATCAAATTACTAACATTCATTAGATTATGGCGAAAGCAAGGGAGTACCAGAAAAACATCTGCTCCTGCTTCATTGACTGTGCTAAAGCCTTTGATTGTGTGGATGTGTATAAGGGTCAAGAAGCAACAATTAGAACCAGATATGGAACAACTGATTGGTTTAGCATAGGAAAAGGAGTACAACAAGGATGTATATTGTCACCCTGCTTATTTAATTTATATGCAGAGTACATCATGTGAAATGCCGGCCTGGATGAAACACAAGCCGGAATTAAGATTTCCGGGAACAATATCAACAACCTCAGATATGTAGATGATACCACCCTAATGGCAGAAAGTGAAAAGGACCTGAAAAATCCTTGCTAAGAGTGAAAGAGGGGAGCACAAAAGTTGGCTTGAAACTAAACATCAAAAAAACTATAATCATAGCATCTGGCCCCATCACTCCTTGGCAAATAGAAGGGGAAGTCATCAAAGCAGTGACAGACTTCACGTTCCTGGTATCCAAGATCACTGCAGATGGTGACTACAGCCATGAAATTAAAAGATGTGCGCTCTTTGGGATGAAAGCTATGGAAAACCTAGACAACAACAACCAGAAAGGTGGACAATAAATGAAGTAAATAAGTGAAAATGTTTAATGTGGATGTGGTAATCATGTCTTATACAGGTGCACTGATCACGACAGGAGCATGGCTGGCTGTTTTGATTGTACATTTGGTGGCACACCCAACTTTGTCTTTATCTGCTGTATTACCTGGCCCCAAATTTGAATGACTCTATGAACACCAGTGCAACACACTGCTTCTTAATCTACATGTGTCAGGCACTTCAAAAGGACAGCCAAACAACAGACTTCATGAGAAGATAGAGTTTATTCAGCCGCAGTTCTAAAGTGCATTAACGTTGCATTGTCAGGAATGAAGCACACAAAGAAACACACCCCACTGAGCTAGCCCCCCCAAGCATTCTACCAATAGCTACATAGCCCGCACACGGGAGAAAGGTGCGAAAGTTGGTCGAGCCATAAAGGGGCCCAGCTGTCTGTAATGGAAAACCGAAATCGTATGACAGGGCCATTTGGTCAGATAGGAGATAGCCCAGGCTGAGGAACACTCTGTTGCCCCGGCAACCTCCCCACTTCCCCCCTCCAAGCATAAAAAGTTACAGATCATCTCATCCTCCTCCCCTCCCTCACATCTTATGGCAGGATCACCTGACAACATGTTCATCTCATAGCAAGTCAGGAGTGTTATTGTGCCTAGTTAGAATCTCACAGAGCAGCTTTGCTGAAGATAAGCAGATCTAGTACTGATTACCGCTTGCATGGAAGACCTCTTGTATTCCACCCTGAGTTTTATAAGGGAAGAAAAGTGGGATTTGATTACCCATTTCAAAAAAAGAGGTGGACATGTTTGTACCTCACTGTTTGATTTTTTTTTCCAAATTCAGGGGACGTCTTGCAGTTTAATGGCTGTCAGTTTTAGTGTTTGTGAAAATTCAAAAATGTCAAATGATTATGATAAAGAAATTTTTAAAATGCCTTCACTTTACTACTGTTGAAATATAGACTTGTTCCTGCCCTGAATTCACCTCAGAGACTTGAACATGGGGTACATGGGGTACAAGGAGCCAGCTGTACAAGGAGCCAGGTGATTTCATAAATTGCTCAGCTGCAATGTGCTTCCAGTTTATCTCTCTTTGGGCTTGCTAAATTGTTTTACCTGAAATATGATTCTTTAACAGTAGGATTGGTATAAGAAAATATTTTGAATAATAAATTACAGTGATTTTACATTTTTAAAACATTAATAGCAGTGGGCATTTTGTAAGCAGTGTCAAGTCCAGGTTTGAAAAAGTTGTCTGCATGATTCAAAAATGGCACAAGTGCAAGAAGAAGAGGAGGAGGAGGAGGAGGAGTTTGGATTTATACCTTGCCCTTCAATCGGAGTTTCAGACTGGCTTACAAACTTCTTTCCTTTCTCCTACCCACAACAGACACCCTGTGAGGTGGGCAGGGCTGAAAGAGTTCTGTCCTTGAGGGAACAGCTCTAGCAGAACTATGGCTTGCCAAGGTCATCCAGCAGCTGCAAGTGGAGGCATGGGGAATCAAACCTGGTTCTCCCAGATTAGAGTCCACATACTTAACCACTATACCAAACTGGCTAAACTAAACTAAGCAGAGGGCCTGACTAGGACTGACAGCCAAGAGAGAGGGCAGGGACATGAGGGAGGGAGTAATGTCATTGTGCTTTACAACATCACTTCCAATTTTTCCTGCAAGTAATGTCAAGTAATGCACACACGACATGACATCACTTCTGGGGGAAACTGGAAGAGATGTTATGCAACTTTAAGAAACACCAGAAACTCTATTGTAAACACACAGAGTTTCTGGTGATCCCTGGAACAATGTAATGTCACTTGTGGGTTTTCCCTGGAAGTCACATCCTGTTGTTTGCACCAATGCATTTTTTAAAAAGTCTCCTACCACCTAAAGATGTAGTGGCAGGAAGTGTGCATTGCTGGCAGGAGGTTTCCTGCCATAGCGGGAGAGTTGAAACCCTTGGCCTGACTCAAAATTGTTGCAAGACACCCGGTGCTAGACAATGGGATATCCAGACACATCTACCTCAGCCACAAACCTTACCCCTCCCCATTAAGTTCCAAACACCTTAACAGACATAGTCTCTTAATTATGCTGGTTTTGGCAACGTTCTCGGGTTGAATGTCACGGCTCTGGCTGAGGGGTCGCAGTTACAGGATCTGAGCCTGCCATTGCTGGCACAGTGCTGGTGGAAGGCTGTGGGGCTGGTGTAACATCTGGAGAGTCTATGACTGATTGGTCTGGTGTTTTGCCCCCCTGGCGGTCGGGCTGTGCACTGTCAGGCTGAAACTCACTTGTGGTCTCTGGCTCCTGAGGTTGTGGCAGTCCCTCATCGTAGTCTTCTGCCACCGCTGATGGTGACTCTAACTGGAAGTAGATGGTGGTGGAGCTGGTCTGTGTGTCTACAGAGAACCTGGCCATCATCAATTGATACCTTGTATGACAGAGGTCTGGTAACTCTGATGACTTTAGTGGGAACCCAGGCAGGGCCGCTGGAAAAGTTCCTTGTGTAGACAGAGTTGCTGGGGAGAAATCCTCTGGGCACTTCCCAGTTCTCTGTTGCCTGGCAATGCTCCAGGGCTCGGCCTGGATGCAGTCTGTCCAGTCAGGAGGTTGGATGCCTGCCATGAAGAGTTCCGCTGGGCTGTGGCCAGTGGTGGTGCTTGGGGTCACCCGGAGGTTGAAAAGGAAGGCTATGAGTCTATGGTCCCACTCTCTGTGGATGATCCACTGGAGTGACTCCTTCGTGGTCTGCACCATCCACTCCACTTGTCCATGGCCGGCTGGAAGGGAGTGGAGCAGATGTACCAGATGAGGTAGTGGCCCATAAATTCTTAAAATTCCCCCGAGGTGAAGGCTGTATTGTTGTCAGTCACTACTGTGTTGGGCAGGCTGTGTATGCTGAAGATACCTCTGAGGGTCCAGATCACTACTTTGGAGGAGGTGGAGGCAACAGGTACTACCTCCAGCCACTTGATGTACAGGTCCACCAAAATGAAGAATATTTGCACTTGGAAGGGGCCAGCAAAATCCAAGTATACTCGGGACCATGGTTTGCAGGTGGATTCCCACTGCTGCACTGATGCCCTGGGTGGTTCGTTTTGGGTTTCTTGACAGGGCTGGCAGGGCTTGACCCAGGCCTCTATCTCGCTCTCCATGCCTGGCCATCACACATAACCCCGGACCAGCACTTTCATCCACACAATTCCAGGATGTGTCTCGTGTAGTGCTGACAGCACTTGCTGGCACAAAGGAGCGGGCACCACCACCTAGCTTCCCTACAGTAGGAAACCCTTGTGGGCTAATGACTTGTCCCAGCAGAAGGAGAAAGCTGCAAATTCTGACTTTTGGTTTTGGTGGAGCGAATGGTGGCCACCTCTCGGGACGCTCCCGGAGATGGTTAGCCCACGCGCGGTTGGGGGGGTCTTCGCATATGCGAAAGACCCTAGTGAGCCTTAGGCAAAGGCTCCGAACCGGGGGCGCTTGGGGAGTAGCCTCTTTGCCGGCAAACAGCTGGGAAATTGAGGCTTTCTCCCCGCCCCAGTCGGCCCCGCTGTGTTGTGCCCGTATGGGAAGTAGCAACGCCACTGACTTCCAGGAGTGGAGAAGCAGCGGAATGAATTAAAATAAAAAGAAGAATCGGCAGCGAATCGTGAGTTGGGGATCTGTTTTGAAGCGGCTAAATGTGCTCCCCCCCGTAAGCGTATAAGTGAATGGGAGCAGGGAGGAATCCCCAACCCCTTTGAAAAACGGGACTGTTAAAGAAAGAGTGAAGGGGGGCGAAGCAAAAAAGCGGTTTGGTGAAAGTACCTTTGGGGTTTTACTGAAGATTAAGAAGCTAGCCTGTTTCCTGGGTGACGCGGCACGAACTTTGTTAACGTAAACAAACAAAAAATGTCGGGACAGAAAAAGGTCCCTGAGAAGCCGGTAAAGAAAGGGGGAGGGACTTCCAGTCCTGGCAGCCTCCCCCTAGAGGCAGCTGTCTATCAACAGAAAAGCGAGCCACTGCGCCCTCTGCTGGATCAAATGCAGAAAATCAGCGAAACCCTCTGTAACATGGAAAGTGTTCTCAACAGTCAACAAAAACAACTAACAGAAACAGCAAAGAAGATGGAGGAGATCGCACAGAAATGTCTGGTCTCAACGGAAGACACCAAGAAAATTAAGAAAAGGGTCAACAAATTAGAAAAATATCAAGATGTGCAAGAAAAAAGAATTTTAATGCTTCAGATGGAGAAATCAAATCTGACTCTCCACTTTCAGGGCATAAAGGAAGAAGAGAAAGAGGATCTCAGAGCTATACTGGCGAATGCCTTGGCACCCCTAACTGGCAGAGAAGCGCAAGAATTAAAAGATGAGATGGATATGGCCTATAGAGCCTATTCCAGCTTTACAAAGAAAAATAATCTGCCAGCAGAAGTGGTTGTCAAGTTTATCAAGCAGTGTACTAGAGATCAAATTTTATGTGCGGTTTCAGCGGTGCCCTTGAAGATTGGAGAGCAGACTATCAGAACTTTAAAAGATGTTCCATATGAAATTCGTATGAAAAGGAAAGCATACAAAGGATTGACCACGTTCCTACAAAGACATCAAACCATTTACAGATGGAGCTTTCCCGAAGGACTGACGTTCAAATTCAAGGATAAAAGAGAGAAGACTGACTCTGTCTTCAAAGCTCAAGAGTTTCTGAAGAGACACGCCAGCTCAGAGGAAGATGCAGAACTCGCCAATTGGACAGAGTTAAGCAGTGAAGAGGACAGCGGCCCAGAGGAGGGAGGTGCCGGAGCGGGAGACGAGAAAGCAAAAGGGGGCCCATCATACAATCTGAGAGACTTAAAAAGAAGACACCCCAAGATATAACGACTGTTCGTGAGGCGGCAGAAGGGAGCTGATCAACAATTAACCCCAAAGGACTTTACTAATTTAACTAACAGAGTTATTTTGGACTCTTGGCAGATGAAAAGAAGATCTTCCAACCACGGTGGATGCCAAAAACTGTATTTGTACTAACTAAAACTAATACTTTAACAGAAAATTCACTCCAATCTTTTTCTTAGTCCATCTATATACCCTACCCTTTTCTTATTAAAAAAGCAATAAAATTATCTTCTTTTTAGGAGAGGTTTTTACAAAAGAAAAAGAGAAAGCTGAAAATTCTGGGCCCACCAGCTGGTGGGCTGGTCCCTCTCCACCCTGTCCAAAACATGGGAGAGGACACGGTCCTTTGGGGTGTGGTGGGACATGTCAGTTACCTTCAGAGGGTGATCAGGAAGTTCCTCCATGAGCAGGTGAGCGAGAGCAGGGTCTGGATCACAGGAGCAGCAGGCAACTGAGGGTGTCGGCATGTCCCATAGCCTTTCCTGGGCAGTGGAGGAAGGAGTATTGGTATCCCACTGGAAAGATTGACCAGTGCAGCACACAAGGTGAGAGCATCTGGGGGAGTCTGTTAAACATAAAGTTTAAAATAACTATGTTCCATTCAGCTTCATGTTGGTTTTCATTGACCATGGTTTTTTCCAGGACACTATGAAGGAGATAAAGGAATTATAATACTGAGCTGGATTAAGAAGCTGACACCTCCGTACAATATAGGATTACTCCTGAGGAAGACTGCAAAGTTGAAATGAGCTTATAACCAGGTAGTCATTGAGAATGTTGGACTTTTTTGCAATATTGTATAGTTGAGAATGTTGAACAATTTTTGTAATCTTATAAAGTTTTTAAAAAAGTATATAATTCTTACTGAATGTTATTCATATCACAGGGTTTGCTTGTGTGTTGTTTTTCCTGTTGGATACCTGTGATCCCTTTTGGTTTGTGCCATCCATAGAGGTAGTCATGGATTTTCTTCACCCCTGCAATGATAGCCAGCGCCTCCTTGTCAATTTGTACATAGTTGCTCTCAGGGGTCTTTTCATAGAAAAAGAGCTGCAGGAGCTCATTAGCATATGGAATGCTAATGAGCTACTAGGCTATTAGCATATGCCATGCCCCCTGACATCACCAGAAGTGATGTCAGAAGGGAAAGCAAAAGGGGGAGAGGCATCTTCGAAAGCCTCCCCTTCCCTTCCCCAGCTGGCCTGGGTAGGGGAGTGAAGAGAGAAGGGGTTTAAACTTTAAACCCCTTCTCACTAGAGTTGGGCCACAGAGGGAGGAAAGAGGGAAGGAAAGAGAGAGAGTAGAGAGAAGGAAAGAGGAAAGAAAGAGAAGGAAAGAAGGAAAGAAGGAGGGAAAGAAAGAGAGAAGGGAAGAAGGAGGGAAACAGGAAAGGAGAGAAAGAAGAGAAGAAGGCGGGAAAGAGGAAAAGGAGAGAAGGAAAGGAGGGAATGAAAGAAATTCGGCAGCAATTTGGCCCCATTATATTCTATGGGCCATTGAAGTCAATGGTGAAAACATAGGGTATATTCTGGGGGCTGGAGGGGAGGGGTTTGAGGTAGAGGCTCCAAACTCACAGGGTAGCTGTTGGAGCCTCACCCCAAGATACCCACCAAGTTTCAAGAACACTGGACCAGGAGTTTGGAGCCTCTCCCTCAAACCCCCTCCTCTCCAGCCCCCAGAATATACCCTACGTTTTTTGCCATTGACTTCAATGGCCCATAGGATATAATGGGGCTGAAATTGACATTCGGCTGGCCGAAAGATTCCCGAATCAGCTTATATGGCCGAAACTGACATGCAGGAGCTTTTCTGCCCTCCGAAGCTGCCGGAGCTGTGTTCCGGTGCGCTTCCCCCCAAAAGACACCTGGTTGCACTTGGCTGAATACAGGGTGTGGGAGTAATAAGCCACAGGGACCTCCTAACCGTCCGGCAGCTGGTGTTCAAGGATGGCTCTGACACTGTATGGGGAAGTGTCACATGCGACGACGGTGGCTGTATCTCATCGAAGTGGGCCAGGACAGTGTTGGAGGTGAGCAGCCCCTTGATGGGCTGGAACATGGCAGCTTGCTTCTGGCCCCAGACCCATGGGGCTTTTTTGTCAAGGAGGTGGTTAAGCAGTTCTGCGAGTGCAGTTTTGTGAGGCCGGAAGGAGTGATTAAAGTTCAGGAGCCCCAAGAAGACCTGGAGTTCCAACTTGGAGGTTGGCACAGGAGCATTGACGATGATGTGCACCTTGTCTGGGGCTGGATGGATGCCCTCCACATCAACTGAGAACCCCAAGAACCTGACCCATGGAACCCCCAGGAGGCACTTTTCCTGCTTCACCTTGAGGCTGGCTGACTGGAAACGCTGCAGGATGGTGTGCATTCTACTGGCAAAGTCCTCGTCCATGGTTGCGGCAATCAAAATGTTGTCAAAGGGTTGGACCCCAGGAATTTCTTTAAGGAGAAAGTCCATTAGGTTCTGGAAAATTCCCGGGGCCATGCTGACCCTGAACTGCAGTTGCTGTACCTGGAACACGCTCCTGTGCATCACTATAGCCTGGGCCTCCACAGTTACATCATCCACTGGTAGCTGCTGGTAAGCCTGAGCCAAGTCCAATTTTCTGAAGACCTTGGCACCCACTAGAGAGGCCAAGTCATTGCTGACAACTGGAACGGGGCAGCACCTTGTTTATGGTGCATTTGTAGTCCGTGCAGATGTGGATGTCCCCATTGGGATTAGCGGATGTGACAATTGGGGTTTCCCAGAGAGCATGTGGAACTGGCTCCAAAGCCCCTTGGCCCACTAACCAATCTAGCTCTGCATCTATTTCAGGCTTCAATGCGAACAGGATGCGTCTAGCCTTTAGCCATATTGGCCGCACCTCTAAGTTGAGCTGGAGTGAGACTGGGGGTTCAGTGTAGTGACCAAGCATCCCATCAAAGATTTGTTTTATTTTTTAAAAAATATAAATTTAATATGTGCTCAAAATCAAAGATTGCCGGGAACTCATCACATACATGCTGAAAGTCTTTCATGGCCATGTGGTGCACCCCAGTCACTTGGAACCCAAAGGGCACAAACCAGGCTAGTCCTAGGAGACTTGTGCACCTGCCCCCCACCACCAGCAGTCCAAAACTCCATCAAAATTCCAGTACTGTACTCAGAACTTGCCCACCTCCCTCCTTCATGGCCACTTTGTTCCGTTGGAAGTCCCTCAAGGTGAAACCAGAAGGCCTAAGGTGAGGGCCACCCCTTGGACAGAGTCTCCTAAAGGTGTCCTCTGAAATTATGGAGATGGAGGACCCGGTGTCAAGCTCCAACTTACAGGGGTTTCCCTCAATAAGGACAGTCATTGTAATTTTGTCAGCAGTGTCCCGGGGCAAGTTCAGTACCTGCTGCTGCTGGACAGAGGTGGTGTGCAATTCCGTGGTGTGCATGGATGTTGGGTTTGCTGTCAGTCACCTCCAGTTTCCCTTGGAATGGCAGGCTCAGGAGATGTGGCTGATCTTTCCACAGGTCCTGCACATGGCATCTTGGAAATGGCAGGATCACTGTTTGTGGGGATCCCTGCAGCTGATGCATGGCATCGGTGTGGCAGTGTCGACGGCGTGTGGTGGAACAGAGGGGTGAGCACCGCGGTGGGTAGGTTGCTGTAGTTTGGGTATGGAATGCGTGGTGGGCAGTGATGACAGATGGCTTCGGTGAGAAGTGCTCCTTCAGCCGATCCAAAATCATCTTATATTTGGTGTTCTTGAGTTCTGTGGGGGCGATCAGTGAGCGAGCAATCTCGAAGGTTGAGCATCCGCAGACTTGGAAGAAGGTGGCACACTTCTTTTCTACCTCCTTGATCCCAGAGGACTCGAGGAAAAACTCAAACCAGGAGATTTAAGACTCCCAGTCTTTTGCAGTGGTGTCGAAGTGTTCTGGAGTGGCAACCATGGTCCCAGGAGTGATGTGATGTGATGTGCGTGGCACTGGAGCTCGGTGCACGGTGCGGTGCTGGGCTGGCTCAACAGGATCCCATCCTTGACGCCAGTATTAAATACTAGATTCTGGATGCATTGCAGTGATCAGCTCTAGTTTATTTAGTGATTTCAGGAACACAACAAGGACACCCAGCAGGGCTTGAGCCTGCTTATAAAGCATGCAAACACCTCCACCCCCCCACACACACTCCCAAGGATAGGCTATTTACATTACACTGCTTATCTATAAATCAGTTCCAGGATCCTGGTCAGCTATTGTTCTTGGGTAGCAAGCTCACCCAGGTCAAGGTCCACATTCAGGGATGGCTTAGGCTCAATATATAACAAACTCTCAATTTATTACTTATTTGCTTCAGATATGCTCCACCTATGTCCTCAGTAGGGACCCAGCATGTTTCATAATGTTCTCTTATCTAGGGTTGCCAGGTCCCCTCATTGCTCTGGTAGTAGGATTTCGGGGGGTGTTCTAGGGGTGGGTGGGGATGCCCCAAGCCGCACCCACAAGTCCCACCCCTAAGAGTGGCCACCCACAGCCAACCTTCTCACTATCCTTCTGCAGAGACTTAAAGGGCTTCAGCTGATCAGTGAGGAGCACATGGCCAACCAATCAGTTGGAGGGCCATTTAAATCTTACAGCAGGGAGGTAGAGGGCTGTCGCCAGCTACAGCTCCACTCTCAAAAAGACCTTTTAAACGGTCTTTTTGTGAGTGGGGTGGGGGCAGCAGTGCGCTGGGCTGATTTCCCAGCGATGATTTGCCACTTGGGATTCAGGCCTATGCTGCCCCCCACACACGCAGACCTCCATGGCAGGGTAGAGATTCAAACTCACTTCTCCCAGATCCTAGTCTAACCACATACTACATTTACTGTATAACAGAAAGTTATGCTGAAGACATTTGGGGAAGAATAATCATTCAGTTGGGGTCCAGTTGGGGTGTGGTATGCATGACCGAGACCTGGGTGCAAGATGGGGAGATGGTAGCTCTATCCCAGTTGGCTCTGCCCGGGTTCTTGGTCCATCACCAATCACGGACTGAGGGGTGGGCGGGAGGAGTGGCTCTATTCTTTCGGGAGGCTTACTCCTTCAGGGCACTCCCACCGTTGAAGCTCCCGGGCGTTGAGTGCTCAGGCCTGGTGCTGGGAGCTGGGGGGAGTTTGGCTATTTGGCTAGTGTACCAGCCACCCAATGCATTGACCAATAGCCTGTCATCCCTGGTTGAGGCCATGTCGGGCTGGGCATTGGAGTTCCCTCGGCTGATAGTCTTAGGTGACTTAAGCGTCCATGCCAATGATGTGGCCTTGGCTCGGGCGATGGAATTGGTGTCTTCCATGGCAGCATTAGGACACACCCAACATATAACAACCCTCACCCATCAGGCCAGGCACACGCTTGATCTGATCTTTGCAGCAGGGGTTACAGTGGACCGGATCACTGCTTTGGCAATGCCATGGTCAGACCACCATGCCTTGAAGGCCTGAGTGAATGTCTCACCCTGACCCTGTTTGGGCGGCAAGTGCATTTTGGCTTACCCATGGAACCTGATGGACCCTCAGCGACTTCGGATGGTTTTGTGGGATCCTATACACCCTGGCGGCTTGTTAGATGAGTTAGTTGAGGACTGGCATGGCTGGCTCTCGGCAGCCATCGATGAAATTGCTCCCCGACGCCCTCTATACCCCCATTCTACATGGGCTCCATGGTTTACCCAGGAGCTGATGATGATGAAATGAGAGCTCAGATGGCTAGAGAGATGGTGGTGGCACGCTTGGGATGAAGCAACAAGAGCATCTTACAGAACATTTTTGACATCCTATGAGATGGCAGTCAAAGCTACAAAGAGAGAGTTCTACGCAGTCATGTTTGTGTCTGCTAGCTCACCCCTGGCACAATTGTTTAGAACTATTCGGTTATTAACAGAGCTGCCACAGGGCAGACCAAATGTTAGGGAATTGGACATTGGCTGTGAGGCTTTTGCAAGCTATTTTACAGACAAAGTCTTGTGGCTCCACCACAATCTCCCCGCCACAGTTGAGATAGTGAGTGAACTCGAGGCTCCATGCACGTCTTCTGATTCTATTCTGGACTATTTCAGTCCACTCAGTCTTGAGGAAGTTGACAGATTGATGGCAACGGTACGCCCAACCATGTGCAGCCTTGATCTGTGCCCTTCATGGCTCATAAAAGCAGGTCATGAGGGGTTTCGAGGTGCCCTCAGGGATATTATCAACAAGTCCCTCCTGGAGGGACTGTTCCCTTAGGTGCCCAAGGAAGCGATGGTCCACCCTCTCTTGAAAAAACCATCCTTGGACCTGGCCGAATTGGCCAACTATTGGCCGGTGTCCAATTTGCCCTATTTGGGCAAATTACTCGAGAGGGCGGTGACGATTCAGCTGCAGAGCTTTATGGATGACACTTCCATGCTAGACCCGTTCCAGTCCAGCTTTCAGCCAGGTCATGGGATGGAGATAGCACTGGTCACCCTCACAGACAACCTCCGGAGGCATCTGGATTGAGATGGTACGGCGGTACTGAGGTTGTTGGACCTGTCAGCGGTGTTCGACATGGTCAACCATCCGTTGCTGACCCACCATCTCACCAACTCTGGGATTCAGGGGCTTGCCTTGCAATGGCTTGTCTCCTTTCTCCAGGGTTGGGGACAGAGGGTGGTGCTAGGGGAACAGGTGTCCCAGAGGCACCCGCTGGTTTGCAGAGTCCCTCATGGGTGGTGTTATCCCCAATGTTATTTAACATCTATGTGCGCCCTCTTGCTCAGATTGCCCAGAGGCATAGGCTAGGGTGTCATCAATACGCAGATGACACCCAGCTATATCTGTTGTTGGGTGGCCAGTCCGACTCTACCCCAGATGACCTGGAGAGGGTGCTTCAGGATGTGGCTGGCTGGCTTAGGCTGAGCTGATTGAAATTGAATCCAACAAAGACAGAGGTCCTATGCCTGAGTTGGAGCGGGTCGGGGGTAGGGATCCCACTACCAGTGTTTGGTGGGGCGCCATGGTGCCAGTGCTGAGGGTCAGGAGTCTGGGAGTGCTTCTGGATGCCACCTTAACAATGGAGGCCCAGGTAGCAGCCGCTGCCAAGGCAGCCTTTTACCACCTATGGCTGATTAGGCAGCTGGTTCCCTTCCTCTAACGCAGTGACCTGGCAACAGTGATCCACGCTATGGTCACCTTGAGATTGGACTACTGCAACGCTCTCTACATGGGGCTGCCCTTGTCCCAAATCTAGAAGCTGCAGCTACTGCAAAATGCAGCAGCCAGGATGTTGACGGATCTCTCTACACGACATCACATCCAGCCTGTGCTGAAGGCGCTGCCTGGCTGCCAATAGCATACTGGATTCATTTCAAGGTGCTGTTTTTGACCTTTAAAGCCCCATATGGTCAGGGACCTGTCTACCAGAGGGACCGCCTTTCCCCACATATCTCCCAGATAGCACTGAGGTCAGGATTACAGAACCGCCTGACTGTCCCGGGCTCGAGGGATGCCAGACTAGCGATAACCAGAGCCAGGGCCTTCTCAGTGGTGGTTCCATACTGGTGGAATGAGCTCCCAGAAGATCTCAGGGCCCTGCTGGACCTTCTACAGTTCCTCAAGGCCTGTAAAATGGAGCTCTTCCACCAGGCCTTCCATTAGGGGCTGCAACTAATGAAAGAGGTACTGAAAATGGAACATCTTATGGACCTGGTTACATTGAATTTGCTGCCCGCATGACCCTGGGAGTATAACATAAGAATTGCCTTCTGTTCACACGAGCACTTTATGTAACCTATTGTTTAATGAACTTTACTGTATGTATTGTATTTATTGTTTTATGGTATTTTAACCACTGTATGCCGCCTTGAGCCTGTTCCTGGCTAGGCGGGATATAAATCAAAACAAACAAACAAACAAACAAATAAATATTGAAAGAGCCATTCCCCACTGGCTGATTATTCTTCTCCTGTCAGCAAGGTAAGAATTATGACATGGAAACGAAGAGGTAACTGGCAGAGTGGGGTTGAGGTGACTAATATTTGTGTGTACATGCATGTGCTTGTTTTGTATGCATCCACTTTGAGCACTTACGAACATTCACTGAGCATTTTCAAGTGTTCACAAACACTTGCCAAAATGCAAGCAGTTATGAATTGAGCATGAGGGCTTTTGCCCATTACTAGTTCCACTTCGACTGAGTGGTGGCGAGGAAAGCTATAGGGTGTCTTTACAGCTTAGTTTGACATTACTCAAGAAGGATGGAGAGAAACTATGCTGCAGTGGCTCCCATACTATGAAGGTAACACATGAAAGAGTCCAAAGTAAAACTTCTCTATGTGACTGAGCAATGATTTACTATTCCACAGAACAGATGTGTCACACTCACAAATTGTTTATCAGTATCATTAAAAATGAAAAAAGAATGTAGCAAGAAGTATGCATGGACTTTGCATATAGCACCTATCCTGCAGGATATAAAATTCAAGGTGTGTGCTTTTTTTTTTGGTAGAATCCAATGTGAACAAAATGATGTCATAGCCTGGAATGAACAAGAGAGGTGCATTCTTCAGTTCTGGTTGGTTTACCAGGTTTTTCCTCACAGTCATGTTCCCCTAGAATCTGTCAGAAGGCTTTTTGTTACTACTGTAAAATACTTTCAGAAAATATCAAGTTTTTATGAGAAGAATGAGAAAAGAGCCTATTCTAGGGCTAAGGGTTAACATTTGCACTTCGGAGTTGGGTCTAAGGATTACATTTGAGTCCTCTATTCTCCTTAGAATTACACTGCAGAAATTGCATTATGCATTCAAGTAACCTCTTTAATGAAAAATATCATCACACTGAGACTCAGGTGTAAGTTCCATAGACCATGTTGAACAAATGTCTGGAAGGATTGTTGAAATGTTCATGTTTTGTGCTGGTTATTAATGAAGTCCAGTGATATGTGCTGCAGAAGTAGAACTGAAAGTATTTTGGAATATTCAGAGAGGCCCTTCCAGGTAACTGTTTCATTCTAAGTGTTAACTTAGTTGTTGCACAGAATCCCACTGTATTAATTCTCTCTGCTAAATTAGTTGTAGCAAAATTGCATTTTGCAAGTATTGAAACTGCAGTTTACCAGAGCTATTAAGTAATAAAATTTTGGTTGATTCATCATCTACCTGTTAAGTAATGAATCAGTTGAAGAGTTTAATTCAAAGAAAGTAGGGTACCTGCCAGAACTTGCAGGGGCCATCTCATTTCCCCCTCCCCAGCAGCCCCCATAGCTTCTTTCCTTTTCCTGCTTCCTTCTCTCCTTCCCACCCACCAGCCAACCAATGTTTAGCTGTCCTTCTTTCTTCAGCTTTCCCTATCCCTGGCAGCCTCTACCTGAAAAAACCATGGCCAAATTGCCCTCTTACTTCCCACTCTTTCCTCAGTCTGATCTCTACTCACCCACCCCTTTCCTCATTGTTATTGCCTGCCCACCCCCTTTTACCATTTTGTCCACTGTCAGGTTCAACAGCAAGCAAGTCCAGGCACACTTTAAAGTTATGCTTTATTGGAATGTCTCCCACGGTTCCTTAAGCAAAGCAAAGTTATGCACATGTGAGCAAGCAAGGAATGAGGTTATACAGAAAACATGGCAGTTATCTGACACCCACTCACCAACCCCTCTCCTTGCCACTCTTTCTGCCTTCTCCCTCCTTGCCATTCTGTCCAGGCTCCCTTCTCCTATACCTAGCCAGTGATAGTGTTTAGACCACATTGTATGGTTGCTCATTACTGAAAGCATCTCTACTTCTATATTATCTCTATACTTCTACCCCCTACCCTACCCAAGCTATTTTGTAAATATTTTAAAGCATTTCAATACAAATAAAGTTATTTTATCTGATGCTCTGAGCTGTTCCACTCCAGCAAAAGGTCTTTAGAATCACTGGAGAAAACCCTAGAGAACAGGACTAGGTTACCTTCTGTTGCAAAGCCCCTGCCTTACTTTAAAAAAAAAATGGTTATTCTCTGGGCAGTATCCCTTTTTACAAATGGACCACACATGTATCTAAGAAATCACCTCCCCTCTTATAGGACATCTTTCCCTCAAACAGACCCAACATACAGACTGAACACTGTAGTGATTAACTTGGCTGGGTTCCTTTGCCCCTGTAAGGGAAACCCTACCTCATGTTTTTCCATCTTCAAACCTTGTCATTCTAAGTCTCTGAGTGTAAAGTCCATTGGCTTTTGGCTTACTACAGACTTCTGTTGACACAGCACAATGGCTGCAGATTTATTTACGGCAAAAATAGCCATCTCAGGCAGTTTCTTCCATGTGTTTGCCCTTTTCGTATAATATTTACTTAGAGCTGCCTTAATGTGAACTATCACAGTGGTTGTGAGCACTCCCTGAAGAAGGAGATTGCTACAATACCAATACCTACATTCTGTAAGAAGCTACAATACCAATACCTACATTCTGTCAGAAGCCATCCTTATGTAGTTTACTTCTTTAAGGAACAATAGTAAGTGGATTGCAGTTTGCAGAACCTATATTCTGGCCTTATGATTAATACAGAAAAGCTATAATACCTCTGATACCATTTTCTTTTGCTTTCTTCCTTTTTTTATAAGAGAGAGGGGAGTCTTCCCATTTGTGAGGTTTATTAAAGCTTTAAGCTGTCAGGTTATTACTGTCAGTTTCCAGGAAGGAAAGAGCTACTGATGTAAAATTAATTTATTGAATAAAATTGTTTTGCCTCAGGGGAATAACATCACCATTTAATTTAATTTCCCCATCATATTGTCTCATTTACAGAAGGAAAAAAAATAACTTTCCTTTTTAACAGAATAAGGTACATTATGCTGAATAGTGTCCTTAGATCGTCAGTTGTCAGTGTTTTCTATATTATCCTCATGAATATTGCTTTCTGCTTTTCTGGAAAATACTGAGAAGGACATGTTGATGGACAAAATCTCACTCTTCTTCTCTTGTTAAGGGTTTTGAATGGGAATACTGAAGACTGTGGCTAGCATATCCTACTATTTCCAAAGACACATTTCTTTACTTTGCAGGGAACTCCAATGAAGGAATAAATGTGAAAGTATTGGCGGATTTTGCACAAGACCTCTGTTTCCTCCGGTGCATTTGGTCAATTTCACACCATTTGACCTGCTGCAGCCTTTTGGCCTGGAGCTTCTCCCCATTTGCTCCAGATCAGCATGATCCTTGATTCCCAGGAGTTTCCTGTTGCCTCGCAGTGAATCATACCCGCCCACCTTCCCGCTCCCCATTTTTTCCACACCCATTAGCCCACCCTCCTCCTTTTTTTGTTGTTGTTTTAAGATGGTGTTGTTATACCAACCTATCGTACTAATGGGATGGATGTTGTCTGCCACTGCGAGGCATTTCATGCAAGTTTTCTGTGTAGAAATGTGTTGCTGGGATTGCTATAACCCCCCGCCCCTGCAACTGTATTCCTCAAAGCCCATCAGCCCAGCCTCCTCCTTTTTTTGTTGTTGTTTTAAAATGATGTCGTTATATCATCCCATCGTACCAATGGAATGGATGTCATCTGCCACTGTGAGATATTTCATGCAAGTTTTCTGTGTGGAAATGTGCAGCCGGGATTGCTACAACACCCCCCCCCGCAATTGTATTCCTCAAAGCCCATCAGCCCAGCCTCTTCCTTTTTTTGTTGTTGTTTTAAAATGGTGTCGTTATATCGTCCCATCGTACCAATGGAATGGATGTTGTCTGCCACTGTGAGGCATTTCATGGAAGTTTTCTGTGTGCAGTTGCAGCCCCCCTGGAAACAAAGGGGCTCAGTTCATAAAATACGAGAGCTCAATACTGGGTGGGGGTGGTAAGCCAGGTAGCAGAAGGCTATTATGGTGCTGCCTGGATTGCTACAACCCCTCCCCCCCACAACTATTTTGTGTAGATCTGCTGCACTCCATTACAATAGCTTCAGCTGTCCCCTGGAAACAAAGGAGTGCATCTGGCCAATCAATGCATTGCGGCCACTCTGGTGACCAATCGTTTTGAAGAGTCAGTGGCGGGGGGAAAGTGACCAGGAAGGAAGACAGACTGCATTGTGGGATGAAGAAGAACACTGGACACCATTAGCTTCAGGTCCTTATCGGATCCATACCTGTGTCCTAGCTTTGTTTAAAAGTTTCCCAGGTCAAAGAACAAAGAACAAAGATTCCAGTTTAGAAAGCTGAGATGTGCCACATGATGCCTGATCATTTCCTCTATTGCAAAATAATGACATAACGCGATTGAGCATGCGTTTAAAAAAAAGAGGGGGGATTGGAGGGAGGATGGGAGGGGTTTGGAGGGCGAGGGGGAGTGGGAGGAGATAGATTGCAAGAAACCATGCCAAGGCTGTAATGGGAAAATGAAACCCCCAGAGTGGATCCGGGGCAGACTGCACTGCAAAGGCTACAGTGTGAAATTGACAAAAATGATCCGGGGCAGAAAACTCTGACAAAAAACAGTGGTAAATGCCATGTGAGAAATCGGCCATTGTTTGAGAATGAAGGAAAGATCTGTGAACTAGACTGGGAAGGAAATCTATCTGGTTACCATATATTGCCCATAAAATATATGCATATTTTGCATTGGAAGGCTGCACAGGCTCTTTTTCTTACCAGGAATGTTCCCAGTGCTTGAGATGCTTTTGGGGTCAGATGTTTTTTGGTGGCAGAGCTACAGGTTCTTGAACAGTTTGGCAACCAACATCCTGTTTGCCAGCTGAGAACAAAGGCCAGATTTTTTTTTGATGATCAGTTCAAAACTACATCAGTCTATTCATTGTGGTGAACAGTTTGCTTCCGTGTATTATTTCACTGTGTTCCTTCATAATCATGCAGTACAGTGTGATTGGTTTTTCATACATGTGCATTGTCACACAGCCCAATCAAGTTCTACTATTCTCACCATCTTTTCGTGCATAACTGCTCTGGTCAGCAGGCAGTTGTTGAAGAAGATAATTATATCATTCAGAAACCGTATGAATCAGTCATGAATAAATGCTGTGTTTCAATGAAATTCTACCCTTTGGGTTTTCATCTTAGTAGTCTTTAGTGGTGCTAGTGGCCATCAGTTAGTTTGAATCAGCAATATATTTGAACTTGCATAGTTTTGCTGAAACCCAATGCAAACCTGTTCAGCAGGCATTTGCAGCTGTTTGGCACAACCAAACAGATCAGGTGATGGACTTGCATCTGATGGACACCAAACATGATAAGTTCGACAGTGAAATGCATTCGTAACAACATTCACAGCATCCCTAAGAGGCACAAACTGGTCTGAAGGTTATGTCCATCACTGCTGCCACTGTTGGCAGGGTTCAAGCTGATTGGCCCATGTTGGTGCTGCTCAGCTTGGCTTGCTCCTGGGCCATTTTAATGGCTTGATTTTCCTGTTTTCTTTGTAAAATCATGTTTTTGTGTACTTTTTTCCTACCAATAAAGGAATTTCCCTGGCGATATTCCTATGTTTCTCATTAATTCTGGTTTAACTAAGGAAACAGTTAATTCCTTGCATGGAGCATGCACAGTTTATCTCTACTTTTGGTTCCTTCACATATTTTACATCAGGGTTCCCCAACCTTTTTGAGCCTGCAGCACATCTGGAATTCTGGCACGGCATGCTAGGCACAGCAAAAAAATGGCTGCCACAAAATAGCTGCTGCAGGAGATAAAACAAGCCACAGGATGATTGCCACTGCTCAACTTCAGTAACACAGTGTAGATTCTGTGCCACCACAGCAACATTTTTTTTTAAAAAAAAAAATCTGCATTGCCAATTAAATCCCAACAGTCAGTCAGAAGCCTTGCTGGGCAAAAGCCCTTCCTGGCCCTGCCCAGTTCCTAAAAACACTTGGTGGGAACTAAAAAAGTGTTGCCATGCTGTCACTTCAGATTGCATTATGAAAGACTCTTTAATATGACTGCCTTGCTGAACTATAAAAAGTGTGTGTCAGGGCAATGGACAGAGCTGTGTCCCCAAGAGAAGTGCCCTTATACTGGACTATGGAATGTGCACTGTGGCCAAGGGGAGCCTTGTGCCTAAGAAGCATGCCAAGCCAGATGTTGACCTGGGATTACTGAAGACTCCTGCCTGTCAGCTAGCTGCCATGGAATGGGATGTTGGATGGGTAGGGGGATGCTGCCGCTTTGTTTTTCTTTCTCCACTGCTGACTCTGCCTTGCTCACTTATTGGCCCCGGCCTTGAAACGCTGCTCTGTCTGCATTAACCTGCTTTCACTTTCCCATGCATCTTGCTTGGGAATATGTAGCCATTAGGGAGCCCGCACATTTTGAGACCTCTTTATTGGCCCCTAGGTATCTGGAGGTCTGGCTTGAAGAGGGTATTTCTTCTAGTGTTCTGTTTGCAATCACCATTACTGACACAAGAGTCTTATGATGCCTATTCATTCCTCAATAAACTGACCTACCTACAGGACTGTTGTTGAGTGTCTTGACTGGGACCTGACAAAGTGTCAGTAATCCCCACAGTCCCTCTACCTGCCTCTCCACCATGATAAGCAGTGAAATGGATCTTCTGGTACCTGCTACTATGGACGAGACAGTACCTATTACTACCACTCCCCCGACAACCACGTCGGTCACCACTGCTCCGCCACTGTCCACAGGCAAGGGAGCTGAGAGGGAGGCCTGAAGTTTGAAGGAACCTATGTTCAGCCCTGGTGATGAGGCTGCTTCGGGGCAGAGACCCAAGAGACCTGGACTATGACTCCTGGACAGGGGCCAACCAAGAGGCATGAATACCAGCCCTCAAAACCAACTATTTGGAGACAGGCCATGGAAGACAGGACCTGGGAGGAGAGATTTGCCCTCATGGAAGCACTCCAAGCGAGGGCATTTCATACCATGGAGGAATCATTGATGAACCTCCCATAGCTCGTGGCCCAAGTGGTGGAAGGGGAGCTCCACCAGTGGTTGCCACCACAGCAGCCAGCCATGCCACCCCCTCCTGCCGGGCTGCCAGCTCCCCTCCCACAATCTGGGGGGGCAGGGCCACCAGCCTCAGGACCCGCAGCTCCGCAACAGGGTCCTCAACCCCAGGAGCTGTTAGAGGCAACGTTTGATGGTACTTCAGAGCGACTGGCCTATTTCATAGTCCAGGTGGAGAAATTCATGCAGTACAGGGGCCACCTGTTCCCGGATGGCAAACGAAGGGTGGCCTTCATCACCACTAAGCTGAGAGATAGTATGGCCGACTGTTATGTTAGCCTGCATAATGCAATGTGCCCAGAGTTGCAGGATGTGGATGCCTTCATGTGGGCTTTGTGAGCGCAATATGAAGACCTGATGGAAGACCTGAAGGCATGAAACCACCTGCAAGTGCTGAAGCAAGGAAAGCACTCACTGTGTGAGTACTCAGAAGAGTTCAAACACTATGCGGCAAAGGTCTAGGGGTGGCCAGATGGGGTGCTAGCAGACCATTACCAGCTGGGGTTGCACCCAGAGATTCGGGAGACCATCCTACACACTGTGCACCCAACTTTGTTGCTGGCATGGATCCGAGAGGCCGCCGACACAGAGAGCCGACTCCAGATGATCCGAATCAACAATGCCACCTTGGGACCCCAAGGTCTACCGGGATCCTGAAAGTGAAGCCTCCCCCATCCAAGCCCAAAGAAGGAGTACAGGAGCAAAAGATAAAGCAGGGGCTTTGCCTGAAATGTGGCGAGGCTGGGCACTTCACTGCGACTTGCACAAAAGGGGGGACCCCCCCAACTGGTGAAAAGAAACATACCAACACCCTGGTGAGGAAGAGTGTGGCTAAACCAAAGTTTCAACAAGCCTTACAAGTTGGTATCCTGGAAGGGGGCTCTGAGGGAGGACCCAAACCAGTGGGAACAGGCCAGGACCTGTTGTAAGCAGTGCGAAGCAGCAGGTCCTGATCCTGACAGTGCCACAGATGGTGAGCAACCACCCTTCTCTGTTCTTTGTGACCGTGACTGTAATAAACCCCAAGGCGGGGACCTATGTGCGAGTAAGAGCCCTGATAGACTCAGGCTGCATCCAAGACTTAATCAGCCCAACAATGGTCACAGGACTAGGGGCGTTAATAGTCAAACTGACAGACCCCATTGTGTTCACCCAGATAGATGGGTCTTCCATGAAGGATCCGTGCAAGTTCAAGAGTGTTCCTTTGTGAATGGGGCAGGGGGCCACTGGGAAAATCAGTCTTTTGTCATTACCCCCATGTCTCGGTTCCCACTAGTGTTGGGGAGCCCCTGGTTGCATGACTATAACCCGTATAACCTCTGGGATGAGGGAAGGGTGCTATTCATTGCTCCAAAATGCCAAATCCATATGTGGGATGCTTCTTGGGGGGTGACTCCCTCCGATGATACAGTGCCCTCCTGCCTAACTCGGGAGGAGGTAGACACCATCCCTCTGGAGTACCAAGACTTAGCCTGGGTGTTTGGAGAGGAGGAGGCTGACGAGCTTCCTCCACACTGGAACTCTGATTGTGCGATAGAACTGATCCCAGGCCATAAACTCTCCGAGGGAAAGCTGTATGCCACAAGCCCAGGAGAAAAGGTGGAATTATATAAATTCATTAACAAGGACTTGATCCATGATTTCATATGCCCTACCTCCTCCCCTTTTGCCACCCCTATTCTGCTCAGGAAAAAGAAAGATGGAGGTCTAAGGTTGTGCATGGACTACAGGGGTTTGAATGCAGTGCCCGCCACCAATGCTTACCCACTGCCTTTGATAAACGATTTGCTAGTGGAGGCTGTGAAAGGGAAAATCTTCACCAAGTTGGATCTAAGAGATACTTATTATCAGGTGTGAATAAGAGAGGGGGATGAATACAAGAAAGCATTCAACACCCCTCTAGGGCAGTTTGAGTACAAAGTGATGCCATTTGGGCTTCAAGGGGCTCCTGGGGTCTTCATGAACCTTATCAATGAAGTGTTGCACAAGCACCTGTTTTGGGGGACCCTTGTTTTCTTGGATGATATCCTTTTATACTCCCCCAATATGAAATCACATGTCAAACTGGTGAGAGAGGTGCTACAAACTTTGTATGAACACAAGCTGTTTGCCAAGTTGTCTAAGTGTGAGTTCCACAAGTGTGAAGTAAACTTCTTGGGTTACTGGATTTCACCCCGGGGGTTGGAAATGGACCCCACCAAGGTACAAGCAGACCTGGGGTGGGAGGCACCCCAAACCTGACGCCAATCTTAGGATTTGCCAATTTTTATATGGGGTTTTTTAGCCAATTTTGCACAGGTTAGCCTTCCTTTAACTGACTCGTTGAAAACCAAAGGGAAAGGGCCAGAAGGTGCAAAACCAAGGGCATGCTTAGCATGACAAAAGTCTGCCAGTCTGCATTCGAGAACCTTAAAAGATTATTCACGTCAGAGCCCATCCTACCCCACCCTGATGAGGGTTGCAAATTCATCGTGCAAGTCGATGCTTCAGATATGGTCATGGGGGACAATTCTGCAAGAGGGGTCAGACAACAAGTTGCACCCTTTAGGCTGTGTGTCCCATAAATTTAACGCCATTGAAAGGAACTGGTCGGTGTGGGATAAAGAGGCGGGGCAATCTGGCTGGCCCTATCAACCTGGAGACACTGGCTGGAAGGGGTGCGGGTACCTTTCAAGGTCTGGACAGATCACAAAAATGTTGAGGTCCTACATACCCCTAGAAACCTCAATGCAAAACAGCTGAGGTGGGCTGGTTTCTTCTCTAAGTTCAATTTCACATTGCTGGGAACTGAAGTTCAAAGAGGCATTCACTGACAAAGACAAACAGGAAGTTGAGCAAAATGGGAACTTGGAGCAGCAGGAGAATGGTTGTTAGTACTCTGGTCCCCGGCTTTTAGTGCCCACGCCTCTGCGGGGGGAGGTCATGTTAGTATGTCTTTGGTTATGTCAAGATGCTACAATTATTGCAGCGCCAATTTTGGTGGCCGGGCATGAGAAAAGGCATTTTGTTATTCGTGCAGTTGTGTCAAACATGCCTCATGCACAAAGCCTGCCCCAGGAACCCCCCCCCCGGATTGCTACAACTGCTGTCCACCCCATCTAGACCTTGGGAAGTGATTTCAATGGACTTCATCACTGATTTTGAGTAAGGGCAAAATGGTGATTTGGGTGGTCGTGGACTTGTTCTCCAAGCAAACACACTTCATACTGTTTAGCAAGGTGCCAACTGCACAGAGCTTGGCCAAAGTGTTTATACACCACATCATACGGCTCCACACACACCCTGCAAGATTATTTCAGATAGAGATTCTCAATTTGTCTCCAAGTTCTGGGGAGAGTTAATGAAGGTGTTGGAGGTAGAAAGGGGACTCAGCAGTGCGTACCACCTCCAAACTGATGAGCAGACGGAAGGTGTTGCAATGCAGCCATTTGCCTCTCCTCCCTGGCTGAGTGGCAAAGCATCCCCCATGCACCATCGGCATTGCTGGGAGTGTGGGAGCCCAATTTCCCCCCAAGCCAGAAATAACAAGACAAACAACTGTTCTGGTGTCAAACAAGGGCCACTTTATTAACTATTTAATTGCAAACTTAATCAACAGCAAGGGAACTAAGTGGAAGCAGAACAGCCCAGGCAGGTGTCAATGCAACCAACCTCCTGGGCCTCAGATATGGGCAAGCCACTAGCCCTGGTCTGGGCTATTTCTCCTGTCCATAGCTGGCATTCCAGTGCACTGATCACCCCCCGGGACCACCTACCCCTGAAGCCCTACAGCCTGCAGGGAGGAACTTACCTAAGAGGTGATCACCTCAGAGGTGATCACCATTCCCAGCCCCAGGCCCTAAAACCCGGGGGCCATTCCTGGTGACCCCCTTGTTCCCAAATGGGAACTGGCTGAAAGTGCTTACTAGTTTTGCTTTCTTAACCCACACTACTCTGCCACTTGCAAGACCAAGCCTCTGCTTTGGCCACCATGGCCACCTATCAGCCCAAGGCTGCTCTAATCCCTTGCCACAAGTCCTCAAGGAAAATATCATTGCCCTTGTTTGACATATGCACCCCATCACCCCTGTACAGGTCTAGCTCAACCCAGATCCTGGGGTGAGGTAAGAACATACCCAGGCCACCCTCCATATCCTTTTTCATTTGTTGGTTCTCCTTTCTCCGAGCCCGATCCAAACTCCGCGGATCGCCAAGGCCACGCCACACATGGTGTGGCAACATCACAGACCAAACTATCTGCATTCCCGGCCACCTCGCTCATGTCCTTATGAGGTCGGCCCTGGCTCGAAGCAACTACATGATACCTTTCAACAAGCCCAGGTCATTACCACCGAGGTGGATAACCAGAACCAGTGGGGGGAGCACCTGCCATTCCCCAAACACAACGGGAGGAGTCGGGACCATGTCATGCATCTCCTTCCGAGCCATTCAACTTGTACCCACTGCGCTGAGGCCCAGCTATGAACCCACAGAACTCCTGGCCTGGTAAAACTATGATTTGGCCACAGGCTAAGACTCCTTGTCTCGCCCACTGGCCATCAGCACCTGAAACAAGAATTATGTAAATACTAGCAACTTAAAACTTACATTTCAAACATAACCTGTATAACAAAGGGAAGACCAAGACGTTCATAGAATGCTTCAGAAATTCCCCTACAAATTCATAGCACAGTCATTATGATTTGCAGGGCACTGCGCTGATCAAGTGAAGTAAATTACTCTTATTCCTGGATAGCATTGCCAGCTATCCTGTGATGTTATTTACCTCCATGCTATGAAGAACAGCTGTGCATTTCTGCACATTAAGTCTATTAAACAGACAAGCCTTTTCTCTTGGGATCCTGTCAGTAACCCTGCACGTTAAAATACAGGAAACTGATGCTTCGACTTGTCACTGGCTAAAGTCTATATCAGAAGAGAGTGTCCCTGATTGAGTTCCAGATGCACTGGATTGTCAAACTGTGGAAACAATACCAATAGGAAAAATGGATCATTCTCTCCCTGCCCTGGAGCTCCTTAAAGAAATCTCCACCGTTTGCATGCGGATGTGAACAGGGAGGCGTCCATTGTTTCAAAAATCAAATGACTGCCCCAAAAAGGCATTCTGAAATACTTCTTGGTATTCAATTTTCCTTGTTTCTTTAATAGCAAAAAGAGTAGTCTGGCTTCAAACATGATATTGTCAATCCACAATGTGATGTCACTTAAAACCTGTATAATATATAGATATGCATATACATATATATTTTTTTCATTATTATTTTATTTTATTATTACTATTTTATTATTAAAAACATCATACCCTGAAGAGTGTCTAGGACCTATCATGACTGATAGACACCGGGTTCCTATCCTAAAAACTAAGGACAAGCAAACAGTAAACATGCTCCAGCTCTTCCATACAAACAGGTAAATGAACATACAGGCAGGCTGCATGTTCATTCACTGTAATGTGAACATGGCTTCAAGTTCATATATACGTGAGTAAGGCTGGACAGCCAGGTCTGGAAGTAGCTTCTGTCCTGGCCAAGTGAGTGGGCAGAACAGCAGTCTGGCTCCCTGGCCTCCCAAAACCTGGCAGCCCCCCCCCCAGTTCCTGGTGGTGTGGCTGTGCCGCCACATCCAAGTCAGCACCATCCACAGCCTGTTGCAACCAGCTCTTCCATGCCCTGCGACTCATTGGACCTCCCTGTAAAGACAAATTGCTATTCATCCTGTGTGGCATGCTCATTAGGACCGAACCAATGACATGCAATGACGTGCTAACCATCAAATTCCAAGATCACAGCCTCAGGTTGGAAGTCACACTGTATCCCTGCTAAAACATAAAACAGAAGATACAAATGATGGATTGCAATGGATATATTTATGACAAAGGCTAAGCTAATTAACCAATTCCAAGTGCATTCAAATTGCAAATGCACAATTTGCTGACAATGATTCCTTCACAGAAGGAAACCCTTAGAAAATCAGTTGTTCACCATTCAGAGAACACTTGGTTTCACCCCCACACACTAAGGGCCCAATCAAGCTACCAGTTTCAAGTAGCTGGTCTCAATGGCTGTACTTCCTCACCTCAAAATTCTGTTTCTATTTGCATATTACATGTAGGTACCCTTAAAGGCTTCTAAGTTTCCAACAAAGAAAAATTAAACAGAAGAGACTGGATTTATACCCCGCTCTTCAGTCAGAGTCTCAGAGTGACTCACAATCACCTTCCCCCTCCCTCCTAGAAAAAACACCCTGAGAGAACAGCTCCAAAGAAACTGTGACATGACTCAGGGTCACCCAGCTGACTTCCAGCTGCCTGCCTGTGGAGGAATTGGGACTCCAACTGAGTTCCCCAGTCTGAGTCCACTGGCCATATGCATTAGGGCCACATATTTTAATCTGAAGAGTGGCAAGTTATAGTGTTGCTCTCCTGATAGGTAAAGGCAAAGGTTTTCCCTGCTCAAAAGCCAGTCAAATCCAACTCCATGGTTACGGTGCTCATCTCTGTCTCCCAGGTGAAGAGCAAGCGCCACCCGAAGACATCTCTGTGGCCATGTGGCCAGCAGGACCAGACTTCAATGCACGTGGAACACTGTCTCCCTCCCACTGAAGAGGAACCTATTTAACCACTTGCAATTTCTCACCAACAAACTGCCAGGTTGGCCGGAACTGAGACCAAAGATGGTTGCTCACTCATCATGCAGCACACTGGTCTCAAACTGCTGAATTACCAACCTTCCAGGCTGCAGTTCATTGTAACATCATGTAAAAATAATACTTGCAGAGAAATCCCTGTCTACAGTCTCAAATATAAGTAATGCCCCCTGCAATCAGTAGATAATCCAGCCTTATTCTTCATAAGGATCTTGCCAATATTCATGAGGAATGCAATCAAGCTACGCTAAAATGAGCATTGCCTACACAGACTAGCCAAGGCCCTCCAGGTCTCAGGCAGAGGTCCCCCACATCACCCACTACCAATCCCCAAACTAGAGATGCAGGAAAGGGAACCTAGGATCCACTGCATGCCAAGCAGAAGGACCTTCTGCATACCAAGCAAATGGTCTCCCTCACTGAGGCCAGTCTCTTACAAAATGCCCTCAAGGTAGTTATTACAAAGATTAGTTCCCTCATAAAAGGTAAAAGTAACATTTCCCTCACTCAAAAGCCAGTCAAATCTGACTCTAGGCATGCTGCACTCCTCCCGTTTCCAAGCCGGAGAGCCAGCACGGTCCAAAGACATTTTCATGGTCATGTGGCTGACATGACTAAACACCGAGGCACACAGAACGCTGTTACCTTTCCACTGAAGTGGTACCTATGCATCTACTTGCAATTTCTTGCTTCCAAACTGCTAGGTTGGCATAAATTAATGCCAGCAACAGTGGTCTCTAGAACAATAATCTAGCAGTAGATACTCCATTCCATTTCAGAGGATTCCCCTCAAGCGTCTGTCATACAACAGGAACTGCTCATAGTGGGCTGCACCACTCAAATATTTATGACCATCTAGAGTCAGTGGAGCATTGCCAGTGCATCAATTGGGTGGGGAACCTTGGCGCAGACAAGTTTTCTGGTGCACACCTGTTGCGTCGGCTAGATGGCATTCCCCTTATATATAAAAGGAGAGAGAGAGAAGTTGAGAGAGCTGGCATGCATGCTTGCCAATTTTTCACTCCTTGAGTGACAAGTCGGGTGGAAAGCCTTTAAATACCGGCTCCCCTTAATCCTTGCCCACAAGAGGGAACCCACTAAAGAAACATCTATATAAATGGCCACCTATGTAGCTACCTAAAATGGCATCCTGCTCACCCCTCTACACAAAATGCAATATCTCCATATGCGTTAATTGGTTTAATTATGTATTCAAACAGCTGCCAGAGTGACTCAAAATTAGCCACTGCTGCACAACCTAAAATGGCCTCCTGCTGAACTCCTCTAAAATGGCCATCCATGTCCCCACCCACATGGCTGCCCTGAAGGATTGGCCTCATACTGTATAATTGGATGGTTGGAGTGAGACAGCCATACCCCGCTGCTGCCCTGCAATCAAGCTAGGCCAGGGCTGGAATCCCCCCCACAGATCCATCCACTGCTCCCACATGAGGACCCCCTACAGGAGTTTGTGTGTGTGTGTTTTAAACTTCCCCTACTATTATGTGGTGGTAAGCCTCACCAACTGTCACTGCCAACCCCACTAATAAGCATTTGGGCTAGGCCTCCCTCAAAGGGAAACAGGCCTCCCACTGTTAGGCACAGTGGGCTCAGCCCTAGTCTCCTGCCACCACCGTGGCACCCCATCCTGGCCTCCACTGTGGCTCACTGTCTAGGCCATGTCCTGCTGAATCCAGGTGCCACTGTGTCCTGCTGTGTCCAGGCACCGCTGCACCCCAACGCTCCTGGCTGTCTCCATGGCCTGCCGAGTCCAGGCACCACCATGTCCTGGCTGCCTCCATAGCCTGCTGAGCCCGGGCGCCACGGTCTGATGTTCCTGGCTGCAGTTGTGGCCCACCATGCCCAGGCAGTGGCACAATCAGGTGCCACCATGGGCCAATGCTCCTCTCCGCTGCTGCCTCAATGCCAAAGCCACACATCATCACAGCTGCCACCACACTCCACCAACTTGCCACCCAGTTGGGGCTCCAGGCCTACAGTAGGCCTTCTCACTCCCTGACCTACCAGCGTGCTTGGAGCTCCACTCTCTGAGCACGAGGTGACAAACTGGCATCAGCAGGAACAGGTCCAAGCCTGTATAGGCTGACCCCACCCACCGTTGTGACATGAGGTGTCGCAATGCAGCTCTTTGCCTCTCCTCCCCAGCTGGGCAGCAAAGCATCCCCTGCACGTCATCAGCATTGCCAGGAGCGCAGGAGCCCAATAAATGCAGAATTTCTACCATGTTCTGAAACACTGTTTTATTCAGTTGGCACCTTTTAAACTACCCTCCAATAACAAGCAATACTTGAGTAAAACATTTTCCATGCTTTCCTTACTTTGTTTCTCTCCTTATTTTATAGCTATAATTATTTCAGTAGCTAAGAAATTAATTTGTTCCAATTCTTTTCTTCATTTGTATACTCTTGGTATATCTACTTTAATTATCTAATGGATTGTCTCCCATTCTGACTTCATTAAAAATTACATATGGATTTGTACATGCTCTGAACTCCTTCTGTTATGAAAAGATGCACTATACCTTTAGCTGGAATTAGTCAATTAAATTGTTGAACAACTAAAATACAGAGACATAAAAATTGCCCTTGGATCAAAGATATGCAAGAAGATGGCTGAAACACAGTATAGAGCAGGAGAAAGGAAGAGTTAGTTCCTCAGACTGTCAAAGGTTTTGGTGCCAAGATGACAACATGCACTCACTGCAGTATGTGATCTTTTGTAGAGATCTCTTGTTCCTTAACACAACAGACAAAATAAGCAGGGCTTGCACTTGTGAAACCTCATGTCCTTTAAATATGTATAGTAAACAGTGGTTGAACTGAAGCGACATGCCATACTTCTGCTACAAACGTACTTTGTTTTTGCACCAGTTTAACTGTTATGGCTTCTCCCAAAGAATCTTGGTAATTTTAGCCTGGCAATGATGCTAAGAATTCTCTGTTAATGTCCTTAGTACCCCTCAGAGAACTAGTAGTAGTGATAGGGTATACACTACTTTTAATTCAGAGACCGGAACCGTTTGACAGCTGCTCCATCCCCCTGTGAAAACCTCACTTCCGCTAAGGGGGAGCCATGCTTCAAAAATAGGGATGGGCAAGATGGCCACCAGAAGGGAATGGAGGAGGCTGTGCTATGGGGCTGTTAGCAGCAGGGGGGGGTTGCTGTGGGGAGAAAGAGTGTGGTACAATGGTAGCCATTTGTGTTGTTGTGCTTAGTGCAAAAACTTCAGGCTGTGGGGATAGAGGGGAAAGACCTGTGTGAATTCCTGCAAGGGAAATTGATGGACTGTGCTGAAAAGCAGAACCAATGTGGAGAAGATGAAAAGAGGGAGAAGAAGGAGCGAAGATGGGGGAGGGGGGGCTGAGACTCAGTCATCTGTATATTTGTTGTCTAATAAAAAAATACTTTCATTGTGGTAAAAGAGAGTGAAGCGTCATGGGTCATCATCAGGATGTATTAAAAGGGATTTATTTTAACCCCAGGGAGATTGAAAGTTTTGGAGGGATTGAATCTCTTTTCCAGGCAGCTTCTAAGAGGGGGCATCGGGTGAGCAGAAAAGAGGTGGAAGCATGGCTCAATGATCAGGATGCCTATACCTTGCATAAAACAGCCAGGGTGCATTTCAAAAGAAACTAGGTAATCGTGGGGGATATCGATGAGCAGTGGCAGGCAGATTTGGTGGATATGCAACAATATTGCAAGTACAACAGGGGCTACAAATACATTTTAATGGTGATAGACATCTTGTCTAAATACGCATGGGTTGTGCCTCTGAAAGATAAGGGTGGGAAAGAAGTGTCGGTCACTTTTAAAAGCATTTTCACGGATTCAGGGCGAACCCCTCAGAAGCTGCAAACAGATAGGGGCAAAGAGCTTCTCAATAAAAAAGTGGGTGCTCTATTAAAACATCACGGAGTTCACCACTTTGTCAACAACAATGAAGTCAAGGCTGCAGTGGTGGAGAGGTTTAACAAAACTTTAAAGACCAAAATGTGGCAGTATTTTACAGCCAAGAACACTTTTAACTATAGGGATGTGCTACAGGACCTGGTCAAAAGCTATAATCACAGCTACCACAGAACTATTCAGAAGCGGCCTGTAGATGTGAAGCCTTCTAACACACTTGCAGTGTGGAGACACGTGTATGAAGCAGACCCATAGGTCCCTGCAAAAGAAGCCCCATTTCTGTTTAGAAAGGGAGAATGAGTGAGAGTCTCTAGAACAAAGGGAACTTTTGAAAAGGGGTATGAGCAGTCTTTCACCAATGAAACCTTTATTATAGAAGTGGTGATCAGAAGGGGTGAGAGGCCCTTGTATCATCTGGTAGATTTTGATGGTGAGCCGATCCTAGGAGGTTTTTACCCAGAAGAGCTGCAAAAAGGGAGCAATTGGAAAGGCAGAACATATAGGATCGAGAAAATTATAAAAAGCCGAACAAACAAGAAAAAGAAGTTTTTCTTTGTCAAGTGGAGGGGGTGGCCACCTAAATTTAACAGCTGGGTCCCCGCTGAAGACATCACAGAGAAGGATGGAAGATGATGGGTTTTACATCACGCTCCCTAGCAACGCTTCTAAGGATCTATTTACTGAAAATACCAACGCTTCTTTCACAGTGCGCATGTTTAAACCTCTGGAGTTGCATGGGGAATGGGAGATGGGATTGGTGGAAATTCACTACCCCCACAATTGGTACACATTTACCAAGACAGCTAGATTCCAGATTTCTAATGGGGCTGTTCACCAGGAATATCAGCTGCACTCTGGATACTACTATTATATTCGCAGCATAGTTGAATTTATGAATAGCGCTGTCAAAAAACAGATGCAGCCTCCCCCCGATCTACAGTTCTATTTTGATCCAACACAAGTGATACTCAGGTTTAACGGGTCTGATATTTACTCTGTCATGATGAGTGAAGAATTGTCCTATGTGATGGGGGCTCCTCCCAATGTTCCCATCAAAAAATTCCAGAATTGCATAGATATTATGGGGGGGGGGCGTTAATACCCTGTACCTGTACACCAACATTGTAGAACACCAAAGAGTGGGGGACACGGCTGTGCCCCTTCTATGCTGTGTTCCTGTGCAGGGGAAGCCTCACAATTTTATCACGGTCTTCTATAATGAGCCCCACTACGTACTGGTCAATAAGCACCACATTGAAACCATCAGCATAAAGACGGATCAGAACAGCCCAGTGCCATTTCGCTACAGGAAAGTCATAGTGAGGTTGCACATTCGCCCGCGGAAAAAATGGTGATTGTGAAAGATTACAGGGATCCCGCGATGCTTAGGAAATATTGCCAATCTCAGGCGAGTCACGTTCTCCCCGAATTTCACAGTGCACCTGTTATGTACGGGGCAGGGGTGCGAGGTATTTTCCGACAGCTTTTTTGAATGGCTGTGCCACTTTTTAGAAAAGGGGTGGACATTGTCAAGCCGCACTTGAAATCAGCCACCCGCAATATTGCTCAAGACATCGTGAGCCACATGACCAGCAGAGTTATGAATAAACTGGGACCCTAGGAAGGGTCGGGCTTCCTGTATCTTAAAAGAAGGGGCGGTCTTAAAAGAAAGCAGTTAACCATGCGCAAGGACCCCCCAGGTCCCATTAAAAGGAGCCGTGGGGACACTACGAAGCAGAGAACCATGAGGAAGGGGAGAGGAAAGAACAAGAAGAAATAGCAACTTCGCGGGGGGCTCAAGGATGTACTATAAACGGCCATGGCTTTCATCCACTGTAGCTCGGAAGAGTGCATAAAGTCTGAACTGGACCTTTTCCAGATAGCCCCGACACAGACTAGCATCGAGAAGAGTTTGTATATCGAAGACCCACCCCTTTCAGCCCTTGCAGGATCGGCACTTCTAGAGTTTTTCATAGCCAGGAATGGGGAAGATTACTTCGATTTAAATAATATCCTCTTGTATGTGAAATGTAAAATTACTCGAGAAGATGGCACAGACATTGGCGAGAACACCAGAGTGACACTAGTGAACTACCCTATCGCCACCATCTTCAGCCAACTGGATGTGACCCTGGGAGACCGCTTGATCAGCCAGAGTAACAATTGCTATCCCTATAGGGCGATGATTGAAACATTGCTCAACTATAGTGGGGAAACCCTAGCAACCCAATTTTCTGCAGGGGGCTTTTATAAGGATATACCTGGGCAATTGGACAACACCACCAAATAGGATGCCCCCAACTCGGGGTTTGGCATGAGAGCGAAGCTGACTGTGGGGAGCAGGATGGTAGACCTCTTAGGGCACCTCCACACAGACCTATTTTTTCAAGAAAAACTGCTTTTAAATGGGGTAGATGTGAAAATCAGATTAACACATAACAAAGACACTTTCTGCCTGATGAGCGGGGAGGCTGCGGGAGCACAGTTTAAGCTTCACATGGATTCAGCCTCTCTCTTTGTGAAAAGGGTGAAAGTTGCGACCAGTGTCCGATTGGCTCATGCCGAAGCTCTGCTGACATCAACAGCAAAATACCCCGTGGACGAAGGTATGTTCGTGTATTGAAGGTGTTCAGTATTCCAGCCAGTGCATGTGTGAGCAATAAAGACAACCTGTTTTGGGGACAGCTCCCCAAAATGGTGTTCATGGATTTGGTGGACAATGATGCTTTTGATGCCAGTTACACCAAAAAGCCTTTTAACTTTAAGCATTACAACATTAACTTTGTAGCTCTGTACGTGGATGGAGAGCAGGTCCCCTTCAAGCCCTTCCAGCCTGACTTTGCAGTGAAAAACAACATGAGAGAATACATGAGTCTTGTGCAAATGGTGGGAAAGCACTTACAGGATAGACCTATCCTAATAGATCGTGACGGGTACCAGGTAGGGTACACCCTGTTTGCTTTTGACCTCTCTCCTGACCAGGAGTGTGGAGACCATTACTCCCTGATCAAAACAGGGAACCTGAGAGCGGAGATATGTTTTGCAGCGGCTTTGGCCCATACTGTGAATTTGATTGTGTACGGAGTGTTTGACAACGTCATCGAGATCAACCACAACCGCAACGTGCTCTTTGACTACATGTAGCATGGACATAATCCAGTTATCATGCAACTTGCTTGACAGCCCTCACACCTGAAAAACCTTCCTGGGAGTCTTCCCCAGTGATTGGGTCCCCACCAAAGCAGTGACCTGGAGACCCATCTCTTTAGTGGTAAACACACACCCCCACAACCTCCTCGGGGAACACTGGCTGGCAATCTACCTTCCAGACCATAGCACCTTGGAATTTTTCAACTCTTAAAGGAATGCACCCTCTAGCCATCTCTTTCCCCCAACTATTATGGATTTTTTAAACAAAAATTCTAAGGAGATTCATTTTCATTAGAAGAGGCTCCAAGGACTGGCATTGATCACCTGCGGCCATCACTGCCTGTTTTTTCTCCATCACCTCTGCAGAGGCACCCCCCTTTCACGCAATTGTGAAGATGTATTCCCCCAACACCATGCAAAATGACAGAATGGTCATGAGTTTTGTGAAAAGCACCAAGAAAAATTCATGGACTTTACCAAATATGTACACGTCTGCCCAAACCTGTGTTTCTTGTGCCCCTAATAAAAGGCTGTTGGAACCTTAATATGGGTAAATGTGTCTTTTTTAAAAAATCATTCAGAGGCAAAGGATTGCATTTCAAAGAATTTATTTTTCATTAGTCAACCACTTTGACACTCTGTTTTTTTCTTTTAGAGGAAACAGGGAGGGGTGAAAGCTTTTGTTTTTAAGAAGAAATAACAGGTGTGTGCTTTAAAATGGGAGGCCGTGGGCTTTTCAAGTCTTCTAACATTTTTCTAGTAGTCAGGTTGCTGATGACCGATGATGGAACGTTGAGTTCAGCCAGAGCCATCATAAACATATCCATGCCTTTAGACTGTGAGGCAGAAGAGGGAGGGTGCATCTGAGTAATTGCCTTGACGAGGTCCTGCAAGTTGCTTCCGGTGACCGGGGCCCCTCTATAAAGAAAAGTTCCCCTTTCATCCCAAGAGGCAATTTCTCTGTTTTGATTCATTTTCTTTAGCAGCACACAAGCGTTGTTTCTGTATCGGCGTGGCAGATTCTCTAGCACCTCTTCAAACCCAGGTGCATTCTTTTCATCGGAGTCTGTCATTGATGCCAGTTGCAGGAGATACAGATTCAACCTGGTTTTCTCTTCCTCCCCCATTCTGACATGCCTTAGATATTTCTGAAGGAGAGAGCCATAGAGTTTGGCTTTCTCATATTCAGACAAGTTCCCTCTCTCTAGAACAGTTTTCATCTCCCTATCTAGAGAGTGTATGGCCGTGTGCCTGATGGGTTTGCCCTCTGGGGGACGTGGAATGGTTAGGCGTTCTAATTGCTGGCTAGGGACCAGATACATTTTCTCTGCATGCTCCATCAGGAAGGGGTTAAAAAGCTGGTAATCAGGGGCAGAGCAAAACCCAGCAGGGAGCCGATAAAACCGCCCTGTTGCCTCACCAGCTTCTTCTTCTTTGTCAGAGGGATTTTAGAGCTGCTCAGGGATTTGATGACTGTACTTTTTTTCATAGGACAGTCTTTTGGCATGATGACAGAGGGGTGATGCCTTTTAGTGCATTTAGAGCTATTTCCCCAATAGCCTTGATCTGATCGTTTTGAGTGGCACTCAAAATAGCTTTCCTCAGGCGAGGATTTTGAGACAAGTTTCAGGAGAGTCCCGTTTCTTTTTAAGCAAGCTGAATGCTTCCATTGTGACAGGCACCCTCTCCTTAAAAGCTCTGTGGTGTTGTGTGTCAGTGTCTTTTAATCCCCCTGACTGTTTTTTTTAATAACATAGCAAATGGGGAGGTCAGGGGGAAACATGTCAGTGCATAGCCTGTAGGTCTCTGGCATGGTTGCGTTTAAATCCACTACCAGGTCCCCAAAGGGCTTTTGTGTGGCATCCTCATAAGCCACCATAAAAAAGGCTGCTTTCCCTGGGTACATCTGCCTGGCCAGACTCACTAATTGTAATTTATCTCGAGGGTTTTTAAATAACACCATGTACTTGGTGTTCAGGTTGATAGTTCTGCTGCTCTTGCCTTGGCAGAATAGATTCTGCACAATGTAAATAATACTCAGATTTCTGTGATGAACATATTTAGTGAAAGTGCTTTTGCTTTCACCACTATCAGATGCACATGCCATCAAATCGTCCACAACAACAAGGTTTATTTTATTATGAGGTAACAGCCCAACATCATTCAATCTTGAAGGCAAACCCTCTACAAATTTTATAAAGGAATAATGTCTGAGCAATTCTTCATACAACGGTTGCCAGCATACATAAAACCACACAATATTTTCAGGCATGACAGAAAGTGTAGAATTTGCATGCACAAGGAGAGTTTTTATAAAATAACTTTTCCCACAGTTGCTGGGGCTCGCAAGGATGGCTGAGAAAGGGTGGCACCACCTTGTATCCATTTCAATAGCCATATGGCACACTCTTAAACCCTGCCCTGAGCACACGCTTGTCATACACCACCTTTTGAGTTTGTTTAAGAAGTTTTGTTTTAATGACAAAGCTTTGTTTGTCTCTAATAATGCCAGGGTGACTCACAGTTATCTTAGCTGTTGCAGTGTCAGAAACGTGTAAAAACCAAGTCCTTCAAACTGTCAAAATGGATCTTTTCCCTATTAGTGGTATTCAGAGTAATGCCCTTTACTTTCAAACACACACCCCCTTCCTGACAGCTTGTAGCCATAAGTCTTTGGGCCAGCAGAAACAAACTCTGTTATATGCTGCCCCGCTGGGATTTCACTCGTCATCTCCCCTAAATAATCTCCCAGTGGGGGTTTCCAGTCACCGGGATGGCTCACGAATATCACAGAGTCGGTGTCATGATATAAACAATGCTGCCCTAACCAGTCGAGCAAATTGTAGAGCTCCAGCCTTGCATAAGCAGTAGTGAAAGCAGCGATGTACACATTCATGTAGCTGGGAGATGTCACATGGTCCTTAGCGTGTTTCCAAGACACACATGCCACATCCTCGTTGATGAAACTGCAATTTGCAACCTCGTAATTGTCTGAAAATAGCAGCTCAAAAAAGTAGTCCAGGTCTACTGGCTAAACTACAGACAGATTTATGACTTGTTTAAGACTGATAAAATAAGATACGGTTTTAGAAAAGAAAATAATGAAATTGAAATGATTTGGATAGAAAAAGGTAAAAAAATGATTTCTAGAATTTATAAGATTTTGTTAAAATGGTATACAGAGGATGAGACTGTAAAAGAACAAATGGTGAAATGGGCTATAAATATAAATAGAGATATAGAAATGTCATCATGGGAATGTTTGTGGAAAAAATCAATCAAAATTTCAATATGTGTTAATGTTAAAGAAAATTGTTATAAAATGATGTATAGATGGTACATGACACCAAAAAAATTGCTAATATAAATGAGAATATGTCTAACAAATGTTGGAAATGTAAGAAAAACGAGGGCTCGTTTTACCATATGTGGTGGACATGTGAAAAAGCAAATGCTTTTTGGACTGAGATTCATAATGAAATTCAGAAAATTCTGAAATGTACTTTGAAAAAAGAGCCAGAAATGTTACTCTTAGGACTTAAGTTAGAAGAAATCAAAATGGCAAAGAGAACTTTGTTATGGTACTTAATTTCAACTGCAAGAATGACTTATGCTCAGTTTTGGAAGCAGGAGCAGGTACCTGACAAATGGGAATGGATTAAAAAATGATTTTTATGATTGAAATGGACAAGCTGACAAGAAAACTTCATGGAAAAGAAGACAAAGAATTTTTAGCAGATTGGAAAGATTTTAAAGACTATTTAGAACTTAACTGGGATGTGAAAAACAGACTGCTATGTTTTGATAGTTATAAATAATAGAGGTATTATAAGAAAAGGGATTGTAACAGAAAGGTTACCTAACTGTGAAATAGAGAAAAGGAAAATATTGGAAATTATGAATTGAATATTGAAAATGAATTGAATGTAAGAGAATATTGATAGAAATGTTAATGGGGGTGGAGCATCGTTGGAAGCCAGGGGAGGGGGGATAAAAAAATTTAGAAAAGGATATGCTAAGAATTGGTTGTTGAATATGGAACATGCTATTATATCCTGTTAATAAATTTTCTTTTAATAAAAAAAAAAATAGTCCAGGTCTCTCACGATTTTGGTGGTTGGCAAGTTTGTTCTCTGTGCAAATTTACCCCACAGAGAATTGAGAAAGAGTTTAGCGATCTGATGCTTTGCGGGGTTTGGAGTTATATGAGAGGGACGCAAAAGGACCCCCTCCTTTTTATAAAAATCATCAATGTATTTCTTTTTATCAGCATCTGTCACACACCACTCTGGGTAGCCTGAAGATTCCTGTTTTTGTCTGAGATGTTTTTTAATGTATTTTGCAAAAAGCTCCCTGGATTTCCTCTCGAAATGCCACACCTCAAAGATTTTAACAACCCTGTAGCCTTTTGCTAGAGCCAGTTCTATCTCGATAGTACACCATGTGCCCTGCAAGGATCTTTCCTCATCACTATGGTTGCATATTTCCTGCTGTCTACTTCCGGCACATGACTTGCTCAGTGTAAAACAGAGCTTCCCTCCCACCTTGGAAGGCAACACAGGGGGAAAAAAGCCCTCTTGGGGGATAGACTTTAACTTTAGCCAGCCCAAAATATTCCACGAGAGGTGCAAAATTATTCTGTATGATCTTGGGGTGGCCTAGGGGGTACATTTTCCATGCATTTACAAAGGGGAACAAACTGGTGAAATCATAATAGTGGATCTGCTCCCCTGCCTCCACTCTGTAATAGGGGGCAATTGCATTAGTACGGTCCCCAAAGAGTGCATCTCTAGTAATTAGAGGATCAGGAAACTCTGCGACTTTAAGAAAGGCTTTCACAGACACATCTGTGTTCTTAAGGTGATTCCTTTTTTAAAAAAAATATATTTATTTATAGGTTTAATAACATGTTAAGACTATTTGTGACAATAATATATATTGTGTTCCAAATCTTGGAGTTAACGACTACACAATCTTTTCATACCATTTATAAGCTCTGTCCCATCTTTTTTGGAAAATCTTATCATCTTTTCCTTGAAGTGTAATATTAAGCTTATCCATTTCTGCAATTTCAAATAATTGTCCTACCCGTTCCTCTCTGGAGGGTAATTTCTCGGATTTCCAACATTTTCCTACAAGAATTCTAGCTGCAGTAAGTATATATGTCAACAAATATACATCAAAGTGCCCGTAACAATTTGGTATAATGTTCAAAAGATATATTTCTGGTACCAATTGTAAATTTATATCCATTATCTCTGTTATTAGCTGTTTGATACCTTGCCAAAATTTATGAATCTTTTCACACCTCCACCACATGTGAAAAAATGTACCTACATTGGTTTTGCATCTCCAGCAGTTTTTTATAACATTTGGCAACTCAATCTGGTGACCAGTGCCACCTATAAAACATTTTAAGGATGTTTTCTTTGAAATAAGTTGATCTTAATAATTTTACAGCTTTCCATATCTTTGACCACTCATCTATATTCAGATTATAACCTATATCCTGCATCCAAACTATCATTGGTGTTTTTACTGTTTCATCATGCATAAAGTCATAAAGTAGGAAGTTATACATCTTTTGTATCAACTTATCAGACGTTGACAACCAAATTTTGTCTAAATCAGTTTTTGCTTATTACTTTATCTTTAACATATCTGGATTTTAATTGTAAATTCTCCCACCACGTGAGGATAATGTTATTTGTTCGTAGTACCTCAATTGTTTTTAATTTGTTATTCTCATCTAGTAAGGTTTCATGGGTTTCTCTTTTCTTTTCTGACATCAGAGTGGGCTTTATAAATGCCTATAATCATAAAATCTTTCTTTTATTTTTCTCCAAAGATTTATTAATGCCCCCCTGATTATATGGTTGCAAAAATTTGAGTGTACTAGATCCTTATCATACCATATATAGGCATGCCAGCCCATATATAGGTCATGACCCTCCAACATTCTCATATCCTCTAACAATATCCAGCCTCTAATCCAGCCCAACGCTGAAGCTTGATAATATAGGGACCAGTTCTGTAAACCAAAACCACCTCTGTCCTTTTTGTCCAAAAGTAGTTTCCATTTGATCCACGCTTTTTGGGGGTACCATAAAAATTTCCTTATCATCTTGTCCAATTTTAAAAGATATTTATTATTTTTTAATATTGGTATATTCTGTGCAAGAAATAGAAAATGGGGTAAAATGTTCATTTTTATTGTGGAAATTTTGCCCATTAACGATAGTTGCAAATCTTGCCATTTAAGTAGATCTTTTTTAAGGTCTTCTAGTAATTTTTAATAGTTATTTTCAAGCATCATACTATTTCTATTTGTCAAGGTTATACCTAAGTATTTAATTTTATGTATCACTTCTATATTAGTCTGTACTTGAATCTTACTTATTATTTCGTGAGTACAATTTTTTGTCAAAATCTTGGTCTTTTTAAAATTTACTTTCAATCCTGCTACTAATCCATAATCTTGTATTACGTTTAACAATTGTGGAATGGATATCAATGGTTCTTCCATTATAAATACTAGATCATCGGCGAAGGCTTGCAGTTTGATCTCCTCTCTTCTTATTTTAAGCCCTCTTATCTCCATATTCTCTCTTACTACATCATTTAGTGTTTCCAATACAAAGATAAATTGCAGGGGTGATAGACGGCAGCCTTGTCTCATGCCTTTCTGGATGGCAATATTTTGTGTTAAATCTCCATTGACTATTATCTTTGCAAATTGTTCCTTGTAAATAGCCAGAATCATTGCCATAAAATTGTTACCACCTTCCCAAATCTCCAATTTCTGCCTTAGGAAATCCCAAGCTACATTGTCGAAGGCCTTCTCCGCGTCTAGGAAAAGTAACGCCAGTTGTCTCTCTGGATGTAATTCATAATATTCTAATGTGTTAAGGATAGTCCTTATATTATTTTTGATCTGCCTCTTTGGGAGAAAGCCTGCTTGATCTTGGTGAATGACTTAGACTAGTACCTTCTTTAAACGAGTGGCTATAATCATTGCAAAAATCTTATAGTCCACGTTTGATAGTGAGATAGGTCTATAGTTTTGAATTTCCTTTTCTTCTGTAATAGATTTATGTATTAAAGTTGGTAACATTTCTGTTTTTATAATATTCTGGAGTACTTCTTTAAAAGGTAACAAGATTTCATCTTCAGTTTTATGGTATACTTCTGCTGGGATACCATCAGATCCTGGCAATTTCTTATTCTATGCTTTTTGAGTGCTTCTATAATTTCATGTGGTGAGATTGGATCATTTAAGAGTTTTTTCTGGTCTTCACTAAATTTCTTATTGTTATGCTTGGACAAATATTCTTTTATTTGTTGGTGGTCTAAAGGTGCTTGCTTATATAGGTTTTTATAAAAATTTTCAACAATAACTTTCAGTTCTTGTTGTGTGCTATATTTTATTTCTTGATTTTCATCTTTTAGAGCCAAGATTGTCCGTTTTTCTTTTTCCTTTCTAAGCTTGTAAGCTAACCATCGAGTAGGCTTATTAGCATTTTCGAAGTAATACATCTTAGTGTATTCTATCTTACTAGCTATTTCCTGCATTAGAAGAATATTTATTTGATGTTGAATACTTTTTATCTTTAATTTTATCTCATCTACATCTGTGGTTTTCTTCATTTTATCTTCTTCAATTCTTAGCTGCCCTTCAAAGTTTTTAATTTTCTCTCTCTTTTGTTTCCTTTTCCATGCATCTTGGTTAATGAACCAGCCTCTCAAAAATGCTTTAAATGCATCCCATACAATATTAACTGGTGTTTCTGGTAATCTATTTCTGTTAAAAAAATCTCGAGTTTCCGTGATGGTTCTTGCTACAAACTCTTTGTCTCTTAGCAGTCCAACATTCAATCTCCATCTTGTCTTTTTTTGTGGTTGATGAAAAGTTAACATAAGAGGATTATGGTCAGCATAGGTGTTTGGTAATATCTCTGAGTCTATAAGGTCTTTGGCCATCATAGTATTTGTCCAGGCCATGTCAATTCTTGACCACAATTTGTGTTTTGAGGAGTAGTAGATGTAATCCTTTTTAGTTAAGTTTCTGGTTCTCCATGTATCTATCATATTATACTCTTCTGCTAAATGTAAGAAACTTCTCGATAGTATACAGCCAGATTTCATACTTTTTTCATTTCCCCCCGATCTATATTAGGGTCAAAAACAGCGTTAAAATCACCCAGCATGCATATGTCTTCAGGGTTTTTCATTTCTAATATTTTTTTGAGTTCCTTGAAGAAATGTTCTTGATTCTGATTGGGTGCATAAATGTTTATTATTAGAGCTTCTTTCCCTTTTCTCATAATTGTGATTGCTATTATTCTACCATCAGAAGATTTGTAGTATAGTTCTGGATGTAGATAGTCCCTCACATAAATTACTACTCCCCTCTTCTTCACTTTGTCTGCTGCTATAAAGGGGGTACCTAGTTTTTTACAAACTAAGTATTTTGAATCTTCTTCCTTTATGTGTGTTTCTTGAAAACATATAATATCTGCACGCATTTTAGCAGTTTGATGGAAAATTTTGTGGTCCATTTAGACCATTTACGTTTACGGAGAGTAATTGAAGTTTTTTAGTTCCCATTATTTTTATTCTTTTTTGCTATAGCTATGTTCTTAAGTTTGAGTCTGGTGAGAATTTGTGATTCTGTCTTAAGTTTTAGTCTATGTTTCTTTTTCTCTTTTTCGTCCATTTTATATTTATCTTTAGGACCTCCTTGTGTGCTTAGTTCTTCCTGTTCTTCATCTTCTCCCCTCTCTTCCTCTTTCTCATCCTCTTCTTCTTCTTCTCCTTTCTGTCAACCAAGGTCTTCCCCTTCTCTGGCTGAGTACAGACTGGCAGTTTGCTCTGGTAGCCAGTCGTAGCAAAAAAACCCCGGAATAAACTATACCGGGTTTTCCTGTTCACACAGCAGGGGCCACTGCTGGAAGATACGGGACAGAGGCGCACGGGAGAGTTCAGACTGCCATGCGCAGAGGCGTGCTATATTCGCCGTTTTCCCATTAATTTGGCCGTGGGGGTGTATGGGTGTATGTGCGCATGAGCGCTCATGCGCTCTTGCTCATAAGCGCATTTTGCCGATTTTTTTTTTTTTGCCCTGCAACACCGGCATCGCATTGGGCAGTGGAGTGGAGCACAGCCAATCACACCGCTGCTGCCTCGTGCCCAACGCGGGTTGCTCCCGGCTTTTCGGCTGCACATTCAGACTCCCCGGAAGCAGAGAAACGCGCGACACACACGGGTTTTCAGATTTGCTACAGGTTTTATCAGTTATCTTTTTAATCCGGCAGTGAAGCGCAACAGCATGGGTTGGCTATGAGTGGGGGACGCCAGGCAGATGTGTCTGTGTGAACGTCCCATTTACTCCGGGATTGAATCGTCGTTGGCCCGGGTCCCTACCGGGGCAAATTGCCAGTCTGAACTCAGCCTCTTTCTAGAAAGTTTTCTAGTTTAAAGACTGAGTCTATTCTTTGTCTTTTGCTTTTATATGTAAATAATAGTCCTTCTGGGAGTAACCATCTATAAATTATTGCATTCTTCCTTAGAAGGTCCACCAAGATATCATATTTATGTCGCTTTTCTCTAACTCGCCATGGTATATCTTTAAGAATTCTAATCTCTTTCCCATCTATCATCAATTTTTTTCATTGGCAGCTTTGAGAATTTTGTCTCTCATTGTTCGTTTATGAAATTTTATATGAACCTCATGTGGTGTTTTATGTCTCTTGGCATATGCAGAATTTCTGCTATAGACAGCCTCTATATCTTCAAGCACTTCCTCCTTAGTTCCTATATTAAGTTGCTCTGCAATGTTTTGTGCCAGTTCCTCTTTTAAATTTTTATCTAATTGTTAGGTTATATTTTGGCATCTTAAAATAAGTCCTGCCTTTTCTACTTCCAGAAGAATCAGAGATTCTTCAATTTTATCTGTTCTTGTCTTTATTTCTTGAACCTCTTGATTCAGGTCTTCAACTTTCCCTTCTAATTTGTTTGTGGCTTTTGCCATTTTGGCTATTTCTACTTTAATTTCCTCAGTATCAGATTTGTTTTGAAATTTCCCCCATCTTTATTTGAATAGGTTCTATTTCTCTTTTAATCAAATTTGGTAGTAAATTCTCTGCTGTTTGTTGTGTTGATTGTGCAACACATTCTTGTATTAAGGTTTTAAGTTCTGTCATGATTATTTGAGATAAATTCATTTTTAGCTGGCTTACTCCTCCAACTTGGCTTGACGATGCTGTAGAATTCTTCCTACTTGCACCTGATCCAGATGCCATCAGATATCTTTTAATAATGCTAAGTTATTATTAAGTTATGTATATGTCTCCTTGATTATCCCTTCTCAGGCTAATATAAGGGTTTTTCAACCTTTCCTTATTGCCAGTATGCTTGGATCTTTTCTTTTACTGGTTATTTGCTAGGTATTTTTTAAGAATAACTGTGAATAGAATAATTTGTAATTGTTATACTGCCAGCCCCACAAAATATCTATTAATACTATTGGTACTATTCCACATATCTAGTAATAATACTTCCTTATGTCCCTTCAATATTTCTTTAGGTTTTAATCAGTATTTGTTCTGTCCCTTTAAAAGAGTTGTCTTCTCCCGTCACTCTGTGTATTGCAGTGGCTCTGTGGTCAGTTACTGCATTCAGTTGGACCAATCATACAGACTTCTCCTCTCCACTTCTGTGTTTTGTTGTGCTAATTACGTCAGATAAGGCGCGCCTCCTTTCTTCTTCTGGCATCTGTGCTGTCTACTCTCGTGTCATCTGGCATCTGCGTTGTCTCTTTGCTTGAAAGTGCTTTGTCATTCACAGCAGCTGAGGACAATCTGGTTAAAGAGGCAGAACACCAAAGAGAAACAATTTATGTAGCTTCTACTTTTCTGACACCATACAAGGTAAATCATTTAGCATTGTTATTTTCAGTCAAGGCTTAATTGAGCTTTCTTCCTTTCCTTAGCCACTAATTATAAAGATCAAATGCTCTCCACAAAACTGTGATGTTATATCTCTTTTTTAAAAAAATTGGGCTTTCTCACTTATCATATACTTTCATTTCTCATTATGTTTATAGCTTCCCCCTCCACCCTTAGAGATAAGATTATTTTTAACACTTAGCTTTGTTAGGTTTTCCTTCCTCCTTTTGAGTATTAATGCTGAACTCCAGCAGTCCTTGTGAGCTCTTCTAGTGCTCCAGCAAGAAGATAAATCTCGTCTGGCTTCCTTACACTTTCTGCTTCAGAGACAAACCTACAGTACAGAAAAGGATTGCCACCCTCTCCTGTTGGGTTGAAGAGTCTCTTGCAAGTACTCTCCCTACAAGAGGGTACTTTGACCAGGTGATAAATAGTCAATAAAAGTGTAGGAAAGGGCTAAGATGCACGGAGCTCCTCAGTGTGCATCTGTCTTTGATGAGCCCCAGCTGCTTTCTCTTCAGGCTGATGTCTCCTTCTTAAGGTGATTCCACTCATGCTCCCAGATACTCATGACTTCAAACCCCATTCTTTTAAGGTCATCACTTCTCCACCTTGTGGCACAGTAAACCTGATCAAATGTTTTCCCTACACCTTTGTTGACCTTGTTAGGTTCATAACATTGTGGACAGCAATGCCAGTAACAGCCATAAAATTCAAAGGCTGTTTTTTTAACCATTCAGAATGGCATATCCATCAAGTAAATACTTCCTAGTCTTATGTTCACCCCCCTTTAGCACATGACAGATTTGTATCTTTTCAGAGTGTTCTATGTAGCACAGCCACTGGATAGAGGAAGATGAAAACCTCTTTGTTTCCCTATGATAACCATCCAGAGGTGGGATAGCTACCGTGACTGGTGCCAGCAAATTAAACCTGAACATGGCTAAGCAGACACCAGCCAATGTGAGGTATTGTAAGGGGTCTATGCCAAGGGAGTCCTGGGCAGTCATGTTCATAATTTCTGTTCTATACAAAGTACAAGCTTTTTCCAAGATGCAAACGTCTTGTTGACAATAATAAGCTAGTTCTTTTTGGAGATCAAATGTCATAGATTTGTTCTGCTCGTGCCATTTTAAGAAAGCCTCCCTGTCTTTTGGTAGCATCTGGTCTACACCATAATATTTGGGATCAGGCAGGGACCCCACATAATCTTGATTTTGAGCCGTGTTGAAAAAATGAGGGAAGTAGCCATTAGACCCCTCAAAACCCAGAGCTTTGGGAGTTTTGCCAATGCCATGGATAGATGGTTCAGAGAGTCAATGAATTTAATGTCCAAACTTTTTATACTCACACACATCAACTTTCCACCTACAGCTATCAGTTCAGGATCCATCCTCTCCTCTATCAGCTGCTTAATGATAAAATAAGAATCATAAGCCTTGGAGTTATGCGCAATGAAGGTAGTACGCTTAAACTGCTTTTGTGTAGTTATTGTGTTAACAAAGTCAAAAATGCATGTCTCCCCCTTAAATACCCAAGATTTACCATTGACACGCCATTGTTTGTCTTCCCCTAATGCTTTAGCAAAGGCATAAATGGGTTTGTGCTCCCCATCATCTTGAGTGCATTCAAAATCATAAAATACATACTTTGCTGAAACGGGGGGCTCTTTCAGAGGTTCTAAATAACACACACTGTGGAAATCTTCATCTACTCCCAGTCCCCCACCACATTGTTTACACACCCTCCCACGACACTCTTCAAACAGATGGTCCATGCCATTGTAAGATCTGCATTTTTTACACCACACCCTGGAGGAGCAGGCAACTTCATTTTGGGCAGCCAACTCACCATGCCTTTTAAAACAAAAGTCACTGCTGCAATACATACAACAGTTGGGACATTTCTGAGGGGTACCTAGGATTGTTTTACATTCAGAGGTCCCACACATTCTACAAAACTGAGAACAATTATGGATATGATTGTATAGGGTATGGCAGTGCTTGCAAAAGTTTCGTGAACCCATAAAAGCCTTAATATTAATAATTCCATAATAATGTTCATTGTGTAGAAATACAAAATATGTATCTATGTATTTCTGTGTCTGTGTCTTGAATATCTTCCAAACCCTCTCTGAACACAGTGCCACCTGGCTGTTTATCTTTAAATGCTCCTCAACAACAGATATGTCATTGAGACCCACCTTTTTCTGATCAGACCATCCCAGTTCAGTGTGTAATTTCCTAGTAGTATCTAAGAGCTCTGCATCAGTTGGGTCCCCGGCTCTTTTTTTCATAATGCCCATGAGCCCCGCCGCAAAGCAGAGGTTATTGCCGTGATAGGAAAAATCTACCAGGAAGCATCTCTTTTTTTCAATGATTGCACTGTAAGGAATAGACTTGATTTTCTGGAGAGCACCACCCCTCGGAGGTTTGGATATAGTCACAATTAGATGCAACATATCATTGCTCAGGATCTCGCTGTTGATTTGCAGTAAGTTTACCACAGACTCTAAAAATTCATTTGCATTTAGCTGATTCTTTTTTAAAAAATGAAAACAAGGGGTTTTGTAGTCCTTCTGCTTCTAAGTGAAGTTGAACAAAATCTCCCTCTTCCACAAGCCCTCTGATCTCATTCAAAACCTCCTGAACCCCATGCGTTAACACTTTAATGGCATGAGAAAAAAGACATCACATGATCTAAATTCACAAATCTGAATTCCTCACTGATCACCAAAGATTGGAATCTTCCATAGGGTCTCTGCCACCCCTTGACGCGCTCGACATAGACTCCAGGAGGTGGGTGGGGGGCTGCACCATCTGGACCATTGTGCATTGCCTCACCCTCACTCTCTTCCTCCACCCTATCAGGGCTAGCAGAGACTTCAGAAGGAAGTGGGGAGGCTGCACCCATGTCCTCCTCTCCCCCTGTTTCACAGGAATCAGCTGTCAGAATACCTGGAGAGCTTTCTGCTGCCCTAGAGGAATTCTCTATCAGTGCACCCCCAACCTGTGTAGTGTGATCAGCACAACAAGGATACTTGTTATAACTTTTGATAATTTCACAGGCATATTGATCAATCATGTTGTAGAGCTGGTCAGACTCATAAACAAATGTGCAAAACTCTCTCTGCCTATTAGAATGGTCTTCGTTGGTTCCCACAACATCTGGCTTAGAGTGGTCTTCATTGGTTCTCACGGTGTCAGCCTTTCTCTTTTTAGGATTAGGCCCTGCACACTTGCCATTGGCAGGTGCTGGGTGTCAATGAAGTTTGCTGCCCCCCTGCCTCTGTGGTGTACCATGTGATGTTCCAGGCACAGCATCTGGGAAAACACAGAGACAGAAATCAAAAACTGTCCCCTCTGCAAGAGGCCTCTTAGGTTTTACATTATAGCTGCTGATAAGATCACCCATCAGGCAATAAAAAATACAAAACTTGAAACCCTTCTATGAAAACTATAGAAAAAAACTACAACTAATACTAAAATCATGCTAATTTACAACAGTTACCGTCTTTTTGATGTTGAAACACACACACACACGCTAGCCCTACTCCATCAAACATACACAGGATTCCAAAAATCTAGTAGAAAGCATTAATTTAAAGACAGTTTATTTAAATCTTCTAAAAACTGTGAAATATTTAAAATCCATGTTTCAGAAACCCTGCCAAAATGGCTTGCAAAGAAATAAAATCATTACATTATAGCAGCAGATAAGATATGCCATCAGGCAATAAAATATACAAAACTTAAAACCCTGCTATGAAACCTATAGAAAAAACTACAACTAATACTATAATCATGCTAATTTACAAGTTACATTTTTTTCAGATTCTAAAAAACACACACATGCCAGCCCTACTACATCACACATACACAGAATTACAAGAATCTAGCAGAAAGCATTAATTTAAAGACAGTTTATTTAAAACTTCTAGAAACTGTGAAATATTTAAAATCCATGTTTCAGATCCCATGCCATCTCAGGAAAATGGCTTGTAAAGAAAAATTTAAAAATTACACTATGCATGGAGGACTTAGAGCAAAGCCTCCAGTACTATTAATTGCATGTTACATATTAACTGATGCCACACCCTTATAATGACATGACTCTAAGTATCCTGTGCAAACTTCATCAAGAGTGATAACATAAAGCTTTTCCTGTCCCTTCAAGGTTCTGCTTATCTTCCTTAAGAAGCAGCAGCTCACAGCCATTGACAGTCCTCATTTAGTGACCTCATGAGGATTGGGATGCCATCCTCCAGGGAGGGAGCTTTTCAGTTTAATGATCTACACTTCACACCATGACAATGCATGCCAATCATGTAACCAAGATGCACTGTGCAAATTTTGATAGCTCACCCCCACCCACAAGTGCTCAAGAGGACCAGCTTCTTACATATTAATACTTATTCTTACCAGGCTCTTCGGGTGGGTGTCTGGGCACTGTAGCTGGCAATGGCTGCAGGGGTGCAGATGGAATTGGTTCTTCATCCGAAATTAGCTCTGAAAAAGACACAGAATATTAATCCTAGAACCCTACAGTTCTCCCTGATCACCATAGCCTCATCAAAAATCATTTTTTACCTATTTTGTTACATTGTTGCACACTGTGCACCTGCACGGGGACTTGTATAGCATGCGGGTTTAGGGTACTGGCCATCGCAGCTGCCACAAGGTCTTGAGGTTGACCCTGAATAGGAATGCTCAGTTCCTCTTCAAGAAATTCTTAAAAAACAGAGAACAAATAAGAAGCTTGAGAAAAAGAACTCTTGTTCATATAGTTGTGTTTAAAAAATAAAAATAAGAACTTCTCAAACATACCTTGTAGTTCCTGAGAATTCATGGATGAATCTTGGTGAAAAACTGGTAGCTTCTGAAAGAACAGCATGAACACGTTGGTGGCCTTTTAGCTTCAAGGGCGGGGGGAGGTGATGGGTGCGCTTTCCCCTTATATTGCCCCTGTCTCAAAACACATGTGCTGGTATTTTAGGGTGGGTGTGGTATCAATGTCATTCTCTCCTTTATACATTGTGGGTGGGTTCTGATCAGTGGGGACCCTAAAATGCCATATGCTATTATCTGCACAGGAACTCCCTAGGATCTAATGTTTTTTTGCACAGATGATTCTATGTGATTAACTTTTTTCACCAGAGACACGGGATATTGCTATAAAAATTGGGCAGTGTGATTAAACATTTTCATATCTTAAATAAAACAATCTTTTTTAAAACTGTGCCACATATTTTGAGTGAAATCAGGGGGGTAGATTGAGGCACAGAGCTAGCAGACAACCCTGGCAGAGCTGCTATAGTACATTAATATAAAAATCATCAGAGTTTCTATTAATGCACCTCCCCTCCAATCTTATTAAATTTTACATTGTAATATGACATCATCTTTCTGTTTTTTCCATGAGCTCTCAACATCTCTGGCACCATTTTCCTGTTTTTTTCCCATTCGCTTGGGACACCTGCCGCCATATCCTGTTTTTCCAATTAGCCGTGACATCATCTCCTGTTTGTCCAGTTACCTCTAATGCCAGATGGACATCATAGATAGCTCTGAACAATAGACAATAACTAACCGGACACCCAACTTTTAGACAATGACATTTGAAAATCTCTTATTGTTAATTGTAATCCTTATCTGTCCCTGAACAAAAACAGCCTTCTCCGTACACAGAGTGATAAACCCAGAAATCCTGCTGATCATGCATGTCTCTGTTTCATCTTTAGCAGCAGAGACAGAAGTCTTCTGTGTGCCATAACCTGCAATTAGTTGAATGATCAATCTTTTTACAGATTTTATGCTTTTACATTTGTACAGCATGTAGGAATGTTATCACCATCATGAAGCTGTATATTTTATCCTGAAAAACTCTAACTTGTTTATTTTATTTTAAAAAAATAATAATGTGTGGCTGTTGGGAGAAAGCCCTATGAATTCATCATGGAATTCAGTTTTTGTTTTGGGCTTTTTGCAGGGTCTGGAAAAACTAATATTCAGTAAGCCATGTCAACTTTTTGCTTTCTGTACTATGTGTGTTTGTGTGGGGGGGTATAGTTATGCAGGGTACTGATTGTGCATTGGATACTTTCTAGAAGTCAGGCAGAGGAACCTGTAAAATGTAAAATTAGAGTCTTGAGATTTTACAATAGTTCATTACCAAACTAAATTTTAAAATAGTTATGTTTTTCTTCCAAAAAAAGTTCTTCCTAACAAAAAAAGACTTGGAAATTTTAAAAAAGTTCTTTGCAGCCTCTTAACCATAAAAAGGAGCTTTGCCCTATGTGGCAAAACTATAGAACATAAAACAAAGACATAATACGCACACACACACACACACACACAAGCAAAAATACACACAACCCAAGGAAAAAGAGTGTTGCCATGCCCATTTCCCCCACTTCTAAAATACCTGGTTAGGTCTTAGCATATGTGCTCAACAGCCCATTTCTGTTACTAGATACATGTTAGAACTAATAGTCATTCCTTTTTCTCAGGGGGGAATGACTTGGGGGGGGATAGTGATTTCAGCTCTCCTTTTTTTCAAGCGTGGGGGTGGAAAACTCCCCCTTTCTTGCCAGTCTGAGTTTTCCAGTGAGAGAGAGCTGGGGGGGGGTATGTTTTGAAAACTCCAAGCGCTTGAACTTACACCAAACACACTTTTTCAACAACACTTTGTTAAAAATAAACTTGTACACATGCTCCCCCCTAGATATTCTCTCTGCTTTACTGCCCCCACAGCCTGAAGTTTTTGCACCAAGCACAACAACACAAATGGCTGCCATTGTACCAGACTCCTTCTCCCCCACAGCAAACCCCCCCCCACTAACAGCCCCATAGCACAGCCTCCTCCATTCCCTTCTGGGCTGGCACTGGTGGCCATCTTGCCCATCCCTGTTTTTGAAGCATGGCCCCCCTTAGCAGAAGCAAGACTTCTGCAGGGGGATGGGGGGCAGCTGTCAAACATTTCTGGTCTCTGAATTAAAAGTAGTGTATACCCTATCACTACTACTAGTTCTGGAAGTTTCTTTGAAGGACAGAGCAACTTGTCACTTAGTATAATCCTGTACTGTAGCTTTATTTCCTATGTGATACACAAAGCTCCCCAAATGAATGCCATTACATACAATTGTCTTCTTTATACAAATATTCATTGAAAAAAATTAAAGCACGGTTTAATAGTTTTGAAACATGTTGTCCCAGTCACATTTTCTCTGACTTGCCTCTATAGATTGACTGTATGGTTATACTGTTGATCTCACATCTGAATAGTTTCAAGGTGAGTCTTTAAGCAGTTTTATTGCTTTTGTTTATATAGGTAAACCCAATCTGTGCATTTGAAATGATTGATGAAGTGCAGTCCCACTTGGAGTGTTTGTCATCACTCATGTGTTGAAGTGACATTTCTTTATGTATTTTGGCATAAACATATGCAATGACTGGCAAAGCATTTGACCCCAGAGTCTGACTATTTGTCATTCTAATCTCTCTGTTCTTTCCTCCCACCCCTACCCCAAAGTCAGGCAAGTTACTGTATGTTGGAAGGCACGTCACTAATTATTCGACAGCAAAGGAGCCCAGAAGCTGAGACTGCATAAATTGCTGAACGTATCATTTCACAAACTGGGCCCCATGCAGTCATATAAATAAAGTTGAGGTGGTGAAAATGTCAAGAGTGACAACTATATCGAACAACAATAGCTTTTTCAGCAAACTCCCGTGCTTACTCTATAAGGGTAGAAGCATGGACAAAACACTACAGTGTGATGCCCCTGGAATCCCACAAATCAAATATAAACAGACTTTAAATAAAATGCATTAAACATAACAATCCTGAAGCATAATCTCCCCAAATGGCACCACAATGACAAACAGGTAACCAATAATTCACATTGCATGGACAGAGATAAATGAGTAGTGCTTTAACCTCCAGGCTCAAGGTTCACAGTGTGTGCTGCCTTGCTGGAAAGCAGATTATTTATGGGGGAAGGGGAGATGTCAGGGGAAAAATTAAACTTAAATAATTTTCACTCAATAGCAATCACATGTCATTTAGAGACATACAGCCTGATCCAGTGTATCCAATGCAGCCTGAACCAATGCATTTAGAGACATGCAGCCTGATCCCATGCATAAGAGCTGTGGGATTTAATGGGGTAACTCCCAGTGTGCATAGGACTCCAGTCTGATAGCACAACCCTGTATAGAGTTACACCATTCAAAACCCATTGATTTCAATTCAGTATATGTACCCTTTAGCATTGACTCACAAGTGTCTTGAGGAATATGAATTTGGGTTAAATCCAAAGGTCATTTTATGTCAGAGGAATGTGAGGCAATGTTTGCAAATTCTGTGCTCTCAGTGCAGAACCCTGCTTCAGCCCACATACCATTTCTCAGGTCCCTTGACCACTCCCACCCCCAGGAGCTGCTCAGTGGACTACAATTGGTGCGGAAAATTGGTAAAAATCCTTCCCCTCTGCTGACAGAAGGAAATTGCACTGTCAGAAACTGAACTTTGGATTTAACCCCATATCTCATAGCCAGTGTGCTGTGATAGTTACAGTGTTAGACCCAGGTTCAAATCCCTACTCTGCCATGGAAACTCACTGGGTAACCTTGAGTCAGTCACATCCTTTCAGTCTAACAGACCTCACAGGGTTGTAATGAGCATAAAATGGAGGAGAGGGGAACAGTGTAAGCTGCCTTGGGTCCCCATTTTGGGGGAAAGTAGGGTACAAATGAAGTAAAAAAATAAATAAATAATGTTATTTCCTTAATTCAGTGCACTTGGTAGTTTTGGGGAAAATGCATGGACTGGACAAAATAGGTAACAGCATATTCAGTGCTTAATTTATATAACATGAGATGCCATGCCTTAAGTCAGTATCTGATATGTAGAAAGAGACTTGTACAGAGAAGAAAAAGAGGAAAGGCAAATAATGCATGGGGATGCAGGAGTGTATGGTAGGAACCAAAGTAAGCAAGGGAAGATAATTGAGAACTGGGTGTGAAATGAGAGAGAGAAGAAATTATGCACTGTCAAGAAACTGGCTTTGTCCTAGGACCTAAGTGTTTCTTGGCTTTTCAAATCTTTGGTTCAGGCTTTTGAGCCTAGTAAGTTACAGAAGGCCCTCTCTGAGAACTAATGTTAGGATGATGTGCAGGTCCAGAAAGAGAGATAAGAGCTGAGATTAATAGAGGAGTTCAGGGAGATCATGTGAGCTTCAAAGCTGCGACTAAGAGGGAGTTCTGCACTTGCACTCCATCTTGTTAGCACAAGGAACCCTGGATTGATTTTGGGCTAGGGTTGCCATTTGCCTGGTGGGGGTGGGGAATCCCCTGATTTTGCAGGCTCCTGGTTGGCAGGAGGGAATCCCCCCCCCCAAAAAAACAGCAACATCGCACGTGACGTGCCCGCATCACCCAGATGTGATGTTGGCATGTTGGCAATGATGGGGGGGTGACACTCTGGCTTTTGAGCAAAATTCTGTGGTTTGATGTCAGTTTTACCATTGAGTTTTGCCACAAATCCAGAGCATTGCCCCTGACATTGCTGATGTGCTGGCATCATTTCCGGGTGATGCAGACACATCGCATGTGATGTCACTGTTTTGGGGGGAATGGGGGGGTGACATCACTTTCAACTCCTGGAATGTCCCCCCACCCCCACCCCTACCAGTGGGCGAAAGGGACCTGGCAACCCTACTTTGGGAATGACTAGCTGCAGAAGTATGTGGTCATATGTCTTAACAACACACTTGACTGGTCAACCAGGGTCAGGCCAACAGCAGGCAGTCTGGTATAAAGGAAGTTTATTCATTCAGGTTTGTGCCTTTGGGTCATCCTTTTGGCTAGGTTAGGCATTGCATGGCTGAAATACCTGCTTGTTGGATTTTGACTTTGAAACTTTACCTGGACTCTGTGTTTCAGACTAGTCAGGCACCATCTGGATCACAAGACCAAAAAGCCTATATAAGTATTTTAGGTGGTGGTCACACATGCGAAATAATGCAGGGAGAAGTGAAGGCTATTTCCCTTGGAGGAATTTGACCCACAGTTGCGCGATCACACAGTCCTTTGAAGCTGCGGGGGCAGCCTGCCACTGCATGATCAGATGCAACCGCAGGTGAGTTGGGTTTGTTTGTTTTTTGCCATTTGTTCCCGACGCACTTAAACAGGGAATCGATGAATCACATCTCAGCACAAGGGCTCCCTATGGAGTCTGCGATCATGCACATACTGAGAAGGGGGAAAAAACAATGGTATGGAGTCAGAAGGGCCTGATCAAACCATTCTGATGCCATGAGAGCACGCTGCAGCGATCAGACAGGGGAAAGTCCGTCCGTGGCCCATAGAAACCTGTTTGCTACCAGACTTTCACTGGTGTCTTTTTACTCCACTTCTGCAGCAGAGCAAAATGGGTTGCCGATGGGTGTGGGGCACTTACCAGTTATTTGTGTCTGATTGCTCACTTTAAATCCACCCGGTATTCACACCTATGGCACGGGTAATTGTGTGTGTGATTGCACCTTTAGGTTAGTTGTTTAGATTATATTATTATTTTCTTTCCTGGTTTGTGCTGCTCTTGTATTTGTACACTTTTGCAAATTCCTTTTAATGTTTTATAAATTATACTTATGTGGTGTTATTTGTCCTTGGAAGCTTCAGTCTAGACCAAGTATTTTGGCCTATTTTGGCTATTTTGGCTATTTTGGGGGACTCAGCTTGCTCAACTTGATGCTCACTAAGTGGCCTTGGGTAAGTCACTCTTAGCTTAATTTACCTTAGAGGTGCCAGAATGAAAAACCACCACAACACAAATAGCTCCTTCAGCCCCAAAATGGCTCAAGTTTTTTTAAACAGCAAGTTTCTTTGCTGCCTTCTACCACATTTCCTTTGAATATGAAGGTATTTTCAAAATATTTTGTGATATTGGAAGGGGGACTTTTGCTATTGATTGGATCCCTGGCTCCCCACTATCTATTTTTTTTGCCTGACTCATCATATGATTATTTATTATTTATTTATTAATCACAGTTATATCCCGCCCTCCCTGCAATGCAGGCTCAGGGCGGCTTACAGTCAGTACATAAAAACAGTTAAGACCATATAAAACCATATAAAACAATTCCATATTAATAAAGTTTCATAAAGTGCATAAGATAGTTACTCAAGCTGGCTTATTTCAATGTACTCTCTAAAAATCCTTCTGCTCCAGATCTTCCTGCGGCTAGATGTTAAAACCAAGAACCAGGGCTCTATAATTGTGGCGGCACCCTAGCTGAAAGCCTGGCAGAAGAGCTCCATCTTGCTGGCCCTGTAGAACTGCAAAAGGTCCCGCAGGGCCCTGATCTCCTCCGGGAGCTCATTCCACCAGGATGGGGGCATCACCAAGAAAGCCCTGGGCCTGGTAGTTGCAAGACTGGCCTCTTTTGGGCCAGGGAGGGTCAATCAATTTTAAGACCCCAACTGAAGTACTCTCTGGAGTGTATATGGAGAAAGGTGGTCCCGCAGGTATGCTGGACCCCAGCCATATAGGGCTTTAAAGGTAAGAACCAGCACCTTGAAGTGGATTCGGTATTCTATTGGCAGCCAGTGCAGTTGCCGCAGCACAGGCTGGATGTGCTCCCACTTGGGGAGACCCATCAAAAGCCTGGCTGCAGCATTCTGCACTAGCTGCAGCTTCTGGATCTGCGACAAGGACAGCCTCATGTAGAGAGCATTACAGTAGTCTAGTCTCGAGGTGACCATAGCATGGATCACTGTTGCTAGGTCGGCACAGTTGAGGAATGGAACCAACTGCCTGATCAGCCTAAGATGGTAGAAGGCCGACCTGTCAGTGGCTGCTACCTGGGCCTCCATCATTAGGGAGGCATCCAGGAGCACTCCCAAACTCTTAACCTCTGGTACTGACACCAATGGCACCCCATCGAAGGTTGGGAGTGGGAACCCCACCCCCAAACTGCCCCAACTCAAGCACAAGACCTCCGTCTTCATCGGGTTCAGTTTCAGCCTTTTCAGCCTAAGCCAACCAGCCATGGCTTGTAGTGCCCAGTCCAGGTCACCTGGTCTGGAATCGGACTGGTGCATATAGATGTTAAATAACATCAGGGAGAGCACTGCCCCTTGAGGCATTCCACAGTCCAGTGGATGTCCCTTGGACTGCTGTTTCCCTAGCACCACCCTTTGTCCCTGACGGAGAAAGGAAGCAAGTCATTGTAAGGCAAGCCCCTGAATTCCTATGTCGGCAAGATGGTGGGCCAGTAGCTAATGGTCGACTGTGTCGAACGCTGCTGACAGGTCCAGCAGCATCAGCACCACCAATCCGCCTCAATCCAAATGCCTTCAGAGGCCATCCATGAGGGCAACCAGTGCCATCTCTGCAAAAGCCAGACTGGAAGGGGTCTAAGATGGAAGTTTCATTCAAAAAGCTCTGTAGCTAACCTGCTACCGCCCTCTCTATTAATTTGCTCAAATTGGAAACCGGCCAATAGTTGGCCAGTTCAGCCGGATCCAGAGATTTTTTTTCAACAAAGGGTGGACTACTGCTTCCTTAAGCATCCCAGGGAACTGACCCTCAGTGAGGGACTTGTTGATTATCTCCCTCAGGGTGCCTCGAAACCCATCATGGAGAGCTTTAATTAGCCATGACAGGGAAAGATCAAGTCAGCATGTGGTGGGGCAAACAGCTAGGAGCAGTTTGTCAACTTCCTCTAGGCTGAGTGGGTCAAAATGATCCAGAACTGGAATTGAAGATGTGCATGGAGCCTCAAGCTTGCTCACTGTATCAACTGTGGCGGGGAGGTCACGGCAGAGCAACAACACCTTATCTCGCAAATGCCTCACAGCCTATGTCCAATTCCCTAGCATTTGGCCTACCCTGTGGCAGAGTAGTTATAGACTGAATTGTTCTAAATAACTGGGCTGGGTGTGAGCTCGCAGACCCAATCGTGGCTGCATAGTACTTTTTCTTCTCAGCTTTGACTGCCATCTCATAGGATCTCATAAACGTCCTATAAGATGCTCTTGCAGCTTCATCATAAGTACGGCGTCACCGTCTCTCTAGCCATCTCAGCCCTTGCTTCATAAACCGCAACTCCTGGCTAAACCAGGGAGCAAGCCTAGAGCGAGGGCACAGAGGGCATCTGGGAGTGATCTCATCGATGGCCAGTCCCCTACAAGCTCATCTAATGAGCTGCCAGGGGGCATCGGATCCCACAGAACCATCTGGAGCCACACTGGATCCATCTGGCTCCATAGGCGAGCTAAAATACGCTCGCCACCTAAACAGGGTTGAGGTGGGACATTCAGGCGGGCCCTCAGGGTATGATGGTCCAACCATGGAACTACTGAAGTTACCCCCGCCGCAAAAATCAAATCGAGCATGTGCCCAGCCTGGTGAGTGGGGTTCGTTATATATTGGGAAAGTGCTAGTGCCGCCATGGACGACACCAGATCTGCTGCCTGAATAGAGGACGTGTCATCAGCATGGACATTGAAATCACCCAAGACTATCAGTCTACGGTGTTCCAATGCCCAGCCTGCTACTGTCTCTATCAGGGACGGCAAGCTATTGGCTGGTGCGTTAGGCGATTGGTACACCAGCAAAATTGCCAAACTCTCCTCGGCCTCCCATACCAAGCCGGCACACTCAATGCCCATGATCCTTGGAGGCAGAAGCACGCTGAAAGAGTAAGCCTCCTGATGAATCACGCCACTCCTCCCCCCTGCCCCTTGGTCCATGACTAGTGAAGGACCAAAAATCCAGGAGGGGCAAGTTGGGAGAGAGCTACTGTCTCCCCTTCCCACACCCAGGTCTCGGTCATGCATGCCAGGTCTACTTTCTGTTCTTGCAGATAGTCCCTAAGGACCATGGTCTTATTATTTATAGACCTGGCATTGCACAACACCAATGTCAGAGAGGGGTTCTTCTTCCTAGCCCTACTGCCAACATCCCTCGGGATGGGATGCAGGCTGGAAGAGGGCTGAGCTTTCCCATTTCTCTGCCCCCTTCCCTTAATACACTGCCTACTCCCACCACTATACTTTCCCCTCCCCAGGAGCACCAGAATCCCTTGGCCCAACATCACTGTCCCCAGTGGTCTCCACAAACCTTCAGACCACTAGCAGAGCCAATAGCAGATAGCAGAGCACTCAGTTATAACTAATCTACCAGTTATACTCTCTAGCTTCATTCCAGTCCTCCCAGAGGCTCCAATTTAAATCAAAAGTTGGCAACCATACAATGTATGCAAATGCAATAAACAGATAACTATCACATGTCTCTCTGCAATGCACTTTGTTTGTAATTAATCTTTAGTTGCCTGTGACTTAGTTCATTTGAGCCAACTGATACATCAGTTAACACATGGAAGGAATAGCCTTGGACTCAATAACATTCTGGGTTCCTCTAATGTTATAGTTTTTGTGGTATCCAGGACTCTTTTTGTAGTAGGAACTCCTTTGCTTATTAGGTGACACACACCTAATGTAACCAATCCTCCAAGAGCTTACAGTAGCCCCTGTAAGAAGAGCTCTGTAAGCTCTTGGAGGATTGGCTACATTAGGGGTGTGTCACCTAATATGCAAAGGAGTTCCTGCTACAAAAGAGCCCTGGTGGTATCCTTTCCTTAGGATCTATGTAAGTTTGCAGGAAGTGGATGTAAGTGATGCAGTCTTCTAAATTGGTGAGTACTTGTGTCTGCACTCGGGATGGACATGAACCAAGAAACAAACCATTGTTTGAGCACAAACCAAGTCAGTTCATGGTTCATTTTGTTCGGTCGCTTCATTCCTGAATAAAAAACAAACCACCTTTTTTTCTGTGGTTCATTTGGTTCATTAGAGTGGTTCGTTCTCCAGACAGCCTGATGTCTAGGCAATGCTGGAGGTGCACTTGTAGAGAGCCCTAGAAACACCTATAGGAGTTGTCCATGGCTTGATTGGCAACTCTGAGTTTGTGGTTTGCGTAACCAAACGAACCACCATGAACCACCATTTCCCCAGTTCGTGCCCATCCCTAGTCTGCACTGATTCCAGAAACTACATAGTAGAGCAGCCACCAGCATAAAGACGTTATCCTCTTTTAAGGCTTACTGGTAGATTCACAGTCCTCAAGCAAACGTTAGAATTTTAAAATGATTCCAAGTATTTCCTTAGGTTCATTAAGTTCCAGAAAAATATCATTAGGAAACTACTTTAGGTACTAAAACTCAAACAGATTTCATACATGCCACAACATGTGCTTTTTGAAATGCAATTTTAAATGTATTTCTATTTTAAAATGATAGCCATGCAGGAAGGTGGATTTACAGTCTCATTTTACCATTCTTCCATTTATGGCTTATCTATCTGAAGTTTGTCTCTAGTTCTCCAGCTTCCATTGTTCTCACAGAGCTGTACAAACTTGGAAGTGGCCTTTTCACATTTAACTGGTTCATTTCCCCCCCACCCTGCTCATGGATAACTATGGTACAACTATTCCCATTCCTTCCCCACTCACTGTCTCTGATATCTCTAGGAAGACTGATAGATTCTGAAAAAGACACAACAGTTAATATTTATTTAAGTGGGAATATACAGATGTTTCTGTTTTCTAGAATTCTTGGACTACCCATGAGTATATGCAGAGAGCCAATCCCCACTGCAGGAAAGCACTTAAAAAAACAAAACAAAAACAAAACAGGACTTAAACACAGAGGCTTGAACACAGAGATGTACAAGTGGAAGAATAAACAGACTTAGTGAAGTTCCACTTGTGCAAGATCTTGTGCAACACATAGCACTTTCCTCACTAAGTATTATAGTGCTGAGAATTCAGTTGTACAATATATTGTGCAAGCAGAAATGCAAGTGGGGATACAGTAAGTTTGATGGTACAAGTGACTACTATGGTCCTGTTTTTGCTTTTCCACTTGCACACAAACTCTAGTGCAAGTGAAAAGTTTTCACTAAATCCAACCACAATTGTCTTTTATGCCATTCATGAAGTGATTGCAGCATTCTGTGCTGAAACTGTATGTCTGTGTAAAAATAAAATATTGAGCTTTGGTTGTTAACAGGTAAAAAGACATAATGCTTTGAAAGCTTCAGCTCACGTATAGGCATAAAAGCATTGTGGGGTTCATGATCTAATGTTTCAATGGGTTTTTTCCTTCAAGAAAAGAGGATTCAAGAACTGAGAGTGTTTTCAGTTTGAAGATTAATATCAGAATGACTTCAGGGCTGAGTTCAGACTGGCAGTTTGAAGCAGGAGCCAGTCGTGGCAAAAAAGCCCCGGAACAAACTGTTCCAGGTTTTCCCAGTCACACTGCACCGACTGATGCAGGAGCATTCCAGGAGGAGGCTTATGAGAGCGTTCAGACTGCTGGCCCGGAGGCGCGGCTGTAAATGGCTTTTCCCTGGTAATCGGCTATGCACACATGCACATCCGACCGATTTGGGAAGGCACCAAATTGGGCGGTAGAGTGGAGCACAGCCAATCATATCACTGACTGCCTTATGCGCAATGCGGGTTGCTTCCAGCTTTTCGGGTTGGTGTTCACACTTCCCGGAAGTGGAATGAAGTGGGATAAACGGGCTCTCAGGGATTTGCTACTGCTTTTACCAGGTATCTTTTAAATGTGGGAGTGAAGCGGAACAGCATGGGTTGACTATGGGTGGGGAACGCCAGGCAGATGTGCCTGTGTGAATGCTCCCTTTAATCCACTTGTAAAACGTAGCTGGAATGTGGCTATAGCGGGGCAAACTGCCAGTCTTAACTCAGCCCAGGTGTCACATACCTGTGGAATGATGGTCTCACTGACCAGCAGTAACTGCCTCCTTCAGAACTGGAAAGCTTATGAAGTCCTACTCTTCATCAAAAGAAAAATCACAGTCTTTGACCAGGAAATCTATCTGTATTCACGCCTGGAGTGTGGTTTTTTTTTTTTTCCTTTATCACATCAATGTGCATGATGTGAATGATTTAATACACAATTGGACTTTATGAAACAGAAGCTGTGAGTGCATTTAAAGACCTATATGAATATATGTTATTGTTTTTAGAGAAGGCAGAAAAAAGACACTGAATTTAAAGTTGACCTTTCACAACCTCAGATGTATGTACAGCAACAAAAATAGTTTCTGTTTGAGACCTTGTCACCAGCAGTAACTTTCATTCCTTGCATTTAAAAACAAGGAACCACAAACATAACTGAGAGGTAGATGATAGCCAGTGTGGTGTCATGATTGGAATGCTGGAGCAGAAGGAGGGAGAGGTGGGTTCAAATCTCTGCCTGTCATGAAAAAAAAACACCTCCCTCTCTCTCTCTCTCTCTCTTTCCCTCCCTCCCTCTCTCTCTGTGCCATTATCTTACATGGTTGTTGTGATGATAAAAACGGGAGACCATTTATGCTATCCTGAGATTAAATATGTTGTTAATTCATTTTCAAGCCTTTCTGTGTTAATTCTGAAATGAATTTGGGACAATCTCTATTAGGAAGAGTATTCCCTGTTTTAGATCCCAGATAGCTAGTCTTGTTTTGAATATAATTTTCTGTGTATTCAAATAGACATCTACAGCCTAGAGACTATATTGAGTTTTGCAATTTGCACAGTTAAAGCTGAGGATGCCCAATTTTTAAACTGTTGGGGGGGGGAAGCATGAATTAGTGGACAGCTGCTTGGGGATAGTTATTTGAACATTCCAGAAAAGGAAGACTGTTGAACCTAGGAGGGATAGGATTGTGTTTCTTTGTGAGACAAGTTTGCTATCTCTCTATAAATATAAAAACCAGTTGGGGTGGCAAAGTTCTATGCCCAGCAAACTCAGTTGGCTCCCTGATATGTCACTCAGAAGCTGTCCCTATCCACCAGCTGTGTTGCCTGAGTTCTCTCCCACCCACTGCAGCCTAGGCCACTCTTCTCTGATTTGGCCAGCATTTCAAGGTCATTTGCATATGGAAGCTGATTGGACTTCACTCCATTCCACACCTCAAACTCCCCCCCCGCAAGACAGTATTCTGAGGTAAAATATGTTCTCACAACACTTCCCCTTCAAAAGAAACAAACCCAATAACACAACCATGCCACACCACAAAAAAGACAGATCACACCACAAGTAGAATACCACAAGGCAAAAAAAGCTCTGGTACTAATTCAAAGTGCTGGGGCTGAGTTGCGTTCTGACAGGGGATGCTTTGAGTGTAGAAAATGATTTATCGACAAAGTAGTGTTTTGGAAAATCTTTAGTAATTGTTTGGTGCATTTACCATGAGGCACCCACCCAGAGCCTCTGGCATTTTCTCACTCTGCTGGCATCAAAACCAATTTAAGGCAAAATAGAGATATGGAGACTTTTCCAGCCTCCTTTGCATCAATTTGTCTTTGTTGGCATTGGCAACCCTAGGCCTGCCAGCACTCTCAAGGTGACTTCCTGCCTCCTGACTGGCATGACATCACTAGCCCTGGCTGCTTGCTCCTGTTCAGCAGGAGCATCCCTATGGAAGCTGCCTGGGTGATTTTAGACCAGCCACAGAATTTCTGCCTAACCTACCTTACAGGGTTGCTGTACAGATCACAAAGCTGAAGAGAATGAAGAAAGCTGCTTTGCTCCCCGCTAATGAGAAAGACAGGATTTTGCCTAGGAAGACGCTGCTGAGAGGGGAGGAGATAAAGTTGCCAATTTTAGGTATGGAAATTCCTGGAGATTTGAGGGGTGGAGCCCAGAGAGGGTGAGGTTTGAGGAGGGGTGGGATCTCAGACAGGTATAGTGCCATAGACTTCACCCTCCAAACCAGCCATTCCATCCTAGAGAACCATTGTTGCCCTCACTGCCTGTTGGTAGGCAACCAAGCTTGGTCCTGTCACCTATTTTGGCTTTTGGAAGAAAACTCATTGGGGCCAGTCCTGATAGGGTTGCCAACTCCAGATGGGAAATTCCTGGAGATTTGAGGGATGAAGCCTGAAGAGGGTGAGGTTTCAGGACAGGTGGGACCTCAGACAGGTACAATGCCACAGACTCCACCCATCAAACCAGCCATTCCATCCTGGGGAACCATTTTTGCCAATCTCCAGGTGGGGGCTGGAGATCAATCAGAATTACAACTGCTCTCCAGGAGGGAGGGGAGAGGAGATGGAAAGCTGAAGTCAAGAGACAGAAAACGGTAGGTTGATAATTGGCTGGGAGGGAGATAGGGTTGCCAAATCCAGGTTGGGAAATTCCAGAGATTTGAAGGGTGGAGCCTGGAGATGGTGAGATTTGAGGAGGGGTGGGGTCTCAGACAGGTACAATGCCATAGACTCCACCCTCCAAACCAGCCATTTCCTCCTGGGTAACAATTGTTGCCAATCTCCAGGTGAGGGCGGGAGATCACTCAAAATTACAACTGCTCTTCAGGTAGCAGAGATCAGTTCCTCTGGAGAAAATGGTGGACTCTGTGTCATTATAAACTGCTGAGGTCGCCACAGCAAATTCACACTGTGTGCCCAAAGTTGGGGCACTCTCCCAGAGCCTCTTTCTAGATCTCATTGTATTTATTTCCACAATGGGCCTTATTCCTAGTAGGATAATAAAGTGAATTCTTAATATGGAAAAATGATGGGCCCCAGGATTGCAGCCCCAGATCTCCTGGCTCTAGAGGGGTTCAACAAAATAATCTTAGATGTCAGATGACCTTTGAACCACTGTTAGCCTTCAATGTATTGGATGATCAAACAGAAAATTAAACTACTGCAGTTGCAAAAAAGACAGGTTTTTTAAAAAGGCAAGAGATCCTTCATGCATACTGTTCTCTCACACACAGCAGTTTATCTTATTGTTAAGTTGTTCTTTTCCTCTCATAGTCTAATGCCAACAATTGTTCAATCTGTGGTAAATGGCACCTCCATGCAAAACAAATTTTGAAGGTCTGTGTATTATGAGTAAAGAGTCAGTTCTTGCTTGCTTGATTAATTCCTTGCATCTCCTACCATCCTCCTGTTAATAAATAATGCAGTGCAGAAGTGAGCCCTCCAGTAAAATCCCTTGGAATACATGCTACGGGTTTTGGGGGTGGGGGAGTAATACTACTGTTTCAGCATGCTCAACACAAAGTGGTAAGGGAAGGGCATAACAAGACGAACTGGTATGAATGAAAAGCAAACAAGGAAAGAGGTGGTCTAATGACTGCTGTGATGATTTTTAATTTATTTATATAGAGGTTTATATAGTATTCTTCTGTAAAGGCAGGGCTCTTTCTGTATGAGGAACTCCTTTGCATATTAATCCAATGTAGCTAATCCTCCAAGAGCTTACAGTAGCACCTGTAAGAAGAGCTCTGTAAGCTCTTGGAGGATTGGCTACATTAGGGATGTGTCACCTAATACGTAAAGGAGTTTCTGCTACAGAAAGAGCCCTGGAAACCAATCAGTGGTTCATGGTCAGTTTTGATGAAGAAGAAAAGAAGAGATTGGATTTATACCCCGCCCTTCACTTGGAGTCTCAGAGCAACTTACAAACTCCTTTCCCTTCCCCTCCCCACAACATCCTGTGAGGTAGGTGGGGCTGAGAGAACTCTAACACAAACTGCTCTTTCAGGAACAGCTGTGCCAGAGCTTGTGACTGACCCAAGGTCACATCAGCAGGTGCAAGTGGAGGAGTGGGGAATCAAACCCGGTTCTCCCAGATTAGAGTCTGCACACTTAACCACTACACCAAACTGGCTCTCTGATAGCTCTGGGTGCTATAGTGAGAATGCAAAAATATGTAGATTACATATCCTGTACATTTCCAAGCTTTTAGATTATCTTAATGGAGATTTAGTTATGATACATATCTTTTCCTCAGGTGTTTGCTAAATATACATTAATCCAGTAATATGCATCAGCATATCAGCTCTTTGTTTCTTCTTATCTGCTAGCATTTTAGATACTCAGGGAACATGTGATAAGGAGAACAGAGATTACGTCCATTGTCCCCATCCTCCTCATTCACACATTCATCTGAAGTTTTTAACAATTTGACCTAAGTGTGTTTGTCTGTGTACACATCAACTCTGTCATGGGGTCAGGCATCTTGCCCTTTGCAGAGTCTGAGTTTCTTGGGCAAAGTCAACGTACAAAAAAAGGTTCTACTTGAAACTTCAGATGAAAGCATGAAGGCTGGGACTGTAGAAAGCAGAAGCCATCCCAACTTCTCATCCTCCATGCACTCACTGAACATGAAACACCTTAAAACACAGGAAAGTAAGATGAGGAACAAGATCCTCTGTATCTCTATATGATACTAGAATCACTCTGTGATACTCATATAGCTGACAGTTCTCTGTGTGTGTGTGTGTGTGCGCGCGCGTGTGCATTTTGAGGGATGTGATTGGGCTATAAAATGGCATCAGCTGGCCATGCTTATAAATTAGTGATGGTTTGGAATTTCTCAGCCTTGCTGATTTACCTCCCCAACCCCATTTTGATTTCTTTTCTCCTTTGTTGAAATTGTACCTGTGATTCTTAAACTTTACACTGTTTTGATTCCTGACACCAAAGCCTTTTACATAAAATTGTTTGTGTGTGTTTGTGTGTAATAGCAATAAATAGGCTATATGTCTGTATGTGTGTTTGATGTATACATGAGATGCATTGTACAATGCTGTATTTGCTGAACATAAAAACCATACAATGTGCATTTATCCTATAACAAAATCTACAAAACTGCAAAAAAGAGAACCAAAATCATTGACAAATATATACACGGATATTTAAAAAACAAAATAAAACGGGAGACCCTTGCTCTATTAATAATGGCACTACTTCTGTTTTTCAATGACATCTCTTTATGTCAGAAATTTGCTATCTCCTTTTCTACATACTTTAAATATGGTCTTTGACCTATGTATGAAAATTGAAGTTATTTTTATTACTTGATTCTTAATGTTAAGTTTCCATTAAGCACAGGGGGACTTCTAATAACAAGTCTCTCTCCTTCTCCAGTTTGTGTGTGTATGTGTGTATCTGTGTATATATATAACAATAACTATATATAACTATAACTTTAACTATAACTATAACTATAACTATAACTATAACTATAACTATATATATATATATATATATATATATATACACATACTATTATTTTGCTAAACAATATATATATATATATATTTAGCAAAATAATAGCAAAGGAACACTTCAGGCAGTGTTTCTTTTCTTATAAAGTTGTTTTCTTTTTAAGTACTAGAAGTGACTTACTCTTTGGTCTCCTGGCTGATATCAGTGTCTGCCCAAGGCTTTATATAATCATTTTGATCCAATGGCTTCTTGTATAAGTGCTACTGAAATGCTCAAGGCTGATAAACCACAGGACATAATACTGTGTATTATCACATCATATATAAATACAGCACTTCATCAGGGGTAGTAGGCATTCTCCACCCCATCGTTGCATCCAAGTTCTTCAATTATGTATGAGGAAGGAGGGCAATATACTCTAGCAAACCTTGAAATGGGGTTGAATCTTGCTTCTAGTCAGCTAGTCACTCCTTCTCAACCTAACTTGCCTCACAGGATTGTTGTGTGAATAAAAATGCAAGAGGGGGAACCATTGCCAGTGGTCCTTGGGAAAGGGTGAGATAAAAATGTGACAGATAAATAGTCATTGTATTATATTTCTCTCAGGGGTCTTTTCGGGGGGGAGCGCACCAGAGCACAGCTCTGGGAGCTCAGGAGCCAAGCCCCGCCCCCAGCCGGCGTCCCGGGGAGTCTTTCAGGCAGCCGAATGTCAATTTCAGCTCCATTATATCCTATGGGCCGTTGAAGTCAATGGTGAAAACATAGGGTATATTCTGGGGGCTGGAGGAGGGGTTTGAGGGAGAGGCTCCAAACTCACAGGATAGCTGATGGAGCCTCTCCCCAAGATACCCACCAAGTTTCAAGAACATTGGACCAGGGGGTCCAATTCTATGGGCCCCCAAACAGGTTGCCCCCATTCCCTCCATTGTTCTCTATGGTGGGAAAAAAAGTTATATTTTTCCCACCATAGAGAACAATGGAGGGAATAGGGGCAATCTGTTTGGGGGCCCATAGAATTGGACCCCCTGGTCCAATGTTTTTGAAACTTGGTGGGTATCTTGGGGAGAGGCTACATCAGCTACCCTGTGAGTTTGGAGCCTCTCCCTCAAACCCTCCCTCCAGCCCCCAGAATATACCCTATGTTTTCACCATTGACTTCAATGGCCCATAGGATATAGTGGGTTCGAATTGCCGCAGAATTTCTTTCATTCCCTCCTTTCCTTCTCTCTTTTTCCTTTTTCCCTCCTTCTTCTCTTCTCTTCCTCTCTCTCTTCCTCTCTCTCTTCCTCCCTCTCTCTCCTTTCTTTCTTTCTTTCTTTCTTTCTTTCTTTCTTTCTTTCTTTCTTTCTTTCTTTCTTTCTTTCTTTCTTTCTTTCTTTCTTTCTTTCTTTCCCACCTTCTTCTCTTCTCTTTTTTCCTTCTTTCCCTGTTTCCCTCCTTCTTCCCTCTTTTTCTTTCCCTCCCCTTTCCTTCTCTTTCTTTCCCTCTTTCCTTCCTTCTTTCCTTCTCTCTCTCTCTCTCTTTCCTTCCCTCTTTCCTCCTTCTGTGGCCCAACTCTCATGAGAAGGAGTTTAAACTTCAAACCCCTTCTCTCTTAGCTCCCCCACCCAGACCAGCTGGGGGAATGGAAGGGGAGGCTTTTGAAGATGCCTCCCCCCCTTTTGCTTCCCCTTCTGACATCACTTCCGGTGATGTTAGGGGGCGTGGCATATGCTAATAGCCTAATAGCTCATTAGCATACCATATGCTAATGAGCTCCTGCAGCTGTTTTTCTACAAAAAGACCCCTGTTTCTCATCCTCTGTTCATTAAAAAAACAGATCCTAGGTGAGTTCCAATCTAATGTGTACTGTGTAGGTTAAATGCATGTTTATCAGCATAGATTCTTCCTCTTAATTTTTTCACTTGTGTCTTGAATTAAAGTGCTTGTATTGCTGTAAGAATTATATATAAGTGGAAAACAAATGGCAAAGATGATCATTTCCTTCATTATGTAGTCATTCTTTTCACTTTTTTTTCAAAATGCATCTCTTTGAAACTATTGTTAATGGAAGACGAAAAACCTCCCTTTCTCTTTTAATCCCTTTGATTGGTCATCTTTTAGCATTTAAAGTCTAACGTACTGTCCTGATATTTTTATCCCTTATTCATGCCTCAAGGTTACATGGGCAATTATGATACATTATTGGGGTAATTCAAAATAAAACAGACCCTTTAGCATTTCTTTTCTATAGATGGCTTCATTGACCTTTTGGCTTTTCCCCCCAGTGATAAAAGAAGTCTATGTTTATTGAATTTCGTTCATGTTCTTTTGAATGTGATTGTACTGTGCATTATTAAACTCTATGTGAAGGCATATTAGTGCATAAAAATGTGGCATTCTGTTACTGTATGGCCAGCATTATGCCTTGGCTCTGAATCACTGCAATGCCTTGCTGGCAATACTCCTTGCCCACAAAAGGAGATGCAGCTTTTATAGCATTGCCACCTTTCAATCACTTGCAAACATGTTTAATAGTTCATTTATATTTACAAGTGGGGACACACAAGACTCATGGTGTGGTGATGGTGACAAGTGCCATCAAGTGACAGCTGACTTATGGTGACCCTGTGGGGTTTTCAGGGCAGGAGGTGTTCAGAGGTGGTTTGCCATTGCCTGTATCTGCATCATGACCCTGATATTCTTTGGAGGTCTCCCATCCAAATACTAGCCAGGGCTGTCCCTACTTAGCACCTGAGATCTGACTAGATCAGGCTAGCGTGGGCTATCCAAGTCAGGGATAAGACTCATGGAGGGGCAGAGGGAGCAGGGGTCTTTTGGGGGGATCACACTGGAGCGCAGCTCCGGCAGCTTCGGAGGGCAGAAAGGCTCTCGCATGTTGGCGTACAAGCCGATTCAGGAGTCTTTCAGGCAGCCAAATGTCGATTTCAGCCCCATTATATCCTATGGGCCATTGAAGTCAATGGTGAAAACATAGGGTATATTCTGGGAGCTGGACGGGAGGGGGTTTGAGGTAGAGCCTCCAAACTCACAGGGTAGCTGTTGGAGCCTCTCCCCAAGAAACCCACCAAGTTTCAAGAACATTGGACCAGGGGGTTCAATTCTATGGGCCTCCAAATAGGTTGCCCCCATTCCTTCCATTGTTCTCTATGGTGGGAAAACAAGTTACTTTTCCCCCACGGTGCTGTTAGTAGCTCTGGGGGGAGGGGGTTTGAGGGAGAGGCTCCAAATTTTCAGGGTAGCTTTGGGAGCCTCTCCACACATACACCCCCCATGTCTCAAAGCAATTGGACCAATGGGCCTAATTCTATGGGTACCCAAACAGGTTACCCCATTACCTCCATTGTTTGCAATGGGGAAACCCAGCCAGCTGCACTTAAGGCAGGCAAGCAGGCAGCCACCCAGTAGTCAGACTCTCCTGGAGAATCTCAGGGAAAGTGAACTGTCTTGGAAAGTGCTTGTTTGCCATGAGAACAAATGGCACACTCCAGAACAAGTGACACTGCGGCAGTGCAAGCATGCCACAGTGCCACACAGAAACCCAAAAGACCAAAAGGAACAACATTTATACATGTATAAATTAATGGTGCAACCTCATTGGACCACTCACACCACACACACCTCAAAAAGTAAGGGTTCCCTTTAAGTGCAGACAGCTGGCGGGAAAGGGCAATGCTGCTCGGAGATTGGGTGCAGCCCTCAGCCACCCCTCTCCCTCATCTCATGAGAGAAGGGAGAGGGGTGACTGCAGGTGTTGGGGCTTGGGGGCAGGGATTCCCCCAATGGTCAGCTGGCCGGTGATGGGTTGAAACCCCCTGAAAGCAGGTAACCCCCGCCAATCTAGGGGGGTCTGGCAACCCTAGGCAGAGTGGAGATCTGACCCTGGGACTCCTATAGCCTCATCTAATTTGCTAACCACTACACCATGCTGGTTTACATAACAGATAGCGAATATAGACCAATGGAAGGGGCCTTATTGTAATCCACTGCTACTTCTGCAGTGTGACCAGCTTTTGATGGATGGTTACTTAGCAGTTGGGCCACAGAGGCCTACAGAATAGGTATTTTCTATTTTTCATGGAAATGATTGGGTAATCTATGTCTTCTTAATCTGGACAGCCCAGGCTAGCCCAGTCCTGTCAGATCTTAGAATCTAATCAGAGTCAGCCTTAGTTAATATTTGGATGGGAGACCACCAAGAAATTTCAAGGTCATGATGCAAAGGCAGGCAATGGCAAACCACATCTGAACATCTCTTTGCCTTGCAAACCCCACAAGGTTGCCATAAATCATCTGTGACCTAACAGCAAAACAAAACAACCCCCCCTATCTACAGTAGGGTTTTTAATATGTAAAGAGCTTCTGAAATAATCCATTAACACATGAATGGTTAACAGCTCTTTCAGTCTGGGCACTTGGGTGCAAAGATAGTTGTCCCTTGAATATATATATCATGAAGAAAAGAAGTCTGAAGCCTTCTGGTTGCTCCAGCCATCCCCCTTTACTTGTGGCTGAGAATCAGCAATAATACATATCTGAAGAAAAAATATTCTTCTGTATAGTTCTGTACAAAATCTATTGGCTCTAATATACATGTGAGGCCCCAATAGATATTTAACAGTTTTTATTAGCAGGTGATACTATCCAAGTGTTAGTGATCCAAGTTGTATCAAATGAACCAAGTTATATCAGACTCCACACATCAAGCAGGCCACATACTGAATTTGATCTTTGGGCTGAGGATGGATGTGAACCTGGATGCCATTGATGCAGTGCCATGGTCGAACCACTTCTCTTGAAGGCTCATGTGAGTATCCCAGCTCTTCCCGGCTCAGGCAGTGAGCTAATTTGTTAGATGTGTTAGATCTAACTTGTTAGATGTGCTGGTAGAAGACTGGCATAGCTGTCTTTCTGAAGCCATCGATGAAATCAATCCCTTTGGATCCCACTGATCCAGCCAACTACTGCCCAGTTTTGAATCTTTCATTCCGGGGTAAAGTAGCTGAGAGAGTGGCAGCTCACCTCCAGGTATCCCTGGATGACATTTCAGTCCTTGATCCCTTACAATCTGACTTTTGCCCTGGCTATGGGATGGAGATGGCATTGGTTGCTCTCCCAGAGAGGACCGTGCTCTATGAATAATAATCTTCTAGTGATCACTAGCCCCAAAAGTATTTGTCTAGCCTCAGTCCAGGCCAGAGCTTAAAAGAAGCCTGGTGGAATGCGCTTCCAGTTTCTCAGGGCCTGTAAAATGCAAATGTTTTACTAGGCGTATGGCTGAGGCAGTGAAGTTACCATCTAAATTGGCCTCCTCCAATCCCCTCCCTGCCATCTATTCTGTCACTGTACCACTGACACACAGGCTGCACAATATAACTTTGGATAACTTCTGTTATTAGTGCCTAAGTTACCATCTGTTTTTAACTTTGATTTGTTACTATGTTAATTCATTGTAGCAAATAATTTCTGATATTGTCTTTAACTTCTTGTTACCCACCCTGAGCCTTGCTGTGCAGGGAAGGGCAGGCTAAAAGACAAATAAAATTAAAAAATAAAATAAAATTCTCAGTGTCAGGAAATGCACTGACTTGTTTATCTTATTTAGTAGAAGGGTACTTCTGGCAGGTGACAGCATATATCATGTTGAGGATGAGCAGGTGAATGGGATCCAGATGGTGTGGCTGATATTATTAAGTCCTGTAATTGCGGGGGTGGGGCGTCGGCTAAAGATGGCGGACGCCAGTCTGTAGAGTTCCGACCGACCCTTTCCTTCCCGACCGATTTACAATCTCCTCCTAAACAGTTTTATAGCGTCTGGCATGGGAAAATCTAATGGAAATCGCATCAAAGCCAACAACTCTTCAACAACGCATTTAAAAACTTATTTTGGCGCCGACTCCTCACGCGGCAAAAACAGCAGGAATCGAGATGCTGTCTCCAACATGGCCGCCGGTAATGTTGCTGCGAACACAGAAATGCTAAACGCTAATACAAATATGCTGAAATCCGAATTCACTGAAATGCTTAGTTCATTCAAGACTGAAATGCTTACAAATGTAAATGACCTGTTAAAACCAGTGACAGAATGTCTGGAAGCTTTGCAATTAGCCATGCAACAAACTTCCCATTCCGCTGAATCAGCACTTGAAACGTCTATTTCTAATCAAGAAGATATCCAGGAGCTGCAAAAGCATGAAACCTTGGCACGCGAAAGGATTTTGGTCCTGGAACATCGCTCCAGAGAGCACTTCCTTAAACTTAGAGGCTTTGAGGAAAAAATTGAAGACACAACCGATCTTATTACTTTTGTCTCCTCATGGCTATCAACAATCATACCCTTTGAAGACGACTCCACCCCAATGATTGTCAGAGCACACAGGATGGGTCCACCAGTCCCAGACCATCGCAAATGTCCTAGAGACATTTTAATCGAATTGCTTGACATCCGAATAAAACAGCGCATTCTCCATGAAGCGAAAGCCAAGGGGAGCTTTAAGCTCAACCAATCTGAGATTCAAATTTTTCCTGACATTGCTCCCGAAGCCCTGCAAATATGACGATCTTTGAAGCACATAACACAACGTCTCCAAGGAGCTAATATAAGGTACCGCTGGCTAACAACAGGCTATCTACAAGTTCGTCATCGTGGTTCCACTTACTTCGCCGACGACCCTGACTCGGGCGCAGATCTCTTAAAGGCTCTAGGTCTGGATGAAGCTCAAGATATGGATACTTCCAAACCAAAGAAAAGAAAGCGTAACAACCCTGATTCACCCAACAAATGGAACAGAATTCCACCAAGACGCCGGCTGTCTCCATGAATGTTTGACAAATGCTAAGTCTTAACAGTATAATCTTTGCTTGTCTGTTAACCCGCTTTCTTTTTCTTAGCACTGTTTCTTTAATGAATATCTCTTTAGTCAATCCTCGGTCGGGGGGAGGGGGACAGAGTCTTACTCTGCTTAAGAGCCCTTCATGATGTTCGTTGGCCTATTAGCCACACTATGTATATTTGTTATCTTTCTAGACCTCAGGGAGGAGCAAATTGTGCTCCACGTGGGCTTATCCCACACACTAGAGGTCTTTGGAAATCCTATCAAATCCAGGGTTTTAATGTTAATTTTTTATTTTTTTTGGTTTTTTAGAGTTTAAAAATTGTTACATCTTTGTCATATGCTGGGATTGGGTAAAGGGGGGATTATGGGGTGGGGTGGGTGGGTTATGGGGTTTTTCAGTATACTAACTACTTAAGGTATATAGTTCAGTTAGTGAAGCTGACATTGATTGTTGAATGTTCTTTAAATATTCCTGAGGAAGTTCTGCATTGTTGTTATAATATCTATAAGGTTCAATTCATTTCTATAATAAACCTCAAATGGTTAGATACCTTTTATGCTTTTTTCCCACATCTATGATAATAATCTTAAATGTTACACATGTTGACCATACACTATTTCCCTATGGCTGGCCTACATTTACTATTGTTTCAATGCCAGTTCTTAATCCTTTAACTTCAGGGCTCCAATGAACCTAAAAATTATCTCTCTCAATTGCAGAGGACTAAATGACAAAATAAAAACAAAACGTATTGCCACTGACTTTAAGAGCATGAATATCGATATAGCACTTCTGCAAGAGACCTATATCAAAAAAGGCCCCAAAGTTTTCATCTCCAATTGGTTCCCCACACAATATCTTGCATATGGCACTTCTAAAGCCCGCGGAATGGCCATATTATTTGCTAAAAACGTACCCTTTATCCTTGATGCTATGGAAAAAGACGAAGAAGGCCGCTTTATTTTTGTAAGAGGCAATTTATTTGGTTCCACTGTCACCTTAGCGTCAATTTACGCTCTGAATACAGGCCAAATGGAGTTTCTAAAAACTACCTTTAACAAACTACAACGATTCAACAAAGGTCTTACCATTATTGGAGGCGACTTCAATTATCTACTCCATAGACATCTGGATAGATCACCACCTTCCAAGAAGGCAAAAGGCAAGGATGACTTCAACCCATTTCATCTTTTAATAAAGAAGCTATCTCTTAGCGACATCTGGAGATCACAGCATGGGCTCGAAAGAGACTACTCTTATTACTCACCTCAGCACAAAGTTTATTCCAGATTAGACTATATTTTTGTATCCACAGATTCGCTTCCACTCTTCCGTTCATCTGAAATTGGCTGCATTCGATGGTCTGATCATGCCCCAGTAGAATGTACTCTTAGACTTGAAAACAATAACAAACAAAGATACCAGTGGGTTTTCAAAAAATATTTATTGATTGAACCTTCAACTAAAAGTGAACTATGCAACGAACTGAAGCAGTATTTCAAAATCAATCAAAACTGTGATACATCTAACACCATAGTATGGGAAGCGTCCAAAGCAGTTATCCATGGAAAGGCGATTGCACTAGCCATAGCCTGTAAAAGAGAAAAAACAAAGAAGAAATCAGAACTCTTAGCCCTTATAAAGCAGCTTGAAACAAGGCACAAAGAAACTGGTAGCAATCATGTTTATCAAAGGCTATGCAACGTAAGAAAACAACTTGAAATATTAGATCTTTCTGCTATAACCCAACAAAATTTATTACTTAAGCACAACTTTTCCAACAAAGGCTCAAAGAAACTGCGGTTACTATCTTGGAAGCTTAAAAAGCAGCGCTCCGACAGATGGATACATAGTATCAGAGACACTAAAGGTACTCTGCATACTACTACTAACAAAGTTATTAAAACCTTTGAATCATTTTACTCATCACTTTACTCCTCTTCACAGCCAAATGAGGAAAGCATAACGAGCTTTCTAGACCATTACCCACCTCCGAATGAGCTTTCTGAAGATCACCGAACCTTACTCAATGCAAGCATCAGTTCTGAAGAAGTGTTATCAACCATCAAATCACTCAAAAATAATAAAGCTTCAGGCCCTGATGGCTTCATCCCTGAATACTATAAAATTTTTGCACCTATTCTGGCTCAACCTCTAGCTCAAGCCTTTAATGAGATCTTGCTATCCGGAATGCTGCCAGACACTTGGACGCATGCCAATGTGATCTTGCTACCTAAGAAAGATAAGGATCTGACCGATCCTAAAGCTTATCGACCCATTTCGCTTCTTAATACGGACTATAAAATTTTCACGTCCGTTATGGCAAACAGATTGAAAAATATAATTGGTGAATATATTCACACGGATCAAATAGGATTCATCCCGACCCGGGACATTACGGATAATATCAGAAAAACACTTAACATCATCCATCACGGTAGAACAAAACCCATAAAAGACTCATTGATATTAATGCTTGACATCGAGAAAGCCTTCGATACTTTAGAGACCTCCTACTTAATTCAGCTGATGAAACGAATGAACTTTGGTGACAACTTTCTTCGAGCCGTACTAGCTATTTACAAAAATCCCAAGGCTAACCTCCTTATCAACAATGATTCATCCTCCACAATCAATCTACATCGTGGAACAAGACAAGGATGTCCCCTGTCCCCTCTCCTATTTATATTGGCCATGGAGCCATTAGCCTTAGCTATACGCAACAATCCCAAGATCGAAGGTGTTGAGATAAGGGGAAAAGAATTTAAAACAAGTCTCTTTGCAGATGACCTCTCAATCTTTATAACTAACCCTCAATCAATGCTGCCTGAAATCCACAATATTCTAACTCTATTTGGCGAAATAGCTGGTCTAAAAATTAACCCATCTAAATCTATCATCTATCCTATACACATCTCCAATGCAACAACGTTCCTTCAATCGTCATACTCTTTTCAATGGGTCACTAAATACCAACCATATCTCGGTATTAAATTGCCGCTGCACATGCCTGATCTTCTTAAATTCAACCACACCCAAATCAATAAAGAAATCAACCAACAAATGATGAAGTGGGATGATAAGCCATTATCATGGCTTGACAGGATCCATACTTTTAGATCTTTCATTTTTCCTAAGTTACTATTGTGCTTTAGGGCATTACCTCTTTCTATACCACCAACCCTACTGTCCAAATGGCAAAATAACGCCACTAAATTCCTATGGCACTCCAAGACGCCAAGAATTAAACACACTACAGCACGACATCCACTAATTAAAGGTGGAACAGCAGTCCCTGATCTTTTTTTTTTTGTGTAAATACAATTTATTATTGGATATATCACAAGTTCATACAATTTAAACATACCAATACATACCCATTTTTCTTTTTTCCCTTTCTCCCCCCCACATCAGGCTTCCAGCACTGCTCCAACCCCATTAATATCTCTCTTATTCCATTACAATTACTTCTAAACTTATTTTCTCTTACTAACGGTAACAATACAAAAGTCTAATTCTCTTTCCGTTTCTTCTTAATAACTGTCAAAGCAAATCAAACCACTTTTAATGTCCCAATTTTTCAACAAATATTTTTGAAAGTCTTTCCAATCTTTAAAAAAAGTTTCATCTTCTTCGTTGTTTAACTTTCTTGTTAACTTGTCCATTTCCGCCAAAAACAACGTTTTTTAATCCATTCCCATGTTTCAGGTACTTTATCTTGTTTCCAACATTGAGCAAAAGTCAGTCTTGCTGCTGTAGTCAAGTACCATAATAGTGTTCTCTTGGCTACATTTATTTCTTCCATTTTAAGACCTAACAATAACATCTGTGGGTCTTTCTTAAAAGTACAATTCAAAATTTTTTGTATCTCATTGTGGATCTCTGTCCAATATTTTACTGCTTTATCACATGTCCACCACATATGGTAAAAAGACCCTTCATGTTTCTTACATTTCCAACATTTATTAGACATACTTTCATTTATGATAGCAATTTTTTTGGGCGTCATATACCATCTGTACATCATTTTATAACAATTCTCTTTAACATTTACACAAGTTGAAATTTTCATTGACTTTTTCCACAAGTATTCCCAAGATGTCATTAATATCTCTGTATTAACATTTACAGCCCATTTTATCATTTGCTCTTTTACAACTTCATCCTCAGTATACCATTTCAATAGAACCTTATACAGTTTAGAAATCATTTTTTTTCCTTTCTCAAGCCATACAGTTTCAATTTCAATATTCTTTTCTCTAAAACCATATTCTCTTTTATCGGTCTTAAATAAATCATAAATCTGTCTATACTTCAACCAATCATATTCAAATTCAACATCAAATCTGTCTTTTAACACAAAATTTTTCCCTTCAGATTTTAAAAGATTTTTATAAGGTAGCCAGTCTAGCCCTTGATTTCTTGAATATGGATTAATCACTTCAGCTGGTACAATCCAAAGTGGTCTTTCTTCTGAGAAGAATTTTCTGTATCTCATCCATGTCTCGAACAGTGATTGTCTTACAAAGTGGTGTTTAAAAAATTTATCCATTTTTACTTTTCCATACCATAAATATGTATGCCATCCGAATTTGTTATCATGCCCTTCCAGGGCCAATAACTTCTTGTTCTCCAGATTAATCCACTGTTCCAACCATGTTAAACAGACGGCATCATAATACAGTCTTAGATTTGGTAGTTGTAGGCCTCCTCTCTCTCTTGCGTCACATAAAATTTTCATTTTAATCCTTGGCTTTCTTCCTGCCCATACGAATTTGGATAATTCTTTCTGCCACGAATCCAGTACTTTCCTTTGTTTTAGTATTGGAATAGTCTGAAATAGAAACATCAAACGCGGCAAGATATTCATTTTTACAGTCGCGATTCTTCCCATCAATGATAAATTCAAAGTAGCAGTCCCTGATCTTTACTTATACTACATTGCAACACACTTGGCTAATCTTTTGAGACAATACCATGCCCAAAATAATCTAGATTGGCATTTTATGGAAGTAAATACAATTATACCTCACTATTTCAAAGAAATTTTATGGTTTGACCATCCACACAAATGGTTAAATAATCTGAAGAATCCTTACCTTAAGACATCACTGAAAATATGGTATAAATTTAGATCATTATTGACCTCAACACAATCTCTCATCAGTACCTTCACAGGCCAAAGTTGGTTCCCTCCTGCAAAAGACAGAAACACATTTCTACAGTGGCGAGCAAATGGCTTATCCAGATTGATAGATCTTTTAGCTAAAGGAAAACTTCTTCCTAAATTAACCCTAGATTGAAAAACTAACTCAAAGCTAGCCTGGTTTGAATACCTCCAAATTCAACACCTGATGACAGATCAACAAATTAAACTCAACCTCAACAAACCTCTTACCACCTTTGAAACTTTAATGTTTAATCAAACTCAGAAAAAAGGCTTAATTTCCAAGATTTACAAACTCCTACTGGAATCAAAGAGTAATCTGACACCTAGTTATCAAAAAGCATGGCAAAAAGACATTCCTCAACTCACTTCTACTGAACAATGGTCAGATATCTGGAAAGCCCATGCCAAAATCTCAAACTCTCAAAATATACAAGAAGCAGCTCTTAAAGTTTTGCACAGATGCTACTTAACCCCTGTAAAACTTTCACATATCTATCCTAAAACATCGCCACTCTGCTGGAAACAATGTGGCCGTAAAGCTACTTTCTTTCACACATGGTGGGAATGTCCACATGTAGCTCATTATTGGGACCAAATTATCGCTTCCATCCATGCACTGACAGGTTACTACTTACCCAAAGATCCAAAGTTAATTCTTCTCCATCTATGGCCGGCTGAAAGTCCTCCTAATAAAGACAAACAATTAATAAATACTCTGATAATTGCAGCCAAAATATCTCTCGCAAATAAATGGAAATCAAATTTGCTCCCCACTACTCACCAATGGCTACACAAAGTCTGGGATTTCTTTCTCCAAGAAAAAGTTTCCTTATGGTTAAACAAAGATAATATTGAAAATTATTTATTTGATCCTCTTGACAAATGGTACCCAATTTTAGAAAAAATGAATATTGATAAGCTTTCGTGGGAAAACATAACTGTCTCTAAATTTAATGTGTTACTCTGCAACTAAGAAATCTTTTTGTGCTTTTCCCGTTTTTAAGTCTAGATCAAGTTAGATAGGGTTTAGACTACAGGAATGTTTGATCCGTTACAATAAGAAGCTACCCCCAAATTTTCCCGTGTGTATAATAATACAAATGTTGTTGCTATGTTATACATTCAAATTTCTATATGTTTCGAATATCTTTGACGATTTTGCCTCTGTTATATCATGTTATTTACCTGAACTGTATAGTAGCATACTTTTTTTTTCTTTATCCTTTCTTCTTTGAAAATTAATAAAAAGTTCAAAAAAAAAAAGTCCTGTAATTAAGAACATGAGCTCTGTGGATGGTGTGATAGAAGGTGAAGGCAGGTATGTATTCTAAGTGTGCTGGAAGCCTCATCAATGTGTATTTTCTATGTCCCATTTCCATTCTGACAGGTTCAGCAAGGGGCTGTCCAACAGTGCTGTCCAGGCAATAAGTAGGCAAGTACTAGATTCTTGGAAGAGTGCCTTAGTGAACCTGTCTATAGTCCTTCTGTATTGAATTGAAAGCTGATCTGGACAGGACTTCATAGTTCCCTGCTCCTGAGTAGAAGTGTGTGATGGAATGTCTGCACAGACTCACATCCTGCATTGTTCTTGGTGTCACACAGATGAACATGGGGATTCTGGAGGTGAACAGGTACAGTCTTGGTAGTTCCTATTTTCCCAAATTTCCTGTCTCCCTGTTGGAAGTTCTTCCTGGCTGCTATAGCTGGACATTCTCTCTATGGATACTGATTTGCCTCTACCCTTTGATATGCTGGATTCTGCAGGGGGAATCTTTCCCCCTGCATACGTCTTGTCTCAGTCTAGGGCTGGTCTAGGAAAGCTCCTGGTATTTGTAGAAACAATTTCTAACACATTTAGCTTTTTTTCCCTTCAAGGGCAAGCTTCTGATATGGAGGGGGAAGGATCTCAGCAAGATGCCAAGATCTACATTATGTTTTTAAAAATGTTCTGAACTTTTGTCTTATATGTTTGTGCTTATATACTGAATGTTTGTATTCATGACAACATGGATATAAATTCCTGTTTGGTTTTACTTATGCATGCAGATGGGAGAACATACAGGGAATGGGACCATGGCTCGGTGGCTCAGTGGGAGAGCTTTCTTTCTTTCTTTCTTTCTTTCTTTCTTTCTTTCTTTCTTTCTTTCTTTCTTTCTTTCTTTCTTTCTTTCTTTCTTTCTTTCTTTCTTCCTTCCTTCCTTCCTTCCTTCCTTCCTTCCTTCCTTCCTTCCTTCCTTCCTTCCTTCCTTCCTTCCTTCCTTCCTTCCTTCCTTCCTGCAGAAGTTCCCCATTTCTCTTCCATCTCCAGTTAAAAGGATCAAGGAGTAGATGATAAGCAAGACCTCTGCCTGAAACCTTGGAGGGATGCTGCCAGTCAGACTAAACAATACTGACCTTGACAGACCAATCATCTGATTCATGTTAGCTATTGCATGAGGGCTTCCCAGTGCACCTTTAGACTCCTTCCCCACAAGAGATTTTCTGGCTGCTGATCTAGGGCAGACATGGCAGAAGAAAGGGATTGCAATGGGAGTGGAAGGTATAAATGAGCACAAATGTTTATTATCTAGATCCTCCTATAAAGAGTTGCTTTGCTTTTGGAGATGTTCTTAAGATAAGTTTCTTCTAAAGGTAGAAAATTATTGAACATTATCTAGTATGGTCAGAAGACTATTAAGTGCCTTTTTTATGCTCCTTAGCTTTGTGATTTATCCCCAGGTCTCCAGGTTGAAAGTGCAGTAATAGACTGTGCCTTCCATCTCCCTTCATGTTTAAATTTGCTTGGCTTTCTTCTTTCCACCCTGGTCTTTGGAAAAGTCTTTGAGTACTGTATGTGACTCATCAGAGTCCTGAATTATTTGGGATACATTCTATTAGCTATGTGTTACAATGATAATGGCCTCTTAAGGCCTTTGTTCCTTGTTGACCTTCAGAGGCTTTTACAGAGGAAAAGGGGGGGAAATGACCTTGCATTTGTTGCAGGCCTGTTATTTCTCTGAGTACAATGTCTGTATAATACCTCAGCTTTAGTAGTGTAAATTGTTGTTTTGGCTGTATATCCCCAGCAGAAATTCAAACTTAAAATTGTAATTGCATTGAAGCTGTATATATTGGCAAGTAAAGATGTATGGTAATAAAAGATATACAGTAATGTCATCTTAGAGAGCTAAATACAAGCCTATCAAAAAGTTAAAATAATATTCTCTTAATGGTGGTAGTTTTAGGGATATATGGAATTTTTATGTCATTTTAATGCCATATTTACAATACATGCCATTTTTACTCCAAAATAACAGGAAAAATATAGTTAAATGGGGAAAAGGAAATAAAAAGTAATAGAAAATGGCTGGGAAAACCTCCTCAAAGGTTTAAGTGACACTAGGGACACATAAAATTAAAAGAAAAAAAAATCAGCCTGAAGTGGTAGGGCTTCAAAATCCAGAAGCATCACTTGTTGATTTCTCTTAGTGTAAACAGCAGACGGCACTGGAAATAATTAAATAGGGTAATAGTTTTTAAGTTGTTCATGAATTCTTTTTTTGCAACTTTTGCTTCTTTGTTAGTACCCGGAGTCTAAGAAGATAAATTGGAGTATAAATATTTTAAATCAATCAGTCGATCACTCAGTCATTCAATCAATCAAATGCTAACCCAAGCTAAAACCCCTAGTTGTAGTCAATAACATATGGACCTTATAGAATAAGGTATTCCTTGCTGGATTCTGGAAGCACATTAACACCAGGAACATTGTGGGGTGAAGATGAGTTACATATTGCTGTATGTTAGATTATTATAAGGAAGCTCTAAGTACTATGAAAGTCAAAGAAAAGTATAAAATGTAACAAAATTTGAAATCCATCTCTATTATTAAAGTATATAATGTGTCATTCTTACAACATAAATGCATGAACATTTGGGGGGATTTGGTGCCTACAAATACTAGATCTACTTATTATAAAAGCACAGACTTTTCAAACTAATTTTACATGAATAGTTTTAAGATGAATATGTAAAATTCTCAAGAACATACATTTGCCATGATCCAGCTAGGGGCTATTTGCAGACAGAAGCAGGCTTCTACAGATGTTAAGGATAAGCAAATGTCCTTTATTTTGTTCATTTATATTCTTGTCAGCAGTATCTGCTCTCCAATTTTCACTGCTAGTTTTGTAGATTTGTTTGTATTGGGTGTGCAAATTGTATGTTTTTATCAGGCACCTAGATGGTATTTATATATATTATGCATGTTGTCATTTATATGTATAATATACACAAAATATATAAAGCAGATTTTATTGACTCTCAAATAATGTTTCAATATGCATTTGTGTTATGAAAAAGAATTCAGAGTTAGGAGACAGCAAAGGTACCAAAATGAAGATTCATGGGTTATATTTGTATAAGGGTAAATTGAAATAAAGAGAATTTTTGGAGTCAAAACAGCAAGGATGAGAAATTTGTAATCACTCCTATAATATCCTTTTTATATGGGGAATCATGCATACAGATAGGTAAATAGGTGCTGCGTATGATGGTTTGGATATAATGGAGCAGTTCCATAGATGGAAGGATTTCCACTCATGCAGTATGACTTTCCCAACTCCCCCTTTATCTGCAGCTCCAAATGCCCCCATTTCCCCAAACTACTGTCTCATGGGGATGGGGGACCTTAGGAGCAGCATTTAAAGCTCCAAGAAGAGGGGGAAGGCAAGAAGGTTTTACTTCACAGGTAGAGATTCATTCATTCATAGATTCTGTCTGGCTGAGTTCAGACTGGCAATTTGAAGCGGGAGCCAGTTCCGGGTTTTCCTGGTCACACGGGGCTGACTGATGTGGGAGCATACCAGGAGGATGCTCCCTGGTAAATCGGCTGGATGCTTATGTGTGTATGAGTGCATGAATACATATGTGTTCATGCGCTCATACACATATAGGCATCCAGCCGATTTGGGGAGGATCCTGTTGTGCCGGCACCGCATTGGGTGGTAGAGCGGAGCACAGCCAATCATATGTGTCTTATGCAGTAGAGCAGAGCACAGCCAATCATATGCGCCAATCATATGCGTCAGGAGCAACACAGGTTGCTCCCAGCTTTTTGGCTGAGTGTTCACACTTCCGGGAAACAGATGCAGTGGGATAAAGGCACTCTCCGGGATTTGCTAGCACTTTCAACAGGTATCTTTTAATCCTGGGAGTGAAGCAGAACAGCACAGGTTGCCTACGGGTGGGGAACACCAGGCAGATGTGCCTGTGTGAATGCCCCCTTTAATCCGCTTGGGAAATGTGGCTGAAACATGGCTCTAGCGGGGCAAATTGCCAGTCTGAACTCAGCCTCTGACTCTTCATTCAGGACTGTACATGCATACCCCTGTAAAGCTGCACTTTTCAGAATTAAGGGACAATGCATGTAGTTACCTCATTCTATACCAAACCACTGATTAGCATGATTTTAGTCACAAAGTTCAGATGTGCCTCCTCTTTACAGTATACATTTGCTATTAGCACTGGGTCTTTTAGCTTAAATTTTATTAATTTGTACTTGGATCCCTTCTTCCAGTTCATCAATTTCCCCTTAATATGGCTGACAAGTTCTAGTAGGTAAGTTGCCAGAAGTCAGACTGTTTGTCTTTCTACTTCTGTATTCCTGTCTAAGTATAAATGGCAGCATAAATGAGGATGTTCTTGGGTGGTAGAACACAAGAATAAATCTTGTTATTTTTTCAAAGGTGTTCCTCTGCTTCCACTAAAACATAAAAAACTCTGCATTATGATAACACTAGACTTTATTTCAAAGAATTTATTTCAGTGGGTTCTTCTCATGAAAGATTGTAGTGACAACTTACCAAGAATACTTTGGAAGCAGAACCTTTTGAAAAGGACTTTAGCTGATCCTATAGGGGACCAAATAGTTTTCCACAGTTCCTGGGGATTGATATGCTTCAGTGAAGTTATAGAGATATTCAGACAATTTAGTGAAAACCATTAATTCCACAGACATGGCTAATCATTAAACTGTAAACAGCTTATTTCCTAAGGCTGGAAGGGTTTATCAATTACAGAGATTTACAGCAGATGTCCACAGCTATTGAGCCCAGATGGTGTGCACTTAACTGATCCTCAGGCAGATATGCATTTATAGCATGTTCAGATTGGCCTTGAACAAATTCCTGTGTCCAATAATATGTGGGCTGGATGTGGCAGAGCTGATATACTGGTGACTCCTGTGAAGATAAACATTCCAATGGTTCACTTAAAAGTTTGGGGGCATGGACAATGGTACAATAATGAGAAAGCTATGGGTTGTTGAAACCACAAGGGCTCTTCTAGCAGGGAATGGCAAAGCACATGGATTGACTTGTGATAAAGCAACAGATGCCAATAGAGGCACTGAATTAGATCACCAGTTTGCTCTGAGGATGGTTATCTGTTCACTTTATCGTGTTCAAGATCAAACAGTTGTTTGAATTAATCAGCGTGTTTCTTGTGGAAAATGCCAGAGAGGTTTTGATTGTTGCTTGCAGTGCTGTCATTGTACATGGCAGCAAAAACATGTATAGGTGAAACATTACTACCTTTGTTTTGTCATGTGCCTCTCTCTTCTGTTTCCATGCTATTAAGAGTTTAGGAACACACAAGATTTTTACAGTGCAATCCTAAAGAGAAATCAATGGGCTTATATGGGTGTAACTCTGTTTAGGATTGCACTGTTAGTGACTTTATTCATACCTTCTCTAGTACACCCCTCACCACAAAATACATAAATACGCTTTGATTCTTTGGAGATTGCTAAACTTTAATAGTTCTTTTGCCTTCGTCAAAATAAATGTATTCAAGCACATTTCCCCCTAATTCTATGCTCTTCAGTTTTACAGAGAAGTATTTATCTGGTAGGTAATAATTTAAGAACTACTGATATCTTGACATGGTTCCAGTAATGTGTCAATTAAGGCAGCCTTTTCATCCAGATTACAAAGGTTGGTCCAAGGTAGCTGCTGCTTTGTTAAGGTTGTTTTGTGGATATCTTCATAATTAATGGGAAAATCATTAGGAATTCAGTCTTTATTAACCCCTGTAGCTGCAGGCGTCCATTTCATCTTAATTGCATTCATTTGACAATGGCAGTATTATACAGCATAATCACTAATAAATGATCTTTTAATTTGTACCAATCAACAGGGTTCATTCTTATACCAATAGCCCTGTTTCTTTGATGCTGACCTGCCTTGATTTTTGATCATTTGGACTTTAGGTGATTTACTGGGAAATCAATATCAATACCAGATCTGCTGTATTCATATAACTGTGGTTAGGTACAATTTGAGTATACTTTGATTGAAGTAAGTGCTGCTTGATTATCTTTTCAGATTTTGTGGAACAATCAGGTTGTAAAATTCAGTCTTTGGTCTTATTGAAAAGGATTAAAAAAAAAAAGCTCAGGGAATGCAAAAGACAAGGGACAACATCAGGGGTAACACTTCAGATCCCACTAATTAAGCAAATTTGTCTGTAATCTCCTCAAGGCCTGCACCAATAGACTAATATTCTATTATCCATTAGCAAGGCCAATGAGGGCTTTGGCTAAACTTGTTAATAGGGAAATCTGAGACAGTTTCTCTCATTATCCACCTGTCAGCACTGTCTCTGCAGTGTAAAATGGCCATCATTGTTCTGTTGGTCAGCTAACTAGGAACCAAACTACTGTAAAGAAATAATCTATTACTAATTGAAAATGACTGAAACATCACCTTCTAAGCCAGTACTTCTTTCATATTTTAGAGAAGTAGAATTGCTCCTGAAGGAGGGGAGGGCCAAAGATCAGTCTAATTAACACTCTACTCATGGAGTCAAATCTCTGACTTTGCTAAATATTCAAGAAAACCTTGAGGGAAAAAAGGATGCAGTATCTTAACTGTTTCACCATAGACTACAACAAGAAAATAAAGGGAGAAGTAATGGGACAGCATTAGGAATTCTTAGAAGAAACTGATTTTCTGGACCTATACCATCAGAGTTTAGGACAAGTTTGGAACATAAACTACACAGATTCTATATCAGTCTGATAGCTTGGGAACTGAGCTGAGGGCACCAGCTGTTCAACTCACCATTGGCCCAGAAGACTATGGCTTTAAAATCTTATGACAATGTGTCATGCATGCCTAGTGGATCCTGGCTCACCTGGAGAGTGGAGGGCCTCATTGGGACCACACATTCATGTCTTCCAGTCAGGCTTCAGTTTAGTTGAACAGTTTTCAAATGGTTTTTATTTTCCAGCTCTGCAACATAGCTATGAATCACTTGTCTCAGCAACAGCACATCCACTCCTTCTTGTTCCAGTGGCCACATGCCTGGCATACCCACTAATGGCTTTTAAAGCCTGTCCCAGAAATTGGCCTCTCCCTCAGAGTCTCACTCCCACTCTCCCTTGGACCCAATCTGACTGGGGTTTTACTGGATTTTTACTGTGTGAATTGGTAAAATATAATTGGAAAGTGCATTGAAAGTGGATTATTTAGTGTGTGTGACAGCAGCTCTAGTTTCAAACAGTCACCAGTGTGAATTAGACACAATGTTTCATCTATAAGTATTCATTGAAAGTGTGCATTTTAATTGGTAAGCCATTGGTAAACTCTTAACTGCAATCAGTGGCTGAAAAAAATAATCCTTCCTTATCTTTTCCCCTCAGCTCTGCATAGGTTTGGACCATATGTTATTACTAATATATATAAAGTACTAGCCACTGCTGAATTCCTAGACATTTTTATGAGCCAGGTAATTTTAGCAACACAAGAAGTTACAGCAGAAATCAGAGGCAGTTTGTCCATCCAAACATGTTCTTGTTCCATTACTCCAGCTCCCTCAGGAGAGTGAATGTTGTAAATCATTCTAGAATGATCCCAGTGCTTCTGCCTCAACATCATTACTTGCCTGGACAGGTTTTTCTTAAAGAGACTTATTATTCTCATCATGGATGAATGCTTATGTCTGTTCCAACTTTGTTCTTTGTTCATTTCCATTTATTTTCCTCTTGTCTTATATACTTGTACCAGGGTGAGGGCCAAAATACATCCATGAATTTGCATGTTTCTTTTTCCTTAGTTTTGTCCCCCCACCCCCAAAAAACTGCTTTGAATGCTGCAGGTGAAAATGAGAAGGGAGGATGATTAACTCTTTATCTGCTGAAAAATCATACTTTCCATGCCAATGAGGAGGGAAGATATTCAAAAGATCAAGACACTTCTCTGCCACCTCTTTCAGTTTCTAAGGCTGCTTTTTAGCTTTTAAAAAATGGGGAAACAGTCATAACAGACTATAATGTACAGTTTTGCCTAAACAACAGCTAATGTCGAAGTATTTAAATTTAGATATGAATGTTAAATATCCTATTTTCCCTCCTCTCCCTTCCTACAGTTTAGGTCTTTTGTTATTTTTGTCACACTCTCTGCATCCCTAAGATGTAGATGCTCCAGCACCTACATTTAACCATCACCTTTACAAGAGAGTTAGATTAGTAATATCTATCAAGGTTAATTCTATATTTGAGCTTTGATTAAAATAAACAATCAGTTCTATCTTTTAGACGCATGTGTGTGACTATATAATGAAGCCTCTCTAACAATGTTAAATACTATTCCCATTGAAAGAGCTTTTCATAGGTCCTGGTCATTGAACTTTCTCCTATCCAAAATTCAACTTTTAATCAATTTAGGAATTGTACAAGAGGCAGGACCCACGATATTCACAAGGGGGGAGTATTCCAGCCCACCAAGCTTCCCCCTCCCCCTCCCCCAGCGGCGGTGGCAGCAGCAAGGCTGGTTGACCCACCAAGCTTCCCCTCCCCAGCAGCAGCGGGGGCAGCGAGGCCAGCCAGCCCGCCAAGTTTCCCCCTTCCCAGCAGCAAGAGGGGCAGTGAGGCCAGCTGGCCCACCAAGCTTCCCCCTCCTCCCTCCTGAGCAGCAGCGCAGCAGTGGGGAAGCTGGCTGGCCCACCAAGCTTCACCCTCCCTCCCTGGTGGCAAGGCCGGCCAGCCCACCAAGCTTCCCCCTTCCTCCCTACCAAGCAGCAGCAGTGGCAGTGAGGCCAACCAGCCTGCCAAGCCTCCCCCTTCCTCCCTTCCCAGCAGCAGCAGCGGAGGTGAGGCTGGCCGGCCTGCCAAGCTTCCCCCTTCCTTCCTCCCGCTGCAGCAGCGGCAGCAAGGCCAACCAGCCCGCCAAGCCTTCTCCCGTCCTCCCGTCCCCTGTGGTGGCGGCAGCGAGGCAGTTCGCAGAGCATTCCCTGTGCATGTGCAGGGAACGCTCTTTTATTTTGGCGGGGATTTAAATATCCCCCGTATACTTTTTTCAACTTTTTAGATTTTTCTGCACATCTGGGGACAGCCCCACGTGCACAGGAAAATCTCCCTGCCCCCCAAGTGCCCCTTTCAATTAATATCTCTGGAGTATGCCAGTCCCTTACAATGATATCCAATGACTAATTATTATTTTATCCTATTTAATTATTATTTTATCTTATTTTAAGTCATTTTCTCACTGAAGTACATTGGGCTGTCACCTATGTACATTGTTCAGACACTCTGCAGCAGTACTTATCTAGGAGAACTGGGTTTGATTCCCCACTCCTCCACTTGCACCTGCTAGATGACCTTGGGCAAGCCATAGTTCTGTCAGTGCTGTTCTTGCAAAAGAGCAGTTTCTGTCAGAGCTCTCTCAGCCCCACCTTCCTCACAGGGTGTCTGTTGTGGGGAGGAGATAGGGTTGCCAAGGCCTACCTAAGGCTGGAGCGGGGGAGTTCTGGATATCTCCGGGAGTCCCTTGGCATGCGCATTTTCTCTTGAAAGATAGTGCCCGAAGTGATTATGTCACCTCTGGGTGACATCACCATGCCGGGTACGTCTCTGAAGCCTGGCAATTTGGGGGTAGGGTTCCCCCAGTGGCCCAATCCAGGCCATCAAGGAACAGACCAATTGAGTGGGGGTTTCCCCGCCCCCCGGGGGGACTTGGCAAACCTTAGAGATGAAGGGGAAGGAGTTCGTAAGCTGCTCTGAGACTCCTTTGGGTAGTGAAGGGTGGGGTATAAATCCAATCCAATCCAATCTTTTCTTCTTCTTCTTCTTCTTGTGGCAACACACTTTCAGTGCAGTCTGGACAACAACCAGATGACATGAGATGCGAGATATTTTCTATTTTTACTTTTCAGGATCCTGAGTGGGAATCTCAATTTTTTTAAAAATCAGCCCTGGTGGTTTACATCCTTCATTTTTATTATTTTTCCAAATCTAAACCACTACCACTCACTACTAAAACTGTTTATTTTCTGTCAAATTAAGTATTTTTATTACATTCATTCTTAATTACTGTATATACTTATATGTCATACATAGGTCACTGTTTTTTATAATAGTTCATAGGATGACTTAGAATTATTAAAAAGCAAATAATCAGTAAATCATGCTTCAGAGAACAAACATTAAAACAATTTTCAAATACTCAAAAGTTATCAAAAGTCCAGGAGGCACAAATCTCTCCTTATAATAATTATCTTTTGGTTTCGTAAGATTCCATGTGCTCCCATTGGCTGTAAAATGCCCTCCCTCAGCCATTGGCCCATCAGCCGCCACTCAAGAGTACTCGCGTGCCATTGGCCGGGTCTGCTCCTCTTCCCCATCCACTCCCCCTTCAGACAGGACAGCTCTCTCTCCTGAGGAAGACAGTTCTCTTGACTCCTGTGAGGGACTGTCCCCTCAGTGGCTGTTGGTAGGCAGCCAAGCTTGGTTCTGTGAGTAAAAAAACAAAGGACTTTCAGCATAACCCCTCTGGCCACTTTCCTGTCAGAATAAATGGAAAAAGGCTCTCTCTCCTGCTTAGCTTCAGCATGGCTGGCTGGCTAGCTAATGAGGTGGGCCAGCGACCATCAAACCATTTTCTTCAACTCCCCGCTGTGCAGCTGACTTTCCCCTAGGGTTGCCAATCTCCTGGTGGGACCTGGAGATCTCGCACTGTTACAATTGACCTCCAGATGACAGAGAGCAGTTCCCCAGGAGAAAATGGTTGCTTTGGAGGGTAGACTCTGTGGCACGATACCCTGCTGAGTCCTTCCACACACACCCCAAATGCTGCCCTCCACAGGATCTACCCTCCCAAATCTCCAGGTATTTCCCTAATCAGAGTTGGCACCTGTACTTTCTCCTCTGGCAGTAAAAGGCCCTTTCCACACCTGTGTTGGCCTTTGGGAGAAAACTCATTGGGCCCAGTCCTGATCAGGTTGCCAACTCCAGGTGGGCAATTCCTGGAGATTTGAGGGATGGAGCCTGGAGAGGGTGAGGTTTGAAGAGGGGTGACACCTCAGACGGGTACGATGTCATAGACACCACCTTCCAATCCAGCCATTCCCTGATGGGGAACCATTGTTGCCAATCTCCAGGTGGGGGCTGGAGATCACTCAAAATTACAACTGCTCTCTAGAAGGGAGGGGGGAGGAGATGGAAAACTAAAGGTAGGTTAATGGTTGGCTGGGAGGGAGATAGGGTATCAACTCCAGGTTGGGAAATTCCTGGAGATTTGAGGGGTTGAACCTGGAGAGGGTGAGTGTTGAGGAGGGGTGGGACCTCAGACAGCTACAATGCCATAGACTCCACTCTCCAAACCAGCCACTCCCTCCTGGGGAACCACTGTTACCAATCTTGGGGGCAGGCTGGAGATCACTCAAAATTACTACTGCTCTTCAGGTAGCAAAGATCAGTTCCTCTGGAGAAAATGGTGGTCTCTGTCATTATACCGTGCTGAGATTGCCACAGCAAATTGTCACTGAATGCCCAAAGCCGGGGCATTCTCCCAGAGCCTCTTTCTAGAGTCCGTTGTATTTATTTCCACAACGGGCCTTATTCCTAGTGTGTATATATATATATATATATATATATATATATATATATATATTTGTAAAACTCTCCTAAAGAGGAGATAATTTTATTGCTTTTAAAATAGAAAAAGGAAGGGTATATAGAGGGATCAAGAAAAGAGGTGAGTGAAGTCACTATTAGTATATTAATCTTTTTGTTAGTATATATAAAGTTCCTGGCTTCTTCCGTGGTTGACCGATCTTCTTTCAACTTCCTGTAAGTCAAAAATAAACCTGTTAGTTAGATTAGTAAAGTCCTTTGGGGTTAATTATTGATATAATCCATCTTTATGCTTCACGAACAAATGTTTATATTTTGGGTTGTCTCCCTTTCAAGTCTCTCAGATTATATGATGGGCCCTTCTTTGCTCTTCCATCTTCTGGTTCTTCTTCTCCTCCCTCCGGGCAACTGTCATCTTCACTACTTGACATTATCCATTTGGCGAGTTCTGCATCTTCCTCTGAGCTGGCATGCCTCTTCAAAAATTCTTGAGCTTTGAAGATGGAGTCAATCTTCTCCTTTTTATTCTTAAATTTAAAGACCAATCCTTCTGGGATCCACCATCTGTAGCTAATTTGGTGCTTTTGCAAGAACAGGGTCAGTCCTTCATATGCTTTCCTTTTCATACGAATTTCATATGGAACATCTTTTAGTATCCTTATGTTCTGCTCACCAATCTTCAAGGGCATTGTTGAAGTCGCTCTTAGAATTTGATCTCTGGTACTTTGCTTGGTAAACTTGACAACCACTTCTGCTGGCAAATTATTTTTCTTTGTAAAGTTGGAATAGGCTCTATAAGCCAAATCCATCTCTTTGCTTAATTTTTGCGCTTCTTTGCCAGTTATCGGTGCCAAGGCATTCTCCAAAATATTTCTGAGATCTTCTTTTTCCTCTTCTTTTATGCCCTGAAAGCAGAGAGTCAGGTTTGATTTTTCCATCTGTAACATCAATATTTTTTTCCTGTCTCTCTTGATGTTTTTCTATTTTGCTGACCTTTTTCTTGATTTTTTTGGTGTCTTCCGTCGAGATCAGGCATTTTTCTGCAATCTTCTCCATCTTCTTAGCTGTATCTGTTAGCTGTTTCTGTTGATTGTTGAGAACACTTTCCATACTGCATAAAGTTTCGCTGATTTTTTGCATTTGGTCCAGCAGAGGGCGCAGCATCTCACTTTTCTGTTGATCGACAGTTGGCTCCAAGGGGAGGGAACCAGAACCGGAAGTTCCTCCCAGCTTCTTTGTCGGCTTGTCCAGGACTTTCTTTTGCCCTGACATTTTTATTGTTTACTTTTAAAAGCTCATGCCATGCAACTCAGAAAACAGTCTATTCTCCTCTCCTTCCACAGGTCCCCAAAAGTTAACTTCGCTAATCCACTTTTTCACTCTGCCCCCTTTCTCTTCTCTTTTATAAGTCCTGTTTTCTTTGGGGGGGCTTGCTCCCTCCTCCCATGCGCTTATACGATTAGGGGGTGAGTTAAAAAATCCATTTTTAAACTGATCGTCAACTCACAGTTTGCTGCCAATTCTTTCTTTTTTAAATTGTCTTCTGCTTCTTCACTCCGGGAAGTCGGTGGCGTTGCTAAGTCCCATCAGGGCACTACACAGCGGGGCCACTGGGGCAGGGGGAAAACCTCAATTTTCCAACCTTCAGGCCGGTAAAGAGGCTACTCCCCAGTGTGCCCCCTGGTTTGGAGCCTTTATCTAAGGCTCACAAGGGACACCACTTGTGCAGAGTCCCCCCCAACTGTGCGTGGGCAAATCGCCTCCAGGAGCATACCAGGAGAGCGACTGTCATTTGCTCCACTGAAACCAAGCAGGAGGCACAAATATTTTAACAAACTTTGAATACTGTAGCTGAACTCTGACAGTCATATCTAAAGAGGGAGTTCTACAATGCAGATACTGTTAATGAAGAAAACCATGTTTCTAGGGAACTAGAGCTTCCTGGCTGATAGTGCACCACATAAAGCTACATGTGTCTTCATTATCTTAAGTTATTTGAGTAAGGCTATCTCAGACTCAAACAGATTAGGGCTTTAACAGTAAAAAGTATTCAGTTTGAATTTAGTTTGGAAATAAACAGTAACCAGTTATTAAATATCGGTGTTCAAAGAGCCCTACAGAGCTCTAGACAGAACTTATATTGCCAAAATCTGGACTAGGTTTCTGCTCTGGTCCCTGTTCTTCTGAAGATAGCTATTTGCTCAGCCAGGGACCTTGAGGGAAGGGATAGGATTGTCCTTTAACTTAAACACTTGAAAATGGCACTTGAGACACTTTTAAAATTCAAAAATAACAAAGGTTTTATTTTAACATCAAAGGGAAAGGTTAGGAGAAGGCAGGGGTTGAAGTTCCTGAGGTAAAACTATTATAAACACATGCTTGTGTTCTTATATATCAGGCTAATGATAAGTTCTTAACTTTTTTATATATTACATTTTATTAAATTTGGGGGGGTATATAGGGGTAGTGAAAGGAAAGGAAACAAAGATAATAAGTCTTCCACACATAAATCTTCTCCACTTATGATTTCACATTACAAAAGGATAAACTGTGAAATTTTAAAAGTTCATAGAGGCTTCTTCATATCATATTATCAAAGAATTCATATCTTTATGTTTCTTTCTTATCCAGTCATAAAAAGGAGACCATAGTCCGAAGAAATCTTCTTCCATTTGCCCTTTTAGCATCAAAGTCAATTTATCCATTTCCACACTTTCCATATTCTTCACTATTAAGTCTTGTTCAGAAGGTATTGTTGGAAGTTTCCAAAGGGTTGCAAATAAGATTCTAGCTGCTGTTACTACATGAATTATAACATATCTTTGTTTTTTGTCAAAATCATCTGGTATACAATTCAGTAAAAACAATTCTGGTTGAAAAGGTATTGAAGTCTGCAGAACTGTCTGTATAAATGCATGCACCATAACCCAAAACTTATGTACAATTTTGCATGTCCACCACATATGGTAAAACATACCTACATGTTTTTTACATTTCCAGCAACTATTTGGCATGTTTTTATACATTTTAGTTAATCTATCTGGTGTTAAATACCGTCTATAAAACATCTCATACAGATTTTCTTTAAATGCAACCTATTTAGTCACAGTTATTTAAGTTAAGAGGTTTTTGTTCCAGTGTTTCCCCAAACACTCTAATACACTTTATTTGTATAATCACTGGCTCTTTTTGGTGACCAGAAGGCTGGTACCCTCTTTGCATTACCCAAAGCTCTTCTCTTTGGAACACCAGTACTCTTCTTGAGTTTTTGACTTACTTTTAAGATCTCTACAGGCAATTCCAAGTCACACCAAATCATGAGTATCTCTACTCCTCAGAGATAACTCTCCCTGTTTGACTGGGTAGGGAATCTTCTTCTCTCTCTAGAAGATCTATTGCCTTTCCTTTGACCTGAATGGGAGTCTTCTCTAATACCCACTTCCTTGCCAAACTCTCCCCCCAGTACCACTGTCTGAGTTCAAACTGCTCTCAGCTAATGTTGAATTCAGACCATGCTCAGTCAAGGTAGAAACCTGACTCTATCAGCAGTAAACCCTTTTGCCCCCCAAGCCAGAATCAGGAGGCAGACAACAGTATTGGGTACTAATGGGCCACTTTATTTAACCTACAACAAGCATAACGGCAAACAAAAACAGCAAGGGATAGACAGGTTGTGGCATGGTCAAGGCCAGTGGTCACTAGACCCCTCCCTTGCCATTTAATCCAGGGTGAGCCACCCAGCCCCAGATACATGCCAAAGGAATATGGCTCACATTTGGCCAGCACGGCAATCAGAATTGCAGGGACAATCCCAACCCCCGAGCCGCAAGGCTCAAAGGGAGGAAAAATCCCTTGCAATTCCATTGGCAGTCTGTTTTCCCTGCCCCGGGCCTCAAGGCCCAAAGACTGTACCAACAAGATCCCATGCCCCAAAGGGCTTATAAGCCAGTGCTCACTGTGCCACAATCTGCATTGAAGAACATCCTGCCAACTAAAGTGACCAACCTAGTTAAACTCGCCCACTCTGTGTACCAATTTTCCAACCACAGCATCAGTACAAGGTAGGCAAAAACACCCCCTCCAAGAGCCAATTAAGGAAGGGGCAAAAAATTCCTATCTGGCCCCCCCAAAAGAGGCGACCAGCCGAAGCCTGAACTGCTAACAGGGTGGGCTGAGCAAAGAGGGCAGAATGAGGGAGGGAGGCAAGAGCCGGGCCACAAGACCTCTGGTCTCGCCTCCCTCATTAGCACCTGGATGCAGCATTTGCTGCATCATGCTGCCTCTGCTCCTAACAGGGCAGCAAAGATGGCCTACCAGCAGCATGGCCGCAAGGACCGGCAGTCTGTGAGCTGAATTTTTACAGGGCTATCTGTAGATGGTCTCAGCTCACATCTCTTCACAGTAAAGGCAGGAATCTGACTGACTTTTCCTCAGTATCCAGCTCTCTCAAGACATTTTTATTGTTCAGCTGATGCAAGCCAATCAGAATGCCTGGAACAGCCTGTCACTCAAGGCTCTCTGAAGAATTAACTCTTTAGTTCTTTAGTTGTTGGTACAGCACTTCTAAGCCTCTTAAAAAGTGCAGTCTGTCACACTAACATATCAGGCAAAGCTGAAAGAATGCACTGCTCATAGCCATCACCTTGTAAGTCTAAAGTAATGCCAAGTCCAGGAGTACTTCCTAGTTTTGTACTGTTCAGAAGAGGCATATATCCAATATTCAGATCATTTGGATTAAAACCTCACACTGTTTATGACTGTTGTTAGTCGCTGTTCCCGTTCACTATGCTCATAGAGTACCTCCAGAGAAATGATAAATATAATTATCTTCTGCATAATACTGAAAACAAATCCCCAAACATACCAAGGAATTTCATCTGCAAACTCATGTAGTTAAAGACCATAGATGAAAAGCTGGAATTTTGTGGTACTCTTCAGGAATATAATGATGGGATGGAACAACAGCATTGCAGAACCAGTTTCTGGAACTGCAGAGTGAGATAAGAAACTAAGAATCCATGGAAGTGGTCCATAAGAGTTTCACAGTCAATGATATGGGAAAGCAGTGAAAGATTTAAAAACTTCATTAAGGTTGCACTTTCCCATCTCTTCTCTGACCTAGGTCATCAATTAGGCCAATAAATGTAGTTTTCATCCCAACCTGGCCTAAAGCCAGACTGAAATAGGACTAGACACATCCATTTCATTTGAAAGTGTCTAGAGCCACCACCCACTTAACCACATCAGCCAAGTACATGACTTTAGTAGCATGAACCCAAATTCACAGCGCAATACACAGGCTTTTCCTCAGGTGGAATGGTTAAATTATTTTCCCTCAGGTGGGATGGTTAAAAAACAATAAAGGGGAGAGAGATATGCTGAGTGAATGTGTGGTTGTTAAACTTTGATTGCACTCAAACAGTCCCAGACAAAAACACCGCTCTCCAGCAGGCTACAAACACCGATCAGCAGTGTTGTATGGTAAGTTTAATAAGACTGCATTCTTGGCTAAGACCTGTATCTGTAATTCTGGTGGTGTTGAATTGATGTTACATATTCTCCTTCATTGTTATGTATATGCAAACTTGTGTTGTTGTTCGGTCGCACAGTCGAGTCTGACTCTTCGCGACCTCATGGACCACATCACACCAGGCTCTTCTGTCTTCCACCATCCTCCAGAGTTTGCTCAATTTCATGTTCATTTCCAGACCTGCATACTAAACATTTAAACTTATTTTTAGCTGGAATGTCAGGCCTTTCTGGTCATATTAGGTCTATCATCTTCTGAATGATTGCTTACCCAAAGTTATTGAAGGTAGCCCTGTTTTTAAAGTCTGTAATAAGAGTCCATCAGGAAATATTATAGTACTAATTTTCTTTTTAAACTGCCACATAAACTTTTATATAATTGGCTTTGTACCCAGGGCCGGCAGATGCCAACCTCCAGGTCTCCAGGCCCCACCGGGAGATTGGCATCTGCACCTCACCTAGGGCCCCTGTTTTTTGAGGATCATGAAACCATGGGGAAAATCAGGCGAAACCGTGGGTTAAAATGCGGCTGCCTGGCTTTGAGTGGGAAATTGACCAATAGAAATGGGGCAAAGGGAGGCGTGATGGCGGTGTGAAATCTTGTGTGAAATCGGTCTTGGTCTGATCCAGCAGAGTTATTTTTACATTCCTAGAATTACATTCTTACAATCACAGGTGTGTTATAAAGCACAGTATGACTGAAATGTGATTACAAGTTGACATTCATGCTTGGCCACCAGTTGTTTCAGAAAACCAGTACTGCCTTTGTGTTTTTCGCGCATGCAAAGCAAATGGGTGTCTTTTGTGTGACATGTATAAATGTGGTCTCTATCTACAGTTTGTGTCTGTCTGTCTTTCTCTAGTACTGTTCAGATGGCTAGCACTTTAAGAAAAATTAGAACCAAAAATATTTTAAAAACCTTAGTGTTATTTCTCTTATATTTGATTATTGCAGCTATGATTTTTGCCACTCAGAGGGTGAGACAATCATTTGTACCTGATAGTAGCCATGACACCTGGGCTCACATATTTATCAATTACATATCTTTAAGTAAAGGGGTGACTAAATTAGTCCTCAACTCATTGAATATAGGGCACTACATAATCATATGTTCAATGGTTTCGATTTTATCATATGAGCATCTGCATGTTCTATTAGAGTATGATACTCTATTATATCTGCCCTCCAAAACTGCAGAGGGAAGAATACTCATTCTTGCCAAAGTTAAAGTTCTTCTTCATTTTGGGACTGTCAGTTGATAAAAATATTCCGGCAGTTGCATCGGGAAGGCAATTCCCAAATGAAGTATTGAATATATCCTGCATGCCCTAATAGACACACTTGAAAGATCCAACTTCCTTACACATCTTTTAATATGTCTTATAATGTCTTTAGTTTCTGTATTTTTAATCATATCATTTGATATCCCTAAGCATTAAATTTTCTTGTCCAATAGTCGAACCCATTGGCTATAATGTTTATCTGCCTGGATAAGCCCAAGTAGAGTAGATCCTCCCTCAAACTTAAAAACCTTTACTTTGAAGAGAAATGCTTTAATCCAAGCCCTAGCTTCCATTGATAATTCACCTAGTTCTGCTCTCAGTGCTATGCCCAAGACACATCTAGGAGTAGTCAATAAGCATTGGAAAAAGCCATACTGGATGGAATCCATTTTTCAGAAATGGCCTGAATCCAAATTTCTGCACCATACAGAAATTGGTTTAGAACATCAGCATTAAATACCTTTAAGGCCAAAGGGACAAATTCACCTCCCAATGAGTAGAAGTATTTTACAATTGTCCTCCCTACTCTCAAGTAGGGGTGTGCAAAAAAAATAAATTCAGCCAGATTCAGATTCAGCTGAATCGGGAGAATTAATTTCAGCCAGCTGAAAGACTCCTGCATGTCAATATCGGCAGTACCAGCCAATTGGGGAGTCTTTGGCCAGCTGAATGTCAATTTCAGTCCCATTATATCCTATGGGCCATTGAAGTCAAAGGCAAAAACATAGGATATATTCTGGGGGCTGGAGGGGAAAGGGTTTGAGGGAGAGGCTCCAAACTCACAGAGTAGCTGTGGGGGCCTCTCCCCAAGATACCCACCAAGTTTCAAGAATATTGGACCAGGGAGTCCAATTCTACAGGCCCCCAAACAGGTTGCCTCCATCCCCTCCATTGTTCTCTATGGTGGGAATAAAAGTTTTTTCCCCCCAGTGCTGTTGGTGGCTCTGGGGGAGAGGGGTTTTGAGGGAGAGGCTCCAAATTTTCAGGGTAGCTTCAGGAGCCTCTCCCCACATAAACCCCCATTTCCCAAAACAATTGGGCCAGTGGGCCCAATTCTACGGGCACCGAAACAGGTTACCCCCATTACCTCCATTGTTTCCAATAGGGAAACCCAACCAGCATCACTTAAGACAGGCAAGCAGGCAGCCACCCAGCAGTCAGAGTCTCCTGGAGAATCTCAGGGAAAGTGAACTGTCTTGGGAGGTGCTTGTTTGCCAGGAGAACAAGTGGCACACACCAGAACATGCTTCCACTGCCACAGTGCCACACAGAAACCCCCAAAGACCAACAGGAACAACATTTATACAGGCCCTGCCCTGTATAAATTGATGGTGCAACTTCATTGGACCACTCACACCACGCACACCTAGAAAAGAATATTTATAGCACTGGAAAAAATGCAGAAAAGGGCAACTACAATGATAAGAGGAGGACACTTTCCCTATGAAGAAAGGTTAAGGTGCTTGGGGATCTTGGCGTTGAGAAACAATGACTGTGGGGTGACATGATAAGAGGTTTACAAGGCTATAAATGGGATAGAGCAGGTAGAGAAAGAAGTACTTTTCACCCTTTCTCACAAGACAAGAACTTGTGGGCACTCAGTGAAATTGCTGAGCAGTCAGATTAGAAGTTAGAACAGATGAAAGGAAGCACTTCTTCACCCAAACCATTAGTGGCTGGTGTTCAAGAGTTGTTTTTGTATTTTTTTAAAAAAAAACCCTATAAGTGATCCAGTACTATTAAAAGAGGTGAGGGGGTTGCCCCCCCTCCCAGCACCAGAGCATCACTTGCCACAGAGACCAAGAGTTCCTTTTATCTATAGCCACTAGCTGCCAGTGTTAATCCATGTGTTAATCACTGTTTTACAAAATACACTAGGTACAGAGGCTGCAAAAACCAAATAGGGTGGTGAGAAAACTGGATATTGTCCCAGGATGGGAGGTAGTATCACAAAGTGCCATAAAGACACCAGGATAGCCCTGACTAGGATAGCCTAGACTAGGCTGACCTTGTCAGATCTTGGAAGCTAAGCAGATTCATCAACTCTGGTTAGTACTTGGATGGGAGACCACCTTAGAAGTTCAGGGTTGCTACAAAAAAGGCAGACAATGGCAAACCACCTCTAAACATCTCTGGCCCTGAAAACCCTATCGGGGGGCTGCCACTTGACAGGAAAATAATTAATACAAAATAAAAAGTTACAATTACATAGAAAAATGTAAGTGGCAAATGTCTGTACTCTGGGGATATTGTCACCTGCATTTCCCTAAAAGGAAAAAGTTCTAGAGTAATTTCTTTATGTTGTTGTTCAGTCGCACAGTCGAGTCCGACTCTTCTCAACCCCATGGACCAGATCACGCCAGGCCCTCCTGTCTTCCACTGTCCTCTGAAGTTTGCTCAATTTCATGTTCATTACATCGATGACACTGTCTAACTATCTCATCCTTTGCTGTCCCCTCCTTCTTTGACCCTCAGTCTTTCCCAGCATCAGGGTCTTCTCCAGTGAGTGCTCCCTTCTCATTTGGTGGCCGAAGTATTTGAGCTTCAACTTCAGTATCTGGCCTTCCAGGGAACAGTCAGGGTTGATTTTTTTTAGGATTGACTGATTTGATCTCCTTGCAGTCCAAGGGACTCTCAAGAGTCTTCTCCAGCACTGTAACTCAAAAGAATCTATTATTCGGTACTCGGCCTTCCTTATAGTTCAACTCTTGCAGCCATACAATACTTCTGGGAATACCATTGCTTTGACCATGCGGACTTCTGTTGGCAGGGTGATGTCTCTACTTTTTATTATGCTGCCTAGGTTTGCCATCGCTTTCCTCCCCAGGAGCAGGCGTCTTTTAATTTCATGGCTGCAGTCACTGCCTGCAGTGATCTTGGATCCCAGGAACGTGAAGTCTGTCACTGCTTCCATGACTTCCCCTTCTATTTGCCAAGGAGTGATGGGACCAGAAAACATCTTAGTTTTTTTTTGATGTTGAGTTTCAAAATACCTTTTGCGCTCTCCTCTTTTACCCTCAGCCAAAACAACTGTAACTGGGGTGGGAATTGATTCCCAATGATATTAACAAGATTTTACATTATTAACAAGCAAAACAATTTACAGAAAGATATATTTAAAAAATGATATGTGACCAAAAGTATATTCCATTTTATGGTGACTTCTGGGTACTCTTTTTGTCTTTGTGCTGTCAGTCCATTTGTTTTGCTGTCTCTGTACTTGATGTTCCATGGCATTTTGTTATATATTAGGAAGAAGCAGTAAATTGAAGTCAAGTTCTCATTGGAATGAAACTCACATTTTAAGAAGAATTCAGATCTATTCACTTGACCTTGGAACTCGAATTAAATCTTCAGAAATTCAGCTTTCTCCAGGGAAGAGTGTAGTTTGCATGTGTCTTGGATATATTAAAAGAGTTTAGAGCTTTTGAACAGGATATATGCCTGGAGGGTTAATTTTTACTTTAAAGGACAATGGAAAAATGGAAAGGCTTCACTTGGACTAATTCACATTGACCTTACGGCTCCATCCTAAACATGCCTACAGTTCAATAGGGCTTATTCCCAAGAAGTGTACATAGGATTGCATCCTTTATTTTATTTCAAAGAGACTGATAAGTCTTAATGTGTCTGGGAAGACTATCCCCCACTTTGTATTTGTAGACTTTAGTGATTCACATTATGGGTACGAGTATGGACAATTTCATCTTAACTGGCTAGAAAACAAAGATGTTAAATCTTGAAACCAGTGGAAACAAAACTGAATAAAGTAAATAAACAAATACCTTTTAAGACCTGCACATAATGAAACCAAATAAAGTTTTTTTAAATTAAAACTGCAAGAATTCAGTGCACATCTGTACTTGGAAAGATTGTTGGTGCAAATATTCACTTCTTTTATCAAGTATAGTTTCCATTGCTGCTGTTGCTTTAATGCTAATTAGATAGGCTGCAAGATGATATGTTGTCACTGAAGGCAAATGAAGACAATTAAAGTGAAGGAAGTCATCTTTACTAAAAATAGTCTTTTTTGTTACACACTGGCAGAATATAACTATGAATTAGTTGCTGTAGATTTTCTGGGTTGCGTGGCCGTGGTCTTGGCATTGTAGGACCTGACGTTTCGCCAGTAGCTGTGTGACTGGCATCAGTCTGGCGAAACGTCAGGTCCTACAATGCCAAGATCACAGCCACACAACCCAGAAAATCTACAGTAACTAATGAACTCCGGCTGTGAAAGCCTTCGACAATGTAATTATGAATATTGCACATATATTTAACATGCAGTGATTCTTGAATGTTATATAGCAGTCATTCAATGGATTAGACCTAAGGCTACGACTAACAGAGTGAATTCATGGAATTTTTGTTTGTTCATGTTTTGCATTAAGGAAGAACCAAAACCAAATACTATAAGTGGTTTTGGCTCTTCCCTAATTACTTACTAATTTGTTTACCAAATGTCTTAGTGGAAGGAAGATGAGAATTCAAGAAATATATATAAGATGTACAATGTTTTTTCATGTGTGTGTGTGTGTATAGTTCATATAGGGAAGAAGGCAGAAGAAACAAAAGCTATTTTAAAAACAAATGTACATTACATTTGAAACATACACATTGGTTAATCTAATCAACATAGGTATTGCTTTCAAATTATGTATGTGGGAATGCAAAAACCAATTTAAGTACAACTTATGATAATGGCTTAAACTAGATTAATTTTTTGTTTAATAATATAAAGTATTTTCTTGTGAGAGTTTGCACTTGCATTCAACAGATCCTTAAGAAAGATAAAATGGAATAAGGATATGCACAGTGGATTATGCTACAATTTACCTGATGAACTGAAATATTAATCCATTTTTGCTTCAATCATAAAGGATATAACTGTGCCAATTAATGCATATATATTGAAATGGAAGAGGGTATATCATGATAGATCAGGGCTCTTTTTGTAGCAGGAACTCCTTTGCATATTAGGTGACACACCCCTAATGTAGCCAATGCTCCAAGAGCTTACAGTACCCCTTGTAAGAAGAGCTCTTGGAGAACTGGCTACATTAGGGGTGTGTTGCCTAATATGCAAAGGATTTCTTTCTACAAAAAGAGCCCTGGATATGCCCATGCAACACTATAAAATACTAGGAGTAAGGCTCATTATGGGAAGAAATACAATCAGCTCTAGAAAGAGGTTCCGGATGAGTGTCCTGGTCTTTTTTGCCCTGGGAAGTGCTTGTGATGGTAAACCATTGAGGCTGTATCTTGAGGTCACGTGTGTATGTAGGGCAAGTGATATCAGTCGGCAGCAAATTGCAGTGGTTCCCTGGAGACTTCCAGGGCCCACTGGAAGGTTGGGACCTCAACAGGGTATAATGCCATAGATTCCACTGCCCAAAACAGCCATTTTCTCCAAGAGAACTGATCTTGGTCATCTGGAAATTAGTTGTAATAGCTGGAGATTTCTAGGTGCCACCTGGAGGTTGGCAATACCTAAAGGAGGGCCAGGTTTGTTGAAAGACTTCATTGAGGTATACTGCCATAGAGTACACCCTCCAAAGCAACCATATTGTCCAAGGGGACTGAATTCTGTAGTCTGGAGATCAATTGTAATTCAGGGAGATGCCCAGGCCTTCCCTTTCCCCCCAACCTGTTCGACAGTTTAACTGATTGGAGAGATTGCAGGCATCTGCGTGGTGGGACAGACACGCTTGAGTGTGTTGGCACTTCTGGGTTCATCAAAAGGGTCTTTTATATCATTAAAGACCCCCCGCAGCTCTGGGGAAGGAGCGAGCAGTTGCAAGGGGCTTGATCCAGGTCCCTGTGGGGGTGGCTACTCACAGGGAGCACAAGGATTGCCCCCAACATGGGATCTGAAGTCGAGCCCATCTTGTATGGGCAAAGCCATTGCTCCTGCACTGAGTGGGGAAAAGAGAAACGGATGCCAAAGAAGCACTCCCATGAATAAATTTTACAGCTTGGAATGGTTTTTAAAAGGATGAATGGTTGCAATTCATTGCCCTAGAAGGAAGTAGTGAAGAAGTGTGGGTTCTTCCCCCCTGGAATAAGCAGCCAGCAAATGGGAGAGTTGGATGGCAGCGATGTATTAAAGTGGAGCAGGGCAAGAAAGACAGAGGAATAGACCTCTTTTTACAGATGGAATAGTTGTTGGTTCCCAAGCCAGAATTTAAAGGTGGAAGAGTGAGGAAATTTTAAACATAAACCCCCAGCCTGAGTGGAAACAATATTGGTGAGGCTGGAGGGGGATTGCTGATTGATGAATGCCCTTTGAAAGATGGAGGGGGTTCACAATTAAAAAGGGAAGTTGTTGATCAGATGGGAAAGTAGCAGGAGCCCCCTTGCAGTGTTCTCAAATTTTAACCCAAATAGGGGCAGGGTGGAAGAATTGTGTTCATTGGGAGCCCCCTTACAGTGCTCTCAATTTTTTAGCCCTATAGGGGCAGGGTGGAAGAACTATTCTTATCAAGAGCCTCCTTGCATCATTCTCAAATTTTAACCCTACAGGGGCAGGGTGGAAGATCAGAAGGTTGTGGTGCTTTAAATTTTTCTTAACTGCATTAATGGAAGGGATTAAAAAACTTAGGCTGGAGAATTTGTCAAGCTTGGACAAAGTTTGGGAGAAGAACAGAAAAGGAAAGGAGAAATAAACTGATGGTTTATAAAAATGAATAAGTGGTCTAAGGCTTAAAATATAGGTGGCTGTTATATAAGGCAGAGGATCTGTCTTGCATTTTTTGGGGGATTGAATATCTTGTTAAGATTGTTGTGGAAAAGGGGAAGGAAAGAGTCTAAACATACAGAGGTGATATTTGTAAATAAGGTCTGGGCAGAAAGCCAAACTTTAAGAAAGTTTTGTAAACAGTCTGCTGGGTAACAGTAAACAATTTCTGGGCATATAGCCAAAGTTTTTTACCCAAAACAACTACTTGGGTTGTTATAAGCAAAGGCTGGGCGTTGTGGAGCCCATCAAGGTAGCAGTGGAAGAAATCAGAAACTCTGTTCTATCAGCAGCAGATCCAATCAAACTGGTGATGCAAGAAATTAGAGATTCAATTCCTCTGGCTGTGGATCCCATCAAAACTGCGATGAAAGATATTACAGATCAATGAAGCAAATTATGGAGAATACTATGAAAATAATGGAGTTAAACAGTTCAATGGAAAAAATGGAGGCCCAAGCAAAAGAAATGGAGAGGAAAATTTAAGAAACAGATGAGAAACAAAGTGTTTTAGAACAAGATGTTATAAGATTACAGGGGGAGAGAGCTGCCTTTATATTAAGATTTCAGAATGTTCCAGAAGAGAAAAATGAAGACTTGATGAATAAAACGGCTAAGTTGTTGGCAGAGCACTTGCATATGGATGAGGAAAGCATGATGGCTCAAGACATAGACATGGCTTTTAGGATGAATTCTTTATATTCAAGATGATTTCAAGTACTAAGGGAAGTACAAATCTGATTTCATAAGAGAGCGATAAGAGACAAGATATTAAGAGAAGTGAATGCCACACCTTTGATGTTGAATGAAGTGGAGATAAACGTACTAGAAGAAATGGAGGGTCCGGGAGAAGAGGAAGGAATATGCAGAACTGACGGCTCTGTTGAGGAACAATGATGTTAACTACAGATGGATTTTACCCGAAGGCCTGTTTTTTATTTATAGAGAGAAAAGATTCAGAATAACTTCAATTTTCAAGGCGATGGATTTCCTGAAGACGTATGGGGAGGAGTTGTCAGAAGAACAGGAAGGGAGAGAAGAAGGAGAGGAAGAAAATGGAGAAGAAGGTGGGAAGGAGCCTTTGGGGGCGTCTGCACCTTTGGTGAAACCTCTGAGACTGAAAAAGTATGGAAACAAGAGATCTCCAACTGATACGAGACAATGGGTAAGAGACAAACAGGAACAACAGAACCGTTACAAAGACGGATAGAAGAAAAATGAAGTTTATTTCAGTGAACATGAATGGCTTAAATGGACCTCAGAAAAGGAGAAGAATATTTCATCAACTCAAAAAGCAGAATGCGAACATAATATGTATACAAGAAATGCACATAAGAAAAGGAGACAAAAAACATTTGAAGGAATCAAAGGAATATGGAAATTTTTGTTGCCTCGGATGGAAAAAAAAGAGGGGTAGCTACCTATATTAAAGAATACTTGCAACCAGAACTAGTATACGCATCTCAGGATGGAAGAATTTTAATGGTAGCTATACAGAGACAAACTAAAAGGACAATTATAGTTAATATATATGCACCGAATCAACATCAAGAAAAATTTTACAAAAATTTACAGAAGCTCATTTCGAATCAGGACTTCCAAGAAATGTGTATAATTGGAGATTATAATGCAGAGTTTGATAAGAAGGAAGACAGAAAAGCAAATATTCAAGGAAAGAAAATGGGAGGTAATGAATTTCTGAAATCGCTATGTAAATTGATAGAAAAATGGCAGTTAATAGATGCCTAGAGAGTGAGAAACCCCAAAAAACAGCAATATAGCTTTTTTCCGGCTGGACATGACTCCTGGTCAAGACTCGATATGTGTTGGATTTCAAGCATGTTGATTAAAGACTTATTAGAAGCAGAAATTGAGGCTGGAACTTATGTGGACCATAGACTAATTTCACTGGAATTGCAAGGGACAAGACCTAGAAGCAGGTGGACTTTAAACGTTTCGATACTGAAAGATAAGACTGTAGTAAAGCGATTGAAGGAGCTTCGGTGGCTCAAGTGGTTAAGATGCTGAACTGCAGGCTGTGGAAGGTCAGTAGTTCAGCAGTTCGAGACCCGAGAGTGCCGCATGATGGGGTGAGCTCCCGTCTCTAGTTCCAGCTCCTGCCAACCTAGTAGTTCGAAAGCAAGAAATTGCAAGTAGATAAATAGGTACCAACGTTCCGTGCGCCTTGGTGTTTAGTCATGCCGGCCACATGACCACGGAAACGTCTTCAGACAGCGCTGGCTCTTCGGCTTTGAAACAAAGATGAGCACCGCAACCCTAGAGTCGGATTTGACTGGCTTTCGAGCAAGGGAACCTTTACTTTACTAAAGCGATTGAAGGAGGAGTTCCAACAATTTTTTAAGGAAAATATACAGCCAGATATGCCGATGAAAATCGTGTGGGATGTATTTAAGGCATATGCTAGAAGCCAGATAATAAAGGAAGCTGCAAGGATAAATAAGAAGAGAAACAAAGAATATATAAATTTGCAAAAGGAAATCCAGGAACAGGAGGAGAAAACAATGGTGAATTCAACGGAGACAAGGTGTAGGAGTAAGATCAAATTGTTACTACATAAGATGAATTGTTTACTTTCCCATGAAGTAGCAAAGAAGTTGGCCTTCGCTAAACAGAACTTTTTTGAAAATGCTAATAAGTCTACGAGTTAGGCAACAAAGAGAAAAATCATACATAAAAGTGTTAAGAAAACAGGACAGAAAGGAAGCAAATAAGATTCAAGTTTTTTTGGCATTCTTAATTCAGAGACAATGGATGCATTCCAAACACAAGAGCCAAACTTGTTAAAAGAAAAATATCTTTACTAGGAAAACAGAATAAAACATGGGAAAGGTACTTTGGATAAAAGAAATAAAAATTTACATACTTGCAGCTACTTTATAGGAGCTAACGGCTACATGGCTAAAAACAAGGAAGGAGGGATGCATTGTGGGAACTTCCTCTCTGATTCACACAAAGAGCCATAAACATTGTGAATACATGAATGGTAGATCAAAGCATTTCTACAGACAAGGTGTTAGCTGACCAATACAACAGGTTACAGGTCACTTCATTAGGATAAACAACTCCCACAAACTTTCCCGCCATTGAATACATAACACAACGTAACATCCTATTTTCTAACAAACGACACTTAACTCTATAATGGCTGGAATGTAAGCAACTTGAAATTCCAACAAGATTTAAAAAATATAGTGGAAAATTTTTATAGAGATTTATATAGAAAGACTGAAACTAATATAGAACAAATAAATCAGTATTTAGAGAAGCATCAAGTCAAAAAATTTACAGAGGATCAAAGAAAAATACTTAACCAGCCAAATGCAATGATGGAGGTAGTGGAGGCTGTTAAAAGTCAGAATAGAGGTAAAGCACCTGGGCCGGATGGTCTTCCTATAGAAGGAAGAGGAGGAGATATGTAAGAAAATGATGGAAGGGGACTAGATCCAGGACTCATGGTGAGAGGCAGTGATATCCTTAATATATAAGGCGAATACAGATGAAAAGGAAATTAAGAATTATAGACCAGTTTCTTTATTAAATGCAGACTACAAGATCTTTGCCTCTATTATAGAGGAAAGATTAAAGAGAATATTGTCAAAAACAATTCACAGAGATCAAGCGGGATTTTAACCTAAGAGACAGATAAAAAAATAATTTAAGTTGCATTTTGGATATAATAGAAGATGCATCCAGAAAAGGCATTAGCTTTGGTCTTTTTAGATGCAGAGGAGGCCTTTAACAATCTGAACTGGCTCTTTGTAATGGAAACCTTGAGGAAGGCTGAGGCAGGAATGGAATTTATCCAGATGATTCAAGCAATATATACCAGCCAAACTGCGGCGGTTATGATTAATGGCGACCGTACGGCAAATTTTGAAATACAAAAAGGAACAAGACAAGGTTGCCCTTTATCACCATTATTGTATATATTTGCACTGGAGATATTAAATGAAGTGGTAAGAAATGACAAAAAGATTAGGGGGTTGATGGTGAGTGGTGAAGAATATAAACTTTTGGCTTTTGCAGATGACCTTGTATTTATACTGGAGGATCCACTCACCTCAATCTCTGAGTTGAATAGGGCACTCTGGGAGTATGGCCAAGTGGCAGGGCTGAAAGTTAATATAAATAAAACAAAAATTATGACTAAGAATATGAGGAGGCATTTCCTCCCCTCTCCCTCCTGGAGAGCAGTTGTAATTCTGAGTGATGCTGGTGTTTTTGCTCCAAGACGATAAGTGCTTTTATCTTTCTATTTTACTTATTTAAAACAAACTGTTCTTTGATACGCTCATTTTATTATTGTTTTAACTGTTGAAGAGATTGGTTGGTCAGCCTGTGCTTTCTGAATCTTACTACTACGTGCATACCTATTGAGCACTTCAGTTCCTAGTTTTCAAGGACTTTTAAAGACTGTTTTAAGACTGTTTTAATGAGTACTATGTGGATGTTTATTGAACACTTCGGTCTTCAGTTTTTAGTTTCCAAGTGGATTTAAGTGCTCAAATTGGAATTGTTTTATTGGATTAATTGGCGGGCACTTTTTAACACTTTTATAATAGAGGGAGTTCTGGCTTATAGCATTCAAATATACGGCTAATTGGCTGAATTTCAGCTGTTCTCCTTTCTTCTTTTAAAATAGATAAGGAGGATAAATACAGAAGGCAATAATATTCCTGTAGTTGATCTAACTCTTCTGACTGCACAAACAGTAGACGCTAAACGCATAGCCACTGAGCTAAAAAATCAGAGAACTAACATAGCTCTTTTGCAAGAAACCTACATTAAGAAAGGAATCATTGTTTTAACCCAAATTGGTACTCCTCACAATATCTCGCCCATGGAACCTCAAAAGCCCGAGGGGTAGCCATTCTTATTGCCAAAAATGTTACTTTCACAGTAGAGGCTACCAAAAAAGATGAAGAGGGCAGATACATATTTCTGAGAGGATCATTACAGGACTGCTCAGTCATGCTGGCATCGATTTATGTGCCTAATGCAGGACAAATTGATTTTTTGAAATCCACACTCACAAAACTTCAACAATTTAGCAAGGGGCATACCATCATTGGAAGGGACTTCAACTATCTAGCTGACCAAAAATTAGATAAATCCTCCAGCACAACAAGATCCAATTCTGGGATCACACTGAGTCCATTGCTGAACTTAACCAACAATCTGGGCCTTCTAGATGTCTGAAGAAGTCAACACGGAAATGAAAGAGATTATTCTTACTATTCTTGGATTACATCTTTGTGACTAGTTGGACTCTTCCTCTGATTACGTCATCTGACATTGGAAGCATCAGGTGGTCAGACCATGCCCCGGTTAACTGTACTCTAAAACCAAGACAAGGGAACCAATCAAAGTGAAAATGGGTTTTTAACAAATCTTTATTGATAGAAGAGACTACAAAAAAAGAGCTTCAAAGGGCACTCAAAGAATACTTCGATCCTAATCAAAATTCTGGAGTGTCCAGCTCCATGGTTTGGGAAGCTGCAAAGGCGGTACTATGAGGCAAAGTCATAGCGCTATCAGCAGCCTGTAAAAAAAGAAAAAAATGAAAAAGAAATCAGAACTACTGGCTCACATAAGAAAGTTAGAAATGGAACACAAACAGACCTGCAGCGGCAGAACATACAAACGATTGTTGGATCTAAGGAAACAACTGGAACTCCTAGAGACAGCCGCCTTACTATACAAAAAAAACAGGATTATTCAAGAAAAGGTCTAAAGAATCTTCGTTATCTCTCCTGAAGACTGAAGAAACAGTGAGAGGAAAGATGGATTCACAGCATTAGAGATGGAAAGGCACGCTCCAAACAACATCTGAAAACATTATAAAATCATTGGAATCATTTTATGCCTCTTTATACAACTCAACCAAACCATCTAAAGGCAACATAGTGGACTTCTTAGTTGACCCAACATGGCCCAAATCACTCTCAGAGGACCACCAACAGACGCTAGACTCACCCATCACTGAGGAAGAAATTATGCTAGCTATAAAGAATCTCAAAAGGAACAAGGCCCCGGGTCCAGATGGATACCACCCTGAATTTTTCAAAGTTCTAGCCCCAACCCTACTGAAAACCTTAGCTGCAACTTTTTTTTTTGTCAATAAATTTTTTATTAAGTTTATAATACTATATTCATAACAAAATAACAAATAAATTCAATACACATAACCAACTACGGCTGCTTTACATGTTATTAACTGCACAAAGTCTTATTAATATAACATTATGTCTATATTTCTGAGGCAATCTGAACATAACATTAGGATGTATAGATGTATATTCAAAAAAGGGAAACCATTTGTCAAGAAAATTGTTTTTCACTATTAACCCCTGAGCTGTTAACAATTGTGTAGCAATTTTATCCGCTATTATCACATCCCATATTTTTGAATGCCAATGATACACTTTAGGAATTTCAGGTTTGTTCCATTTTGACGCTACTAAAGTTTTTGCTGCATAAAGTATCAATGTTATTAATTCTATATTTTGTTTAGATAGACTTAACGTTTGCCAATAGTACAATAAAACGGCTTCCGGATTATTAGGAATAATTAGTCCAGTTATATCACCTATAGCCTGAAGTATAGTCTCCCAAAATTTCTTAATTTTTGGGCAAGCCCACCAACAGTGTAATAAATCTCCCTTATCCCCACACTTCTTCCAGCATAAAGGGTTACTTTTTAATTTACACATAAATAAGCGGTAAAGTGTTAAATACCACCTAGAATATATCTTATATGTTTGTAGTCTCACAATCAAGTTATTAGTATTAAAAGGGAAAGATTTCCAAATTTGAATCCATTGATCTTCATTCAAAGAAATAGTGAGATCTTTTCCCCATGCTTTTTGTATAGAAGATTTCTGAGTCCATAACTTATTGTTTAACATTGTATAAATAATAGAAATAAATCCTTTGGCATTATGTGAAGGTTTATATAACACTTTTTCAAATTGAGTTAAAGGTCTATTTAGAGTAGAATTCTTTAAGATATCATTAAACATATTATTCAATTGTTGAAATTGAAACCATTGAAGTTTAAGTCCATATTTTTGTTCTAGTTGAATTTGTGAACCCAATTGATTGTTAATTTGTAAGTTGATTAATCTAAAGACATTCTTCTCTCTTAAATTTAAAAAATTATTTGGATCCCTTCCAGGTTCGAACCAATGTTGACCTAAAAAAGCCATTATTGGTGATATTTCAGGAGCGAGAGTGTGTTTGTGTGTATCCCATATCTTCAAGGTGAATTTTAAAAAAACTATTTGAGATATTTAAATGAATTCTATTATGTGGATTATTCCATATAACTTCATTTAACTTTTCTGGTAATATATTTTCAGCCTCAATTCTGAGCCACAATTTTTCACATAAAGGATCAGAATAATAAAATATATTTTTCAATTGGGCTGCCAAAAAATATACCTCTAGGGAAGGAAGACTAAGACCACCTAATTTCACTGGTTTATTTAATAACGAATATATAATACAAGGTCTTTTGTTATTCCATAAGAATTTAACTAACAATGTTTTCCATTCTTTAAAGTCTTTCCCTTGAATAGCTACAGGTAGATTATGAAATAAAAAAAGAAATTTTGGTAATATTATTGATTTAAAAAGATTTACCCTTTCTAATAATGAAAAATTCAGCTTTTGCCATTCACCTAATTTTTTTTTTCATTGAGGTTATTAATGGGTGATAGTTTACTTGAACTAAATCTGTTAAATTTAGTGGAATATTGATTCCTAAATGTTTCCATTGTTTAGTAACACACTTAAAAGTATATAAGGAGGTTAAGTTCAATTTTTCTTTATCCGTAATATTTATAGGGTATAGTTCGAATTTGGTGTAATTTATTTTAAAACCTGAAATTTCACTAAAGTTTTTTTATTAGTTCTAATAATTGATTAATTGAAAGAGTAGGTTTTTCCAGATAAAAAATAGCATCATCAGCAAATAGACTCATTTTACATATTTCCTTACCTATTTGTATACCCAATATATTTTTATTTTTTCTAATAGCATAAGCTAAAGGTTCCAATGACAATGCAAATAATATTGGAGATAAGGGGCAACCCTGACGGGCTCCTCTTTTTAAATGAATATCATCTGATCTAAAATTGTTTATTGCTATTTGTGCTACAGGGTCATTGTATATAGCCTTAATCACATTAATAAAGAATGGACCAAAATTCATATAAGTAAGCAAGGTAAGAAGATAACATGGTTCTACCCGGTCAAAAGCTTTTTCAGCATCCACTGATAAAATGGCTGAACTTAAATGCTTTCTCTTGCAATACTCAATTATGTTAATAGTTTTCCTTATGTTGTCTGTTATTGATCTGCCCGGCATAAATCCTGCTTGGTCTTTATGTATATAATTTATTATTATATGGTTCAAACGATTGGCCAAAATAGAAGAAAAAAAATTGAAGTCATGGTTTAACACCGAAATAGGACGGTATGAAGTTGGATTTAATTTGTCTTTTTCTGGTTTAGGAAGTACTATCACTTTGGCTTCTGCCCATGATTTGGGCATGTTCCCTGTTTTTAAAACTGAATTAAAAATACTTTCAAAATATATTTCTAAATCCTGTTTAAAGTGTTTATAAAATTCATTTGGAATTCCATCTCTTCCTGGGGTTTTATTGTTTTTTAATTTAGAAAGAGCTTCAGATATTTCTTTTATAGTTATTGGGTGTTCTAACATTTGTCCATGATCTGAAGAAAGTTTGTTTTGATAATTAATAGAATCAAAGTACTTATGAATATTTTCATCACTTAGGGTTGGCAGATAGATAAAGTTGCTTATAAAAATCAGAGAAAACTAAATTAGTATCTTTGGAAGCCATTACTACTGAACCATCTGTATTTTTTATGGCATGAATCAATGTAGATTGAGATTTTTGAGCTGTTCTAAATTTAAGCAATTTTATAAGTTTTGGGGTTTTAAGAACATATTTTTGCTTCATACATTAACTGTTTTTGTACTTTCAATGTTTCTAATAAATCCAACTTTTTTCTTTCTTGATTTAGTTTTTTTAAGTATTTCTTACCCCCGTATTTCATATGTTTTAATTCCAGTGATTTAATATTTGATTGTAATTCGTCAATAACCTTATTTCTATTTTTTTTAGGGAAGAAGACAGGGCAATCACGTGTCCCCATAGCACTGCTTTGAAAGCAACCCTAATATTGGGAGGCGTTGCTTCACAATGAGCGTTATATTTAAAGTATTCCTTAACTGCAGATTTTAATTTTGAACATATTTCTTCATTTTGTAATATAAGTTTATTAAAAATCCATTGAAAATCCTTACCATCATCTTGTTGTCCCTGAAAATGACAAGATACCCAGGAGTGGTCAGATAAAGTATTAGTACCTATGTTTGCCAATGAAATTTGATTAAAGAATGTTTTAGATGTCAATAGATAATCTATTCTTTTGTATACTTCATATCTAGGAGAGTAATAGGTATATTGTCTCAAACCTGGTTTACATGTTCTCCAGACGTCGCAGAGGTTGTAATAATTAAAAATGTTTTCCAATTCAGTTTTCCTGGTTTTCTTTTTATTTGAATTAATCTTGTGGGTTTTGTCCCAACCTGGGTCTACTATATAGTTAAGGTCACCACCAAGTAACAATTCTCCCTGTTTAAAATCTGAAAGTAGACTTAATGTGTCTTTAAGAAAAGCTATCTGTTCTGTGTTTGGAGCATATATTGATGCTATAGTTAAAGGATTACTGTCTAACGTTCCAGCAATGAAAATAAATCTTCCTCTTGGGTCTTTCTTGATTTTTGGACATGTAAAGGGGACATTTTTAGATATTAAAATGGCAGTTCCCCTTGACTTAGAAGAGCCATTAGCATGAAATTGCTGTGTAAACCATTTTGTTTTTAAAACCGGGCCATTCACTAATTTTAAATGTGTTTCTTGAATACAAAGTATATTGACCTTTTCCTTTGTCCAATAGTTAGCTGTTCTCCTAACTTTTATTTTATTGTTCAGCCCTCTTGCGTTCCATGTAGCTATTTTATACTTATGAGTCATAATATTATTTTTTAAAAAATCTATAATACTTGATCTATAAATTTATTTTATAATTTTTTTACAAAACTGTACTGTGCAGCCTTTATAACAAAAATATAATTAAAGTTAAATCAATTAACTCTCTCTTCCCCCAACAATTAAACCTTTAACCTAAAACACCCCTACTGTGCTAATTGTGAAGTTGCTAAAAATTGCCTTCCCTTACAACCTTTATTATGTAACTAAGAACTAACCCTATATAAAATAGGGTAAAAACTCTAGGGAACTGAGCTAACAAATAGCCCAAACTGTAGGGTGGCCCAAAACTAGCACCCTAGCTAGAATTTTTCTCTTAAAGGTGGGGAATTCTACTGTTGGGTCTGTTACCTTTTGTCTTTAATTCACCAACCTTTCCCCTTCCTCCAATGTAGAAGATATAGCCTTTAATACTACCATGTAATGTCTTCAGTGGATTCGAAGTTTCTCCTTTATTTCTTATCTACTCTTCAGGATAAAGCAAAAAATAAAGTTAAACACTTCCTACAAAAGATTCAATCAGTCTACAAAAACTACCTTCTATTATTGAAATTAAAGATCTTCTGCATTTAAGTAGAAAGACTCCACTTCAGTTTAACCTAGATGTCTAAAAGCATTACTTCATGCTTTTAAGACCAACTTAGTAAGGAACATACAAAATAAATTACTTTTTATAATTGATATAAAAAGGTCAAATCATTTTCCCTTCTATTAAGAGTACCTTCTGTTAATGAAATTAGAGGCCTTCTAAATTTGAGCAGATTGATTTCACTACATTTTAAACCACTTGTCTAAAAGTATTACTTCATACTTAAAATAAAGTTAAACATTTCCTACAAAAGATTCAACCAGTCTACAAAGAGTACCTTCTATTATTGAAATTAAAGGTCTTCTGTGTTTGAGTAGTAAGACTCCACTTTGGTTTAACCTAGATGTCTAAAAGCATTACTTCAAGCTTTTAAGACTAACTTAGTAAGGTACATACAAAATAATTTACTTTATACAAATGATATAAAAAAGGTCAAATCATTTTTCCCTTCTATAAAGAATACTTTCTGTGAATGAAATTAGAGGCCTTCTAAATTTGAGTAGATTGATTTCACTACATTTTAAACCAATTGTCTAGAAGTATTACTTCATACTTTTAATACAAACTTATTAAGAAACTTATAAAAATAAATTTCTTTATATAAATGATATGAGAAAGATCATATCATATGACCTTTAACATGTCAACATCTTTTTGAATTGTATAAGTTAAGATTATATAGTTAATATCAAACATGAAAACTAAACTGTTTATAGTAAATGTTTAGTTAACAAGTAGCATTGAGCATAAGAAAGTTAGCAAATCATTAAATATCTGCTTTCATTGTAGCCATAGTTCAGCAATATCTTTTTCCTCTTCTTTAGAAAGTTTTATGCCCAAGACATTCAAAAGAGCAGTTCCTGTAAAATTATCTGAAGCACTGTACTGCAGACCATTCTTGTAAATTTGAATATCTGACGTTGGTGACCATCTGAACCTTATTTTGGCTTCATTAAGTTTAGAAGTGAAGATCTTCAGTTTCTTTCTTTTTTCTAACACTTCTGGAGATAAGTCCAGTAGGACAATAATTTTACTGTCTTGAAAAGTCAGTGAGCCTCTAGCCCTGGCTTCTCTCAAAATCTTATCCCGGGTTCTTTGATAAAGAAATTGAACTAAGATGTCTCTTGTTCTGCCCCTTCTTGCTGCTGCTAGAGGACCCAATCTTTGCACCTTAATTATTGCTGGAGCAACTCCGTCACCTAATTCCAGTATGTGGGCAAGTCAGTTTGCTATAAATGAAGGTAAATCTTTGTTTTCTTCAGCCCCCTCCTCAAACCCACAAAATTTCAAGTTAAGTTGTCTCCATTTATTTTCTAGAATTGTTAATCTGTTAAGAGTCGAATGTTCTGTAGATTGTAAAGATCTCACATCTCCTTGCAATGTTAGAGCTAGTTCCGAAGCTGTCTCCGCCATCTTAGTAGCCTTTTTCACTTCTTTAACCAAGTCAGATATGGAAGATTACATCGGCTTTAAAAGGTCAGAGACTAAAGTGTTTATTTCTTTCAGAAGATTAGTTTTTAGTTCATCGAGATCTTTATGGGTTATATGAGTTCCCTCTGAATCAGGGGAAGAAGGGACGGGAGTTTCAGGAGCCTTATCCGGCGCCATTTTAGAGAGTTGCGTCTGTGACTGGGCTGAGTTAACCGGGAGCTCAGAGGGCAAAAAAAAGTCCTTTACCATTTGTTTGCTGCCAGAGTTTGATGCTGGTCTCGCTCCTGGATGTCTTCGTACACTTTTCCTCGGCATGAAGGCTTTATAAGGCAATTTAAAGTTGAATTTGGAGGAAAGGGATCGGGAGCCCTTTCTCTATGCATCCGCCATGTGCCGCTAGGCTCCGCCCTCCACCAGCTGCAACTTTTAATCAGGTCTTGATAGAAGGCCAGCTACCAGAGACGTGGACAGATACAAGCGTGATTCTCCTACCAAAAAAAGACAAGGATGCTACAGACGCCAAGTTCTACCGCCCAATATCCCTACTCAACATGGACTACAAAATTTTCATGTCGATCCTAGCGAACAGACTCATGGGCATAATTGGGGAGTATATCCACAGAGATCAAACAGGCTTCATCCCTGCACGAGGCATAATGGACAATATCAGGAAGACTCTAAATATTATCCATCAGTGTAAAACTCACACAGCAGGTGATTCACTAATTTTAATGCTCAATATCAAAAAGCCTTTGATACCTTGGAGATCACTTACCTGCAAACACTTATGCAACAAATGATGTTCAGCAAGGCATTTAGCAGGGCAATTTCTGCCATCTATGACAAACCCAAAGCCAATCATTGGAGAAGAGTCAGCCAATATCAACATACACAGAGGCACCAGGCAGGGATGTCCATTATCGTCCTTATTATTCGCACTGGCTATGGAACCCCTAGCCCTGGAGATCAGAAACAACCCCAATATCAAAGGAATCAACATCAAAGGAAGTGAATTCAAAGTCAGTCTATTCGCTGATGATTTAACAATCTATGTGTCTGACCCTCTAACATCCCTGGCAGAAATACAAACTACCCTAACATTGTTTGGTGATGTGGCAGGCTTGAAAATCAATCAAACAAAGTCCACAATCTATCCAATCAAATTGAGCTCCAATGTGACTGCCCAGATTCAAGACAGATATCCTTTTCAATGGGTCAAAAAGAAAATACCTTATCTTGGGATTAAACTACCAACAAACATGGCAGAACTAATCAAACTAAACCACGAAGCAATTGACAAAGAAGTGAATGATTTCATGAAAAAATGGAATGTGAAAAACATATCATAGTTAGACTGCATTCAAACATTCAGGTCATTCATCTTTCCTAAATTTCTATACTGTTTTAGGGCCCTACCGACCCATATCCCAGGCTCTCTCTTTGCAAAATGGCAAAGGGATATTTTAAACTTTATTTGGCAATGCAAGATACCCAGGGTCAAATATACAATGATGAAGAGACCAGTACGGAATGGAGGACTAGCAGTTCCAGATCTGCAGCTATACTACTCTGCAGCACAATTGACCAGCCTCCTTAGACACTACCACGATGTAGGGGAGCTGGACTGGTGCTTTATAGAAGAAACATCACTGACTCAAGGCAAGGAGATGCTCTGGACTGACCAACCTAAGCAGCAACTGAAAAAAAAAAATACAATCCATATCTGATAACAACACTCCAAGTGTGGTACAAGCCTAAAGCCCATCTGACGACCTCTCCTTCCACACTTAGTACGTTTACAGGTCAAACTTGGTTCCCACCAGCGTATGAAGCAATTTCTTTCCAAGCACGGAAAACAGCAAACATAACGAGACCCATAGATTTAATTTCTCGAGGCACAATCTTAACAAAACTAGAACTAGAGCAAAAAAACAACAGCAATATTGTGTGGTTCGAATATTTCCAGATACAACATTTACTACATGATCAAAACTTCAAACCAATCCTTCAAAAACCTCCTACCAATTTTGAAAAACTATTATGGAGACATGGATGGGAAAAAGGCCTAATTTCCCTGATATACAAACAACTACTAGAGACTGAACAAAGCAAGCCATCCAGTTACAAGAAACATGGCACGGGGACCTGAAATGAAGCCTAACCGATGATCAATGGAATGATATATGGAAAAATCACACCAAGATTTCAAATTTGATCATCATACAGGAAGCAGCACTTAAGGTACTTCACAAGTGGTACCTTACACCTGCTGGACTGTCACATATATACACTCACACGTCACCAATATGCTGGAAGGGTTGTGGTCTCAAAGCCACATATTTTCACACATAGTGGGATTGCCCACAAGTTGCACAGTAGTGGAAACATATTATTCAAAATATTAACACCCTAACAGGTTACAACTTTGTTGAGATCCACATGTCTTGTAAGTCTGGCTAGATGTATTTGATCTAGTGACAGGTAGGTGTCAGCCAGGAATCTCTGTTAGAGCTGGCTATAACTGGTTCAGGGCAGTCTTGCCACTGCTATCACAGTGACTCAGCACTGAAGCCTGATTGGCTGGTGTTTGTATAAATGTACAGTGAGTGATGTACAGTTTCTCCTCCTCATTTGTATGATTGCAGCAGAGCACTTTGACACTCTGTTTGATGGTGGCTGTGGTGTGTAAATAAATGTATGTAGTTTGCACCTAGCTGAAGCCTCCAGTATTTATTTGGATACTCGCACTCTCTTCTGGCCCCCTCCGTGCCTACCACTTCTGCTGTTCGAACCCGTGACAGGGTTATGGGCCCAGCCTACGGTTGGCTGTGCATGGAGTAAGTTGGAGCTGTTGGGAGCTGTGGAAGCAGTATCTGTGGAGTTGTCTGTCTGCTGTGGCTTTCTTTGTTTGAGAGAAAGCAGTGTCTGGCCATGCTGTCTGAGAAGCAGGCTGGAGGAGCTGTGAGCTGGAGGAGCCGGAGGTCAGTTGCAGTGTGTGAGAGTCCTGTGTGGAGGAGGACGCCAAGCAGCCAGAGCCGAGAGACCAGCAGCCGGGAGCAAGCATCATGGCTCAGGTACCTACTTCCCAGCTGGTTGAAAAGCTCACTTCTACAAACTATAACAATTGGGCTCTTAAAATGCAGTTCTTTCTTGTGAAAGAGGGGCTTTGGACATATGTAAATGACCCCCCCGAAGACCAACGCCGCTTGATGAGAAAAATGATGAAAAAGCCCTAGCACTGATTGTTTTGAGTGTCAGTGATGATCAGCTTGTTTATGTTGCTCAAGCTGGAAGTGCTGAACAGGCTTGGTCTTCACTTAAAGACGTTTATCAGCAGGCTAATGTCGGGTCTCTTATCTCATTAACCCGGCGTTTGTATAGAAAGCTGCAAGCACCCCAGGAGCCTGTGAAAGACCATCTCAAGGTCTTAATGGATTATTTTCATCAGCTTCAGGAGCGTGGCAAAGTTTTTGAGGAAATTGATAAAACATTCATAATCTTATCATCGTTATCACAAACGTTCGGCACAATTTTGCCTGCATTCGAGATGGTGGATGAAAAAGTTTTAACAGTACAGTTCATAACTGGAAAGCTGCTGCAACACGAGGAGCGACTTGTTGAATCTAGGCAGCATGCCAGGGAGTATGGGCAGTCGGCCAAGGTGACCGGGCACAGTTCCAGGCAATCTGCAGAGGAAATAGCAGAAAGCACCTGTTCTGTTGCTGTTGCCACCCTCCAGAAACAGTCCAAAGATACTTCCAGAGGCAGCGAGAACAAGAGGAAATGTTTTTTCTGTGGCTCTACAAACGACGTAGTCTGTTTCTGTCCTGAGAGGCGGAAGCAAGGAAAGAAACAGACTGAGTCTCAGCATTCTGTAGCTATGGTGGGCCCTGTGGACAATTTTGTGGCTTCATCCTGGCTACTCGATTCAGGCACATCCCAAACAAATTGCAAGGACGAGGGGCTTCTACACAATATTAGGACCTCTCCCTTAACACACGTGAGTCTTGCAGATGGGACGCCTTCCCAGGTTACAGCTGAGGGGGATGTGTTTTTCCCCAACTTAAACCATACTTTAAAGGGGGTGATTTGTGTACCTGGCCTACAAAATAATTTGTTAAGCATTATGAGCTTGGACACTGCAGGGTTCCAAGTGGTATTTGTTAACAAAGAATGTAAAATTATGAAAGCAGGTAAAGTGTGTGCAATAGGCAGGTTGCAAAATAATGTTTATGTGCTGAACAACACTAAAGAAAATGTACAAGCTTACAAAACTATTCAAAAGACTCTGGCCCTGACAGGCCAAGAGGGTGTAAAAGAGTGTAAAAACTACCTAGACTGTGAAATATGTAAGATGGCAAATTCTAAAGCATTTCCAGTCGCAAAACAGAACTTAAGAGAGTCTCATATGGATGTGGTTGGTCCTTTTCCAAAAAGCCATTCGGGTAACAAGTATGTTCTCATTATTACTGATGACTGGTCAAGATTTTGCTGGGTGTATGTGATGAAGTGTAAGTCTGATGTCTTCTCAACCTTTAAATATTGGTATAAAAGAGTAAAGAACCAGTTTGGCAATGTGCTAGCCATCCAAACTGACATGGGAGGGGAATTTACCTCCAATGCCTTTGAGCACTTCCTACAACAAAAGGGAATAAAACATAGGGTTGCCAATGTTTGTACTCCAGCAGAAAATGGTGTAGCCGAGCGCAAAGGTGGGGTTCTTCAGAACATGATGCATGCAATGTTGAAGGATTCTGGCCTGGGTATTGCATTTTGGGCTGAGGCAATGAAAAATGCCTGTTATGTAAGCAACCGGATTTATTCACGCTCTGTAGAGGATATACCATACAGGTTACTGTACAATCGTTTACCAAATCTGGATTACCTAAGGGTTTTTGACTCCAAAGCATGGGTAAACATACCTCTTGAGCGCAGGAGGAAAGGGGGAGCCAAAGCCAGGAAATTGGTCTTCCTTGGTTATCAGTCTGGCATGAAGACCTATAGATTTGCTGATCAGTTCAACAAAGTGAGTTTCAGCAGGTCTGCCTCTTTTTGTGAGCATGAAAACTGGGGAAAGATTCATGCAAACGAAGTACCACAAATGGTTGCTTTACCTAGCTCTGATATCACTGAGGGTGTCAGTAATGAGCCTGTGATCAATCAAGAGCAACAACCTGTAAATGTGCAATCTGATGTGCAAAATGAGAAAGTACTACCAAGAGTTTCTATGCGCAGTACTAAGGGTATACCTCCTGTAAGATATGGCTATGATGTCAATCATGTTTTCATTAAGGAGCCTCAAACCTACCATGAAGTATTGCAAATGCCTACAGTTGAAAAGGAGGCTTGGTTTCAGGCAATGAAAGCAGAGCATGACTCACTGGTTGAAAACAAAGTGTTTGAGTTAACTGCCTTGCCTAAAGACAAAACAATCACTGGTTGTAGATGGGTCTACAAGGTTAAACATTTACCTGATGGCTCTGTAAAGAGAAAAGTGAGATTAGTCATCCAGGGCTATACACAAATAAAAGGTCAGGATTATGATCAGATCTTCGCCCCGACTGTAAGATCTGACACATTCAGACTGGCCCTCATAAAAGCAGGGCAAACCAATATGAGAGTGGATCATTTTGATTTTGCAAATGCATACCTGAATGCACCCATTTCTGAGGAGGTTTACATGGCACAAATTCCTGGTTTTGAGGCTCAGAATGGGCAGCTGGTATTAAAATTAAAACGTTCTCTCTGTGGCCTCAAACAGAGTGCCAGAAATTGGTTTGATTGTCTGAGTACAGCACTAAAAGGAGTTGGTTTTGAGCAAGCTATTGCAGATCCTTGCTTATTCCATATAAAGCTTGGTGACAATGTATGCTACCTTATTGTCTTTGTCAATGACCTGTGCTTTGTATCACAAACTGACCAACAACTGCAATTGTTTAAAGAAACAGCCCAGAGTATGTTTAAGGTTAAACATCTGGGCGAAGTGGGTCAGTACTTGGGTGTTGAAGTTACCAGACACAGCAAAGGTTATTACATGTCCAGTCAGAAAGGCAAAATAACTAAGTTGGTGGAAAAATATGGCATGCTTAATGCACATAGTGTCTCAACACCCATGTCTACAGGATATGTGAAGGAGCCTGAGGATGAGGAGTTTGGTGACAAGCAATTGTTTATGTCATTAAGCGGATCTTTGTCCTATATCAGCAATTGGAGCAGGCCTGATATAAGTGTAGCTGTGCACTTATTAAGCCAACGGTGCAACAAACCTTTTAATAGGGACTGGGTTGCTGCAAAGCGTATCTTACGCTATCTTAAAGGTACCATAGATGACAAACTTGTGTTACAGACTGATGACAAATGTACTGTGACTGTGTATTATGATTCCAATTGGGGAGAGCAAAAGGATGCAAAATCAACAACAGGTTTTGTATTGTATCTAAACAATGCTCTGATACACTGGAAATCCCTTAAACAGCAGTTTGTCACACTGAGCACATGCGAAGCTGAATATGCAGCGTTAAGTCAATGTTGTGTGCAGTTAGAATGGGTTTTACAACTGCTAACTGACTTCAATGTAAACTATGTATTACCAATCAATGTTTTCTGTGACAATGTGGCTACACAACAGCTGGCTGATACACAAAGTATTAAAGTAAGAAGCAGGCACATTAACATAAGGTACATGAATGTTAAAGATGTACTACAACGAGGTTTAATTAAGTTAACCTAGTGTGCTTTCAAGTCAAACGTAGCTGACTTGTTTACCAAGTGCCTTGATGTGAAAACGTTTACTGATTTGAAGATCAAATTGAACATCCAGATGCAGACTTAAGGGGGAGTGTTGAGATCCACTCTGGCTAGATGTATTTGATCTAGTGACAGGTTTAAGTCTGGCTAGATGTATTTGATCTAGTGACAGGTAGGTGTCAGCCAGGAATCTCTGTTAGAGCTGGCTATAACCGGTTCAGGGCAGTCTTGCCACTGCTATCACAGTGACTCAGCACTGAAGCCTGATTGGCTGGTGTTTGTATAAATGTACAGTGAGTGATGTACAGTTTCTCCTCCTCATTTGTATGATTGCAGCAGAGCACTTTGACACTCTGTTTGATGGTGGCTGTGGTGTGTAAATAAATGTATATAGTTTGCACCTAGCTGAAGCCTCCAGTATTTATTTGGATACTCGCACTCTCTTCTGGCCCCCTCCATGCCTACCACTTCTGCTGTTCGAACCCACGACAAACTTACCTTATGATCTGGTGATGATCCTGCTTCACCTTTGGCCCACAGACGGTCCACCTGAAATAAGAAAATAATTAATTAACATTTTATTAGTAGTGGCCAAAGTGTCCCTGGCGAGCAAATGGAAATCGGATACTCTCCCAACTATGCAGCAATGACTCCACAAAGTTTGGGACTTCTTTCTACAAGAAAAAATCTCACTATGGACAACTAATATAGATGTTGTTATTTAATCCTCTAGACAAATGGTCCTCCATAATTGAGAAAATGAATGTGGATCAGTTTGACTGGGAACACATTAAAACTCCCAGATTCAAGATACTATTATTTGGGTAATTTGGATTTGACTGGCCAAAAACAAGTCTTCAGAGCAGAGAATAATCCTTGGGTCACCCCAATTGCAGATCAGTTCCAGCTTGGCATTTTCCATGTATTTGAATATATTCATTCAGAAATATACAAATATCTTTATGGCAGACACATGCAGGCCAACCCTGACCCTCCGAAGAAGAACAATGACAAATCCAAGAAGATCAGTCGTAAGCCTCTGGCTGCTAAGAACAAATAAGGACCCAGCATGTCCCAGTCTACTATTTTGTTTTGCATGTCCCTCTCATTCTTTTTTTAAAGATATATTTGCTAAGACAAATTTTATTAATAAAATTAAAAAAGAAGAATATGAGGATGGAGCAGAAAGATAAGTTGCAAGCGGCCTCGAGTTACCAGTTATGTGAAAAAGTAAAATACTTGGGAATTAATCTGACAAATAAATGTAATGCTTTGCAAGAAAATAACTACAAGGAGTTACTGAAAGCAACGAAGCAAGATCTAAGAAAGTGGAAGGACCTACAAATATCGTTGATGGGCCAAATAGCCTTAGTTAAAATGAATATACTTCCAAGATGGATCTTCTTATTTCAGACAATTCTGATTTTGCAGAACTTTGGGATATTTAAAGAATTGGACCAGGTTGTTTCAAAGTTTATTTGGCAAGAAAGAGGTGGATTCAGATTTCCAAACTGGACATTGTACTATAGAGCAGCAGCCTTAGCCTAGATCAGAGAGTGGATTATGTTGGAGAATAGGAGGATGCTAAGATTAGAAGGGCATGACTTAATGATGGGTTGGCACGCTTTTTTGTGGTATGGAAAGGCCTTCCTACACAAATATTTTAAGCAACATTGGTTACGTGCATCATTAATGAAAGTGTGGGAAGTTATATACAAGAGTTGGTTTTCAAAGACTTCTAAACTGATCTCACCATTGGAGGCATTTACTTTACCTAAGCTTTATGAGGATCCACCAAAGAGATACATGGATATACTGGACTCTAAGAATGAACTTAATTTGGAAGAAGATCTATCATGGTGGCAGAGAGCACAGATAGAATCTAGATATGCCAAGGACAAGAAGATTGGGTTTAATAGGAATTTAATAGAAATGGAAAAGATCTTGATTACCCCAGAGGAGAAATTTATAAAGAAGGCATATAGAATTATGTTAAAAGAAATGATGGTAGATGAGATTGTTAAAAGTAATATGATTCAATGGGCCCAGAACCTAGGTTATAACATTGATCTTGAGCAATGGGATCAAATATGGAGTAAAAATATTAAAGTAACTAAAGCAGTATCTTACAGAGAAAATATGTATAAGATGTTTTATAGATGGTATGTAACTGGAGAGAATTGCAAAATGTGATGTTAAATGTGCTAATAAGTGTTGGAAATGTGAAAATAAGACGAGTTCCATATGTGGTGGAGTTGTGAAATTAGTAAAAATATTGGATATAGATACATCGGTTGATACAGAAAATCTTAGATACTGTAATGCCATTTAAACTGGAAGTACTCCTTTTAGGTATATTACTCAAGGAGATGAATAGAGATGATCGTTATTTGATAGTATATTTGACTACTGCAGCTAGGATCTTATATGTAAAGTATTGGAGGACTACCCAAACACCATCAAAACAAGAATATATTGCTAAGATTTTGGAGGTGGCGGAGATGGATAAGTTGACTTTGACCATGAAAGAGCATACTGAATCTACCTTCCAGAATACTTGGTCACGATTTTATGATTGGTACAATTTAAATGAATAGGTGTTAGATTAAAAGCAACTAGATAGTGGTTGGAAAAACTTTAATACAAGTAAGCTGAGAGCTGAAAAAGATACTCACATAAATGGAAAAGTTTTGGAGGTAATAACATATAGGGCGTATTTAAGCTGATGTTAAGCAATAGTGAACACCCCCGTGTATGTTTTGTGTTATATGTTTGTGTGTATTGTATTGTATTGTGATTTTGTTATGTGGAAAAATAAACTAAAAGCCTGTCCCTTGGGACAGTTAAAAAACAACAACAGTTTAACTGATTAACACTTCAACTGACTCCCTGCTAATGCCCCATGGCATCTTGGGATTCCCAGCTTGGGAGTTGTAGTTCTAATTCCCTTTGCTATGTTTGCAGTAAGGCCAACTGAAAACTACAACTCCAAAAGTGCAAAAGTGGGGGTGTAAGAATGGAGGAGTTGGCGGGACAGGCCAATAGGACACCAAGGCAGCTTCCCCAGTGGCCAATGGGAGAGAAGGTGAGTTGTTGCCAGCATGACATGCCTTTTATATATTATAGATGCCAGCCCACTGACGTTAAAGTAATCATATAATAGTATTGAATGTAGATATGTGTATGTAAAGTGCTGCCAAGCAGCATCTGAATTGTGGTAACCCCAGCAAGGGGCTTTCAAGACAAGTGAGAAGCAAAGGTGCCATTGCCTTTCTCTACAGAGCCTTCCTTCGTGGTCTCCCTTCCAAGTACTGACCCTTCTTAGCTTCCAAGATTTGACAAGATCAGGCTATACCATGCTGCCTTCCCTCCCTTGAATGTGGACAGTGGTGCAAATTTTTAGTGGAATCACTAGTATTCCAAAATACCACCACCAACACAGAAACCAACCTCCTGAACTAGAAATGCAATTCAGGATGGCAGGTTCAAAATGATCATAGGCATTATCCTTCTTCTGTGATCAACCGCTGGTTTTTATATTTCCAGCTGCAGGCTGCCATTCTCCCTTCTTCTTTCCAGAAAGCCAATGGCCCTTTTTGTACTCTCCTTTTAATCTATGATCACCACAGTGTCCTCCAAGCAATTCTGCACTAAAATCGAGTTCAACCTTCTTTTTATTCCACCTCCCCCCTTCTGCATTACATTACCTCCCTTCAGGGGTCAGCCCGGTTTCAGCCTACTGTTGCCCCAGGTTTTTTGGATGCTGTTTTACCGTGGACTTAAATTGCCTCAACTTGAACATTGAGAAAAGGACCAGAGATGCAGACTTATAACAGAACCATCTTATCTATTCATATCTCTCTGGCATTCTATAAAGGATATTGAGAAGGGGCCTTAAGAACCACTTTCTTCCCACACACTTTTTTTAAATACACCCAGCCTGATGGACAGCTTGCATGTTGTTTTGTGCTATTTTAGTTAGCTCTAATGTATGATGACTTTTGTTTTTGATATCTTTGTTTAGTAATCTGGATTTTTGGAAAGTTCATATGCTGTAAACTTTGTCCCACATCCACCAAATTGCTTAATATCATTTTAATGTACTTAATATATATTTATATAATATTTTTTCCTCTGCTGGCTTTCATGGAAAAGCTTGCATATAGATCCTTGGTGGACTCTCAGTCAGCCACTCCTCACTGCCAGACCCTTTCAGCTTTAACAAACATTATGGTACACTTCAGTCTATATCCAGGACCATATGAAACACTGTGTGGCTGCAGCAGTGCCTAGGATACCTGGAGCTGAATTGTGGCATCAGGAGATAACTCATTCCCTTGTTGCTGGCACCAGGACCAATGACATTGCTTTGGCCAAAGCAGACAAGAGAGGACAGCACAATTGTTTTGGCTCAAAGGGCTCGCAGTTATTATCTGCAATGCTGCAGTTTAAGCTGATCCCAGAGGACCAGGGTGCCAGTCTAGTAAAATTATGTATTACCTTCATTAAATCCACAAACAGTAAATCAATACGATGCTGAGATGCTTGTTTGCAGAAGGAACCATTTTGATTTGCTATTATGTGACTCATAACCAAATTTGCTGACTCATTTGAGACTGTGTACAGATAAGAGCTTTTCAAAGATGTGAAGGTAGTACTCTTCAGATGTAATGGCTTATATAGTACATGCTCATTTTTTTCTGTCCAGTCACGAACTGTGCTTTTGTGGGGGTTTGTTAAAAGATCATACTGTAACCCTAGGAAAACAAGTCCCCACGAGCATAACCAGCAATGTTGCAATAGTGAGACTGTCACAGGCATCTATTGGGTAATGCCTGCGAGGCTGTGATAAATAACTCTTTTCCCCCATTCTAAACCATAGCCAGTTTCACTAGGGCTAAAAGGGATTAAGAACCTTTCTGAGCTACATCTGAGCCACAGCCCACAAAAATCTTATCTATATATGAAATTCTAATAGTATGATTTTGAAAACACAGAGTTTTTTTCCCTCTATCCAGGACCATATGCAGTCCCATAGCTACAGTGGGGGATTTTGTAGCCTGCCCCCTGAATTCCTGCCATGGCCCCATGACTTCCATCCAACCCCCGGGCCCTCTGACTCTCTGGACCACCTAGAGGACTTCCCACCGCCACCCCTTCCCCAAGCGCAGCTTGCTTTCCCACTACCCCTTCCCCAAGCATGGCTTGCTTCACGCCGCCCCATTCCCAAGCATGGCTTTCTTCCCCACTGCTTTCCGGCCTCCTCCCTGCAGCCCCTTCCCCAAGCACAGCTTGCTTCCCCCACAGCTTCCCCACCATGCCTACCCCAAGCACAGCTTGCTTCCCCACCACCTCCCCACTGCCCCTTCCCAAGCATGGCTTGCTTCCCTGCCGCCTCCCTGCCATGCCTTCCCCAAGAACAGCTTGCTTCCCCACCATGCCTACCCCAGGCACAGCTTGCTTCCCCACCACCTCCCCACCACCCCTTCCCAAGCATGTCTCACTTCCCTGCTGCCTCCCTGTCATGCCTTCCCCCAAGTGTGGCTTGCTTCCTTGTGGCCCCTTCCCCAAGCACAGCTTGCTTCCCTACCACCACCGCCCCTTCCCCAAGCATGGCAGCAACCCTGCTGGCTACAACCTAAGCTGGCAGTGGCATGGGACAACAACTTTCAGCAGCACTAAGAGGCCAGTAATGCTAGGGCAGGTTTGCAGCATGATCCAGGCCAGGCGCCTCAGTGGACTGCCGAGCACTGGAGAAGGAAGTGTGAGCCCCCAGGGAATTGATGCAACCAGGTGCCTGGGCTGACTCAGTAGGCAGGCAGAGTGTGAACACCACAAAACCGACACGTGTCCGTGCTCCTACCACCTGCTGTTGTTGTGTTGCGAGCATCTCTTCACATTGCCACCACCTTTGGATGCCCAGGTTACCATGGCTGATGATGATGTTGATGAGCTATGGCATAAATGGGCTGCAGGACTACCAGATGGAGGTGAATGGGGGTGAATACCTGTCTGCTTGAACCGGCGAGTGTGAGTTTTAAAATTTTTATTAATTTTTTTTATTGTGTGATATCAGTGCCGCCTGACTTATTTAACCCCCCCCTCCGAATTACAAAATCCTGTCTATGGGCCTGACCATATGGGACAAAGGCCTTTACATATAGATAGCACTAGAGCTAAAGGCCAGGGGAACATTCCTTCAAGACATCTCTCATTTTAGAAATGAAACATTGATTGCTCCCGCATTCTAGTCACATGGAAGAAAGAAGCATTTCTGTGTAAATCTTAGGGTTGAAAAACCTGACAATTTTTTGCAATGCATTTGATATAGCTCCTGTGCTAGTGGGCAAGGATCTTGGCAGTTGGTGAAGCCTAGATAGTTCACACACACACACACACACCATCCAGTGTAGTACAGAAGTTTTCAGAACATACTCTCATTTTGTATGTGGACTTCCAGGCTGAAGATAGGTTATGCCTGCTTCCAATTTGAATGCTGTCCATTCAAAGTAAAAGATGCTGTAGAGCCCCATACACATCATAAGGAGCTATGGTTGCATTTAAATGTCATGTGGTCTCCACACCAGGGTGCTGGATGCAGATTTGTTTTGTGGGCCTGAATTCTACTCAGCTGAAAAGCAGGCTCCCCAAGGAGAATTTTATATTGAACTTTTTGTTTGTCTTACAACCTGATTCCTGCTGTTTGTTTTACAACCTGCTGTTTGTCTTACAACCTGATTCCTGTAAATCATGTTGGAAGAGCCAGTGTGGTGAGCAGCAGGATAAAAAATGAGCCCCCTCCCCCAGTGTTGCATGCACCATAACATTATTTCCATGGGACTGTCCCAGAACCCAGAACTTACATCACTGTAGGAATTGCTGGGAATTCTATGATTTTACCATAGAGTTTCCAGTGAATCCTAGAGATATCACTTCCAGTTTTTCCTGGAAGTGATGTCACAGCACATGGGATGCTGATGCCCTCCATGTCCCCATTGCCAAAGCTCTTACTTCGTATGATGACAATATCACAATGCTTAGCAATGCTTTGTGTACTACCTTCTGAGCATGCAAAATGTTTCATTTACATCATCTTGGAAATCCTTATAGCAGTTCTGAAAAGCAGGCCAGAATTATCCCCCCCACGCCCCTATGGAGGGCAGGCAGATACAGATTGCTCAGACCCACCAAATGAGTTCAGTGCATATGAACCAGGAATGTCTCAGCTTGCCCCTCAGCTCTTAGCTACTACTGCAGATGAGGTGCCAGTTCCTGAGCCTTGTGATGCTACTTTAATTTTGTGTTCTGCTTTCTGTGCTTTCACATTAGCAAAAGAGCACCAACTTGGCAGCACAGCAGAAATTCCCCCCCTCCCCCACTGATGATGCCCTCTGTGATACAAGGCACCAGAGAGCAATCCCTGACAGCCTGAGCTTGGTGATTTGAACCAGGCACAGAATCCTCCTGAGCTATTTCGTTCCCAACTATTTCTTTCAGATCAGGAATAAAAATGTTAATGGGCCTTTTCATGACTGTGAAAGCATATGGGAGTTACCATGGGACAAGAGAGTTACTCAAGTAATTAATTGTGATTGTTGAAATGCATGGTAATAACCACAGCAGAAAAATAGATTAAGGGCCCAGGATTCCAGTAAATTATACACCTCTCTTCTGAGAAGATATTTTTACGTGATCCTTTTTCCATACTGTAGTTAATGTTTTCCCTTGTTCTGTCAATTTGTCTGTATCCTTGTAAATGTTGCTAAAGCATATGATAGCAAGTTATATTCTGGTATGCCTATAAGTTATAATTATCTGTGTTTATGCAGATGGTCTTTGAAAGCATACTCAGTAAAAAGAATAAGGCGACAGGGAGAAAAGGTAGCAAGGCCAGTGATTTCTTTTTATCACTGCCACTGCCATTGCTATGTTAGTGATGCACAAGCAGCTTTATTCTTTGAAACCAATGTTAACAGTAGAATATAGATACAACTTTATATATTATTAAAGAATAACTTTTGTTGATGGGGGGGAACCCTATAATGTAACCTTCAATCCTGTATTCAAACTGGTAATTCTTTTCATGTTGTCACATTACAAAATTTCTTGATGTGTCTTATTTATGATTGAAAATATAAAACATTGCAGACAATACAAATAATAAAATAACTTTATTTCCCTTATCCTTAGAGCTATCACAGAAAGAAATTATGCACAGAAATTCCATAATTTGATGGAGAAAGAGAAGTAAAGGTAGTGTGCAGGGGAGGGAAACAAAGAAATCCTGATAGATCATTCTCCCCCCCCCCCAAACACATACACAAGCATTTAGTCTAGAGTAATCTACCAGGACTGTCAAATTTGATTGAAAGATAATACGAGATTTTTTCCTTCCACAATTTATAGCATGTATCCATTAGGAATAATTATGGTTGCATGATTTTGCTGGCTGTTATCTCTACAAGTGTTACTAATGGTTTTATCAATTACTCCCTGTCCAATAACTGCATGGTGGTAACCTAATTTAAAGACACTCTATCACCCTGCTGATTTGTGTAGTAGTAAATGACAGGATTTGAGACACCAGCCAAAGGACTCACTTCAGTGACTTAGTCTCTAATAATTAACAATTAGCAGGTACCTAGGGGGAAAAAAACCCTTAAGACTAAAAACTCCTGTGTGATGTTTGCTTTTCCAAATACAAGAAACTATGCAGGTTATACAAATGCAAAATTCTATTTATTTATATAATTATTTTATGGACATTTCATAGCCAAGGCTTTCAAGACAGTGGACACTAAAAAACCCCTCATATACTAATAATTAAACAAATTATTTACAAATATGCATTAAGAAAAAAAATGTTATGATTTCACTTCTGAAATTTGGGAAGAAAACTCTACTGTGATTGCTGAATTCTGGGTAGGACACTATCAGCTTGGGTTTCAAATCTATGTTTTTTGGGCAGTGGAAAGGTCCAGATTTTGGGGTCCATTATTTTCAAGAAAGAATCAATTTGAGGTTCTGAGGCAGCTCTTTTTGAAGATAATGGCACCAAATTCACACAGCACACAGTCTTCCCTCTAATATCCCCAAATTTCAAGAGAATTAGATCAAGGGGTCCAGTTCTAGGTAGGGTTGCCAGCCTCCAGGTAGAGCCTGGGGATCTCCCACTTTTACAACTGATCTCCAGCTGACAGAGATGACTGCTTTGAAGTGTGGACTGTATGGCATTGTACCATGCTGAGGCCCCTCCCCAAACCCTGCCCTCTCCTGGATCCACCCCAAAAGTCTCCAGGTATTTTACCAACTCATACCTGGCAACTCTAGTTGTAGGGCTTACTTCAGAGGTAGCTAGCTGTAAATGGTGCCAAGTGTTGGCAGGCCAGTAAATAAATATTTCTTGGATCTCTTTCTCAGCTGAGCTTGGTGGTATGATAGGGGAAGACTAGTGTTGGCAGTAGTCCTCAGGTTATCCCAAAATCAATACATGCTATCATCAAGAGGACAGTGGCACCATACTGAGTGGGGTTTCTTTCCCGTCAAAATAAATTAGTACCTGTTCCTGCCAACCCACCTGCCACAGGTAGCCACACAGCTTCAAGCAATAGGGAAAGGAAAAGACTATTTAGACCCATTTTTATATGGATTCAGGCCTGGGTTTGGGATGGAAATGCCTTGGGTCATCCTGATTTGTGAATCTCCTCCAGGACAGCAACATGTTGAGTGCATCTGGTGTTGATTCTCCTGTGTGTGTAAGCAGCTTTTAGTACTATTTCCATGGCATTCTTTGGGAGAGTGTGGCGAGATTGGTAGTCAGGGGCACCTTGCTAGGCTGGCTCTCTTCCTACTTGGATGGCCACTTTGAAGTGGTTCTGAGGGATTACTGTTCAACCATTAAATCTATGCAATGGTATCCCATGGATTATACCTTGTAACATTTTTTTGCTCTCTCCATATGACCCCTCTGTAAAGGCACCTCTTTGTAGTGTTCTGATGTGATGTGTGATGTTGAGGTGATGCTGCCTCCTTGCCTGTCTTATTTTCACTGCCACCAAAGCCTTAGAATTCTTGTTTGGACCCAAAGAACAGGATGGCTTAGTTGTATATTGAAAGAACAGTCAGCATGCGCGGGTGGCTCTGAGGTAAAAGGGGATCCTTTATTCTACAATAAACAGGTTTTTTTTTCTTAAACATGAATAGAGTTCATTTACAAGTAAAACAGCATAATGGTTTCTGTATGGTTAATAAGTGTACTGGTTTATGATAACGTACATAAGTGTAATGATTCTTTAAATAGACTTAGCCACATAGGCTTATTTTCTCACTTGCTACTTATGCTGATAATTTCCACAAAGCTGAACTTCCCAACACCATCCAGGCTAATAACTTCCAAACAGATTATCTTCCCAACTTGCCACCGAGGCTAATAACTTCCACACATATTTCTCTCACACTATACAGCACCTCACTCAAGCTACTTCTTCCACACACACACTGCTCAGCATTCATTCTCACATGAAATCTTTCTCAGAACAGCCAACTCCACCCCGTAGGGTACAGTACTATCCAACCATAACACTTTACTCACCCATCCAGCCCCTCTCTTACTCTACAGGCCTACATTTTAGGACACAGCAACATACATTTAAAACTCTACATTAAAACATAGAAATAAAAAACACACAGTTATTTACATGGCAAAATGCCATGCTCCTTTTCTGGCACAGTGTTAACATTTACATGACTGGGATAGATCATCCAGTGTTCTCAAGTGAGGTGCCACTAATATGCAGATGTCATTTCCATTTCTATCTATTTCTCCCTAATAGCAAAACATGGTGAGCCTGTGAAGGTGCTGAGTAGCTGCCTGGAGTTGTTAATGGCATGGATAAGGCCAATAACCTGAAGCTCAGTCCAGGCAAGGTGCTCATCAATAAAGCTACTCTAGAACTGAACAGTCAGCCTGTATTGGACACACTCTCTGAATGATCAGTTTCATAGCTTGAGGTGTTGCTTATCGGGTTTGGCTAACATGCCACTTGCACTGAATATCCTGACTTCATCACAGTGATCCCAACCAAGTTAGATTTTGTAATTGTATAGTACCATGTCTAATTAAAAGAACTGATGCTCATCTTTAAAGCTTTAAATGGCTTGGTGCCAGTGTACTTGAAGGATTGCCTTCTCCTTTACTGCCCTGCCCACCAACTACAATTTTCACTGAAAGCCCTGCTAAAACATACAACTGGGAGGCCACTCACCTCACTTTGGCGAGCTAAGGAACTGTTAGCAGGGCTTGTGATGACAAAATGTGACTACCCAAATTAGATTTCAGTTAGTTCACTGTTAGTGTCATGGATTTTTATAATATGCACATTTTATACATTTATACATGCCAATAACACCTTCAAAAACTCTAGACTACATAGGATTGATCTCTGGATGATTGCATGCTTCTGTATGGGATACATGATAGCTGCCAGGTAAATTGTAATGAATGATCTTTGAGATGCTAAAGACCAAAGCCACCTGTATTTGTGTTTGTGAGAAAAGTCAAATTTCAAGAAATTGTGGCTGACAAGAAGAGATCAGTGCTGGCAAGAAAAATTAGTGAGGTTTTAATTGTTGAGGTTTTAATGCTATGTTTGCAGAAATAGGACCGTTATTCAAATCTGGTAGCACCCAGTTATAAGGCAAGCAGGCAGGTACAGATCTGATGAATGCAGCTTGGACTTCAATGTGCCAATGGACTTGAATCTAGTTGTTCTACTGCAGATCGACACAGCTGCCCTCTGAAATTATTTTCATAATAGGTTGTTAACAAGATACTTCTTGGAAAACCATAACCTTAGAATGGGAACGGAAGGAATTATTTTAAAGGTGATATTCTGATTACTGTTTTCCTCTAAGAGTTTTTTAAAAACTAAAAAAACCCTTTCATTTAGAAAAATGTATCCTTCTAAATAAGGTTTTGAACTTTGAAGCTGAAAATATTCTCTCATATTCTGCACGTAGGCAAAAATATTCTTGATAGGGAGTGAACAAAGGTTGAGGTTTCTGCAGTGCACAGCCTTTCTGTGGAATCCATTAGTATATTTGAATCTGGCCTGATGGGGCAAAATTGGCTGGAATAAATCATAATTTGGGTGTCAGATCTTAGTACATCATCATATTGTGTCAGATCTTAGTACATCAAGCCATACAGATGAACCAAGATCCTAATGTAAAATCTTTTCCTAAGAGCCTTCAGGGCTGTATGTTTATAAAATGCTGCATTTTAACTACTCAACAATGATGACATTTTCCAGCCTTACATGAAAAAGCAATACCTCCTTTTGCATACTCTTCTGTGAAACTAAAGAATTGCCAGACTGGATTAAATCAGTGATCCATCTAACCCAATCTCCTGACTCTGATAGGAGCCAATTGTCAAGCTATTATATAGGAGAATGCAAGAATCCATATATTGTGTATAAATATGGATATCACATCCTCTTTCTATGTGGTAGTTTCTTCCCAAGGCCCTTCAGTTAACAATGTGCTTATGCCCTGAAGAATGAAATTATATTCAATTTAAAATATCAATAATAACACTACAGCAATTTCCTCATTAGCCATATAAATCTTTGTGCACTTCTGTATCTGACTAACCCTGACTAGCCATAGTGCTGTCTATAAAATGAACATAGCACTGCAGGTAGAGATGCCAGCCTCCAGGTGGTGTTAGCCAAATTGCTCTATTATTTAATAAAAATGGGGAATTATAATTATTAATATGCAATTGGCTTATCTATAGGATCTGACCTGTGTATACCAGAGTTAGAATTCCCAAGCACCCAGGAACAGACACAGAAACTGGGTGGCTAAAATAATGATTTCTTTACTAAATATTCTCAAGCATACACACAATATTGACATAGTATAGCACTAAGGAAGCAGAGGTGATTGATGGGTTATAGAGGGGTGATACAACCTGTCCAGATCTGCAGAGGTCTATGGATTCTGGCCTAAACTCAGACAGTTTAGGGGTGGCCTGACATTTTGGATCATGGCAGAAAACACATGGTCTAAGGCCATGTGTGAGCTGGGATATAGGCACTGGCAAAGAATGCAGACCAATTGGAGGCCCTGGGGGCTGGTCTCAGGTGAGAACAATAGATTACCTGGGCCAATGATGAGTCCCAGGGGTGTGTGATGCCAGTAGGGGCAGACTTACTAATGGTCCTGGCCAGAGTGGACAAAAGGTGGGAGACGTCCCTGATTAGTGTCAGGAAGGATTGTTAAACATTTGAATGATTGATTGGTTTATCCTGGTATCTTGAGGGACAGAGGCAGGAAAGACAAAGAATTTACACATAGGACACAAAAGGCTGGGTGAGGTACTGGAGAGCGCCAGGTGGCTTCTAAAGACTTTACCTCTGGAATTCATTGTTATTCCATAATCTCTGCTGGATGAAAGGGGAAGACTGGAGGCTTGCTCTGAGGTCACCTTATGAAACCTGAATATGAAATCCCTTTTGCAGAGCGCTTGCAGCCTGATTCTGTGGTTCAAGCTGAGAGTGCTTGGCTTTTGTGGACTTTAGTTCAGGTTAGAAAGTAGGACACCCCTGTTTTGGAGCTACCCAAGAGTAAAAGGCAGTGCCTCTGGAAACAGTGGGACCTGGTGAATCCCCCAGAACTGCATCTCATCTCCAGATTACAAAGATCAGTTTCCCCTGAGAAAATGAAATCCCCATCCGCATCTCCACTCCCCGCCGGTGGCTAGGATGGACCTTGTAACCCTAACTGCAGGGTTATTGTGAAGTGGTACTGTGTTAAGCTACTTTAGTGCCTCTGTTTGGGATACTAAACCTCTATTTTGAAGCTGAGACCTGCCCCACAACCCCATAAGATATATTGACCTGAATTGAGATAATACAAGGGATACCATAAAAAGGAGAATGGGCTGCACTTAATGTGGTGATGCTACCTTGGAGTGCCACCATCACAAGCCGATGAAGCATAAGAAACAAGGGGCTTAGACTACATGAATTTGTACTGCAAAATTAGGCATTTACAGTATTTTACCAACTAGAATCTCCCTGAAAACATTAACATATACAATTGTTTATCATTTTGGCTCGACCTTATTGTCATAATTCAATACCTATTATTTTACTCAGAAATGCTTCCCATATTAGACACAGCACTTCCAAGCCCTGTTTCCTCCTTCCATATAGTTTGAATTTGTCCATACCCTTTCCCCTTTTGATACCAAGCTGGTTCTATTCCACTGACACCATATGGCAGGGGTGGCCAAACTGTGGCTCAGGAGCCACATACAGCTCTTTCACACATATTAGGTGGCTCCCAGCAGGACAGCTGGGGAAGTGAAGGGGAGGCAGGCTGCCCCAATCAGTCTTCCCTTCCCCAGCCAGTGTTCCCCTCCATGGGTAGGCTTGAGGTGGGGGGGAGCAGAGAAAGAAAGGAATTTTAACTTTAAATGCATTCTCAAAGACCCCTTCAGCCAGCTTAGAGGAGGCATTTGCCTCCTTAAATCTCTTCTCTATGCCAAGCCAGCCGGCATGGGGGCAGGGGGGGATGCTTGGAGGATTCCAAGTTAAAGTTTTCTTCTACCTCTCCCTCCCATCCTCCCTCTCTCCCCCATCTATTTGCTTTCTTTCCACTTTCTTTCTTTACACCTTTCTTTCTATCTTTCTCCCCTCCTTCCCCATCTAAAGTTAAATGTTTCCCCCAAGCCCTGCCACACCAGCAGACTGGCTTGGCTCGGAGAAGGCATTTGCCTAGGGTTGCCAGGTCCAACTTCATCCCCAGTGGGGGATTTGGGGGGCATTCCCGGAGGGGGCGGGGTATCTCCAACATGATGATGTCACATTGGGGATGTCCCAGCTCCAAGCCCCACCCCTGTGGGCTGTCTGCCCAAATCAGGTGCATGGGGCCCTCTCACCTTGGCTGCCTTAAAGGCACTTATAGCTCAGAGACAGGGCACGAGGTCCGCAGCTGCCACTCTCCCTCCTCTCTCTCAAGAGAGAAGGGAGAGGGGTGGCTGCCGGTGTTGGGGCTTGGGGGTGGGGCTTCCCTGTCAGCCAGCTGGCCGGTGGCACACTGAACTCCCAAAAAAGCAGGTAACCCTCACCAGTCCAGGGGGTCTGGCAACCCTACATTTGTCCCTTTAATATGCAAATGTGTATATTTTTCAAATAAAACATGTGTGTTCATGTCTTGTGGCTCTCAAACATCTGACATTTATTCCATGTGGCTCTTACATTAAGCAAGTTTGGCCACCCCTGCCATATGGGAACATAGATGACTGCCACTTCAATATTCCTTTCTTTCCAAGCCCAGAAGAATCAATTAATTCTTATGACCTACCTGCTTGTCTTCTAACTGGGGACAGAATCCTTCCCCAAAGTGAGGTTGTACATACTCTAAGACTCCCTGTATCTTGTGAGCTGCTTTAGTCATTCTCTGATGCATGACAAATGGTCCTGCTTCCCCTCTTTGGATTTAATTGCTGCCCAGCAACATGGATCCTGAAGCTGTGCTGGAGTCTCCACTGTATGCCAAAATTGGTAGTTCCAGATTCTCTCACACCCTTGCTCAGATCCTCTCATCTTGGCCTTCTTCCTCTGTACTCACCCCTCCCTGTTCCCTGCCCAAGTGACATAACTTGCTCAGAGTCTTGGTGCTTGGAATTACTCTCTCATTCAGACCAGCTAATTCAGAAGAAGAGGTCATGATTCTGTGCATAGTTCTCCTTTAATAATCTTTATTTCCAATTTTTATCCCATTTGAACTCTGCGTATTTTCCCTACCTTGTGGCAGCATTCATCACAATGTCACAAAGATCCTTAATGATAGCATGTGAATCGCAGCTGTCACTAATGGTGAGCAAGCTGATGCAATTCCTTCCAGGGATGATGGACCAAGCAATTTGCACGCACCTGCTCACCCAGCCCGGACCTGCCCCTGGCTCCGGACAACCACCACCACCAGGATGCCCTCCTCCCAGTCAACCAATTCCTGGACAGCCAGTGCCAGGAGGACCCATTCCAGGGCAACCAGCTCCATGTCAACCGATTCCTGGACAGCTGGTCCCGGGTGGTCCCTTACCAGGAGGACCAATCCCTGGGCAGCCAGCCCCGGGCCAGCCTCCGCCGGTTCCCCTGCCTCCAGTCCCAGTGCCAGCACCCCAGCCGCTACCAGCACCTGCACTTGCCCCGGGACTGGGGATGGTGCCCCTCCCGCCAATGATATGACCCAGGGATATGCTGGAGATCACGTTTGATGGAGACCCTGAGAGCGTTTCCTTCTTCATTCTGCAAGTCAGGAAATTTGTGCAGCGGTGGGACCACATGTTCCTCGATGAAGAACAGCAGGTGGAGTTTATTGCATCTCGGTTCCAGCTGGTATGTGGCCTTGCATGATCTGGAAGCAGTGGAACTGGGGAATGTGGATGACTTCATGTGGGCCTTGAGAAACTGCTTTGAAGATCAGGCAGCTGCCCCTAAGGCGGAAGCCTTTGTCCGCACCTTCAAGCAAGGGAGGCTTACCGTGAGGGAGTACTCTAGAGAGTTCCAAAAGCATGCTGCAAAGATCAGAGATTGGACAGACCCGGTCTTGGCCCAGCAGTATTGAATGGGACTAGCAGTGGATGTTCGTAATAATGTCCTCAGTTCGAAGGAACCGCGCACCCTCCAAGGTTGGATGGAAGAGGCGGAGCAGGCTGAAAGCAGACTTCGTATCATGAAGCTGGATATATCTCTTGGGAATAACCGCCCTACCACTTCCACAACCCAGACTAGGGGAAAACCAACCCCTACCCAGAGCGGGATCCGAGATCAACGCATGAGACATGGGTTGTGCCTAAAATGTGGGGGGAAAGGGCACTTTGCAGCCTCCTGCCCTAAGGAGGACCCTGGCCGGGCACCACCACGAGAGGAGGAGAGACGGCATCCAGTACCCCCACCGAGAAAGGGCACTGCCAAACCACGTAATCTCTGGGCTCTCTTTGCCAACCAAGAGACCATGGATCCAGCATTCCTGGAAGAAGAAGAGATTGAGATGCAGGGAAACAAGCAGGTCCTGTTGTAAGTGGCGCAGCTCAGCAGGACCCTACCCCTGAAGCGCCAAAAATGGTGAGCAATTACCCCTCTCTCTTCTTTCTGACTGTGATCATAATGAATCCAGCCATGATGACCCACATTAGGGTCCAAGGTCTTATTGACTCTGGGTGCGGGAGGGACCTGATAAACCCCTCTCTAGTTACGGGGTTGGAGGCCGTGGCTACCAGATTGAAAGATCCCATCACGTTTACCCAAATGGATGGGTCACCGATGAAGGAGCCCTGTCGGTTCAAGACCATCCCTTTACGCGTAGGGGCAGGGGAGCACTGGGAGCTCCGCTCGTTTGTAATAGCCCCGCAAGCCAAGTTCCCGTTGGTTCTGGGTAGCCCGTGGTTACATGGACATGATCCGTACATTTTATGGGAGGACGGAATTGTGCGTTTCATTTCCCCAAAGTGCGCTGAACACAAGTGGGACCCGGACTGGGGGACCCCACCCGATAATGATCGCCCACGGGCTTGTCTGGCCGCAGAAGAGATTAACCGTATCCCCACAGAGTACAGGGACTTGGCTCATGTTTTTGAGGAGGCGGATGAACTGCCCCCTCATCGCAACTCAGACTGCGCTATTGAAATTATCACAGGTAAAAAATTGCCAAGGGGAAAATATATACGCCATGAGTCCCATGGAGAAAGAGGAGTTGCGTAGGTTCATTGATAAAAACCTGGCACGTGGATTTATTGTCCCCCTTTGCGGCCTCAGTGTTGTTTTGTAAAAAAAACGACAGGGGATTAAGGCTATGCATGGATTATCGGGGACTTAACGCGGTCTCTGCTACCAATGCCTACCCCATGCCCCTCATCAAGGATTTGCTAGCGGAGATGGCTAAGGGGAAGATTTATTCTAAGTTGGACCTACGGGATGCCTACTTCAGAGTACGCATTAGACAAGGTGATGAACATAAGACTGCCTTTAATACCCCACTGGGACAATTTGAGTACCGAGTTATGCCCTTCAGGCCCCAGGGGGCCCCAGGGGTATTCATGAACTTGATTAATGAGGTACTGCACCCCTATTTGTTTAAGGGGGTGGTTGTTTACTTGGATGATATCTTGGTGTACTCTCCAGATCTGAAAACACACATTGCACTGCTCCAAGAGATCCTTGCAAAGTTGTTAGAGCACAAACTGTTTGTCAAACTCTCAAAATGTGAATTTCACCAAATGCACATTGATTTTTTGGGCTACCGCATATCCCCTGACGGTCTTGAAATGGACCCTAAGAAGGTCCAGGATGTATTAAAGTGGGAACCCCCCAAAACCAGACGGCAACTCCAGAGTTTTCTCAGCTTCACCAATTTTTACCACCAATTCCTTCCCCATTTTGCTCAGGTCGTGCTCCCACTCACAGACCTCCTTAAGACCAAGGGGAGAGGGGTCAAGGCTTCCCAGCCAGGGGCTTGCCTAGAGTGGACCCCTCACTGTCAGCAAGCCTTTGACCAACTTAAGCAACTATTCACGACTGAACCTGTACTTGCGCACCCTGATGAGACAAAGAAATTTATTGTACAAGTAGATGCATCAGACACCGCAATGGGGGGGCGATCCTCCAAGAGGATGCACAAGGGCACCTTCACCCGCTGGCCTATGTATCTCGGAAGTTTAATGATACTGAGAGGTTCTGACCCATTTGGGACAAGGAGGCAGCCTCTATCTGGTTGGCACTCGCCACTTGGCGCCATTGGCTTGAGGGAGCCCGAGTTCCTTTTGAAATTTGGACTGACCATAAAAATCTCGAGGTACTCAGGAAACCCCAGGTCCTCAATGCCAAGCAGTTCCGATGGGCAGAATTTTTTTCTAAATTCCATTTTACCCTTCATCACTTCCCAGGTAAATCCAACCACCTGGCGGACGCTCTCTCTCATCTACCCCAACACGCTAGTAAAAAACTGGAAGTGCAAGAATCGTTTTTCACCCCAACCCAACTAACCGGGGTTGTGGTGACTTGCAAACAAAGTCAAAAGGCACTGGTTCCTCAGTCCTCCAGTGCACCCTGGGAGGAACGCTTTGCCAAAGCTATCACTGACCAAGAAAAGGAAATGCTACAAACCCAGGGAGATCTGGTGCGTAAATCTAATGATTGTTGGTACAAAGGAAACAAACTTTTTGTGCCCGAGAGTATTCGGCTGGAAATATTGCAATCAGCCCATGACATAAAGCCAGCCGGGCATTTCGGGTATGTGAAAACATTGCACCTATTACAGCGCAGTTTTTGGTGGCCCTGCTTGAAAAAGGACTTGTCAATGTACATACAATCCTGCCCGGTTTGTAACCGGTGCAAAGCCAGGGCGGGAAAGCCACCAGGACTATTACAGCCGTTGCCAACACCAGGTCGCCCCTGGGAAGTTATTTCCATGGACTTTATTACAGACCTACCCCCCAGCAAACACATGACAGTCATATGGGTGGTGGTCGACCTGTTTTCCAAGCAAGCCCACTTCATTCCTTTCCCTGGCTTACCAACAGCCAAGGTGTCGGCAAGAGCCTTCCTACAACACATTGTTAGGCTCCATGCTTTGCCAATCAAGATAGTATCTGACCACGGCGCTCAGTTTGTTTCCAAATTATGGACTGAATTGATGGCTCTCATGGATATAGAACAAGCCTTAAGCAGTGCATACCATCCAGAGACTGATGGTCAAACAGAACGAGTTAATCAAACCCTCGAACAATACTTACGTTGTTTCACTAACTATCAATAAGACAATTGGGTTGATTTGCTACCCTTGGCAGAATTTACATACAATAACTCATGGCATGCTTCGACAGGGATGTCTCCATTTAAAGCAGCACTGGGTTATGATAGCCCCCCTCTGCCTTTCCTAAAGTGTGAGGAAACCGGGGGGAAAGCCACAGACTGGTGTAAAACTTTTCGTGATTCTTGGCCAATGATTTCTGCAGCTTTGGATGCCGCCAAAGCTCAGTACAAGAAACAGGCTGATAAAAAAGGGCGGTAGGTTGGGACCTTCAGCCTGGTGACTATGTGTACCTGTCTACAAAAAACTTGCGCCTGCCCCAAACCTCGAAAAAACTAACGTGGAAATACATTGGCCCTTTCAAAATCCTGTGTCATTTAAATAACGTCACTGTACAACTGGAATTGCCAAAAACGCTTAAAAACATTCATCCCATCTTCCATTTTAGCCTTCTCAAACCGGCGTACCCTCCGAATAAGTGGCACCCGGAACATCCCGCACCCCCCCCCCGATGGTGGATGGCGAGGAACATTATGAACTAGCTGACATCCTGGACTCTAAAATACTACGAGACCAACTGTACTACCTTGTTGAATGGGTCCACCTCGGGCCCCAACATCGAGAATGGGTGAAAGTCACAGATATCCAAGCACCTGAACAAGTCAAGGACTTTCACACCCGCTTCCTGGAGAAGCCAGGAGGCCCGATGTTTTCTCCTTCCTAGGTGGGCGGGAGGTATTTTGGGGAGGGCAGAGTGGCAGTAATGGTTGTTTGATGTTTCATACTGTGTCCATTGTTCTGTGTTCCCTATCTCGTCCCTGCTTCTGCGCTAGCGTAGGCATGCTAGCTGTAACGTGGGAGCTTCTTCTCTGCTGCTCGGTGTTATCACGGTGGCCTTGAATGTGGGCTTTGGGCTATTCTTAAGTCTATGAGAATTTTCCATTCCTGTGAAGCCAAGGGGAGGAGGGAGTCGTCTCCCGCCCATTAAGTAACTCTCCCGCCGGGAGTTTCCCGCGCGCACACTTGCAGGTCATTTGCTAGTCGCATTTTGCATCACACTATAACCATGCTTGAGCAGCTTGCCCCGCTATTCCTGACAATAGCCTTTACACTGTGGGTTTTAGCACTGTATTCCAATAAAGCCCTTCTTACTCCTAAGAATGCTTGGATCTACTTGCTTTTGAACCTGACAGTACTGATCCCTGTGGTATCCCACTGCTTACCACCCTCCACTGAGAAAGTTTCCCATTTATACTCACTCTCTGTTTCCTTTTTATAAGCCAGTTTTTGATCCACAAGAGGACTTGTCCTTTTATCCCATAACTATTGAGCTTACTTAGGAGCCTTTGATGAGGAACTGTATCAAAAGCTTTCTGGAAGTGGGACTGATGTGGGAGCATACCAGGGAGGAGGTGCAAGGGAGCGTTCTCACTGTTGGCCTGCCCCTGGTGGAGGCATGGCTTTAAGCGGCTTTTTCCTCCCTCCACAACAGGCACTTATGCACATCCCTGAGGGAACAGCCAGTGCATGTTATCAATGCAGGTTGCTCCTAGCTTTTAGCATTTAGTGTGGAAATGTCCAAGAAGTGGGATCAACATGCTTTCCAGGGTTTGCTACCACTTTCACCTGGTACTTTTTAAACTCGGGAGGAAAGTGTTACAAGACAAGTTGAGTATGGCTGGGGAACGCCTGACAGCTGTGCCTGTGTGAACCAGCCCCTTTAATCCGTTTGTGAAACGTGCCTATATCGGGCCAAACTGCCAGTCTGAACTCGGCCTCAGAATGCCATGAGTGTAATGTTAATAATTCTGCGGCTTTCCAACTTTTAGCAACTATCCTGCATGCCACCATTAACATAACATAACATAACATAACATAACATAACATAACATAACATAACATAACATAACATAACATAACATAACATAACATAAACACCTTTTCATTTTGTTTCTCCCATATTGTTAATAGGGCCAAAGCTGGTGTAACACAGATGGTTTGACGTGTTTTTCCCCTAGAACCGTGACACTAACTGGGCATAGCCACCACATATGAATATAATCACCTTGCTGATTACACTTTCTCCAGCATTTTTTTATTTGTGTTTGTTATTCTTGCAAGGCGAACTGGGGTGAAATACCACCTATGTAATAATTTCAAGTTCTCTTGAAGAGCTATTGATATAGTTTTCCTTGTTTGGGTAAACCATATCTTATTCCAAATATTTTGCTCAATCTTTATTCCAATATCTTTCTCCCATGTTATTTTCAACCCATTTAGCAAACCTGAATCAGTCTCAGTTAAATATGCATATATTTTAGAGGTTACTCCTTTTAGACTTGTCATATATTGCATTAAAATCTGTTCAAATTTCAATAGCTTTCTAGTCATGGTTTGCTTTACCACAGAGTTTACAATTAGGTAATGCAGTTGATATAGCAAAAACCATTTTAAGTCTCCTTGCAGTTTTTCTTTTAATTGCATCACAGTACAGGGAGTCTCATCTACATAAAGAGCTCTCATTCTATAGATCCCTTTTTCTTTCCATCTAATATAGCTTACTGATTTATACAGACATGAAAAACTGGGATGTAGTATGATAGGAATCAATGGGGAAATCTCTGGGATCAGTTTATTTTTCCGTTTAACCAAAGTTTTTAATGTAGTATATAGGAAAGGGTTCTCTACCCATTTAATGTATCTTTCTTTTTTCCCTCCAAAAACAATTTTCTCAATTAAAATCAGATGTTTCCCATCTACTTCCATGCTCACCCAAGACTTATCAAATATTCCATTTAAATATGACACCAAGGCTCTCAATTGGTTTGCCTCATAATATTTGCTTATATTTGGTTCTCCCCATCCTCCTTGATCTGCCCTTTTGTACCTTATAGCCTTCATAAGTCTTGGTCTTTTACCTTGATGAATAAAATTGGTAAAGATTTTTTGCCAGCAAGCTAGATCCCTTGATGTGATGTATATGGGAAGTGTTTGGAAAAAGTAATGCAATTTTGGGAGTGAATAAAAGGAAGGAATTAGATCTTCTAGAGATAGACTCCATAAAAAAAACCCTGCTATATTTAAAACAGAAATACTATGAATTTGGCAACAAGAGTCCCAAGTTATTAGCAAGTAATTTGAGAAAATATAATAATAGAAATAAAATATCAATGATAGAATACAACAATAAAAATACATAATATGGAACAAATAGCTGAGCAATTTGCTAAATATTTTGAAAATCCATCTGAGGAAAAAATTGATATTTACAAAAACTGAATATCCCTGAACTAAAAAGTGAGCATAACAATATTTTAAACAATCCAATTGAAAGCAAAGAAATAGATGAGGTTATTAAAAAAATAAAAAATGGAAAATCTCCAGGCATAGATAATTATGGCCCAGAATTTTACAGACAATTCAGAATCATATTACTCCCATTTATGACAAAATTATTTAACCAAATAATGAAAGATAAACAAGCACCACACTCATGGGAAGACTAAAGAATTACAGTGTTTTTAAAGCCTGGTAAACAAACAAATCAACTAGATTCCTATCGACCAAAAGCATTATTGAACCAAGATGCAAAAATCTTCACTGCTGTCCATGTGTCTATACTGAGTACTATAACTGAGAATTATGTTTCTCCAGTCCAATCGGGTTTTGTACCTCAAAGGCAAATAGCAGATCCAATACATATCATATTGAATGTCATTTACATTAGTAAAAAAAATCAGACACCATTAGCCATAGCATTTCTTGATGCACAGAAAGCCATTGATCATTTGGAATGGGACTTTATCATTAGACTGATAAAATTAAATATTGGTCAATATTTTATGAAGGCAATTCAGTCAGTATGTCAAAAGTCCAAAGCTAGAGTACAAATAAATGGTTTTGATTCTGCTAGTTTCCCCCTGACTAGAGGAACTAAACAGGGCTGTCCCTTGTCACCCTTGCTTTTTATCCTTTCGTTAGAACCTCTGGCAATTGAATAAGGGCTAATAAGCAAATTCAAGGTCTAGAGATAAATGGACTTGTACATACGATTAATATGTTTGCAGATGATGTCGCTGTATTAATGATAAATCCAAAATAAGCACTACCTGAATTAATGGATATTTATGATTATGGAAAAATTGCAGGATTATGTTAATTATAGGAAATCTGGAATACTATACATAAATATAAATCCAAAAATGCAACTTAAAATTTGAAATGAGTTAGGATTCTCTATACAACATAAATCATTCAAATATCTGGGAGTTATTATCTCAAAGAATTTAAATAAATTACAGCAGCTAAATTTCCACCTGTTTATTCTACAAATAAGATGCAATATTAAAAGATGGTCCCAGTTACAGTTGACAATCATGGGTAGAATCAACGCTATCAAAATGAAGGGAAGCAGATTGTAGGCCACTCTGAGACTCTGAGTGAAGAGCAGGGTATAAATCCAACTTTTCTTCTATGCTTCCTCTTCAGAGTCCTGTTTGAGGCAGCTTACAATAAAAATCAGCACAATATTAAAAATAAACCATTAAAAATAAGCCATTGAACATAAGCAGCACAAAAACTATCCATAAAACAGAAGTGGACAGTTAAAAAGTAGAGAAGGTGCAGGGGCACAGACAGGAAGGTATGAGAGTTAGAACTTAACTGGTGGGCCAGATAGTATGAGAGGAGACAGTTCTTCAGGTTTCCTGGCCACAAGCCATTTAGGGTCTTAAAGGAAAGAATCAGCACTGAAATGTGCCCAGAAGCAGATGGGTAACCAGTAGAGATCATTCACCTCAGCAGTGATACAATCCTGTGACATTAACCCAGGTACTGGATTTTGGACCTACTGAAGTTTCCAAACTGTTTTCAGAGGTAGTCCCACATAGAATGCATTACGGCCAATGTAACTTGGATGTGATCAGAGCATGGATTACTGTGGCCAGATTATGTTTTTCAAGGAACAGCCATTGCTGGTGAACCAACTGGACCTGATAAAAGTAGCTATGTGCCATGGAAGAGACCTGAGCCTCCAACCATCTAGTTGCCCTCCAAAGCTGTAAACCAGCTCCTTCAGGTGGAATGCAACCATCTTCAATGGCAGGATGACTCTGCAGTCCCCAGCAGCCTACAGCACCTTTAGTCTTGTCTGGATTGAACTTCAGTTTATTGGCCTTCATCCATCTCATTCCTTTCTCCAAACACTTGCTCAGGACTTCCACAGACCCACAGGGCTTACCTGTTAAGGAGAAATAGAGCCTAGTGTTAGCTGCATATTGGTGACCACTCACAACCAATCCACTGAGTATATTTTACTTCAGCCAGGGGCCAAGCAAGCAGCTTTAGGCGTGAGAGTCTTTAGAGAAGCTTCTCTTCTCTGGGTTTCCATTTTTAAAACTGATATTTGAATTTTCTTAGGAAAGAGGAATCTGTTGTGAAAATGGAAGGTGAAATGCCAGAAACTTCAAGGTGTTTCTTTATATTTTGTCAAAGACCTGGACAACAAGCACTATTCAGAGGGAGTCTAGGGCTTGTGAGGCTTTGGAGAACTGAGCAGTTCCTATCCATAGGGATCATGCAGCTCAAGGACCACTCAGTTCAACTCCCATATTTGCTCCCTGAAGTTTAAAAACAAAAAAAACGAATGGGACTTTTGTACAACACCACTACCCGAGCCTTTTTTGGTGATCAACATATGGACAAAAAGGCAAATAAACTCAGGAGACCTGTCAAAAATACATGGGGAAAAGAAGAAGCTTTTGTATGACAGCAAAAATGAAAATGAAAGTAAACAGTTATTAGTAATATTAATCTTCTATCAAACTGAGAGTTGGTCTGAGCATTTTTCAGTCCAACCCTACAATAGCCCTGTATGAATGAAATAGTGGATATGCCTGAGCAGGCACACAAAAGCTACTGATCTTAGGGTAGATAATGCATCCTCTGCATGGGCAAAACTGTATGTATTATTCCAGTTTTGTTCAGAGGAGATACACATATAGAAGAAAGCAAAAAACTATTTTGCTATGTGTCCCGACACGGGATTGGGGAATCCTGACCCCAGGAGACCGACAGCCAGGAGCAGCAGGTGGGCCAGGCATGGCAGTGCCCAATAAGGGATGGTGCCACCCTACCTGCCACCCCACAGGAGGCTGCCACAGGAGCCCCCCAGGATGGAGGCATGGGCAATGACACAGGCCTTGTGCCTGGGAATCACCAGGGAGCCTCCAGGAGTGAAAGCAGGGCGAGCGCTGCCTGAACACGCCACTTACCTGCTGCCTGGTGGCACGACACAAAATACACTGCCCGAACACACCTGGCCATCCACGGCATGGTCTGCACCCACGCCAATGAAGCCACTTGGTGCCTGAAAGAAGGGGCATGGCAGGAACTAGGAGAGGATGCCACGGGAGTGGCCAGGAGTCCCTTCGGCAGAGCATCATCTGGCCAGGGAGGTGGGGCACCTCAAGACAGTGTCAATGCCACTACAGAGGCCAGCGCAATGGGACCATGCCCAGACCAGACACTGACAGCCAGATCCAGGAAGCCCACCCTGGAGGGGGAAGGAGGGGAGCCAGGCCCAATGGCCTGAGGAGTGACCAGACAGGCAGAGCTGAGAACCAATGGAGATCATGGGGTGGAGGGAAGGGTGGAGCATGAGCTGGGCTTGGGGAATAAAAGGGGAAAAACAGAGGAGGCCGAGGAGGAAGACGGAGCAAGGAAGGGACAGCCAGGGAGTCCCTGAGAGAGAGACAGAGACCCAGTGCCCTGACGATTACAACTCCGAGGAGACCCTGACTCTCACTGTGGGTGACGTAACCCTTAGGAGCAGGCTCCAAGTCTGAGGGCCCATATTCAGACCCCCTTTTCCTCCTCGCCCAGTCAGCACCCATGGGACCAAAAAGCAGGATGGCGGAGTGGCTGCGAAAGGCAGGTGTGACAATGTGGTGGAGAATGCAGGCAGCACAGCCCCACTGACATGCCCTTGCCTGCACCTGGGTGGAAGCCATCCTTTGGGAGACATGGCATCCTGGAAGTCACCGAAGAGGCAGACGGTGAATTGGGATCCAGCTCAGAGGGTAGCCAAGACTCAGTCCTGCTGCGACCTGGTCTCCAGCAGCCCAGTAAGTATGGACATGTCTCAGTTTGGCCAATGGCTCACAGAGCACAATACACAGCTCCTGCGCAACACAGCACAGCAGCAGCAAGCCTCCCAAGTGGCTCTTGTGAGAGACTTACAACAAGCCCTCTCCACCAGTGGAGGCAATGGAGGGCGGTGACAGGAGGGGGGCTGGCTGAGCAGAGGGTCTTGGATTCCCCTGACCAAGCTGGGGCCAGAAGATGACATAGAAGCATACATAGAGACTTTTGAATGTGTGGTGGAGGCCGCCCACTGGCCAACCGCACAGTGGCCCTTTATCCTTAGTCCGTACTTGACGGGTGAAGCCCAGGCCACAGTGAAAGCCCTCTCAAAGGAAGATGCAGTGGACTACTGGAAGGTCAAGGAAGCCATTTTGGACTGCCTATTCATCACCCCCAAGACGGCTAGGCTGAAGTTTCAGAGCATTGTCTGGCAAGGGGGGAGTGGCCCTGGGCCATCTTGGCCACTTTGAAAGATGCTGCGACCTGCTGGCTGCGACTGCAGGCAGATGAGGCCAAGAGGGTGGTGGAGCAGATGGTTCTAGAGCAGCTGCTGCATATTCTCCCCCCCCCCGCATGCGCCACTGGGTGGCCTGGTGGAAGCTGCAAATGCTGGTGGAAGCGCTAGAAGTCTGGGAGAATTTTCTGGTAGCTGAGGGCACCACAACGCCCTGTGAAAGCACTCAGAATTCAAGCCTGGGCCCAGGACCCAGGAGGGGACCCAGGGAAAAGGATCCTCACAGACCTGATGTACTCTGGGGTGGTTGGGCCCGGGCACCATTCCAGCCCTGAGGGGGCTCAGGGCCGGGTTACCCACAATGGCGGAGCCCTGCTCTAGCCCTGGAAACTGAGGGCCAAAGGACGGCCGACTGGAGACAGATGCTATACATGTGGGCAGTTGGGTCATTACCGCCGCAACTGCCCCATGATAGCATACAACATCGTCTGGGAATCCACCTTCCAAATCACGGGACCTAGACCGGTGGTCCTCTCCTCAACAGTGGCAGTTCAATCTCGATGGCCCATGAAGACTACATGCCTGAGAAGCTGCCCTGGGTCTGTGATACAGATATTTTGTGCTTCTACAGCCACACCGAATGCTGTCCTGTGGTGTGAGTCCCCATCCAGTACTGGAATTGAGAGTTCTTGATGCCCATGGCCCGGATCCAAGTCCTTCTGTTCCCTGTGCTACTTGGGCGTGATGCTTCTGGGTTTGCGGCCCTCATGGGCAATCCAGCGAAAGAGAAGAACATCTGGGTCAGTATCGAAGGGGGAGGGGCAACAGACCCAGGAGGAAACCGGAAGCCCAGCAGCCGACCCCGAAGTGAACGAAGCTCGGGACAATGGCGAACCCCAGTGGCAGCATGACCCCGATTTTGGGGCAGAACAAGAAGGAGACCCATCCCTGGATGCCTTACGCCAGTGTACAGCAGTAAGTGAGAGGCAGGTGATAGACAAAGGGGTAGTGGGGCCAGAGGGGCCCGGGGTCATGGCAGACCCGCATCGTGCAGGAGGGCGGTGTGTGATTCAGGGAATGGAAACCCCGGCTCAGGGACACACAGAGGCAACTCCTGGTTCTGCAGAAGTACCAGCTTGAGGTGTTAGGTCAGGCACATGACCACCCCTGTGCTGGCCACCAGGGGTGGAAGAACATGCTCCACTGGGTTTTAAATCGATTCTTCTGGCCATTGGTATCCAAAGATGTCATGCAGTATGTTAAATCCTGCGAGGTATGTCAAAGGACGACCGCCCAAAGATATCCCTGGGCCCCTCTGGCCCCACTACCCCTTGTGGGGGTCCCTTTTGAAGGAGTGGCCATGGACTTCATTGGTCTGCTGGCCAGGACACCCCCGAGTGCCCGGTACATCCTGGTGTTGATGGATTATGCTATGCTTTATCCCAAGACCTTTTCCCTCCCCAGCATGAAAAGTCCAGGGGTGGCCCATGCACTCATGCATTTTTTCCCCAACTCGGCCTCCTGAAAGAAATCTTGACAGACTGGGGGACCCTCTTTATGGCACAATTTCTGTGTTGTGTATGTGACGCCCTACACATCAAACAGTTATTCATGGCCACCTACCACCCTCAGACAGATGGGCTGGTAGAATGCATGAATCGGACCATAAAAGGAATGCTCCAGTGGCTCTCTCGCAAGCATGCTCATGCCTGGAATCTGTTCCTGGATCCTCTGTTACTAGCCCTGCAGAAAACCCCACAAGCCTCGATCGGGTACTATCCACTCGAGTTAGTGTACAGCCAATGGCCCCATGGCATACTGGGTCTCTTGGAGGAGCAGTGGACCACTACCCCACCCCAGCCGTGGTCTTGGTGGATAAGCACATGCAACAGCTGCAGGCCCAGCTAGACAAGGTCCGACAAATGGCAGGCCACAACCTTTGCCAAGCCCAGGCCACCATGAAATGTCTGTATGATCAGGGGACCCAACTGCACACACTCCATCCCAGGATGGAAGTGCTGGTGGCCTGCCACATCACGGCTAAAGGAGCCAGAGACCTGTCAGAAATGCTTCTTTCATGTTTCTCACTGAATCCATTGTTATGTGTTCTCTACCCTGCTTTGATGCTTTGCGCTTGCATAGCTATGCAGGCAGAAACGTGGGAGCTTCTTCCCTGCCGCTTTTCCTTATCACGGTGGCGTTGAATGTAGGCTTTGGGCTATTCTCGTGTTGCTGAGAATTTTCCAGTCCTGGGATGGCAGAGGGAGGGGGGAGCAGTCTCCCGCTCATGAAGTATATCTCCCGCCGGGAGTTTCCGCGCGCGCGCTCATGTTTCAGTTGCTAGGCGCTTTTTTGCATCACACTATAAATCAGCTTGCATTGCTTCGCCCCCATTCCTGACAATGACCTCCTACTGTGGGTTTTAGCAAGATTATCCAATAAAACCTTTCTTTGCATAAGAATGCCTGGATCCACTTGTTATTGAACCTGACAGATATTGTCAGGAATCTCACCATTTCCCCACCTTCGGTTTCTGCCGTCTACCACGATGAGCGGAGCTGGGGGGGGAACCTCTGGCGCAGTCCCCGTGACTACTACCGTGGCAACTCCAGTGATCATCACTCCGACTACCACCGTTGTTCCAGTGACTACAACTTCGGTAGTGGCAGCGCCTACCCCGCAGTCAGCGGCTGGATTAGTCTCCCCTCCATCGATCAGCACAGTGGGAGCTTCGTACACTCTCCCAATCTATAGCCCAGCTGGGCCAACGCAGAGTCAGGGGGGAGCCATTCCACGAGCCTACGTGCCGGGGGCCCCAACACCGTGGGACAAAGGGGTCACCTACCGCAGGTCGCGCGATTGGACTAAGAACTTGTTGGACACTACCCAGACGACCTGGTCTATGCTGGGGAGCCAGAGCCGGGACAGCCTGTTGGATCCCAGAGGGAGTTTCGGACTACCCCAGGGACGGATGTCTCGAGGATCTCCCAGAACAGGGTCTGGTTCCGATCCAGAGGCTCGCATAGACTCGATTCAAGAGGATACCCGACGTTTGGTACGGGACATGGGCAAATTAATGCAATCCCTACCACAGATGATGGATCAAGCAATTAGAGCCCATCCGCTGACGCAACCAAGACCAGCGCCAGCGCCTGCACCACTGGTGGCACCGGTACAACCACCTCCTGCTCCATCGGCCCCACCTCCACCAGCCGGTCCAGTACCAGGACCTGGGCCAGGACCACCAGTACCTATCCAGCCACCAGCTGTGCCTCCGCCTCAACCCCCTGCCCCAGCCCCCTTCCCACAGCCGGCTCCTGCACCGATCATGGCCCCTGCTCCTCCAGTGATCCGCCCCAAGGACATGCTGGAGATCACTTTTGACGGGGATCCTGAGACTTTTTTCATATTGCAAGTAGGGAAATTTGTGCAGAGATGGGGCTATGTGTTCCCGGATGAGGAGCAACAGGTGGAGTTTATCGCTTCAAGGTTCCGGGGAAGTGCTACCAGCTGGTACGTAGCCCTTCATGATCTGGAAGCAGCGGAGCTGGGGAATGTCGATGACTTCATGTGGGCTTTGAGGAACCGTTTTGAGGATCCGGGGGCAGCCCAGAAGGCAAAAGCCTTCCTTCGCACTTTCAGACAAGGGAAACTCACCGTGCGAGAATATTCAAGGGAGTTTCAAAGACATGCAGTGAAAATTCGAGACTGGACTGATGCGGTGCTGGCTCAACAATATCGAATGGGACTAGCAGTAGATGTCCGCAACAATGTCCTCAGCTCTCAACAGCCTCGCACTCTCCAAGGTTGGATGGAGGAGGCCGAAAAAGCTGAAAGCCGCTTGCGTGTCATGAAACTGGACCTATCTCTGGGTAATAACCGCCCGAGCCTCTCGGCAGGACAAACCAGACCCAGACCAACCTCCATCCAGAACGGGGTGAGAGATCAGCGCATGCGACAGGGCCTTTGTCTGCGGTGTGGAGAGAAGGGGCACTTTGCCTCATCCTGTCCCAGAGGGGATCCCAACAGAGCCCTACCACAAGAGGAGCCCAGACGATGGCCAACCCCTACTCCAAGAAAGGGAACAGCGAAACCACACGGCACACGAGCCCTTTTTGCCAACCCCGACCAAGCGGATACCATGATGCTGGAGGAGGAGAGTGAGATGCAGGGAAACGAATTGGTCCTGTTTGTGAATGGCGCTACACAACAGGACCCGATCCCTGAGGCGCCTAAACTGGTGAGCAATTACCCTCTCTCTTCTTTGTGACTGTACTTGTGATGAATCCAGCGATGATGACCCATATCAGGGTGCGAGCCCTCATTGACTCAGGGTGCGGGAGGGATTTGATAAACCCATCTATGGTTATGGGACTGGAAGCGACCGTTGTCAATCTAAAAGACCCGATAACTTTTACTCAAATGGATGGGTCACCGATGAAAGAACCATGTCGATTTGAAACTATTCCTTTGTTAGTAGGCATTGGTGAACACTGGGAGCTACGCTCGTTTGTAATAGTCCCTCAAGCCCAGTTCCCATTAGTGTTGGGTAGCCCATGGTTACATGGTCACGATCCTTATATACTTTGGGAGGAGGGGAGCGTACGTTTTATCTCCCCGAAATGTGCAGAGCATAAATGGGACCCAGGGTGGGGGAAAACCCCATGCAATGAACCTCCACGGGCTTGCCTAGCCACGGAGGACCTTAATCGCATCCCCAAAGAATACCGGTACCTAACCAGGGTGTTTGAGGAGGAGGAAGTGGACGAACTACCCCCCCACCGTAACTCCGACTGTGCTATTGAAATCCTTCCCGGCCATAAATTACCAAAAGGAAAAATTTATGCCATGAGTCCCATAGAAAAGGAAGAACTACGCCGATTTATCGATAAGAATCTGGCCCGTGGATTTATTAGGCCAGCATCGTCCCCTTTCGCAGCACCCGTGTTGTTTTGTAAAAAAAAAAGATGGGGGGCTCAGGCTGTGCACGGACTATAGGGGTCTTAATGCGGTTTCTACAACCAATGCCTACCCAATGCCCCTCATCAAGGACTTGTTGGCAGAGGTGGCAAAGGGAAAAGTGTTTTCTAAACTGGATCTACGTGATGCTTATTTTCGGGTCCGTATTAGACCGGGGGATGAACATAAGACTGCATTTAATACCCCACTGGGGCAATTTGAGTATCGGGTTATGCCCTTCGGATTACAGGGGGCACCCGGAGTCTTTATGAACTTGATCAATGAGGTGTTACACCCCTACTTATTCAAAGGGGTGGTTGTTTACTTGGATGATATCTTGGTCTACACCCCAGATCAAGAATCCCACACCACACTCATGCGGGAAGTATTGGAAACATTGTTAGAACACAAACTGTTTGTTAAGCTGTCAAAATGCGAATTCCACCAGGAGTGCATTGACTTTCTCGGGTACCGCATATCATCCGCTGGACTAGAAATGGACCCAAAAAAGGTCCAAGATGTGTTGGACTGGGAACCCCCCAAAACCAGGCGGCAGCTCCAAAGTTTTCTCGGTTTTGCCAATTTTTACCGTCAATTCCTGCCTCATTTTGCCCAGGTGACCCTCCCCCTCACAGACCTTCTGAAGACTAAAGGGAGAGGGGATAAAGCTTCCATGCCCGGGTCCCCTTTGAATTGGACTCCCCAATGTCAGGGAGCATTTGAACAACTTAAGCAGTTATTCACATCTGAACCCATATTAGCACACCCCGATGAAACAAAAAAATTTGTAGTCCAAGTAGACGCATCGGATACCGCCATGGGGGGGGTGATTTTGCAAGAAAATACGCAGGGGCAGCTACAACCCCTTGCTTATGTGTCCAAAAAGTTTAATGATACGGAGAGATTTTGGCCCATTTGGGATAAAGAAGCGGCCTCTATACGCTTAGCGTTAATCACCTGGAGGCACTGGTTGGAGGGGTCCCGGGTACCTTTTGAAATCTGGACTGACCACAAGAATCTTGAGGTGCTGCGCAAGCCTCGGAATCTAAATGCAAAACAATTCCGGTGGGCTGAGTTTTTCTCCAAATTTCAATTCACCCTCCACCATTTTCCAGGTAAATCTAATCATCTGGCTGATGCTCTCTCCCGCCTTCCCCAACACCTTTGTAAGAGGACAGAAATAAGCGAGTCTATGTTCACCCCAGAACAACTGGTTGGGGCAGTAGTAACCCGAAAAACCTGGCAAGCACAATCGTTGACCCCAAGCCTTGGCACGACCTGGGAAAAGCAATTTGCCACTGACATTACTAAACCAGAAGCAGCTGACTTAAAAGCTCGGGGAGACGTAGAATGTAGCACAAATGGCTGCTGGTATAAGGGAAATAAAATCTTTGTTCCAGAAGCTACCCGGGCCCAAGTATTGCAAGCAGCCCATGACTCCAAATCTGCTGGGCATTTCGGGTATGTAAAGTCACTGCACCTACTGCAACGCAGCTTCTGGTGGCCCCGAATGAAACGAGATTTATCCCTCTATATACAATCCTGTCCTACATGCAATCGTTGCAAGACTAGACCAGGGAAACCTCCGGGTCTTCTACAGCCTTTGCCCACCCCGAGCCGACCCTGGGAAGTAATCTCCATGGACTTTATCACTGATCTTCCCCCCAGTAAACATATGACGGTCATTTGGGTGGTAGTAGACTTGTTTTCTAAGCAGGCTCACTTTATACCATTTGCTAGCCTGCCAACGGCCAAAGTCCTTGCCAAAGCCTTCCTTCAGCACATTGCCAGGCTACATACATTACCGCTCAAAATAATCTCCAATAGGGGGTTCAATTTGTTTCAAAACTGTGGTCGGAATTAATGACTCTTATGGGTATTGAACGCGCTCTCAGTAGTGCCTATCACCCAGAAACCGATGGGCAAACAGAAAGAGTAAACCAAACCTTAGAGCAATACTTAAGATGTTTCACTAACTACCAACAAGACAATTGGGTAGATTTATTACCACTAGCAGAATTTGCGTATAACAATTCATGGCATGCTTCCACGAATATGTCTCCCTTCAAAGCTGCCATGGGTTATGACAGCCCCCTCTTCTAATTTTGAAGCCTGGCAAGACTGGTGGGAAAGCCACAACATGGTGTAAAACTTTCCAAGAGTCTTGGCCTCTAATCGTTGAGACTTTAAACGAGGCCAAGGCACAATACAAAAAGCAAGCAGACAAAAAGAGGGCGGGTGGCTGGAATCTGCAACCGGGAGACCATGTCTACCTCTCCACCAAAAACTTAAGGCTGGCACAACAATCCCGAAAACTTGCTTGGAAATATATTGGTCCATTCAAAGTAGTGCGATGTATAAATCAAGTGACTGTGCAACTGGATTTACCTAAATCTCTTAAAGCAATACATCCAATTTTCCATTACAGCCTCCTCAAGCCAGCAGTACCCCCGACTAAGTGGCATCTTGAGCTTCCAGCACCCCCCACCACTGATGGTCGATGATGCGGAACACTATGAAATTGCTGACATTTTGGACTCTAAGATCCTTCGTGGACAACTGCTGTACCTTATTGAATGGGTACACTTTGGGCCCCAACACAGGGAGTGGGTGAAAGTGTCTGATATCAATGCACCTGATCACCTGAAGGCGTTTCACACCTGCTACCCAAATAAACCTGGGGGCCCTTCATTCTCTCCTTCCTGAGTGGTGGGTGGGTGGTATTTTGGGAAGGGCAGAATGTCAGAAATGCTTCTTTCATGTTTCTCACTGAATCCATTGTTATGTGTTCCCTACCCTGCTTTGATGCTTTGCGCTTGCGTAGCTATGCAGGCAGAAACGTGGGAGCTTCTTCCCTGCCGCTTTTCCTTATCACGGTGGCCTTGAATGTAGGCTTTGGGCTATTCTCGTGTTGCTGAGAATTTTCCAGTCCTGGGATGGCAGTGGGAGGGGGGAGCAGTCTCCCGCTCATGAAGTATATCTCCCGCCGGGAGTTTCCCGCGCACGCGCTCATGTTTCATTTGCTAGGCGCTTTTTTGCATCACACTATAAATCAGCTTGCATTGCTTCACCCCCCATTCCTGACAATGACCTCCTACTGTGGGTTTTAGCAAGATTATCCAATAAAACCTTTCTTTGCATAAGAATGCCTGGATCCACTTGTTATTGAACCTGACAAGACCCCTGGCTCAGCCTGTTCAAGGTGCTTCGGGCCCTGGTACTCTTGATGTATGCCATCCAGTGTGGTTGGTCCCAGCGGCAGGTCAAGAACCTGCACATCAACAACTGAAAGGAATGGGTACCCAGGGTACCCAGGGAGGCTCAGCCCAGGAGAGACTGTTCCCCCAGTGGACTGAAGAGGTGGCTGAAGACACTGAACTGCACCTAGATCCAGAACTCACTCCAGCTCAACAAGCAGACCTTTGGAGCATGTTACAGCAAGGGGCCCCAGTGTTCTCCATGCGTCCCAGGTGCACCACCTTAACATTGCATCCCAACCCCTGAGGGGGTGGTTGTCCATTTCCAATGGAGACCCATCCCCCACAAGTAGGTCACGACCATAGAGGCTGAGGTAGAAGAGATGCTTCGAATGGGAGTAATCAAGCCATCCCAAAGCCCCTGGCATAGCCCCATAGTGCTGGTACCCAAACTGGACAGGAGCATCAGGTTCTGTATTGTTTATCGGGAAGTGAACAATGTGGCAAGCTTCAACACATATCTGATGCCTCAAGCAGACCATCTGATTAATCAGCTGGGCCAGGCCCAGTACCTCTCGGCTCTGGATCTGACAAAGGGCTACTGGCAGATCCCAGTGAGCCCCAAAGATCGGCCTAAGACAGCCTTCGCCATGATCCGGGGACTCTTCCAGTTTTGCTGCATACCATTCGGCGTCCTTGGGGCCGCCATGTCATTCCAGCGTCTAGTCAACCAGGTGCTGTCCCAGTATGGCCAGTTCACATGGGCCTACATTGACAATATAATTGTCTGTAGCCCTGACTGGCCCACTCATGTGCGGCATCTGAAACAATTCCTAGGGGCCTTTGCGGTCACAGGGCTAACTGCAAACCCAAAGAAGAGCTGACTCGGTTTCCAAGAGTTGAAATACCTGGGGTTCCAAGATCCTGGGGCAGCTACAGCCCCTTCCAGAGAAGGTGGCTGCCCTCGAAATGATGTCCCGGACAGCCACAAAACAGCAACTCCACCACTTCCTAGGCTTCATTGAGTACTACAGCCACTTCATCCCCCATTTCATGTCCACTGCAGACCCACTTACTGATAGCTTCAACAAGGCTGAACCCAATGCAGTGCGCTGGACACTGGAAAAGTTCCATGCCTTTGACCATCTGCGCAGCAGACTGTCTCATGGGCCAGTGCTTCATAACCTGGATTTCACAGTACCATTTACCCTGTACACAGATGCATCAGACACAGGGTTAGGTGCCGTGCTCACCCAAGATGTCGATCAGCAAGAGCACCCAGTCCTCTTTCTAAGCCAAAAACTGCAGGCCGCCAAAAAACACTACTCCACTGTGGAGAAGGAAGCCCTGGCCATCAAATGGGCTGTGGGGGCTCTCCAGTTCTACTTAGCTGACAATCTCTTCACCCTCGTAGCTGACCATGCCCTGTCATTGTGGCTTGTGCGGATGAAGAATCACAATGCCCGTATAATGCACTGGTATGTTTCTATGCTTCCTTTCAGATTTACGATACAACATCAATCTGGTCCCACTCATGTCAACACTGACTTCTTGTCCTGCCTGCATGAACCTCCACTCCCCAACAGCACCCCTCCACTTTTTTGGGGGGGTGTCCCAACATGGGACTGGGGACCCCTGACCCCAGGAGACTGACAGCCAGGAGCAGCGGATGGGCTGGGCATGGCAGCGCCCAACAAGGGGCAGCGCACCCTACCCGACAGCAGGCCACTACAGGAGCCCCCAGAATGGAGGCACGGGCTACAGCACAGGCCTTGCACCTGGGAATCAGCAGGGAGCCGCCAAGAGCAAAAGCGGGGTGAATGCTGCCTGAATGTGCCCCTTACCTGCCACCTGGTGGCACGATACTGAAGGTGCCACCTGAACACGCCCAGCTATCCATGGTGCCGCCCGCACCCACACCATTGAAACTACTTGATGCCTGAAAGGAGGGGTGTGCCAGGAGCCGGGAGAAGATGCCACGGGAGTGGCCGGGAGTCCCTTTGGTGGAGCAGCATCTGGCCAGGGAGGTGGGGCACTGCAAGGCAGTGTCAACAGCACTATAGAGGCCAGCACAATGGGACCATGCCCAGACCAGACGCTGACAGCCAGATCCAGGAAGCCCACACCGGAAGGGGAAGGAGGGGAGCTGGGCCCAATCTCCTGAGGAGTGACCCAACAAGCAGAGCTGAGAACCAATGGCAATTACAGGGTGGAGGGAAGGGTGGAGCATGAGCTGGGCTTGGGGAATAAAAGGGGGAAAAGAGAGGAGGCCGGGGAGGAAGACGGAGCAAGGAAGGGACAGCCAGGGAGTCCCTGAGAGAGAGACAGAGACCCAGTGCCCTGACGATTACATCTCTGAGGAGACCCTGACTCTCACTGTGGATGACGTAACCCTTAGGAGCAGGCTCCAAGTCTGAGGCCCATACTCAGGCCCCCTTTTCCACCTCACCCAGTCAGTGCCCACAGGACTGAAAAGTGGGATGGTGGAGTGGCTGCGAAGGGCGGGCATGACAGTATACACCTGTTACCTGGAAGAAGGCAAAAGTATATACAGGCTAGCCTGATCTCATCAGATCTCAGAAGATAAGCAGGGTCAACCCTGGTTAGTACTTGGATGGGAGACCACCAAGAAAGTCCTGGGTTGCTACGTAGAAGAAGGCAATGGCAAATCACCTCTGAAGTCTCTTGCCTTGAAAACCACATGAAGGGTCATCATAAGTTGGCTGTGACTTGACAGCACTTTACATATACCCATGGACAAGTTTTAGATGTAAATCTTGCAGTCTCGTACCTTAAATTCTTCAGTCAGCTCATCCAAATATTTAGGGCTTATATGGTTATCAACTGAATTTTTTTACCTACGCCTTTGGTCCTTTTGCCTCAGGTTTGGTAGTAAATCAGATTTCTAAAGTTATCTCTACTGATCCACACCTGAGCTACCATGCCCTCTTGGCACAGCAGTGCCTACCAGGCCTGGTTCCTTGGTCTATCCAATCCTGGTGGTAGTCATCTACTGACCAGGGTCTACCCACTGATCAGTCGAACCCTGCCCCTGATTTCATTCATGATACACACCTGGCTGTACCCATGGATGAGGTATTTTTAAAATCACATTGACAACCTTACTTGGGTTACATCAAAAAATATAGAGCATGATATATTGAGAAAATAAGTATATCATTAATCTAGAACATGGTTGTGTATGTGGGGCCACCAGTATACTTGAAGAGTGAGATTTTTAGACAATTATAATGTAGACAATGGTTCACCTGCATTTGGAAGTTCTAGTAAATTAAATTGTTCCGTACCCTTTTCTGTCTCTCTGCTTTAATAAGCATTTAATATATGATCACCTTCTTCCATATCTTTCAAAGGGCCCATTCACATGATCAGGTTTTTTTCCTCTGTGTAATGCATCCTTACTAGCTCCCAGGATGTATTTATGATGAGAATCCAATATATGACTTATCTCTCTGTGGAATATAGCTATAGCTTCCTAGAAGTGTGCTCTGTGGCAATTTCCAGTTCCTCAGGTCCTCCTTGGGAATCAGTCACTGGACACACTTTGTTTCTAAAAGCTGAGTGAAATTCTAGAAAGAATAGTAAAATGACTGATGTTCTTCAAATTGTGGCTTTCGCCTCACCCATCCTCCTCAATTCATTCGCATATTCTTTTGAAAACTATTCACTGAGTATCTGTAGACAAAATGATGTCATCAAGCACAGCATGCAGCCACTAGAAGTGGGACAATTATAATTTTTGTAGCTGATTAATCATCATGAAAAAGTAAGTCAATTGACTCAATCATACATCCAAGGTGATTAATCACACTTCACTTGTCCCCCCCACAAGTATTTTTCAGAGAGTGCAGACATTGGTTGATTCTCCCCTCCCCCTTGAGCTTTTTACTTGTGGTCACAGATGTTAAGTAATCACCTTGTCCTGATACTTGACTTGCCCTAATCTTTGCTTCTACTTAAGCCCTTCAAAGCAAATATGTTTCTTTTCTTGGAAAGCAAATGATAAGCGAGTTATTACAGGGTGGTTTTTTACAGGTTAATCAATAACTGAAATAGCCATAATTGTGCTCTGTAATCACAGCTCCTTTTAATAATTACTCTGCTCTTCTGTTTGTTCTCCATTGAACGCTGATGGTGTGATTGCTACCAAAACCCTGACAGCAACATGGAGTCCAGTCCTGCCTTTTTAAGCTAAATTTGGTGATTCCCTAAAATTAAGTTTTATGATTTTTAAAGGGTCTGTATTAATATTTTGTTTTCCATTTTCTTTTTTATAGTTCCAGTTCATGTGGGGATACGGTATGGTGAGGCTCCTTTCATATGCTGTATCAATCATTGGTTATCTCTTTCTGTAAGTTGTGACAATAATTAGTTAGGAATTTCCTTATCATTGTTTTTGTGCATTGTTATATTTATTCTGTACTATTGATACATATGTCAATTTGCAGAATATTATGGGTCAAAAAATATTTCAGCTATAGGGCTGGGAGCCAACAAGAAGAATGGAAAGCATGATGGGGCATTATTGTAATTTTGTCATGCAGAAATACTTTTAGATGAACTTAATAATCACCCTCAAGTTAAAGGATGTGTTTATATATCACTCAGTAGTAATATATACAGGCATTTTTAGCTGAATTTAATCATAACCCAAATTCTATATTTGGACAAAACCATCCTTAAACTTTGAAATAGTCCTAGCTGAGTTTTATCACTATTCAAAGGTAAATGGGTTCCCCCTTTAAAAATGTACTTTAATGTAATTTTGATATTTAGAAGTGTCATGATCTGTACAGGATGAAGGCAGGGCCTAGAGGCCTGGGCTCTGGGAGGGGCCTGTCTGATAGTGGAAGACAGACAGCCTGCAATCCCCATAATGCTTAGAGAGGGTTATAGGCAATCAGAGTGCAGAGATTCTGTGTAGGTCTCTGGAGATCTGTACATGACTGGGAGAAAAGCCTGAGGCCTAGGGCCCAGGAGAGGCCTGTGTGGTAGTAGAAAGTAAGCTGCCTACAATTCCCACAATGCCTAGAGCCAGTGGCAACCAATGGGTGTTATGTACTGAAGTGTGAATCCATTCTATATATTCTTATGTTAAGCTTCAGTCTGAATGTGGCTCTTAATCTGTCGCATTACCATTGGCTGGTTTCTGCGAAACCATTTCACACGATCACTGTGTGAAAATGTATCAAAGAGGGAACGGTCCTGATTGGCCTTTATCCCTGTGTTATGATTGGTCTTTAACATGTTATGGGTGTGGTTTTGACAGCCCGGGATAGTTTAAAAAGGGAGCTGTGCTCCACTTGTGTGTTGTGTGTTCCTGAGTTGGAGTTTGCTGTTAAATAAAGTTGAAATCACTTTTTGCTGAAATCCTGTTGTTGAGTGGCATACTTAACAATGGGGATACTAGAAGTCTGAGGTGATGTGTTCTTATACTTGGTTTCAGTTTAGCTGACGTTCTTTTTCTTTGCGGTCTGAGGAGATTGGTCTGGGACAAAGTTCCCTCACTTAGGAGAGTGAGTAAGTTAAGCCTGGTCTATAGAGGGCTGTCAGGAAATGGTTCTTTGGCTCTTCTGCAGACTTCTCACAGAGGGGACAGTCTGGTCTGAGGAGAAAGACCCCTCCCTTGGCTCAGTGTGAATACAGGCAAGAGGCCTGGTAAGAGGGCTGTAGGCCTTAACTAGTACCAATTAAGGAGTAATAGGTAGCTGCATTAGCTTTGTGTTCTTTTTGCCTTTCAATCCTGTTATACCTTTTTAAAGCACCTTGCCTTATTTGCCTTGCCCCAGTATTGTTCTTAATAAACCATTGTTAAGTATGCTGCCTGGTCATCACACCTGTGTTTTCTCAGCTGTAAAAGGGGCATTTTGGATGGTCTTCAGAGGGTACCCTGGGCCTTCTCAAGGGACCGTAAGTCCAGGGTGGTGCAACGGAAGGCGGTGACCCACTGGGGTCATGACAAGAAGTGATTCAAAATGGTTTCCATTCATGAATGGCAGAATGGAAACAACAATATTCTGCCATGCACTTAGTGAAAACCCATTTCAGGCTGCTCTGAAAGCTAGTGTTGTCTGATTAACACACCAAAGATTCATGCAATTTCCCCCACAAGCAAGTCTAGGAAACAGGAAAGCCACTGTCAAGATTTTCAGAAATTTGAGCAATACACATACCCACTACAAAATCATGCCATTAATTATACTAATAGTTGCCTCAATCACAGGATAAAGATTTGCTGACTTTGGCCATTATCTAAACTTCCACTTTTACGTGTTCAGTAGAGCATGTATGTGACTGTGTATATACATAAGGCCTTCTCAGATTTTTGTTTTCTTTTAGCAACATCAATCAAAATCCACCACAAAACTTCATGAGCTTCAAAAGTGGGTTTGTCAGGTGGCATGTCAGTCTGCAGTTTAGGTGTTCTCACTGAGTTCATATCATGATTCAATAGACTATGGCCTTAGCTTTAGCCTAAAATATTAAGGCATTCAATTAGGTAGTATGGCTGCCCAGAAGGACCTGAAGCAGCATCAGGGTGACCTCAGCGTTTGGGCTGCGGGGGTGGGGGGAATGGTCTGGTCGAGGGGAATGCTGAGACATCAGATGTTGGTCAGGGCTTGTGCCAGCCAGCTGTAGCAATAAAAGGTGGCTGGGAGCCAGCAGAAGGAGAGGAGAAAGTGAAATGGGAAAGTGGCAGGAGAGCTGCAAACAAGCAGTGAGCCAGGGAAAAGCATAGGGACCATGTCAGCTTGGAATTTGGAAGCTGCCAGCCAGCCAAGAAGCTCTGAAAGGGGTAGTTTCTAAGATGGTCAATGTGGGTAAAAGGGGCTCTGGATGACCAAGCTGAAACTTTGCATCAGATCCCCTAGGAGAAAGCCCTAATAGCCAGGGCTGTAACGTGCCCTTTGGGCAGCCAGTGCAGCAGTCTCCAAACAGAAGCAGCATAGAGAAGACTGGGGACAAGCCAGTGGTTTGGGCAAGGGGCACTGGGTGGCATGGTGATGGGAATGGCAATAGTACACCACAGTGAGGCCAAAAATGATAGAGGACCTGATCAATCACTCTTGGTCAGGCACCTGGTCTGAGGCCAATATTTACCAATATAGATAGTCAAGCACATAGTCTGTTCACAACCACTGAAAACCATGAGATTTAAAAATGCTTAACAATGACTAGCTTATGCCCCAGTTGTTAACATGAATGGAACTGGTGCTGCCATGAAGAATGAGATATCAGAGGTTATATTTTGATATTCCTTACAGCCCCATCCTATGCATGTTTATTCCAAATTAAATTCTATATTTAGGTGGATGTATTTCCAAAGACACATAGGACCGCTGAACCAATATAATATATCTCATTAGTAGAAAACTGCAGCCCAAGAATTGGCTGTTTAATTCAAATACATGTGCCAAATTTCAGCCCCCACACTGCTTTTTGGACCTTGTCTTATAGGTTTTTACTTCTGCTATATTGTGATTATTTTTAACCTGAGCATTATATTAATTTGCTTATATGGTATTTTATTGCATTATAGTTTTATGACAATGTATTGTTCTGCTGCAAACCTCCTCAGGCAATTATTTTAGAGAGGTAGCACATAACATTTCTTGAAAAATAAATAAATAGCTGTCACCTAGAGATCTGGTCATACATTCCCCAATGTAATGTGTAGTTTTGTCCCTATTCACACCAGAGATCTCTACCCGAGTTTCTCTATCTCTGCATTCATTTATTGCTGCTGCATGCTGCGTTTGTATACTCTGCAACTGTCTGCCCAGCAATGGCTTCTAAAAAAAACATGGATTAATAAATAGATTTTTAGAATAGTAACTTTAAAAAAAATTAGGAACTGTTGGAAAAAATATTTTCTGCACAGCTTTCCTTACAAAACTGCTGCAACTCAAAACACATCCTGCAGTATGTTGTCGAAGGCTTTCACGGCTGGAGTTCATTAGTTGCTGTAGATTTTCTGGGTTGTGTGGCCCTGGTCTTGGCATTGTAGGAACTGATGTTTTGCCAGTAGCTGTGACTGGCATCCTCAGAAGTATACATCCTGCAGTGTTTGCTATCTCAGTAGGTCATTTAATAGAAAGACTGAAAGCAAGCTGGGGACAGCCATGTGATGCCTACATGAGTGCATGCATGCACACTGGAGGCATCTGCCTCCCATTCAGATATTTAGTTGGAGTGCATTACCACATTTCTTTTAACTCAGTGGTTCTCATTCCATAGCTTGTAGAGAGCCACATCTGCAAGTACTATCAGCCCAAAGAGCTACATGATGACTATATGCCCTGTGCGCCACCCCAACACACATACAATAATATAAGATATAATTATTCATAATCAATATATAACTATAACTATCATATATGGTGGCTGCCATGGTGGTATTAGAACAGTTATATTCGAGTCCAGTAGCATGTTAGAGACCAACAAGATTTTCAGGGTATGAGCTTTCGAGAGCCACAGTTCCCTTCATCAGATATGAATTGGAATGGAGATCTCTGAGTCTTTGTATCCCAGTTAGAAGGTGGAGGGATGTTTTAAAGAGTGCTTGTAAAGGATGAATAGGTACAATATATATTGTAATCAGCTTGTTTAGAGGGGAAATACTTGGGGGCTGAAAAGTAGCATTTGTATTGATGCTATGTCCCTATTCAGTGGGGGTCATTGTTCTGGACATGTGAAGGTAGTAATGGGTTTACACTCTCTACTCTACAGCCTCTCAGCATGAACCTGGGTGCTGAAATGAGAGTGTAAAGGCAGGAAAGAAGGTTAGGGAATAGGGACCAGGAGACCTTCTGCCCACTGCCTCCAATCCTCTACTGCTGCTGCTGCAGCAGGAGAAATTGGGAGGGGGGCAGAAGTGACATAGCAATGCTGCATTGTCACTTCTGGTTATGTAACTAGAATTGATGTCACACTGCTTTTCTGTAAAAAAAAAAAAAAGTGCAAGTATTCATATATAAGGTAATACCAATTTCCACCAATTCCCCCTGGCCGCTGCAGATCCCCACTAGTGTATTCCTGAAAACCCATTCTCTCTTTCTCTGGCTGGGTGGATCGGTGGGCTGGCACATGAAGATCAGTACTTGGGAGATCACTGGGGGGGAAAGGTGCTGGAACTTGTGAGTATCATTATAAAACAAATGAACAACAACAATAACAAAACCTCTAGCTGTAATGCTGTAGCCATTCCCAAAAACTCTATTGTAAAAACATAGCCTCTAGGTAGATTGCTAAAGAGTAATTGAGGTACAGCTCCCCAAACCTGTTCCAGGTGCAGATTGCTTTTTCTGAATGAGGGCAACAGGCTCTAAGTAGTTGTTTTCCTATCAAAAAGCTAGGGCTAGCTACACTGGCCTCTGAACTTCCTCATATTGCTAATAGAAAGCCCAAAGTTGATATAATTGTTTATATACTAATTCTGAAGAAATCCACTCAAATGTCACTTATAATCAGGATTTTCTATTGAGGCAGAACCCCTGGGGAAAACCTTTGAGCTGTGTTTTGTATACAAGGAGCAAGAAGATGTAGGAAGGCCCCTGAAGCTATTTAGTTCATTTGTTCAAACCTTTCAGGTACATAGAAGTTTAGTGGCAGCCAGGAGAACAACAAAGGAAAGCTTCAGCCAATGAAAAGAACATGAAGGACTGTTGGCGACGGATGGGGTGCACCTTACAAAGAATGGGAGGAATGTCTTTGCTGGAAGACTTGTGAACCTGATCAGGTGGGCTTTAAACTGAAGACATCAGGGGTGGGAAGAAAAAGCCTGATGTACAACATCCCCAACACTAAGTTCAAGAAGGGGAGTGACCAGAGAATACATGAATGGGAGAGAGGTGAGTTCAGTAGTTTTCAGGTAAATTCAAAGGGACCTATGGTAGGAAAGGATGCCTGTAATCTGAGATGTCTTTATACTAATGCACAAAGTATGGGTAATAAACAGAAGGAACTTGAACTTCAAATATTGGGAAATAAGTATGATCTGATAGGTATCACTGAGACTTGGTGGGATGAGTCTCATATATGGAGCACCCTAACCCTAACCCTAACCCTTGTTCAAATGGAACAGAATAAACAAAAAAGGAGGTGGGGTGGCACTATATGTCAAAAATGAATATGCTTGCATTGAAATTCAGGATTTTGAGAGTTGCCCTGTTGAAACTGTGTGGATAAGGATAGAGCAGAGGGGAAAGACGGAGATATTGTTGTGGGGGTATACTACAGACCTCCAAATCAACCGGAGGAAAAGGATAATGCATTTGTACAACAGCTTGCTAAACTTTCACAGAGACAGGATGTGGTGGTTATGGGAGATTTCAACTATCCAGATATTTGCTGGAAATCTAACTCTGCTTGACATGGGACATCCCGCAGATTCTTGAATAGTCTTGTGGACAACTTCATCTCTCAGAAGGTGGAGGTGGGAACCAGAGGATCTGTTATCCTAGATTTAATTCTGACTAACAGGGAAGAACTGATTCATGAAGTTAATGTTGTTGGATCCTTGGGAAATAGTGACCATGTCAGCTTGGAATTTGACATAGAGAAGGATGTGAAACCAGGACATGTTGTTGTTGTTCAGTCGCACAGTCGAGTCCGACTCTTCGCGACCCCATGAGTCGGACTCGACTGTGCGACTGAACAACAACAACAGGACATAGTAGGACTCATATCCTGGACTTCCGGAAAGCTGATTTCAAAAAACTCAGAGAAATAATAGGTAGGATCCCATGGCTGGAAATGCTGAGGAGGAAATCTGCACAGGAAGGATGGGAGATGCTGAAAAATGAAGTGCTTAAGGCACAATCGCAAACTGTTCTGGTAAGAAAGAAAGGTGGGAGATGGGTAATGAAGGTGGCTGAACAAGGAACTCTCTGAAGAGCTGAGACTAAAAAGGGAAATGTACAGAAAATGGAAGGAGGGTCAGATTACTGAGAGTGAGTACAAGAAGCAGGTTCAAATCTGTAGGGATGGTGTCAGAAAGGCTAAAGCATAGAGGGAACTGAGGCTTGCGAGGGATGCTAAAAATAACAAGAAAAATTTCTATGCCTATGTTTGGAGCAAAAAGAAGAATAGGGATGGGATAAACTCATTGCTAGAGGAAGACAGTCAAGCCTTAACAAGGGATGAAGACAAAGCGGAATTACTCAACTCTCATTTTGCATCGGTCTTTAACCGTAAGGCAAGCTGTATACAAACTGAAGAATGCAGGGCATATGAAGGAAGGGGGAACTGCCAGTCCAGAATAAGTAAGAAAATGGTTAGGGAGCATCTAGCTGCCTTAAATACTTTCAAATCTCCAGGGTCAGATGGCTTGTATCCCAGGGTGCTGAAAGAAATTGCAGATGTTATTTCAGAGCCTCTGACTCTAATATTTGAGATGTCCTGGAGAACTGGTGTTGTGCCGGAAGACTGGAGAAGAGCGAATGTTGTCCCGATTTTCAAGAAAGGAAAAAAGACGGACCCGGGAAATTACAGCCCTGTCAGTTTGACATCAATACCTGGGAAAATTCTAGAGCAGATTATTAAATGCTCTCTCTGTGAGCACCTTGAATGGAATGAGTTAATTGGTTGTAGCCAGCATGGGTTTATCAAGTCATGCCAGACCAACCTTATCTCCTTTTTTGACAGAGTTACTAAAATGGTTGACTCTGGCAATGCTGTGGATATAGTGTATCTAGATTTCAGTAAGGCATTTGACAAAGTTTCTCATGATATCCTTGAGAATAAACTGATTAAGTGTGGGCTGGATGGTACAACTGTTGGATGGATTCATGGTTGGTTGAAAAATCGTACCCAACGAGTGCTCATAAATGGCTCCGCGTCTACGTGGAGGGAAGTCTTGAGTGGAGTGTCGCAGGGCTCAGTCCTGGGCCCGGTGTTGTTTAATGTTTTTATAAATGACCTGAAGGAAGACATAGAGGGGATGCTTATCAAATTTGCAGATGACACAAAGCTGGGTGGGATTACTAATTCTGAAGAAGACCGAGTCAGGATTCAAAATGATCTAGATAGGCTGGAACATTGGGCTGAGACAAATAAAATGAATTTCAGTAGAGATGTGCAGAGTCCTACACTTAGGCACAAAAAATCAAAGGCACAGATATAGAATGGGAGGGACTTGGCTTGACAGCAGCACATGTGAAAGGGATCTAGGTGTTCTGGTTGATCACAAGCTCAACATGAGCCTGCAGTGCAATGTGACTGTGAAGAAAGCTAATGCAATCTTAAAATGCATTAACAGAAGCATTGTGTCCAGATTATGGGAGGTGGTAGTTCTGCCCTATTCTGCTATGGTCAGGCCTCACCTGGAGTACTGTGTCCAGTTTTGGGCACCACACTTTAGGAAGGATGTTGAAAGGGTTGGAATCCAAGTCTTATGAGGAAAGGCTGAAAGAGTTGGGTATGTTTAGCCTGGGAAAGAGAAGGCTTAGAGGGGTCATGATTGCAGTCTTCAAGTATTTGAAGGGCTGTCATGTAGAAGATGGAGCAGATCTATTCTCTCTTGCTTCAGATTGCAAGACTAGCTCTAATGGGTGGAAATTACAAGGGAATTGTTACCGGCTAAATAGCAGGAGAAACTTCCTAACTGTAAGAATGGTTGAGCAGTGGAACGGCCTGCCTCAGGAGGTGGTGGATGCTCCTTCGCTGGATGTTTTCAAGTGGAGACTAGACAACCATCTTTCAGGTATGATGTAGGTATGTAGAGCTGTCTTTTGGCTGTGCTCCTGCAGAGTCCAGGGGCTTGGACTAGATGGCCTGCAAGGTCCCTTCCAACTCTAACATGCTATGATTCTATGAACGGAAGCCAACAGATATTTTAAAAACCCAATGAAACAGCATAGCTCCTTTCAACTTCCATCTTTAAAGAATGCTAGAACAAATCCTACAACCTTGTAATTTACAGTGGGGGGGGGGGAACTGGTCTGTTAAAATATTATAAAAGAATTTCAGATAGAGGTTGCCCATGACACGGAATTATTTAAAACAATTAATCAAGAAGCCTAATTATTCAATTAGACAAATAAATGAATCTTCATCCATGGAATATGCAAAAAGAGAATGATTATACATCTTTAAAAGGCAAATGAGCGTATCAAAGCAGTTAAATACGATTAAAAAAACTTTTGAATAATAAGTCAATGTTTATACTTAATTGGGTTTTAGCTTTATTATCAGTGAGGATACTTAGTAACTTGTTTTTATTGTATTTATGGCTTTAATATTCATAACACTTTAGACACTATCTTTGTGTACTTTCTGCCAGTGCTTGTTGCAGTTTATTAATGATTAGTGCTTGGACTACTGTGAAGGGAATTCATATCTCTCAATAAAACAGTAAAGCAGAGTTTTTTTGGGGGGGAAATCCCATCAGTCTTTCAGAATATGACAAGGGGGGAAATGACCTTTGAGGATTTTTTAAAAAATGTATCAAGTAGCATAATATTGGCAACAGCCTTTGTCCCCCAAGCTGAAATAAAGCAGCAGACACAAATGTTGGGTTTAACTATAGGGCCACTTTATTAATTGACAATCTTAACTGGAACCAAAGGCAAGGGCAACACAGCATGCGATATGGTCAAGGCCAGAGGTCGAGGACCCCTCCCTTACCTCTTCAATAGGGCAAGCCACCCTGCTCTGGATGAGAGCCCACCGCAGGGGCTCCCACCTAGTCGGCTAGCCATTGCAGGACAACCCTGTAGCCTCATTCCCGAAGCAAGGTTCAAAGAGAGGACCTAAACAGGGCCGTCCCAAAGGCAGTCTGTTTTTCCCACCCCATGCCGCAAGGCAAAAGACTGTACTCGCAGGACCCCTTCAACCTCAAGTGAGGGTTGTCAGCTGGTGCTCACCGGACCACAATCTGTATACCACATAGCAACCTGCCATCATCGAGGCCAAGCCTCTGCGTAGGCCTCTGCACCCCACCAGGAGGCCCAAGGCCCCCTGAAGCCCTTGCTGTACATCTTCCAGAAAGATGGCAATGCCAGACTCTGAAAGGTATATACCTTCCTGTCAGTCTAGCTCAATCTGCCCAGCAGAACGCTAAGGTGGAGCAAAAGCCCCCGATCACCCTCAAAACTCGCTGCAAGCCTTTCCAGTGGCAACCAGCTCCCAACCCTCTACCAACCTGGTGAGTTATCACAGCCCAGAACAGCAAAGTCAGGCCACAGCTCACAATAAACTGTAATCAGCCCGGGCCTGAAGGATTTACGCCTTTGCCCCTGATCAGGCTGAAATCGGTGCTTCTGAAATGAGCAATCAGAACCTGAGGTGGAGGGCAAACCTTCCCCTGGAATAACTGCAGCAGGCCTGGCCACATTGGCCCTGGCATCCCTGCCAGTACCGAGGCCACTGCTAAGGCCCCGTTAAGAGCCTCTGGCATCCTCTTGGCACAATGAGCCACCCGATGAGCAGGCCTGCAGATAAAAACATTCTTCCACTCTTGCTGGAAAAGCAAGCCTGTAACAAAAAACAATGAGCAAGAAAACAGGTTCACCTTCCCTGAAGGAACCCCAGTGTCCCCACAGCGCCCCACCAGGACCACAATTAGGACCTATATGCTGAGGATCGCATTCTCCAGCTGCCGAGCATCCAGCGTAGGGTATCCCCTAACTGTTGCTGGGAGCAGCTCAATGCAGAAGAAGTGGGCATGATACGTCAGTCACCACCCCAGGGTCATCAATGCATTAGTAGGGACTACCTAAACCAGTATTTCATTAAGGAGTGCCGTCCTATCGCTGAAATGCAAGCCAGCCCGAAACCCTGACCACCATGTAGGCGGCCAAGGCTGCCCCCCATGGCACAACTGGTTTTGATGGCAGCAGCTCCCTCCTCCACGACCAGGTCTTCATCTGTCTCTGAGGGGGTGGAGCCACTTGACCCCGTTTCTCCTTCTTTAGATCCCAGATGGCATTTTAGAAATTCTTTGCCTTTAAAAATGGAGTCAATCTTCTCTCTCTTGTTGTTGATTTTAAAGATGACACCTTCAGGCACTGCCCACCTGTATGGAATTTGATTGGTTTGGAGAAAAAGAATTAAGTCCTTATAGTTCTTTCTTTTTTGACGAATTTCAAATGGAATGTCTTTTAAGGTCTTGATAGTTGTATTTCCCAGTTTCAGTGGAGTTGCTGATGTTGCTTTTAAGATTGCATCTCTAGTCTGTCTTCTTGAGAATCTGACCATTATTTCCCCAGGCAGGCTATTTTTTTGGTGTAATTAGAATACACCCTATATGCTGTTTCCATATCATGTGTAATTTCTTCCGCTTTTAAGACTGTTGCTGGTGCGATAATTTTACTGAGTATTTTCTTCCGGTCCTCTTTAGCTGATTCAGGAACTCTCTGGAATCTAAGGACCATGTTAGCTTTTTCCATTTGTAATTGCAGCAAATGAGTTTCCTGGTAGTTCTGCTTATTCACTAACTCTCCAATCTTTTTCTTCATATTCTTATTTGTGGCGTACATCTCCTTCACAACTTTCACCATTTGCTCTGTCTTTTTGGCCGTTTCCGCCAACTGGAGTTGCTGTGATGCAAAGTTTTGATTTAGTGTGACCAACAGCTGGTTAATACCAGTGAGTTGTTCCATCACGGGCTTGATGGTATCCACTAGGAGTTTCATGACATCCACTCCCTCTTCCAGCCTTGGACTCTGGCTGCCCATTGGTTTCGCTTTCGTTCCTTTTTCCCCCACACCCACCAACATGGCATATTGTTTACTTAAGCCACTCACTATTTCACCACCTCTGAAAATCGCTTCTGGACTAAATCCGCTCTGGTAAGTCTCTCAAACAAGCCAATCACTTATTTTTCCCCGCCCCCCCTTTTCTGCTTATCTGTTCACGCAAGTCGGAGGCGTCCCTCCTCTCTCTTGCCTTGAAGATAGGAGGGGGTAGGGTGGTTTTCTGATTATTTCAAAGTTTGTTTACATCTGACTCACATTCATTGTCGGTCCCGTTCGACCGCGTTTACATCCTCCCAATTCCACTTGATCTCCAGCATTTGTTCCTGTCAGCCCAGCTTGTGCCCAAAGGCCACACAGCGGCAGGACCATCAGGGTGGAGGGGCACCTCAATTCTCCGGCATTACATCGTCGAAGAGGCTACTCCTCAAAAGCCCTATGGCTTGGAGCCTATTCCTAGGGCTCCGTGGGGAAACCGCATTGGCGGCTTCCCTCCGTGCCACTGGTGTGCGAATTGCTCCCCCGAGTGTTGGGGAGAGCGACTGCCATTGCAGCGCCGAAAACAGGAAGTCCCCTGGTTTTCCTTTCTAATCATCCAATCTTCCAGCAGTGTCTTCATATCAAGACTGCATGCACCGTGTAAATGTCACACAGTCTCCCAGTGCAAACCACATCCCCATCTAGCATCTGCCCGTATGGGATGAGTGGCGTTTTTAAGGTATTACTGCCATTAGGAAAGCATGTTAAGGATGGGCACAGGTAGGGTCCGCAAAAGGCCCACTACACCCCTTGGATTGTCCTCCACTACGACTCCATTTCTCTAGCTGGTGTATGCACCCTGGGACTGAACAGGGGACAATCCTTGTCCACAATTGACCAAGGCAAGGGTAACAATATCTTTGCACAAGCTCTCTGAAAACCTATGCCGAATTTCGCAAGGTTGCTGAAATCTAGCTACCTCCACAAGTTAGCAGTGGCAGGAACCTTGCTCCCAGATTTACGCAAGTTTGGCAGAGTAGCAACTGACTACCCTGCCCACCAGTCTATCAACCTGCCAGCGGTTGGGCCAACTACCCTTCCACCGTCTGTTCCACTCCTTAACAGTTGAGCTAACTACCCTTCCTGCTGTTCACCTCTTACGGTTGGGATGACTACCTCCCATGCTGTCCTAAATGGGGTTATTGACCACCACAAGGGTGCACTTCACGCAGCATGCTTTTTAGTTAGAGGCAGCTTCCTGCCAACACAGAAGACTGGTATACACACAGGGAAATGGAGAGACTGTAGAGATGGAAAAAGAAAGTGGATCCCCACATAGAATTTCCAAGCACACAACATCTCTCCCATCCCAGCAAGGATCTGCCAGTGACTTGTCCTTACCTCAGGAAATCCAGGCTGTGTGTTTAACACACAGTTCCAGAAAGAAGGATAACTGCCCCATCTTAATCCACAAAATCTGCAGCCCAGACAGCTTCATTAAGAAACATCTTGCTTTTGCTTCACTGGGCAATTAGCAGCAATGGCTGGGGTATAGTGGATTGCTATCAGATTAGCTGGAGATGTTTCCCTTATCTCCTAGTTTAGACAATACCAGTCAGAACTGTAACAAAAACAGTTCTACTTGACTACCTTAATAATCTGGATAGTTACCTTCAGATCAGAGGCTGCAACATAAAAGAGTATATAGGAAGTGGTTGCAGCCGAACAGAAGGGGTAGGGAATGACTGGTAATACCATACCTATCCTTAAAGAGGACAGAATCCCAGGTAAGATGAGGAAACGTGTGGACCAACAGCAAGACAACAGAGGACCGAAGGTGCCCAGGATGTCAGCTGTGCGTGTGCCCAGCTATAGTCACACTGACGTGCAGGACTGAATTAGTTATACCCCAACTGTGTCCCAAAGATATGTTACAGTGTGGCAGCTAGGTTCACAATGGATTGATGGGCTACCCATGTAGACCAATAGAGCCATCCAATGTTTCCTTGGTACCAAGCAGAGGAGAAAATCCTTTCCTTAATGTGCTGCAAGATGAAGCTGAATGGCTTACCATTCACCACAATGGGTACCTGGATGGGTCAGGCACAATTGAGGAAAGGCAGATATCTTAGACAAACATATAGTTGCAGAAAATAGGTGTAAAAGGACGTGGAATAGAAAACATACGCATATTCCAGACCTGACGGGACACAGCGAACAGTGGCTGTCCGTCTGCCTGCCTGTTCACCCAACAGACAAAAGACCGCCAGCTCGGCAACCGAAAAGGCCCGGGAAAAGGCTGAGACCTGCCCAGCCTTAATCCTTCTGTACTAAACCGAGAAGGAAAAAAGGGGGGGTTGCATAAGGGATAGCAGACCATGCCACAGGCCTGGCACACGGCCTAAGCTGCACTGGCCAAACTGTGCTTCCCTAGCCTCCCAGCAAAATTCATTGCTCATGGAGGTCTGGAGACTATTACGGGGTACTTCTCTCTTGTGATCTATAAAGAGAAATACAGAATCGAAAAACCAAATGATTAAATGCATACTAGATTAAATGGCTCACTCGAACTGATTAAGAGGAAAGCAAAGGAATACATCCATAAATACGTGGTACCTCCCGAATGAATGAAATATAGCAATCAATAAATCATATCAGCAGGTTTGGGAATTCAAATCCTCAAGAAAGCATCAATTAGACACAAACAGGCAGGGGCAGTCCCTGCTAGTCATATAACAACAGGAGTACACATTACGTGTAAGACTTACCCACCCCCCCCCCAAGCTAATGAAAGACCAGGAGGGAAAAAACATCACTTTTTCTTCCCCGCCCAAAGCCCATGGTACAGGCCATTGGAAAGTCCAGGAGATAAGCAGATGCTTAAGATATGTGTACAGCGAAGAACAATGATATGACTGGGGGAAATGAAAGCCCCATGCACATCTGGGAAGGGGAGAAGCAGGCGGGCCACTCCATAGGTGCTAGTGCCTGTCACCTGAATAGTGCTCAGACCTGTAGAAATGAGAAACCTCGACAACCTGGAGAGCCTCAAGGGGGCCTCAAAACAAATCAAATGCAAACACATTTGCATATATAAAAGATGAAACTCTTAATGATTATTAGCACATACTAGCTCATAGAATACAGACACAAGCATCACCGCATCACAAAATTACAGGACGAAATGAAACCAACAATGGCACATTAGAATACAATACAATGTAAACCATTTGTAGAAAGAGGGGGCACATTTACCATGTCTCTCTCCCCCCCATGTATTGGCGTTAACCCACAGTAACCAACTACCTAGTGGCAGACACCAAAGCACAATGGAAGGGTAGATCTGAGCTAGTGGACAAAATGGCCACCGTGGGCCAAAACAAAATGGCCACCCTGCAGGACCCAAAAATGGCTGCCAGCAAGCACAAAATGGTCACCAAAAATGAGCCTAAAATGGCTGACAGACCAAGGACAACCAAAGGCACGAACAATGATGAGCTCAGGCTAACCTGAGCCATCCTTGTCAAGGCAGACAAAACAGGTGGCCAGCAGCGTTCCATCCATGAGGAGCTAGCGTGAGGTAGCTCACAGTTAGTAAGCCAGCAGCATTCAAAACAGGTGGCCAGCAGCATTCCATCCACGAGGAGCTAGCGTGAGATAGCTCACAGTTAGTAAGCCTCCGGCTAGCACACTGTTGCCAAGTGATTAAGTGCTGCAGCAGCCAAATGGCTCCTCACCACTCTAATGCCAGTTCACAAAGTAAATTTTTGCTCATAAAACCCACAGCTTAGCGGGAATATGAGTAGCCAGCCAAGGCCTGCCTCTGTACAGCAACCCCGGCCTCCCAGATGGCCCCCACCTGAGCACCAACCAGAGTCAACCCCATCCAACCTCCACAATCCGACCGGATGGGTTAGCTTGGACACCAGGTCAAGCCTGGCCACCCAGTGGCCAACCGCCCAATGGCCTGAGGAAATGAGAAAGGGGGGGGGCAGATGGGCCATTGGCCTGATCCAACATTGGCCTCTTTTATGTTCTTAAGATCTGGCCACAGTTATCCTTGTTTTGGTCACATTCAGACTGGATTATTGCCATATATTCTACATGAAGCTACCGCTGAAGTTTTTTTGAAAATTTTTCCTGGTTCAGAGGAGGGCATAAAAAGGCGAGAAGCGGGGCAACACGCTGCCCAAACGCCACCAGGTGCAGTTACCAGAAACCCCCAGGCCCCAAATGCCTCATCCCAGTGCCAACCAGCCGCTGCCTGAGGTCCTTCCCTCCTGCAGCCATCCATGACTGTAGCGTGTGCAAAGCTACTGGATTGTCTCAGCCCTCCAGAGCCCCACAAGCAACTGAAGACTGGCCCAGCTAGCTGCACACTGCTGCCAGCAGCCCCAAACCTTGCCATCGACTTGTCATGCCAAGGATCGACCAAGTTTGTCCGTTGCTGTGCTCCCAGGCTGGCCTTCAACACAGCACACGCGCCACAGGCGAGACCGCCACCACTACTGCTGCAGAGCACAACCCGCAGCCCCGTGACCTCCACTCTGGATCAACGCCAGTGCCCAGAGCCTCTGCCTGTGTCAGTTGCCAGCCTGGATAGGAGCATCCCTTATGTGCCCTGCAATGCAGGGAGGCCTTCACTGAAGATGCACTGACCCTCCTGATGCTTTTGGTGGGAGGCAAAGGCATTCCCCCAGCCCAATGGCCGGAACAGCCATGGACTGTTGAATCATGTTACTGCTAAAAATCTCATAGAAAAAGTCTAGAAAATATACTATAAAAAGATGAGGGGGGTGATGGGTTTCTTCAGCCTTTTCAGTTTTCTGCTGTTTTTCAGAAAAAGTTGCTTAAGAAGAATGGGGTGGGAGATCATTGGAAACAGCATGGAGATGCAGGGACAACAACTGCAGCAAGAAAGAAAGCGTGCAAAAATCTCTTGTACAAGTGTTAAATACTGGGTTCAAGACTCATTGCAGTGAACAGCTCTACTTTATTTAGTGATTTCAGGAACAAGACAGACTTATCAGGGCAGGAGCCCTGTTTAAATAGCATGCAAAAACCACACCCAAACACACCCCACTCTCAATGATAGACTATTTACATAATAGAAGTTTCTCATCGGCCACCTCCAGAGTCCTGGTGGGCTATTGTTCTTGAGCTCCAATTTGAGGCAGTCTCTGGTAGATAGTCCTCTAATGTTCCAGGCCTAATACATAAGTTCTAAAGCACCTTAACACACATAGTCCTCCAGATACAGGGCCAGCCTGAGGTTTTTCAGTGCCCTAGGCGGGGCTACCTTGTGGTGCCCCCCCGCTACTGGAGCTCCCCAGGGCGAGGGAGGGCTCCCCTCCTCCTCCTCCCCCCTCTCACCCACCCCTGGGGCATGCCAGCAAGCCAGGAGAAGGGGTGGAGGGGCTTTTGGCGGGGCTTTTGCTGGGGATGGGGGCCTTTTGGCACCCCTAAGGGCTGGTGCACTCTAGGTGAACACCTAGTTCGCCTAGTGAGCGAGCCAGCCCTGACCAGATACACTGGCCTGTGCCTTTCCTGCTGAGAGAGTCTCTGCTCTGACAGTGTGGGCGCAGTCATGAGGGCCCTGTTTGAGGTCTCAGCTGTGGCACTGGGGAATGATAGCCGGTCTGGAGCAGAGTCCTGGGGTGTTGGCAATTCCACATGGTCAGGACAGTCCCTGCTGAGCTCCAGTGGCAGCAATAGTGGTTCCTAGCAGCTGGCCTCCGCGGTGGCTGGTGCAGGATCAGCTACCTCCAGCAAGAGACAATGGTGAAGCTGGTTGATGTGCCTACCCAGGACCTGTCCACCTTCTGTCGAGACCTCATATGAAAGGGGACCGGTGACTGTGATGACCAGGCTGAACCACTGGAGAAGTTACACACATAGATGGGCACTTCCTGGCTCTCTGACAACTGGCAATGTTCTGGGGCTCTGTCTGGATGCAGTCTGTCCAGTCATGTAGTTAAGCACCTGCCCGTGAGGAGCTCAGCAGGGCTGTGGCTGGTGGTAACACTCGAGGTCACCCAGTGGCCAAAAAAGAATGCTGCAAGCCTATGGTCCCAGTCCCTGTGGATGATCTGCTGGAGGGACTCCAGCACCATCCTCTCCACTTGCCCATTGGTGGCTGGGTGAAAGGGAGTGGAGCAGATGTGTCTGATGAGGTAGCAGCCCAAGAATTTCTGTAACTCCCCTGAAGTGAAGGCAGTCTCATTGTCCATCGCAACCATGTCGGGTAGGCTGTGCATACTGAAGTTTCGTCTGAGGGCCCAGATTGCTGCTTTGGAGGAGATCGAGGCAACAGGCATGATCTCCAGCCATTTGGTGTAGGAGACCACCAAAATAAAGAATATTTGTCCTTGAAAGGGGTCGGCGAAGTCCAAATGCACCCGGGACCAAGGGTTGTAGGTGGACTTCCAGTGCTGCATGGGAGCATGGGGCAGTTCTGGCTGGGTCTCTTGGCAGGCCTGGCAGCACTGGACCCAGGCCTCTATTTTGTTGTCCATTCCTGGCCACCACACATAGCTCTAGGGAAGTGCCTTCATTCACACAATTCCGGGGTGCATCTCATGCAGGTCTAAAAAGACTTACTGGCACAGGGGAGCAGGAACCATTACCCGACTGCTCCACAGTAAGCACCCTTTGTGAGCTGAGAGTTCATCCTGGTGGAAAGAGAAGGCTGTAAAGTCCGGGCCCATCTGGCTGGTGGGCCAGCTCCTCCCCACCCAGTCCAGAATGTGGGAGAGGACCCAGGCCTTTGCAGTGTGGTGGAAACATCTGAGGCATGAAGAGAGTGGGCTGGAAACTCCTCCACGAGCAGGATCTTGTGCGCAGGAGCTGGGTCCAGATCAATGGAGTCGAGTGGCAATTGACTGAGGGTGCTGACATGGCCCATCGCCTTCCCAGGATGGTGGTGGAGGGAGTACTGGTACTCCACAAGGAAAATGGACCAATGGAGTACCCAAGGCTAGAGCATCTGGGGAGTTTGGTGATCTGGGGCAAGAATTTATTTATTTATTTATTTTTCCAATTTTTATCCCACCCTCCCCGCCGAAGCTGGCTTAGGGCGGCTCACATAAAAACAGATAATTACATTAAAACATAGTTGCAGTTAAAACAATTATAAAATCATAATAAAGTGCTAGTAATTCTGAGCAGAGGCTTGTGGTCCATCACTGTGTTGAATGGCCACCCATAGAGGTAGTCATAGAATTTCTTGACCCCCACAATGATGGCCAGTGCCTTCTTATCGATTTGCGCTTGGCCAAAGACAGTGCAGGAGTAATAGGCCACAGGGACTTCCCTGCCGTCTGGCAGGTGGTGGCCTAGGATGGCACCAATCCCATACAGAGAAGCATTGCAAGTGAGCATGACAGGCAGCTTTTAATCAAAGTGGGCCAGGACTGTATTGGAAGTGAGCAGCTCCTTCACTGCTGGAACACAGTGGCTTGCTATCGGTCCCAGACCCACAGGGCATTCTTGTCAAGGAGACAGTGAAGCAGCTCTGCCAGTGCAAACTTTATGGGGCAAGAAGGAATGATAAAATGTCAATAGCCCCAAGAAAGCCTGTAGCTCCTGCTTGGAAGTGGGCATGGGGGCATTGACGATGGTGCAAACTTTGCCAAGGGCCAGATGGATACCTTCGGTGTCTATGGGAAACCCCAGGAACTTGAGCCATGGAACATCCAGGAAGCACTTTTCCTGCTTCACCTTCAGGCCGGCCAACTGGAACTGTTGCAGGACAGTGTGCAGCCACCTGACAAATTCCTTCTCCATGAGGGCAATGATCAGAACGTCATCGAAGAAGGGCTGGACCCTGGGGATTTCTTTCAGGAGAGAGTCCATTAGATTTTGGAAAATTCCTGGGGCCATGCTGACACCAAATTGTAGATGCCACACTATGAACACACCCCTGTGCGTGACTATGGCCTGGGCCTCTGCTGTTGCATCATCCACTGGGAGTTGCTGGTAGGCCTGGGCCAAGTCCAACTTCCCAAAAATCTTGGCACCTGCCAAGGAGGCCAAGATGTGGCTGACCACTGGAACAGGGTGTGTGCAGTCCTGCAGTGCCTTATTAATGGTACATTTATAGTCCGCGCAGATGCAGATGTCCCCATTGGACTTAACGGGCGTAACAATTGGGGTTTCCCAGGGGGCATGTAAAACTGATTCCAAAACCCCTTGGCCCACCAATTGATCCAGCTCCTCATCCATTTTTGGCTTCAGCACGAATGGGATGCACCTGGCCTTCAGCCTTATGGACCTCGCCTCTAGGTTGAGCTATAGGGAATTGGGGTCCAGTGTAGTGACCAAGCATTCCATCAAATACAGCCGGGAAATCATTGCACACCCACTGAAAGTCTACTCGGGCAATTTGGTGTACTTCCATGACCCAGAACCCCAATGGCTCAAACCATGCCAATTCTAGTAAACTTGTGCGCCTGCCCCCTACTATCAGCAAGTCCAAAAGTCCTTCGAAATTCTGGTATTGCACCTGAAACTTTCTCACTCCTTTCATGGCCACTTTATTCTGTTGGAAGTCCCATAGGGTAAAACTGGCTGGGCTGAGGTGAAGGCCACCTTTAGGGCAGTCTACAGAGGGTATCCTCAGAAATTATGGAGATAAAAGACCCAGTGCCTAGCTCCATTGTGCAAGGGGCCCCCTTGATTAGAACAGTCAGTTTAATTTTATCGGGGGCAAGTGCAGTACCTGGTGGTGGTGTGCAGTTCTCTGGCATGCACAGACTCCCGATGGGCAGATTGTCATCTCCAGGTTCCCTTGGAATGGCAGGTGTGGGTGATGTGACTGACCTTTCCACAGCTCCAACACGTGGCATCTCTGAAATGGCAAGATTTCCGCTCATGGTGCTCCCCGCAGCTGGCACATGGTGTCAAAGTGGATTCGCCGTTGCGAGTTGTGGTGGGTGTGCTAGTGCTGTGGCGGCCTGGGCAATATATTTTCAGGACCTCTTTATTCTTGCTGGAGGTGTTCACGTGATGGGCTGCAGTGTTGGGTCTCCATGAAGCTGGTGGGCTCTGAGCTTGGCAGACCTCTGCGATGAACTGGTTGGCGGCTTCTGCAGAGAGGGCTTCTTCCAGTGCAACCCTGAACATGGGGTCATGCTTGGCAATGAGTCACCATTGGTTCTGCTCATCCCAATGTCCGCACACCAGTCAGTCACGGAGCACTTCCTTGAGGTTATGGAAGTTGCAGTATCAAGCAGCATGCTGGAGGACCATAACGTAGGCCGTGATTGACTCCCCTATTGCCTGGTTCCTTGTGTAGAATGTGTGGCAGGCCACAATGATGGAGGGTGTCAGTGCAAAGTGCTCCTTCAGCTGGTCTATAATCGTCTGGTATGGGGTGTTTCGTAGCTCTGCCGGTGCTAGCAGCAAGCGAACGATCTCAAACGTTGAGCGGCCACAGACCTAGAAAAAAGTTGCATTCTTCTTTGCATCTTTGTTGACCTCAGAGGATTTGAGGAAAAGTCATAAGAACATAAGAGAAGCCAATGTTGGATCAGGCCAATGGCCCATCTAGTCCAACACTCTGTCTCACAGTGGCCAAAAATATCAGGTGCCATCAGGAGGTCCAGCAGTGGGGCCAGGACACTAGAAGCCCTCCCATTGTTGCCCCCCCCAAGCACCAAGAATACAGAGCATCACTTGTCCCAGCCTGAGTGTTCCTATCTATACCTTGTGGCTAATAGCCACTGATGGACTTCTGCGTCGAATGAGTCGAAGTGTCCTGGAGCAGCAGCCATGGTCCCAGTTGTGGTGCAATGTGCGTGGCACTGGAGCTCGGTGTGCAGTGTGGTGCAGATGGGCTCTAAGCTCGCTCAACAGGATCCCACCTTCATCACCAGTGTTAAATACTGGGTTTAAGATGCATTGTAGTGAACAGCTCTACTTTATTTAGTGATTTCAGGAACAAGACAGACTTACCAGGGCAGTAGCCCTGTTAAATAGCATACAAAAACCACACCCAAAAACACCCCACTCCCAACGATAGGCTATTTACATAAGTTTCTCATTGGTCACTACCAGCGTCATGGTGGGCTATTGTTCTTGAGCTCCAAGTTCAGCCAGTCTCTGGTAGATAGTCCTGGACTGTTTCAGGCCTAATACATAACAACAAGTGTTTGCGCCATTGACAGAAACACTTATGAAAGAGGTGAGGAAGTGATTTTATGCCAGTTTCCTCTCAATCCACTTCATCTAGTCTTGCCAGGTTGCTTGCCGTGACTGGAAACCTCCTGTCGCCACTGTCCTGGCCCTCACCCTTGCTCAGTGGAACAGCAGGAGATAAATGAGGGATGGTGTTGCTTGATGCTCTGAGAATTCCCTAAATCTCTGTGGTTCTACCATAGAGTTTTGGGAAGTTCCTAGAATGTCACACAATGCCATCATCTCAGCTCTTCACCTCTAAATGTTCCTGCCTCCCATACCTTCCTGCCTGGCAATGCTAACTGCATCTAGGGTAACTACCCTCAGGGTGGGACCTGAAATTCTTCATAGTTTGACTTGGATTCTCTGGCCACCTGGTTCCATACCACGCTAATATTGAGGTTAGACTATTGTATTGCATTCTGCAAGGGTCTGCCCTTGAAGTCAGCTTGGAAATTCCAGCTGGTACAGAACGTTGTTACTCAAAATAGTTCAATTTGTCAGTTCTCTTTCACAAGTTCTGGGGGGGCAAACCTTTTTGGGCCCATTTGGTGTAGTGGTTAGGAGCATGGACTCTAATCTGGGAGAACTGGGTTTGATTCCCCACTTCTTCATATGCAGCTGCTGCTGTGACCTTCCGTCAGTCGCAGTTCTCTCAAAGCTGTTCTCTCAACAGCAGTTCTCGAGAGAGCTGTCTCAGCCCCACCTACCTCACAGGGTGTCTGTTGTGGGGAGGGGAGGGGAAGGGAAAGGAGATTGTAAGCCACTCTGAGATTCCTTCAGGTAGTGAAGGGTGGGGTGTAAATCCAATCTCTTCTCCTCTTCTTCACACGGACAGCCCTCCCAGTCTCAAACTCCTCACCCACAATAATACAACATCTAATTTGAACATGGGCACTGGTACCAGAGCTTGCAATAAACCCAGATGCCAACTTTGCTGCCACATACACCCAGACAATACAATCACTAGACCTAACAACATCAGCTACACCATCTCAGGATTATTCAGATGCTCATATTGTATATGCCATTAAATGCCAACAATGTCCTTCGGTTTTCTACACAGGGCAAACAGGTCAAACTCTATACCAAAGTTTAAATGGACACATCTGATGTTAAGAATCACAAGACTGAGAAACCTGTAGGAGAACATTTTAACCTTTCAGGACATTCAGTGGGTGACCTCAAAGTAGCTGTTTTATAGCAAATGAACTTCAGGAACAGACTAGAAAGGGAAATTACTGAGTTGCAAGTTATTACAGCACTCAGAACAATGGAATTCTCAGGACTTAACAGGGATGTTGGTTTCTTATTTTACTATATATGCTAACCTCATTCAGCCCTTACATCTGTATTCTCACCAATCCCCCAGAAGGGCCATACTTCCTCTTTATTTCATTTTATTTCATCAGTAGCTATTAGCCACAAGGTGGAGAGCATTTGTCATCTTATTTTAAAAGAAAGGTTTCAGCCAGATAGAAAACAAGACTGAAATGTTACTCCTAAAATCTAATGGAGAGCAATTGAGCCAGCTACGTGAGATATTGAGAGCATTGGCCAGCCTATTTAAAAAAAGAAGGCTTCTAGCCAGATATAAAAAGAAGAGGACTGGTTGCTACTATTAAGAAATTATTTAACCGGCTTGCTCCTTATAGAATTACTTGAAATGGAACTGTAAGTTCAAATTTGTTAAAGTTAAAAATTAATATTTTTCAAAAAATTAAAAATTAGAATTAAGCTAGTTTCCATTCAGCTTCATGTTCCTCTCTGTGCTAAATAATCATGTTTGTTTTAGGATATTTTGAAGAAGTCAAGCTGTTATAATTTGAAGAAAGTAGAAAAAGAAGTTAATGCTGCAACTATTTGAAGGAAGCTAAAAAGGAAGTCAAAATGTATCAAAAGGCTGACACCTTGTTACTTAATAGGACTACTCCTGAGGAAGACTATTGAAATGAGTGTATAACCGGGTGCTCATTGAGGATATTGGATTTTGTCTTGAACATGTTAGAATTTCCAAAGTTTTTATTAATATAAAAAATTGGAGGGTATTGAATATGTTAGAATGTCTAAAGTTTGTATGGGTATACATAATTGTCATTAAATGTTAGTGTCAACTTCATCACAGTGTTTCCTTGTTCTGATATGCAGTCCATTCTATTACCTGATTGCCACCTCATTCTTCTGTGTGTGTGAATCAGAGCCCAGCCTCATCTGTGAGGCACTGAATGCACAATCCCACACTAGCCAAGGCCAGTATCATGGCTGAAGGTATGCTATATTAATTTTTAGAAAGTAATGCATCATTACTGCTTACCAATTATTTTCTGTCATAAAACTTTCACCTCTGAACTCAATTTATGCCTCTTTCATTTGCTTGGTTGCTATTTTTTTAATGTAAGTGCTTGCTTAGTGAGTTTTCAACAAGCATATAAAAACTTCTATGTCTTTCACTGAGACTTTGCCTTAAGATACAGTTATATGTAGGAATATTCAAACCTTTAAATTAAAAAGAAGAAAAGAAGAAATTATTATTTTTAAATAAATTCAGTGGTTTATGTAGCACAAATCTGGTATCTGCAGCAAAACTCTGTTTGTGTGTTTGCATTTTCCATGCATATAATAGCATTTTAAAGCCCCGGCCATACGGGCCAGAAAACGCGGGGGGGGGAGGCGTGGCAGTTCGCCCCAAAGCAAAATAAGGTGCGGTAGCCTGATCACACGGGCCACCGGATTGCCACACTCCAGCTCCAAGTGCCAATCACACCACGCTGCTGCAGTGCGGCAAAAAAGTGGCGCAGCAGAACACGCAAGTCGCGCTGTTGCGAAGTGCGCATGTGCCATTGAGGGGGGCGGGTCGCTGCCGGTGTCTTGCATGTGTGCATGCCTCATTCAGTGTTGGTGTGCATCCCATGGAAACTTATAACATCCGGAAACCCCGGGACAAGGGCCGGCATCAGAAGCCGCAGGATACTGGCACTCCCGCGATCAGACGCTGGCCTTTGCCCAGGGGTTTCTGGAAACTAGTACTTCGACCCTAGTAGTTTTTTACTCTGTGTTTTCAGAGGGAAGCCGTGGGTTGGCCACGGGAGTGCTACGCCTCCCAGAAGTGCTCGTATGATCACGCACGGAAAGTCCATGGGGCTCCCATGCCTTCAGCGGGGCAAATGCTCCATGTGAACGGGGCCCATGTATACTATAAGTCACCTCACCACAGGGGAAAGATCCACTATTGCATATTTGCATATTTTCAAATCCGAAAATCTATGCAAACATGTGCAAATTTGCCCAGTTCTTAGCACTGAGGTTCAGCTACAACCCCCCCCCCCCAAAAAAAAAAAACTGTTAGGGCTTTAAATAAATATGTCAATAAATAAATTATATGGGTTGCCTTAAAACTGATTGAGTGAGAACCCTGGTTGTTTCCCTGTAAAAAGTACATATTTTGCATTTGTATAATTTTGTTAATCAAGTCTTCATTTTCTCCATACCATGATGTGTGAGATTTGGCATATGCACTTTCACAGATTCATTAGAAATCAATAACAAGTTATGAGACTTTTAAAACTACTCATACAATCTGGAACTGTGAAGTCTTGCTTATATATACTATCCATTGGTTTGGGAATGAATTTTCTGTGTGGTTAAAATCTTTAACTGAGGAGATCTGTGTTTGAAGTCTTACTATGTTTGAATTCTTACTTACCACTGGAGATTCTCCCAAGCCTATCCTACTTTACAAGGCTGTTGCGAAAATGAATTGTGATTACATCTATGTGTATACAAAAGTTATTGGAAGAAAGGAAAGGCTACAGATGTGAGCGATAATAGATCATGCCTCAGATTTGGAGGTAACATTGTGCGTGTTAAGTGTGTACCCAAAAGGAAGTTGTTCATTACAATACTTTTTCTTGTTGTGGTAATACAACCCTTGATGCATAATTTGTTAACAACCAATAAATATGGACAAAGCCACCTTTCTCCTCCATGGTGATTCAAAGAAGTTTACATCATTCTCCTCTATTCCATTTTATCCTCACAACACCCTTGTAAGGTAGGTAAGCCTGAGAGACTATGACTGGCTCAAGGTCACCCAGAGAGCTTCCATGGCACAAGTGGGGATACAAACCCAGGTCTTCCAGATACTAGTCTAACACTCTTAACTGCTGTGCCACAGTGGCTCTCAGCTATTTTTATAGCTTCTGCAATTTCTTAGGCAGGAGTTAATCTCAAATATTAGTTTGTTTGCCTGCCCAGTAGCTGTATCCTACAAACAGGAAACCATAAGCCCAGGAATGGCTGGCACCTCCAAAAAAGTGGATGTGACAAGTCCAACTCAATTCTACCAAGTCATTCCCACCAAACCATTCCACAGCAACATTCACTCAAAGTTCCTTCCACCTTCTTCAACCCAGCTCCAGCAATGATAGCCATAATAAGAGGCTTTATAGCCTCTGAATATCTGGTGCTCGTGACAAACAGCTGGGGGAAAATGTTGCTTCATGTTCTTCTTGCAAGCTTCCAAGAGTCCTTTGGCTAGCAAGTGCTGAAACAGAAAGGAGACAATTGACTTGTCTATGAACACAAGCAGTATGAGACTGAAGTAGCTCTGGGGAGGGGTTGTGGCTCAATGGTAGAGCATCTTCTTGGCATGCAAAAAGTTCCAGGTTCAGTTTCCCAGCATCCCCAGTTAAAGGACAAAGCAGTAAGTTATGTGAAAGACCACTACCTGAGACACTGCCATCTCAGTAGACAATACTGACCTTGGTGGACTACCTGAGTGTGATTTAGTATCTGAACAAGTGAACAGTGATTCACAAAAGCTCCTAGTGCCACAAATTTTGTTAACTCTTGCTCTTTTCTACTGATTCAGTGTAAGGCAGATCGACGTGTTAATGATTTCTAGAATGCCCCAAATAATCCCCCCCCAAATTACAATTCCTCTGTTAGTATTGAGAGCCAGTGTGGTGTAGGTGTTAGACTGTTGGGCTAGAACTGGGTTCAGATCTTCTCTTGGCCAGGAGGCTCACTGGATAACTTTGGGCTAGTCAACCTCTCATAATGCAATCCGCCTTATAAAGTTGTTGTCAGGACAAAAAGGAGAATTTTGTACACCTCCTTGAGCTCTTTGGAGGAAGAAGGAATTTGATGGTGATAGATAGCTACCACCATAACCAATGGTACTGGACTGCAGCCCTAAGATCAAGCAGTGTTAGACTGTAGCTACAGCAGTATCTGCCATTGTTGAATGCTGTGTGAAGACATTAGGACTGAGACTGTGGTGATGGGAAAATGGCAAGGGCTAGAGATATCAGCTATCACCAGGAAATCCTAAAGGCTTTTTATCCATCAGCTATGTCAGCATTACTCTGCGTTTTTAAGATTCCTGTAATATAATTAGATTAGAAACTGACTGGGGAGAGTAGCCAGATGGAGTTGACCACTTAAGATGACAATATAGCTACATGCATCCATTTGTCTGTCCTAAGAACACTTGCAGTGTTAAAAACTGCAATCCTAAGGACATTATCTAGAAAGTAAGTCCTATTGAATAAAATGGGACTTACTTCTAAGTGGACCAGTTTAGGGTTGCTCCCTATATGTTCTACACAAGTTAGGTATATCACAGGTTTTGTAATATAAGTAACTGAAAGATCTAAGGCTGGCTTCTTGCAGCTGTGATCTGAAACCTTAGCTATCTGGATAGAAGTTGGCTCCCAGTTCCTTATTTGTGACTTATTCATGAATCCAACCAAAAACACTGAGGATAGTTTAAAAGCTTTGAACCTCAAAATAAGGTTACAACACCATAAATCATAAACCCCCACATTCAGTTCGTGTGTCAGCTTCTTCAAAAGTGGGGTGCCTCCAGGACAATGGCACAGGCAGACACTGGGGCCAGGCTGCACTCCAAAATAATATTTGGACTACTCTAAATGACACATCCCCACACTCTGGAGACTGTCCCCTGCAGGAAGACATATAGTGGTGGCCGCACCAAACATTGGTTTTGGCACCATGAGCTTTTATTTGGAACACCACCAAGAAGCCTATATTAGAAAGAAGATTTGAGTGAGGGACTAGAAATGCTGCATGACGCACTCGAAAACAAAGTTTGTATCACCACACATCATACAACCCCAATGTCAGGGACTCTGCCCTCGAAGAGGATATATGCTGTTTCCTGTTCCAAAGCCAAATTCGTGTGCTAGCTGCTCCAAACTATTCTCAATATTTTTGGTTAGATTCAAAGGGAACTGGGAACCACCTTCAGCCTCCTACAGAAATCTGTGAAATATGTCTGAGTCTCATGTTGAATCTACAAAAAATATGATGTATTTTCAATATAGAAAAACATGCTGTTGTTAAATTCTTTCAGTAAGAGTAATCTTTTTCCACATGAGCCATCTCTCATAGAATTTTAGCTTCCTCTCATCCAGATATGTTTAAATTCTCCTTATATCAGAATTTTCTAGAAATGTAGTGAGAGCATAGGAATGTTTATGTAATCTGAACATTTCAAAGTAATTTAGGCAGGATGACAATATGTTAATCATTGGTGTTGTCCCGACTCGGGACTGAGCCCCCCACCCCACGGGCAAGACCCGGGAGCTAGAGGCCACCCAACTAAGAGGGGCAGCAGCAACAATAGGAATGGTGCAAGGGCGGCCTGCCCACAGCCCTTACTGGTCTGTGAGTCCTGGGGTGACAGAGAAGCTGCCCCCTTTGGTGCACCAGGAATGAAGCTGCCCATCCGCGACCCACCACCATCTCCCAGAAGCCCCAGCTGCAAGAACTGACCCAGTTGGGCATGGAATTGGGAGTGGGTGCCAAGGAGTGAACTGAACTCCAGGACGCCAGCCAGATGACCGCAGAAGCCGACCAGGCCTCAGGATGCCATGGAACCAGTCCCCTCTGAGATGCTGGCAGGGCGCCCCACCCCGGCTCAATGCCGATGGGGGCAGCCACAAGCCCCATGCCATCAGAAGACAGCTGGAGACCAGCACCAATGGGGGGGCTGCAGGCTGAGGGACGGGACAAAGGGCCAATGGGGAAGGGGATAGGAAAGGGATAGGAGGATGGAGCATGGGCTGGGAGTGGGGATAAAAGGGGGAAGGCTTTCGGTCAGAGGAAAATGGCGATCTGACACACCTTGCAATCGTGCAGGGTGGACGGGGGCTCCTTTTGACAGATTGGGCAACTTATAGCCCAACACAAACTCCCCCAGGTAGGGGGAGAGTCTGGCAAGCATCAAGAGAGAGTTGAGATTGGTGTGATCAAGTCTCGGAGGAGGCTTGTATTAAACTTTGATCCCCTCACTCAAAGCAAGCATTGCATTCAGCACTCAAGGAGCCCACCGAGCTGAGTATTCAGCTTAAAATTGCCATTTCCCGATCTCATGGACTAAAGGGAAAAATCTGGATGGAATGAGACAGTGCGAAGATCAGAAGTATACAAACAAGGGAACGGACACAATTTTACTTACTGGGAACCTTGTGGACTTATCCGGATAAGTGGTATGGATGTTTAACATTGACTGAGCAAACTTTGATGGTGAAAAAATAGATAATTGAAGCAGAAATATGCAAAAAAGAAAATTGTTTAACATTCCTATGGTGGTGGATGAGATAAGAGACAGAAACCCACCTCCAAACCTCGCGAGACTGCAGGAGACAAAGGAACTGAGAGAGTTGGAAAAGGTGGGAGGCCGGAAATGACGCTGAGGAGCAACAGAAGAGATTGTGCCTAGACAGGAACTTGGAGGACCGGAAGGAGACTGGAGGTGGAGCGGCAGACTGGAAGACGATGGGGAACAAGAAGGAGCAACACCGGAAGGTACACCGGAAGGTACACCGGAAGGTACAGAGAGGAAGGGAATTAGCGACAGACAGGAAGCAGTTAAGAAAAGCCTACTCTACACTATAAAACAATAGAGAAAAAGCGCCCAACATTTTGGGGAGGACAAGTTTTAAAACTTATTTTGTAGCCTGGATTTAAGGTTTAGAAGAGCAAAAATAGGGCGGATTGGCTAAGCGCACAGAGGACTATTGAATTGTGTAAGTAGACTTTCATTTTAAGGTGGAGTAGATTGAACAACGGTCAACAACGGATCTAAGGCAAAGACAGAGGGTGTCGTCGTTTTTGACCCCAAAGATGTCCACCAAAAGTAAGGACTGGCAAGTAGCAATGGAAGCTATGGAAAAAAGGATGATGGATGCCATTCAGGAGCTGGGAAAACAGATGGAGGAAATTCAAGGAAAAGGTATGGATACAATGAAGGAACTGGTGGTGGCAGAGGTAGCAGATCTTAAAAAAGATGTGGGAGAGATTAAAAAAGAAATCCAGAATTTATCACAAAAGTCTGCTGAAATAGAGCAAAAAACACAAGATGTAAGCCAAAAAGTGGAAATGGTGGTGAAAGAGAATAAACTGATATATACTATGATGGAATATAGAGCCATGCAGACCTATCTTAGACTAAGAGGGGTGGAAGAAAACCTGGCTGAGGATATCCGTGACAGAGTGATCAAAGCTTTTGCAGAGTACTTACAAGAGGATGCTGATGAGATAGAATATAATTTTGATTTGATTTACAGAGTAAATTCAGTGTATGCACAACAGAAGAACCTACCAAGGAATGTGATTGTACAATTACTAAGCAAGCAGTTCAAAGAGATTATACTCAAGAAGCAATTTTATGAGCCTTTGGAAATTGATGGCAAGAAGATAATAATAATGAAAAAACTTCCCAGAGCAATCATTCAGGACAGAAAGAAGTTTAGGAAATTGACAGATAAGCTGAGGCAGCTGAATATAAGATACAGATGGGAAATACCACAAGGACTGAGCTTTACCGTCCAAAGTCAAAGTCACACGATTTCGACTGCAGCGCAGATGATTAGATTTATGTTGGACAATGAAAAAGACTTTGGAGAAAACTAATTGGACAACATGATAGATTACAAATTGATATCATGGAATGTGAATGGGCTAAATTCACCCAATAAAAGGAAAATTGTGAAACATTGGTTGGGAAAACAAAAATGTAATATAATCTGTTTGCAAAAGACTCAAATTAAAAAACAGGATTTTAAATATCTGGTTGACAAACAATTAGGAGAAGAATTTTATTCATTGGCAGGGAAAAAGAAGAGAGGAACTGTAATATATATCAAAAAAGAATATGAACCTAAAGAAATTTTTAAAGATAAAGGAGATACATTGCGGTGGAAGTGACTATGCATCAAAAAAGTACTCTGATTGTAAATATATATATGCCCTGAATGGAGCAAAGGAGAAATTTTTTGAAGATCTGATGCAAGAGTTGGATCAGGTGACCTATGATCAAACTGTATTAATGGAAGACTTTAATGGCACTATTAATAACAAATTAGACAGGAAAACGAAAAGACTAGATGAAAAAATTGGGAAATTGCCTAAAGCATTTTTTAATCTGGTGAAACAAGAGAAACTGGAAGATGTATGGAGAAAATGGAACCCTACAATTAAAGACTTTACATTTTACTCAAATAGACATGACTTTTTTTTCAAGGATTGATATGATATGGACAACTGGTGATTTGGCTTTGAAAACTCGAAAAGTGGAAATTATGCTGAAAGTGAACTCAGACCATAATCCAGTAGTTTGGATATCAAAAGAAGGAAGAGGGAAACCTAGATGGAGATTGAATGAGGACTTATTGGACCAGCAAGAGATAATAGATACGATAAGTAAAGAAACTAAACAGTTTTTTCAAACAAATATGACTCAAGGTATGTGGATACAAACAATTTGGGATGCCTATAAAGCAGTGATGAGAGGATTATTAATATCCTTGAACAGTAGGGAAAAGAAAAAGAGATCAGAACAGCAAACAAGGGTGCTGGAAAAAATCCAAATGAAAGAGAAAGAGTTAAAGAGGAGACCGGGGAAAAAGAAAATTGTCAAAGAAATTCAGATCTTACAAGAACAGCTGAATACTTTAATGAATCAAGAAATGTATTGGAATCTGAAAAAGCTGCAACAGAAATCTTTTGGAGGGGCAAATAAACCTGGAAAATTTTTGGCATGGCAATTGAAAAAAATATGGGAGAATAAAATTATAAGTAGAATCATGGATGGGGGAAAAGAAATTGTGGATAGCAATGGAATTAAGAGAGCCTTCTTTAAATATTATGCAAATCTTTTTGGAAAGAAGTCAATAGATAAGGATAAAATAAAAAAGTATTTGGAGAAAATGAAGATTCCAAAAGTATTGGAGAAGATTAAGGCAATGTTAAACAGCCCAATAACGAAAGAAGAGATATATAAAGCAATACAAGAGGCAAAGTTAGGAAAAGCTCCAGGACCAGATGGTTTTACCATAAAGTTTTATAAGAAATTTAAAGAGGAGCTTGTTCCATTCTTTGAACTTTTGACAAATGAAATAAGAGAAACAAAGAAAATATCAGAATCATGGAAGGAAGCTATGATCTTGCTCATCCCCAAAGAAGCACAAGATTTAACAAATGTGAAAAATTATAGACCAATCTCCCTTTTAAACAATGATTATAAATTATTTGTGAAAATTATTTCAGAAAGGCTCAAGATATATTTGCAGGATGTAATTGAAGAAGAGCAAGCAGTTTTTTTGCCCAATAGACAAATAAAAGATAATATAAGAGAGGTGATTGATGCTATTGAATATTATGACAAGCACCCAGATAAAGAAGTTGGCTTCTTTTTTGTAGATGCAGAAAAAGCGTTTGACAACTTAAATTGGGACTTCATGTATAATGTGATGGAAAAAACAGGCATCGGTGAACATTTTAGAAATATAATAGAAGCAATTTACTGTGAACAGAAAGCGGCATTGGTAATTAATACTGAAATGATGGATTACTTCAAAGTGCAAAAAGGGATGAGGCAAGGTTGTCCTCTTTCCCCATTATTATTTATATGGATACTAGAAGTATTGTTGGGACAAATCAGACAAGACAAAGAAATCAAAGGTTTAACTCAAAAAGGTTTTTCTTATAAGTACAGAGTGTTTGCAGATGATGTAATGTTTATGGTAGAAGACCCTATACGGAATTTACCATTGCTAATAGAAAAAATTAAAGAATTTGGAGATTTAGCAGGTTTTTATGTAAATTAAATTAAATCCAAGGTGATGTGCAAAAATATGTCTGGAGAGAAACAATAGGAGTTACAGAGACTGACACAGTGTGAAGTTGTGAAAAAAACTAAATATTTATGTATCGAGTTGACAATGAAGAACATAGACCTGTATAAGAACAATTATGACAAACTTTGGTCTAAAATACAGCAGGATACCAAAAAGAGGAATACATTGAATTTGTCACTATTGGGGAGAATTTCGGCGGTTAAAATGAACATTTTACCATGGTTGATTTCAGACAATTCCAATAGTAAGAGATGTAAAGGTATTCAATCTGTGGCAAAAAGAAATTTCAAAGTTTGTGTGCGCTGGGAGGAAACCACGGATTAAGATGAAGATACTATGTGACGCAAAAGAGAGAGGTGGATTTCAATTACCAGATTTTAGGTTGTACCATGATGCTGTATGCCTAACTTGGTTGCAGCAATGGGTTACGTTGGACAACAAGAAACTGTTGGCATTAGAAGGCCATGATTGTAAATTTGGTTGGCATGCATACTTATGGTATGAAAAAACAAAAATGGATGGGGTTTTTAAACATCATTATATTCGAAGAACATTATTTGATACATGGACCAAATACAGAAGATACTTCTTGAACGAGAGACCGCTTTGGATTGTACCAGTGGAGGTTATAAGACCATTTTCGACATATAGAGAAGACTGGGCGCAATATATGCTGAAATCAGTGGGAAAAACGTTTGAAATGAAAATGGAAGAAGATTTGGCTTTTAAGTATGGTTGGTTACAATATAGACAGATTTATGATTTGTTTAAAAAAGATAAAAAAGCTTTCAGGTTTAGGGGAAAATATAATGAGATTGAAATGATATGGTTTGAGGGAGGTAAGAAATTGATTTCTAAAATGTATAAAATATTGTTAAAACGATATACTGAAGTTGAGACAGTTAAAGAGCAAATGATAAAATGGGCGATTAATATGAACAAAGAAATATCTATGTCTTCTTGGGAATTTTTATGGAAAAATGCAATGAAAATATCAACATGTAATAATTTAAAAGAAAATTGTTATAAGATGATGTATAGATGGTATATGACACCGAAAAAAATTGCAAATATGAATAGCAATATGTGAAACAAATGTTGGAAGTGTAAAAAAGTGGAGGGCTCGTTTTACCATATGTGGTGGACATGTGAAAAAACAAAACTGTTTTGGACTGTGATCCATGCAGAAACGGAAAAAAATGTGAAATGTAGTTTTAAGAAAGAACTGGGAATACTACTTTTGGGGCTTAAACTGGAAGAAGTAAATATGGCAAAAAGAACATTGATGTGGTATATGATCACAACTGCCAGAATGATATATGCTCAATATTGGAAACAAGACAAGGTCCCTGAAATTGGGGAATGGATAAAGAAATTACTTTTTATGGTTGAGATGGATAAAATGACAAGGAAACTTAAAAACTTGGAAGCAGAAGAATTTTTTGCAGACTGGAAAGATTTCAAAGACTAGAGAAATACTGGGATGTAAAGGACAATTTGCTTTGCTTTGATAACTACTGAAAATTAAGAAAAGTAGAAAAGGGAGATGAATGTATAAGAATAACAGTTGAAAGATACGTTACCTGTAGAAATGACTAATTAGAAAAGGAGGGAGGAAGAAGATATAAGTTTTGGGCTGGAAGTTGGAGCACTGTGGGAAGCCATTAAGGGGGGTGATAGGAGGAAAAGAGGTATAATAACTTAGATTTCAATGTATGTTTGAACTTTTAATATATCTTAATATTTTTTTTTTTTAAGGGGGAAGATAGAAAAGGCTAGGGAGGAAGCCGGTGTGAAAAGGGAGTGGCCGGAGTCCTCCTGAGAAAGAGATAGGGGACTGGCGCTCTGACTACACACAACCCAGAGGAGCACACATCCCTTACAACAGTGATGCAATGGTGGAGGGAAAATGCTCCTATATCTGAGACCTTAAATACAGACCCCTGTTTCGTCTGCATCCAAGCCGTGCTCCGTGACCCTCATGAAGGGCGGAGTGACTGACCCTTGGCATGATGATGTGGTTGAGAATGTGGGCAGCTGAGGCCTGCTGACACGCCCACCACCTCGCCTCCCAGTCCCGCCCAGCTGGCAGCCGCCTCCTGGTCAGCGCAACCTGGATAGTGCTGATGAGACGGAGGGAGCCACAGGGTTGAGCTCCTATGGGAGTCAAGACTCAGTGGTGTGGCAGCCAGCACCCAACGAACAAAGGTCTGGCAATATGGACTTAACCCAGTTTGAGCAATGGCTGACAGACCACAGTGCACAGCTGCTGCGGGACGTGGTGCAGCAACAATAGGCATCACAGGTGGCCCTGGTGCGTGACCTCCAACAAGTCCTCACTACCGGTGCTGGCAGTGGCCGGCAAGGCAACGGGTGGCCAGGCCAGGGGTCATGGATCCCCCTGACGAAGCTTGGCCCAGATAATGACGTAGAGGCATACATCAAAACATTTGAGCAGGTAGCTGAGGCTGCCCAATGGCATGTGGCCCAGTGGCCTTTCATACTAAGCCCATATCTGACAGGCAAAGCCCAAGCTGCCGTGAAGGCCCTTTCAAAAGAAGAGGCAGCTGACTACCAGGTAAAAGAGGCCATTTTGGATCACCTGGCAATCACTCCTGAAACAGCGTGAATGAAGTTCAGGGCCATCACTTGGCAGAGCAGTGAACGGCCAAGGGCAGTGCTGGCCATGCAGAAAGACATGGCAACCTGGTGGATAAGACCATGGTCTGACAAAGCAAAGCAGGTAGTAGAGCAGGTAGTATTAGAAAAAGTACTCCACATCCTCCTGCCCCACATTCACCACTGGGTCACCTGTTGGAAGCCCCAAACCCTGGTGGAGGCATTGGAAGTATGGGAGAACTTCCTCACGGCTGAAGGAGCAATTACCCTCCATGATGGCAGTAAGACCGGGGCAACGGGGACAGGCATACCGAAGGAAGGCAGAGACTGGGGAGGTTGGAGCGAGGGGTCTCAGGGAGGGCGAGCCCAACAACCCCGAGGCAGGCCTGGCTTGGTGACTCCTCACTGGCGGAGTCCCAACCCCACCCTGGCATTCTGGAAGCAGAAGGAGGGGAAGATGGCCCTGGAGAAGGTTGCGCTGACCAGCTAGCCACCTGGGCCAGGCCCATGCTGTACCTGCAGGCAAATGGGGCATTACCGCCAGGACTTCCCGCTGATGGAATGCGACACAGGATGGGAGACCTCCTGGGAGAGCAATGCACATGTGCTAACGATTTAGATGCCTGGTCTCCACTCTCCGAGGAAAACAAAGTTAAAGAGCCTTAAAAGAATGTAAATTGCTAGTGGGAGCTGCAGAAATTGACTTACGAGACATCCAGAACAACAAGAAGCAGTTTGAGAAGGACTTGGTGAGAAAACAATTAAACTTCTTCAGAATTTAAGATAAGGGAGGTTGGGCCTAGCTCGAGATAACATGGCAGTCACAGTGAAGAACTTATCAGAACAGCTGGTGCAATTCCAAGCTTTAGTCCTTGACTCCCAGAATAAAATACAAAACACTTTGAGTGAAGTAGCAACAGAAATGAAAAACCTGGTCTCAGAGATAAAAATAGCAATGGGAGTCGCCTCTGAGGCTAAGACTATGGCAACTGAAAATAGAAAGGAAATAGATTTATTGAAAAAACAACAAACAGAGTTGTCTGACTGGAACAGAAGAGGGAATATTATTCTATTTGGCATTTCAGAAGAAGTATCAACAGCTGATTTAGAGCAAACCTTAGTGCAATGGCTATCAGTACAAGGGCTGGAAATACAAGCAGACGACATTGAGCAGGCCCATAGACTGCAGATAAGAAGAACAGGAGGAGAACCACGTCCGATAATTATGAAGCTGGTGAGAGAGAAATTGCAGCAGAGAATATTCAAAACCCTCAAGAAAAATAAAGACATGACATTCAAAGGCAGAAGGTTCTTCGTGAAGGAAGACTTCTGCAAGGAGACCCTTTACCAAAGGAGCCAGATGAAGCCCTTTGTACAGAAGCTTCACCAAAGCAACATTAAATTCAGCTGGGTTTACCCAGCGTCATTGGTCATTTACCAAGGAGGGAAGAGGCTCTGTGCAAGGAACCCAGAAGAGGCACGGGAATTACTAGAAACCCTGAGGGTGGAGACGAGGAATGCTGAGATGACACCAATGGATGAATCTCATCAGGCCCAGGCGGAATTAGGAGAAGGGCTGTCTACTCACCAGGAGAAGAGGCCAAGGATGTCTCAAGATTAGAATATATTAAGGGAAGTATACAAATAGAACTAATATGTAAAATGATTATTAGCATAACTCAGGGAGTGGAGGGTGCACTTGTTCCAGACATGTAGAGAAGGGATGAGCAGTCATCCCCAAGTGGGGGCTCTACACAAAGGGAAGGAGGAGGGGGAAGGGGAAGGGGAAGGGGAGGGTAGATAATATAAAAAGGAACAAGAAACTTAATAGCTGGCCAGGGGAACGAAGGGAGAGTAAATTCAGGTTTAAATATGGGTAGAATACTACAGATGCTGACACTGAATATCAATGGTTTGGGTTCAGATTTAAAAAAGGTACAAACTTTCCAGATTTCTTAAACAACAGAACATAGATATAGCATGGCTCCAGGAAACGCACAAGGCAAAAAAAGATAAAAAACTCTTGATCAGAGATCCTAACTGGGCGACCTTGGCAGAAGCACGGGGAACAGCAAAGGCAAGGGGTGTGACAATATTGGCCCATAAAGAAATGATATAAAAATAACAGAAGTAATAAGAGATGTTGAAGGGAGATATTTAATGATTAAGTGCCTGATTGAAAATAGATTAACAACACTGATAAATATATATGCTCCAAATACAGGACAGAAAACTTTTTTGTTAAAAGTACTAAAGAAGGCACGTAACTTGTCCAAAGGAGAGGTAATATTAGCGGGAGATCTAAACAAGGATCTTAACAAGGACAACATAATCAACTGGAAACAATGGGATTTGATAGAAGCACATGAAGCTCATGGACTAGTGCCTAAACCCACATATTTCTCATCTAGACATAAAACAACCTCTTGTCTAGACTATGTATTCATTAATAGGTCAGGTACCTGGGAAGTAAAGAAAATAACTACCCACCCAATATGGATCTCGGATCATGCCCCAATATGTGTTGAAATCATACTAACACATAAACAAATTAATAGACCATGGAGATATAACAATTTGATAATGACCAAGGAAGAGAATACACGACATATTAAGGAGCAAATAAAACTGTACTTTCAAGAGAATAAGGGGACAGTGAAAACAAATGTACTATGGGATGCGGCCAAAGCGGTAATTAGAGGGCAATGTATCATGAAAGAGAAGGAGATAAAGAAAAAATGGTACGCTGATAGAAAAGAGAGACTATAGGAGTTGGGCAAGCTGCAAAGTGAGCAAGTACAGAAATTCTGCCCCAACAGACACAGGCTAATTAAGGAATTATGGCAGAAGTTAGATGTTTTCGATTCCAGGGCATTATGGAAAAAGCAGGTGATGGTGAAAAATGAATACCAGAGAAACACACTTAAGTCAGTTAAAAGATTAGCAAACTATTTGAAAAAGAGAAAAGAGAGGCAAAGGGTGAGGAGTATTAGGTTAGATAAAAAAGTGACGGAGAACCCAGAAGAGATAAAGGGAGCATTTGAAAAATTTTATAAGAATCTATATGAGGAAAAAAAAGTAAAGGAGTTCGAGGAGGAAATAGAGATAAGGTTAACAGAAAATGAAAGAAGGGATCTTGAAAAGAATATAATGAGAAAGGAGATTGAGCAGGTGATAGACAGTCTAAAGACAGGTAGGTCCCCGGTGCTGGATGGCTTCTCAGCTGAATTTTACAGAGAAATGAAAGAGGTTCTGGCTCCAGAATTACAGGAAGTGTTCAACAATATATTGGAAGGAGGAAAAGCCCTGGACACATGGAGGAAGGCAGAAATAACAGTAATTCCAAAACCCAGGAAAGATCTCCAAGAAGTGGGCTCATACAGACCAATCAGTCTATTGAATCAAGATTGTAAAATTTTTGCCAAAATAATGGCAAACAGATTTAAGAATATTATTCCAAAAATAATAAAAGAAGATCAATATGGGTTTATAGAAGGCAGGAATATTGCACAACCAATAAGGAATTTAATTAATGTCTTGTGCCACAATAAATCCAAGAAACTAGCATTGTTGAAATTAGATGTTCATAAAGCTTTCGACACACTTTCACATCAATTTTTATGGACAGTTATGGCTAAATATGGGATCAGTCAACCAATTATACAGACAATACAAGAGATATATAGAGGAGGAACAGCGGTAGTTAGAATTAATGGGGAGCATACTTCACAATTCTCAATTCAGAGAGGGGTTAGGCATGGATGCCCGCTTTCCCCATCCCTTTTCATTATGGCTATAGAACAACTGGCCCAACGTATTAGGAATTCTGGAAGAATAGAGGGATGACATTTAGGTAAGGAAGAAGTTAGACTAAACCTGTTTGCAGATGATATGATCATAGTCTTATCTAACCCGAAAGAAGGGATCAAAGAAATAAAAGTCATATTGGAAGACTTCGAATTAAACTCAGGATTAAAAATTAATATGACAAAATCAGAAATAATGTATATCAATGTAAAAATGGAGGAAAAAAGAGAAATATATAAGTGGACAGGAATAGGCATAAGTGTTAAGAAATTCAGGTATCTAGGACTAGATATAGTTAAAAATATTAATAAGATGGTAGAGAAGAATTACAATCGAGTATGGAACGCAATACTGAAAGAGATGAAGAGATGGGGAAGGAAGATGTTAAGCATAACAGCCAAGATTAATACAGTGAAAATGTTTTGGGTTTCAAAACTTTTATATCTGTTTCAAACGATCCCTTTAGAGATTCATAGACAAAAAATTAACAGTTGGAATGCAAAAATAAAAGAGTGGGGTTTTGGTAGTAAGAAAACTAGGGTCTCCCGGCACTTTATTTATGCCAAGGTTTCAGATATGGGATGGGGACTCCCAGAATTAGGTAATTATTATGAGGCATTTCAGATAAAAGGATTAATGGAAACAGGGGAGGAAAGGGAACAAAAATGGATCAGAGTCAAGAATGAAGCAAATAAAGGGGTGGGAAGATTTGGGGTATTTACGGGAGATAAATTCAAATATGAAAAACTAGAAAGGGGACCAAGAAGAACTGCATTAATGATTTGGAGGAAATGGCAAACGAAGTGGTCAAAAGGGATATCGAGGTATGCTCTGCTAGAGGCTCTAGATGAAGAGGATGAGGATGTGAAATGGTGGTCATTACTTAAACAGAAAGGGTATACTAGGCTACGAGATATAATGCACGGGCAGATAATTAAACCATTACCAATACTACATGAGGGAAACATTGGTTGAAGATTACAGGTTTATATAATAGGCTTAAAAAGATGATCAAAAACAAAACTTTGGCGATAGGAGAGCCAATAGAGGAGTTGTTAAGATAAATGACAAATACAAAAAGAGGACTAGTAGGCAGAATATATAGGAAAATGGTGGTTGACAAGGATCAAATAAGAACCCTTATTCAGGGGAAATGGAGTGCAGAAACTCGCTTAGCGGATCAAATAGTTAATAGAATTATAGAAGGTATCCAGGAGATAAAAGTACATAAATTTAGAGAACTGGAGTTGAAATTTTATACTAAATGGTACAGGACCCCGGCCACACTAGCCAATATGTTCCCACAACTAAGCTCAAACTGTTGGCACTGCAGGAGTGGGAGAGGGTGGTACTCCCATATGTGGTGGGAGTGCAGAGAAGTCCAGAGTTTTTGGGAGAAAGTTATAGAGCAGCTTTATAAGTTCTTCACAATAAGGCCAAAGATAGATTTAAAATTGATGCTAAGCAGCAATTTAGGTAACCAAGGTATTGGAAAAGGAGGACAGGACTTATTTAAAGTAATGGTATTAGCGGGAAAAGCCGTAATAGCATTTGGATGGAAAGACAAAACTAAATGGATAGTAGCAAATTGGCAGAATTATCTATTTGAATACATTCAATCAGATATAATAACCATTCTTAACCAAGAAGAACAATGGGAAGCAAAAATAGGGAATATTAAGAAAAAGTGGCATTTGTACTTGAAATGGGTCATGGAAGGGCAAAGATCGGACGTTCAGTGGAAGCTCTTAAGTTTGTGCCCCTGGCTAGAAAGGTTAAGTAGTTAAAAGGGGGGGGGGCAGAAAATAAGAAAGCACAGATGAAATAATATGTGAGAAAAATAACCATCCAAGATATACTAAAACTCCCCACCTCTGATCATAGGACAGGAATAACCTTCGGCCACGAAATTAAAGAGAAAAAGAAAGAAGAAAAGCATGAAGGACAAGAGAAAACAGAGGAAGAAAGAAGGACAGAAGGAGGATTTATGAAAAGGACTACTGCCGAAGACACAGAAACAGCTATAAACTGGAGGCGGGAGGAGGGAGGGTAGAGTATATAAGATGTATGCAAACAGGGATGTGTTTGATTGTAACATGGAAAAAATACAAAAAAAGGATGGGAGACCTCCTACCAGGTGACCGCGTCGGGCCCAAATCCCCCTCCGTTCACCTTGCTAGTGAGTTTAGGGGGTCGCCCTGCCCTCGCGCTTTTGGATAATGGCAGCTCAATCTCCATGGTGCAGGGAGACTATATGCCGGAAAAGCTGCCATGGGTGCGAGACACCGACATTTCCTGTTTCCATGGACACACGGAGCGATGCCCAGTGATGCGGGTGCCCATCCAATACCTAGGGCAGACATTTCAGATCCCCATGGCTAGGGTCCAGTCCCTCCTGTTCTCCATCCTGCTGGGGTGCAATGCACTCATGTTTACAATCCTGCTGAGCAGCCCAGCCGGCAGAGCAGGGGAGTGGGCAGGGCCCGAAGGGAACTGGCAGGAGAGTGGAGGTGACCCCTCTGGAGCCGAGGCCGATCCAGACGAAGGCCCCTCCAGAGAAGTTATTGACAAGCACAGGTGGCATGACTCTGAGTTCTGGGATGAGCAGCAGGCGGACCCCTCACTGGAGGCCCTCTGAGCACGCATGGCGGTAAGTGAAGGGCAAGTGGTGGACACCTGGCTTAGCACCTGCTGAGGCCGTATCATGCAGGAGGGAGGGTTGTGGTTCAGAGAGTGGGTACCAAAGGGTAAGACGGCCCAACAACAACTTCTGGTCCCCCAGAAATATCACGGCGAAGTGTTAGATCAAGCCTATAACCATCCCTGTGCAGGGCATCAAGGGAGGAAGAACACATTGAATCGGGTCCTTGACCAGTTCTGGCCTTCCGTGTCCTGGGACGTCACACAACATGTGAAGTCCTGCGGGGTCTGTCAGAGGACGACCACTCGAGGAAGGCCCAAGGCACCCCTAACCCCCCTTCCCATCATTGGGATCCCCTTTGAGCACATCACCATGGACCTCATTGGGCCCCTGGCAAGGACACCACATGGGTATGTGTTGGTATTGATGGACTATGCTACCTGGTACCCTGAGGCTGTCCTCCTCCCCAGCATGAAGAGCCCGGGGGTGGCCAGTGCGCTTATGCGCTTCTTTGCACAGGTTGGACTTCCAAAAGAGATCTTAACTGACTGGGTTACCCCCTTTACCACCTACTTTATGCAGCAAGTATGTGCAGCCCTCCATATTAAACAGCTGTTCACAGAAGCTTACAGTCAGTGTATGAAAGATATGACCTGTCAGATTCAGATCATGTCCATCTAAGTGACAGTTAACAGCTGCAGGCTAGTGGCTCTAGCTGGAGCAAACCGGTTCTGACCAGCACCTCTGCTGGAGTGTCAGAGTGACATAAGCAGTCAGTGCTGATTGGTCAGTCATTGTATATAAGCATTCTGTGTATAGTCTATTCAACTCTTTCTATGTATGTGGATGTATGGCGGAGCACTTTCGTGGATTGGATTGTGTATATCTACAGCACGTAACAGTCCTTGTATATATTTCCTCCCCACTACCTGTGTGGACATTGGACTTTGTGGGACTTAGCTCTACAGCACGCTGTACCACTCTGCACTTGTGGGGCTTCACCAGACCCTAACACCACTTCCTGACACTTACCACCCACAGACCGATGGCCTAATTGAATGCATGAACCAGACCATAAAAGGCATGCTCCGTCGACTCTCCCACAAACATGCCCACACCTGGAACTTGTACCTGGACCCTTTGTTGCTGGCACTTCGTGAAACCCCGCAGGCGTCGACCGGGTACTCCCCTTCATGCTAGTGTATGGGTGGAAACCCTGGGGCATCTTGAGTATGTTGGAGGAGCAGTGGGTCACACCTCCTTCCCCCACCATGTCGGCAGCTGACAAACATGTCCAACAACTACAGGCCCACCTAGATGAGGTACAATAGCTGGCAGGACAGAACCTCCACCACGCCCAAGATGTTATGAAACATAGGTACGACCAGGGAACCCGAAAACGCACCCTGGATGTTGGGACCAATATCCTGGTAGCCCGTAGAGTTATGGCAAAAGTTACTGGGGACCCATTGCTTGGTCTATTCCCAGTGGTGTGGGTTTTGGGTCCCCTGACCTATGAGGTGCAATGTGGCCTGCCCCGACAACAGATCAAGACCCTCCATATTAACAACTTAAAGGAATGGGTGCCTCGAGGACTGGGGGATGTTCTGCCTGGTCCAGCATGTTCCCTGGCACATGAGCCCGGTGAGATAGACCCGTTCGAGTGCCCCTGGAAAGAAGGGCCCTTGGGCAACCTTGAGCCCGTCCTCAATCTGGAGCTCAGTCTCACCCAATGACGAGACATCCAACAGCTGCTGTGGCTATCCCCCCATATTCTCAACACAGCCAGGGTGCACCTTCTTGACAGAACATCACATACCCACACCCAAAGGGGTGGTAATCTGCTGCTGATGGAGACCTATCCCCCACAAATGGGTGGCTGTGATTGAGAAAGAGGTCGATGAGATGCTCCGGCTGGGGGTCATAGAGCCCCAGAGCCCATGGCGTAGTCCCATTTTGCGGGTTCCGAAACTGGATGGGAGCGTCTGATTCTGTATTGATTATCGGGAAGTGAAAAACGTGGCCAGCTTTGATGCCTACCCGATGCCACGTGCTGACTACTTGGTCAACCAGCTGGGGCAAGCCCAATACTTGTCCAATCTGGATTTGATGAAGGGCTACTGGCAGATACCTGTGAGACCAGAAGACCGACCAAAAACTGCCTTCGCCAAAACCCGGGGCTTGTTCCAATTCCGATTTATGCTCTTCGGCCTCCATGGGGTGGCCGCGTCCTTCCAATGCCTCATCAACCAGGCGTTGGCCCAGTGCAAACACTTCGCCCGGGCCTACATTGACGATAATATTATATGTAGCCCCAACTGGCTGACACACGTGCAACAGCTCGGGCAGGCATTGCATGCTCTTGCTGCGGCTGGCTTGATGGCCAACCCTAGGAAGAGCTGCATCGGATTTCAAGAACTCAAATATCTAGGCTTCCAAGTAGGCCGGGGACGGCTCCAACCCCTTCCAGAGAAAATAGCAGCCCTAGAACAAATGGCCTGCCCGGCTACCAAGTGAGAGTTATGGCACTACCTTGGATTCATCAAGTACTATGGACACTTTATCCCTCATTTCACCTCTACCACAGCACCCCTCACTTACAGTTTGCACAAAACGGAGCCCAACATGATTCAATGGATGACTGAGCAGCTGCAGGCCTTCGATGACCTGAAGGGGAACCTCTCACACGGGCCAGTTCTCCATATCCCAGACTTCACAAGACCATTCACCCTCTATACGGGTGCCTCTGACACGGGAGTGGGAGCCGTACTTGCCCAAGAAATCGACCAATGGGAACACCCAATCCTGTTCCTTAGCCTCAAGTTGCAGGCCGTGGAGTGCCTGTATGCCACCGTGGAAAAGGAAGCCTTAGCAATCAAGTGGGTCATGGGGGCCCTGCACTTTTACCTGGCCGACAATCCCTTTTTGTTAGTAGGCGTTCATGCCCCATTACTGTGGTTGTCATGAATGAAAGATCACAACGTTCACATAATGCACTGGTATTTCTCTCTACTCCCTTTTAGGTTCACCGTCTGACACCGAGCCAGTCCCACCCACCTCAACATCGATTTCCTCTTCCACCTCCATGAGAGTCCCTGCATGGCTGCCAGTGTCATGCCTGTTGGGGGTGTGTGTCCTGACTCAGGACTGAGCTCCCCCATCCTGTGGGCAAGACCTGGGAGCTAGAGGCCACCCAACTAAGAGGGGCAGCGGTGATGACAGGAATGGCACAAGGGTGGCCTGCCCACAGCCCTTACCAGTCTGCGAGTCCCAGGGCAACAGAGAAACCGCCCCCCACATGGCATGCCAGGAATGAAGCCACCCATCCATGACTCGCCACTGTCCTCTAAAAACCCCAGCTACAGGGACTGACCGGCTGGGTACAGCATTGGGAGCGGGCTCCAAGAAGTGAACCGCATGACAAGACACCGGCTGGACGACCACAGAAGCCGACCAGGCCCTAGGACACCATGGAACCAGTCCCCTCCGAGATGCCGGCAGGGTGCCCCACCCCGATTCAATGCTGATGGAGGCAGCCACAAACCCCGCCCTACCAGAAGATGGCCGGAGACCAGCACCAATGGGGGTGCTGCTGGCTGAGGGACGGGATGAAGGGCCAATGGGGTGTTCGGAAAGGGGATGGGAGGACGGAGCACGGGCTGGGAGTGGGGATAAAAGGGGGAAGATGGAAAAGGCCGGGGAGGAAGCCAGTGTGAAAAGGGAGTGGCCGGAATCCTCCTGAGAAAGACAGGGGACTGGTGCTCTGACTTCGCACAACCTGGAGGAGCACGCATCTCTTACAACGGTGATGCAACCTCAGAGGAAAATGCTTCTATGTCTGAGGTCTTAAATACAGACCCCTGTTTCATCCACATCCAAGCTGTGCTCCGTGTCCCTCAGGAAGGGTGGGGTGACCGACCCTCGGCACGACAGGTGTCATCATGGAAAAGTCAGCAGTGGCAGCCAAAAAATAAATAAATAAAGGGTGTGATTCAGTGAAACTTAAGAATATACAAGTGTGATGGACTGCTAGAAGTCTCCGAGGTAAAATCGGGGAGTTGGAATGCTTGGTGTTGGGGAGGGAAATAGACATTGTGGGTATTTCAGAAACTTGGTGGGATGAGGAAAATCAGTGGGATACGGTGATTCCTGGTTATAAATTATATCGGAAGGATGGGGGGAAGGGTTGGAGGTGGGGTGGCTCTGTATGTCAGAAAGGGAATACTGCGAACCAAGGGGGCCAAGCTGACTAATATAATATAAACATACAAATTTATTAATGTGTACACTTGTTAAAATAACTTCTGATTAAAAATTTTCCAGTTTCAGACATATAAAAACATACAAAGGCTCATACAAAAGATGGGTCAACACTAAACAACTGAAGACCAAACGTGTTTCGGCCCCAAAGGGCCTTCCTCAGTGGTCACTAATACAGATATATCATTGACACACATTCATAAACATATATACATATATCAACCCAGGTGTTGTATCCTGACATTATAAGGGGGGAAGAAGACAAATTATTTTAAATTCTTGAATTATATGCCAAATTTTAATTAAAAACTGCTTCTTACAAAAGTAGTGTTACCTTATATGATTATACAGCTATTGCTGGAATTAGTACTGGGCCATAGGTATATCTGTTGCAGTCTCACCTGTACTTCTACATTAAAGGAAAAGTAATAAAGTTATGAATTAGCTATCATTACATCCATTAGTATCTTAAATTTAGTAAAGTTTAAATACACAATAAATTGGTCAACCAACCTGGTAATCAGAATTTTGTAGTTATGAATGTGTGCCACTCCATCAAAGCAAAGATACTGTTACACGCTGCTACAATGGCTACCATATATATAACACTAGGGGTGATGCAATCACCAATTGACATTGCACACTGCCCATAAGGAGACATACAGGATGGGAGGGGACTTCATATTCCATTGGCCTGATTCAACATTGGCTTCTCTTATGTTCTTATGTTCTTATGTACTTTTAGAAGCTCGGAAGTGCTGTATAAACAGGTAATGGCGGTTCCGGTTCCGGTGGCTTGTCTCCTGAAATGCTAAGTTTTTTAAAGATATTTTAAATTCCTTTTAACAGTTTTTTATTGCTACTTAAAGGTGTTCTTTTAAGTTTTTATCAAAGGACTTGGCAACCTTGGCAACAGGTAATGAACTCTAAAGTGTTATTTCCTCACAGAACCAGAGAGCCTTGAGTGACAGGCTGTTCCAAGGAATCTGATTGAGAGTAGCTTAACACAGAATACTGGGAAAGTTGGCAAGAAACAGTGGGTTGTTAGGTGAATACTCCCATTTGGGCCAAGGAAAGGGGATAGATAGTGAGAGGAGAATTTCCATAACCAGTCAAAACAGGTAACTCTGAAGATTGGAGAGATCCCTGGTTTGGTGTGGCTTGTGAACTGTCATGTGAAAACGTAACAGTCAGTTAAAACTCAAGGAGAATACTGGAGTGTTTACAGAAGGGGTTTGGGTATTGGATAGAGTGTCCCAGCCTTCTGGAAACCCAAAGAGTCAGTGAATAATCAAAGAAAGTGTCCTAGAGTGTTTAGGAAACACTCGAACAAAAGCCTGTCATCATAAAGATTTTAAGTCACTGTGAATAACTTATGAAACTCTCATTAGCCTAAAATATATGAACTGTAATCTGTGCATCTACTGATTTTACCTGAGAGTTATTTATTCAAGTTATCTCAGAAATGTCACGCCTGATTTCACCTGACCTTTCCCCCTCTATGTTGAAGGGGTGGAACGGGGTTGTCTGGGCCTAGTGGGACCATAGAAGGCCCAGAGGATGGTGAGTGGGGGGGGACAGGCTTGTCTGGTCCTACTGGGCCCATAGAAAGCCCAGAAAAAGGTGTGGGGTGGTGGAACAGGCTTGCCTGGGCCTATTGGGCCTACAGGAGGCCCAGAGGATGGTGTGGAGGGGGTGAAATGGGCTTGTCTGGGCATACTTGGCCCATATAAGGCCCAGAGGATGGTATGCAGATGGCAGATTGGGCTTGTCTGGGACTACTGGGCCAAAGAAGGCACAGAGGATGGTGTGTTGAGGGCGGAACGGGCTTGCCTGAGACTACTGGGCCCATAGAAGGCCGAGTGGATGGTGTGTGGGGGGCGGAACGGGCTTGACTGGTCCTACTAGGCCATAGAAGGCCCAGAGGATGGTGTATTGGGGTGGAACAGGCTTGACTGAGCCTACTGGGTGCATAGAAGGCCCAGAGCATGGTGGGAGGGGCAGAACGGGTTTGCCTGGGCCTACTGGGCCCATAGAAGTCCCAGTGTGTGTGGGGGGGTGAAACAGGCTTGCCTGAGCCTACTGGGCCCATTGAAGCCCCAGAGGTGGTGTAGGGGGGCAGAACAGGCTTGTCTGGGCCTAATGGGCCCATAGAAGACCCAGAGGGTGGTGTGGGCGGGGGCGGAATGGGATTTTCTGGGGCCACGGGGCCTGTAGAAGGCCCAGAGGGTGTGTGGGGGGAATGGGCTTGTCTGGGCCTACTGGGCCCATAGAAGGCACAGAGGGTGTGTTTTGGGGGTGGAACGGGCTTGTCTAGGCCTACTGGGCCCATATAAAGCCCAGAGGGTGGTTTGGGGGTGGCAGAACAGGCTTGCCTGGGCCTACTGGGCCCATAGAAGGCCGAGAGGATTGTTTGTGTGGGGGAAATAGGCTTGTCTGGGCCTACTGAGCCCATAGAAGGCCCAGAGGATGGGGGAGGCAGAACTGGCTTGCCTGGGCCTACTGGGCCCATGGAAGGCCCAGAGAATGGTGTGGGGGGAGCGGGCTTGCCTGAGCCTTCTGGGCCCATAGAAGGCCCAGTGGATGGTGTGGGGGGTTGAATGGGCTTTTCTAGGCCTTCTGGGACCATAGAAGACCCAGAGGTTGGTTTTTTGGGAGTGGAAGGGACTTGTCTAGGCCTACTGGGCCCATTGAAAGCTGAGAGGGTGGTTGGGGGGCGGAACAGGCTTTCCTGGGCCCACTGGGCCCATAGAAGGCCCAGAGAATTGGGGGGGAGAACTGGTTTGCCTGGGCCTACTTGGCCCATAGAAGTCCTAGAGGGTGGTGTGTGTGTGTGGGCGAAATGGGCTTGCCTGAGCCTACTGGGCCCATCGAAGCCCCAGATGTGGTGTAGGGAGGCAGAACAGGCTTCTCTGTGCTGAATGGGCCCATAGAAGACCCAGAGGGTGGTGTGGGTGGGGGGAGAATGGGATTGTCTGGGGCCACAGAGCCTGTAGAAGGCCCAGAGGGTGTGTGGGGGGAACGGGCTTGTCTGGGCCTACTGGGCCCATAGAAGGCACAGAGGGTGTGTTTTGGGGGGTGGAACGGGCTTGTCTAGGCCTACTGGGCCCATATAAAGCCCAGAGGGTGGTTTGGGGATGGCGGAACGGGCTTGTCTGGGCCTACTGGGCCTATAAAAGGCCCAGAGGATTGTTTGTGTGGGGGGAATAGGCTTGCCTGGGCATAGTGAGCCCTTAGAAGGCCCAGAGGATGGGGAGGCAGAACTGGCTTGCCTGGGCATACTGGGCCCATGGAAGGCCCAGAGAATAGTGTGGGGGGGAGCGGGCTTGCCTGAGCCTTCTGGGCCCATAGAAGGCCCAGTGGATGGTGTGTGTGGGGGTGGAATGGGCTTTTCTGGGCCTACTGGGCCCATAGAAGGCCCAGAGGTTGTTTTTTGGGTGGTGGAATGGACTTGTCTAGCCCTACTGGGCCCATTGAAAGCCGGGAGGGTGGTTGGGGGGCGGAACAGGCTTTCCTGGGCCCACTGGGCCCATAGAAGGCCCAGAGGATGGGGGGGCAAAACGGGTTTGCCTGGGCCTACTGGGCCCATAGAAGTCCCAGAGGGTGTGTGTGTGTGAAATGGGCTTGCTTGAGCCTACTGGGCCCATCAAAGCCCCAGAGGTGGTGTAGGGAGGCAGAACAGGCTTCTCTGGGCTGCATGGGCCCATAGAAGACCCAGAGGGTGGTGTGGATGGGGGCGGAACGGGATTTTCTGGGGCCACGGGGCCTGTAGAAGGCCGAGAGGGTGGTGGGGGGGACGGGCTTGTCTGGGTCTACTGGGCCCATAGAAGGCACAGAGGGTGTTTTTTAGGGGGTGGAACGGGCTTGTCTAGGCCTACTGGGCCCATATAAAGCCCAGAGGGTGGTTTGGGTATGGTGGAATGGGCTTGCCTGGGCCTACTGGGCCTATAGAAGGCCCAGAGGATTGTTTGTGTGGGGGAATAGGCTTGCCTGGGCCTACTGAGCCCTTAGAAGGCCCAGAGGATGGGGAGGCGGAACTGGCTTGCCTGGGCCTACTGGGCCCATGGAAGGCCCAGAGAATGGTGTGGGGGGGAGCGGGCTTGCCTGAGCCTTCTGGGCCCATAGAAGGCCCAGTGGATGGTGTGTGTGGGGGGGCGAAATGGGCTTGCCTGAGCCTACTGGGCCCATTGAAGCCCCAGAGGTGGTGTAGGGGGGCAGAACAGGCTTGTCTGGGCCTAATGGGCCCATAGAAGACCCAGAAGGTGGTGTGGGTGGGGGCGGAATGGGATTTTCTGGGGCCACGGGGCCTGTAGAAGGCCCAGAGGGTGTGTGTGGGGGGATGGGCTTCTCTGGGCCTACTGGGCCCATAGAAGGCACAGAGGTTGTTTTTTGGGGGGTGGAACGGGCTTGTCTAGGCCTACTGGGCCCATATAAAACCCAGAGGGTGGTTTGGGGATGGCGGAACGGGCTTGCCTGAGCCTTCTGGGCCCATAGAAGGCCCAGTGGATGGTGTGTGGGGGGTGGAACGGGCTTGTCTAGGCCTACTGGGCCCATATAAAGCCCAGAGGGTGGTTTGGGAGTGGCGGAACGGGCTTGCCTGGGCCTACTGGGCCTATAGAAGGCCCAGAGGATTTTTTGTGTGGGGGAATAGGCTTGCCTGGGCCTACTGAGCCCATAGAAGGCCCAGAGGATGGGGAGGCGGAACTGGCTTGCCTGGGCCTACTGGGCCCATAGAAGGCCCAGAGAATGGTGTGGGGGGAGCAGTCTTGTCTGAGTCTTCTGGGCCCATTGATGGCCCAGTGGATGGTGTGTGTGGGGGCGGAATGGGCTTGTCTGGGCCTACTGGGCCCATAGAAGGCCCTGAGGGTGGTGTGGGGGGGAGAACAGGCTTCTCAGGACCTACTGGGTCCTGAAAAGGCCCAGAGTATGGTGGAGGGAGCAGAACAGGCTTCTTTGGGCCTAGTGAGCCCTGAGAAGGCCCAGAGGATGGGGTGTGTGTGGGGCAGAATGGGCTTGTTTGGCCTACTTGGCCCATAGAAGGCCTAGAGGATGGTTTGGGAGGGGTGGAACGCACTTGCCTGAGCCTTCTGGGTCCATAGAAAGCCCAGTGGAAGGTGTGGGGGTGGAAAGGGTTTGACTGGGCCAACTGGGCCCATAGACATACCAGAGGATGGTATGTTGGGGGTGGAATGGGCTTGCCTGGGCCTATTGGGCCCATAGAGGGGCCTGAGGATGGGGGGCGAAATGGGTTTGCCTGGGCCTACTGGGCCCATCGAAGTCCCAGAGGGTGGTGTGTGTGGGTGGGGGGCAGAACGGGCTTCTCTGGGGCTACTGGTCCCATAGAAGGCCCAGAGTAAGGTGTGGGGGGTGGAACAGGCTTGCCTGTGCCTACTGGCTTGTCTGGTCCTACTGTGCCCAAAGAAGACCCAGAGTGTGTGTGGGGGGCAGAGAATGGTGGGCGGGCAGAACGGGCTTATCTGGACCTAATTGGCCCATAGGAGGTCCAGAGGATGGTGTGCAGAGGGGCGGAATGGGCTTGTCTGGGACTACTGGCCCATAGAAGGCCCAGAGTTTGGTGTGTGTGGGGGCAGAACTGGCTTCTCTGGACCTATTGGGCCCTGAGAAGGCCCAGAGGATGGTGTGGAGGGGGCGGAATGGTCTTGTCTGGGCCTACTGGGCCCATGGAAGGCCCAGAATGTTGTGTGGGGGGAGACAGAATGGGCTTGTCTGAGACTACTGTGCCCAGAGGATGGTAGGGGGGTGGAACAGGTTTGTCTGGGCCTATTGCGCTCATAGAAGGCCCAGAGGATGGTATGTTGGGAGCAGAATGGGCTTCCCTGGGCCTACTGGGCCCATAGAAGGCCAAGTGGAGGGGGTGGAGGGGGTGGAACGGGCTTGTCTGGGCTTCTTGCGCTCATAGAAGGCCCAGAGAATGGTGTGTGTGGGTGGAATGGGCTTGCCTGGGCCTACTCGGCCCATAGAAGGCCTAGAGGATGGTGTGTTGAGGGTGGAACGGACTTGCCTTTGCCTACTGGGCCCATACAATACCCAGAGGATAGTGGTGGGGACGGAACTGGTTTGCCCGGGCCTATTGGGCCCATAGAAGGCCCAGAGGGTGGTGTCGGGGCCGGAACAGGCTTCTCTGGGCCTACTGGGCCCATAAAAGGCCAAGAGGGTGTTTTTGGGGGGGCGCGGAATGGGCTTGTCTTGTTCTACTGGGCCAATAGAAGGCTCAGAGGGTGGTGTGTGTGGGGAACGGTCTTCCCTGGCCCCACGGGGGCCATAGAAGGTCCAGAGGGTGGGGGGTGGGGCGGAATGGGGTTGCCTAGGCCTACTGGGCCCATAAAAGGCCCAGAGGGTGGTTTGGGGAGTGGTGAAACATGCTTGCCTGGGCGTACTTGGCCCATAGAAGGCCCAGAGGGTGGAGTGGGGGGGCAGAATGGGTTTGGCTTGGCCTACTGGGCTCTGAGAAGGCCCAGAGGATGGTGTGGGTATGGAACGGGCTTGCCTGGGCCTACTGGGCCCATAGAAGGCCCAGAGGATGGTGTGTGAGGTGGTGGAACAGTCTTGCCTGGGCGTACTGGGCCCTGAGATGGCCCAGGGGGTGGTGTGTGGGGTTGAAATGAGCTTCTCTGGGCCTACTGGGCCCTGAGAAGGCTTAGAGGATGGTTTGGGGGGGGCGGAACGGGCTTGCCTCGGTCTACTGGTCCCATAGAAGGCCCAGAGGATGGTGGTTGGGGCAGAACAGGTTTCTCTGGGTCTATTGGACCCATAGAAGGCCCAGAGGATTGGGGGGGGGCAGAACGAACTTTTCTGGTCCTACTGGGCCCTGAGAAGGACCAGAGGATGGTGGGGGTGCGGAACGGGTTTCGTGGGGCTACTGGTCCCATAGAAAGCCCAGAGGAAGGTGTGGGGGTGCGGAACAGGCTTTCTTGTGCCTACTGGGCCTATAGACAGCCCAGAGGATGGTGTGGAGGGGCGGAATGGGCTTGTCTCGGCCTAGTGGGCCCATAGAAGGCCCAGAGGATTGGGGGGGTTGGAAGTGGCTTGTCTGGGCCTACTGCGCCCAAAGAAGACCCAGAGTGTGTGTGGAGGGCAGAATGGGCTTCTCTGGGCTTACTGGGCCCTGAGTAGGCCCAGAGGATGGCGGGTGGGCAGAACGGGCTTGTCTGGGCCTCATTGGCCCATAGAAGGCCCAGAGGATGATGTGCAGGGGGCAGAATGGACTTTGGGACCGTTGGGCCCATAGAAGGCCCAGAAAATGGGGGGTGGAACAGGCTTGCTTTGTCCTACTGGGCCCATAGAAGTCCCAGAGGGTTGCGGAATGGCCCTATCTGGGCCTACTGAGCCCATAGAAGGCCCAGAGGATGGGGGGGCGGAACTGGCTTGCCTGGTCCTACTGGCCCCATAGAAGGCCTAGAGGCTGGTGTTGGGGTGTGGGCTTGCCTGGGCCTACTGGGCCCATAGAAGACCCAGAGGATGGTGTGTGTGGGGGGCAGAACAGGCTTGGCTGGGCCTACTGGGCCCACAGAAGGCCCAGAGGATGGTGTGTTGGAGGTGGAACAGGCTTGCCTGGGCGTACTGGGCCCATAGTAGGCCCAGAGGACGGGCGGGGGGCAGAATGAGTTTTCTGCTCCTACTTGGCCCATAGAAGTCCCAGAAGGTGGTGTGGGGGGGAATGGAACGGGCTTGTCTGGACCTAATGGGCCCATACAAGGCCAGAGAGTGGTTTTGGGGGGTGGGGGGTGGAACAGGATTGTCTGGGCCTACTGGGCCCATACAAGGCCCGGAGGGTGGGGGGCTGAACGGGGTTGCCTGGGACTATTGGTCCCATAGAAGGCCCAGAGGATTATGGGGGGGGGCGGAACAGGCTTGCCTGGTCCTACTGGGCCCTGAGAAGGACCAGAGGATGTGGGGGGCAGAACGGGCTTCTCTAGGGCTACTGGTCCAATAGAAAGTCCAAAGGATGGTGGGGGGAAGAATGGGCTTGCCTGGGCCTTCTGTTCCCATAGAAGGCCCAGAGGATGGTGTGGAGGAGGCAGAATGGGCTTGTCTGGGCCTATTGGGCCCATAGAAGGCCTAGAGGACAGTGTGGGGGGGTGGAACAGGCTTTCCTGTGCCTACTGGGCCTATAGATGGCCAAGGGGATGGTGTGGAGGGGGCGGAACAGGGTTGTCTGGGCCTAGTGGGCCCATAGAAGGCTCAGAGGATGGTGTGGGGGGTTGGAAGTGGCTTGTCTGGACCTATTGCGCCCACAGAAGGCCCAGAGTGTGTGTGGGGGGCAGAACGGGCTTCTCTGGGCCTACTGGACCTTGAGTAGGTCCAGAGGATGGTGGAGGGGCAGAACGGGCTTGTCTGGGCCTGATTGGCCCATAGAAGGCCCAGAGGATGGTGTGTGTGGGGGCAGAATGAGCTTGTCTGGGACTACTAGGCCCAGAGCAGGCCCAGAGAATGATGGGGGGGGGAACAGGCTTGCTTGGGCCTACTGGGCCCATAGAAGGCCCAGAGGGTTGTGGAGGGTGGACAGAACAGCCTTGTCTGGGCCTACTGAGCCCATAGAAGGCCCAGAGGATGGGGGGGCAGTACTGGTTTGCCTGGGCCTACTGGGCCTATAGAAGGCCCAGAGAAGGGGGGTGGAACAGGCTTGCTGGGCCTACTGGGCCCATAGAAGGCCCAGGGGGTTGTGGGGGGGGCAGAACGGCCTTGTCTGGGCCTACTGGCCCCATAGAAGGCCCAGAGGATGGGGGGGCGGAACGGGCTTGTCTGGGCCTACTGGGCCCATACAAGGCCCAGAGGGTGGTGTTGGGGGCAGAATGGGCTTGCCTTGGCTTATTGGTCCCATAGAAGGCCCAGAGGATGGTGTGGGAGGGTGGAACAGGCTTGCCTGGGCCTACTGGGCCCTGAGAAGGCCCAGAGGATGGTGTGGGGGGGGCAGAATGGTTTTGTCTGGGCCTACTGGGCCCATAGAAGGCCCAGAGGACCTGGGGGGGGGGGCGGAACAGGCTTCTCTCCCCTGTATCGGCCTTGAGGGCCTGTCTCTGCAATCACTCTGCAGACAGTCCTCTCCTGTCAGAGTTCCGGAGCAGTCTAAGATGAAGACACTGGCCGGGGCTGACATGGGCAGGACTCCGCCAAGCAGCCAGTCAGACCCAGCCAGCATCTTTTGACTGCCAGTTCTTGCGCCCAATCAATTGTGGCAAGCATAGAATGTTGGTGACCAAAATTCAATTATATATAAGGACAGGATATGAAGACAGTGGGAATAGTTTTGCCAACCTCCAGGTGGGACATGAGGATCCCCCAGAATTACAGCTCATCTCTAGACTAGGGAGATCAGTTCCCCTGGAGAAAATGGATGCTTTGGAGAGTGGACTGTATGGCATTGTACCCCACTGAGTTTCCTGCCCTCCCCAGGCTCCATTCCTAGATCTCCTGGAATTTCCCAATCTGGATCTGGCAATCCTAGTGGGGAAACAGGTTCTGAAAAGTGCTGTTTTGTTTTTGAAACCAGCTGCTCCTGTTATGGAGAACTTCTCTCTTCCTTGTCCTTGTTGTATAAGCACATCACACATGAAAGGAGAAATATTAATGGAGAGGGCTGTCCCAAATGTAGAGGAAGCATTCTTGTTTATTTGTTTATTTGTTAAAGGCGAGACAAATCTATGATTTGGGATTTTATCCTCAAGGTGATGTGTGCAACTCGCCTCTCCTGGCTGGCAGAACCCATTGCAAATAGAGATAGGGTACTGCCTAAGATGCCGGTCAGTTTTTCTACAAATTCAGATTGGCCCCAAGATGTGTGCATTACCCCCTACAGGGGCTTATAGCCCCCATCAAAAATCACTGATTTAGGCTATGCTGCAGGTACTATGAGAAGTCTCCTATTTTGTACTTAAAGTAAAGTGTATCAGCATGGCACACAGCAAATTTGGTATCCTAAGCATATTTTCTTGAAAGTAAGCCTTTTCAAAATTAAGCTTGCTTCTCAGCAAACACACATTGCATAGGAACTGGCTGTAACTCTCTGTGTTAAGAGCTTATGTGAAACCTTTACAGTGCAACCCATATCGGAGATATATACCTTTCTAAGCCCATTGAAATCAACAGGTTTAGAAGGGTGTAACTGCTTATTGCACTGCTAGAACAGTAATTAGTAAGGTTTCAACCTTTAATCAATTAATTGGTTAGATTCATCAATTAAAAACCCCTTTGATCGACTAAAAAGGCTCTCCTAATTAATTGGGCAACACGGTTTTTTAAAAAAGAAAAATGTTAATTATTTATAGAAGGAAGGAGCCAGAGCTGAGTGGTAGTGCATTTGCTTTGCATTCCAGGTGAGATCCCTGACACTTTTAGCTTAAGGATCTCATTTAGCATGTCTTGGAAAAGATCTTTCTCTGCCCAGAACCTGGAGAACCACTGCATGCCAGAGTAGACATTACTGGACCAGTATAAAATGTCTTTCCACGTTCATTTTCTATATAATTATCATAATTGCCGGTAATGTCCTGTTAGAGGAAATCCTTTTGAAGTGCCAATTTGGAAAAGGCATTCACCTTCACATCAGAAGAAATCTAAAAACAAAGGAAGTATGATTTTTGCCCAAAATGTATATAGATTAAATTAATTGATTAATTGATAAAAAGATTAATCTACTAAACTTTCTTTTTTAAATCAACAACAGCTGCAGTAATTATGCTTCACCAGATAACAAAGGAAGACTGGGTTCCTGTGAAATGAACTGTGTAATGTTGAACTAATTGTGTAAAAACTGAATTGCAATAGGTCATTCAGATGTAATAAACCTGTGCTTGGCTGAACATTTGAAACTGTTAATGTACACAACTGTTAAAAGTGTAGTCTCCTTTGTACTTGGTTATTCTAAACTCATATTGATACTGAGATTACACTTATTGCAGCAAAAAGAAATTGTTACCGAGTAACATATGAATCCTTTCTACAGGTGTGTGAAAACTTACCTTAGGCATTCCAATGAAAAAAGCTCTTTCAAGGCCAAGTTCTCGTTGCCTGTTAACCAGACCTATGGGCTGGTGTTTTGTTTTTTAACCTTTCTCATTTGCACATTTCACACTGCAAAAAGAGTCTTTCCATCAGCCCTGCTCTGTAGCCAGCCTTCTTGCTGAAAGGTTAAAAAGAACATATTGATTACACTCTGAAGTGTGCCAATGACATTTCTAAGGTTGTGTAGTACAAATCTATAGATAGCCAAGGAGTGTTCATGCTTGATCAAGTTCTGCTTGTTATTTGGAGAAGTTCAGACCTTAATGGATGAAAAGGGCCTCACACATGCTAAATATTTTCTGTGACCACCTTAGCATTCTCTGAAATACACAGATCCAAAAGTAATTTCACAGGAATTTTGTTCTATGCTATGCCAGTGTGTGTAGGGGGGGACGGGGATGTAACCCTGCAGCCTATATTGCCATGAGATGCTTGCAATAAAGGGCTTTAGGAGCTGGTGTGAACTGAGTAACATCTACAAGTATTCCCATCATACCCTGCAAAGGTGGACTTATGTGCTGACTTACAAAACAGACAACCCTGTGGATGTTTTTTTCTTTAGTAGTCTATTTTCATAAACATGACATTCAAGGTGGCACAATCTGCTATGTGTCTGAATATCAGGAAACACAAATGAAAAACATTCTTGGCTGAGACCCAGTTTAGTGTAGTGGTTAAGAGCATGAACTCTAACCTGGGAGAACTGGGTTTGATTCCCTACTCCTCCACATGCATCTGCTGGTGTGACCTTGGGCCAGTCATAAGTTCTTTCAGAGCTGTTCTCTCAAGGACAGTTCTGGAGAGAGCTCTCAACCGCACCTACCTCACAGGGTGTCTGTTGTGGGGAGGGGAAGGGAAGGGGATTGTAAGCTGCTCTGAGACTCCTTTGGGTAATGAAGGGTAGGGTATAAATCCAATCTCCTCCTCCTCCTCCTCTTCCTCTTCCTCTTTGTCTTCTTCTTCTTCTTCTATATGGGAAACCGCCATGAGACTGAGATTTGCCTACCTTTTCAGCTGTTTAGACTCTTCTTCTTCTTCTTCTTCTTCTTCTTCTTCTTCTTCTTATTCTTCTTATTATTATTATTATTATTATTATTATTATTATTATTATCATTATTATTATTATTATTATTATTATTATTATTTCAATTTATACCCTGCCCTATCCCACGAGTGGGCTCAGGGTAGCTTACAGCATACAATCCATAAAACAATAAAACAGTAAAAGCAAGAAAACAGTTGATGGCACAGTAGACAGTATCATCAAACCCCATGTCTCATATCAGGTCAATATAGGATCCCCAGTGCCCAATAATATTATCTGACAGCAGGCACTGGGAAAGGGACTATAAACAGTATAGTTTTGGGACTCATTTGATGATATTAAAATTATAAAGATTGAGTGGTTTGGTATTAATCATGTCATTGTTTATTAAATATACAATTTTACATGAATTTGTACTCTGGTTATCTGCCTGTGGTAACTTTTACTACAATGCAAGCCTTAGCCCCAGCATCTAATTTCAATACCAGCCTCCAAGACTTACCATTGAGACATATACTATATATATATATATATATACTCTCTCTTTCTCTAAATTCAAAAATAGGAGTGGCCATAGCTCAATGGAAGAGTACAACCTTTGTGTGAGAAAGTTCCCAAGTTCAATCTCTAGCTAAAAAAGGACCCAGGTAGCAGATAAAGGGAAAGAACTGTTGCCAGAAGCCCCAAAGAGATACTGCTGGCAATCAAAGCAGATGACACTGAGCTAGATGTATGGGATGGTTTCTAGAAAAAAAGATGCTATTTCCAGAAAATCACTTTTTGGTTTCTTATAATTAATCCAAATATGGCAAATAATGTTCTGAGAATCAGACTTTATTTGTAGATACTGGGCCTTGTGAAAAATCTTCTAAACAAATCTAAGGGCCCACTCACCGGTGTATATTTTTATCTCTTCACAAGCAGAAAAGTCATCTTCTGTTTTGATTTTCATAATCAACATTTCCATTTAACTTACTAGAAGGTATGCTAGCTATCAAGACAGATAGCAGTTAGTTTACATTTTACCTCTTGTGAAATTGGTATAACTGGCTTGTATCCAGCAATGCTCTTTTAAAGACTTCAGGGCATTATTGTTTTTAGAAGGGGAGGTGGCAATTTCTAGTGATTCCCATTCCCACTGTAATGTTGCCCCTTATGCTGTTCCTGGTAGTTGTTGGATACAGGTCACTATCTGTGTATTTAGTGCAGTGTCTGGGTATTTGGTGCAAGTGCTTATGAAACACGAAGCATGAATTGTTTATTAAATTCAGAATAATTCAAAAAGAAAATTGGGGGAGGGAGGTCTCAGGAAAAGCTGCTCCAAATCAATGCCAACAAGTAACTTTGGTATGTATGCAGAAAGAAAGGCTGGTGCTTAGAGTTGTCACTGGAATTTTGTAGAATGGAATGTTAAACCAAAAAAACAAGCTTAGAGGGAAGGAAGTTGCTTGGGCAAATATCAGAGGAAACTTGAGAGAAGCAAAAAAAAAAATTAAATTTCCATGAGACTAGTGCAGTTTCTCAGACAGTTTTGAGCATACTTCGGTTGGCACATCATTTTGATGAAGGTAAAAATGAAAGTGACCATGGAGGTTCCTCTTCAGACAAAACATTTTATGAGTTTCAAGGAAAGCCAACAGTTAATGAAAGGGTGAAGGTGAACCGCCATATGTGTATCTCCATCAATTAGGCCCTTAAATGACCAAAAGGGAGGAGCTGTTGCTCAGTGGTGTAGCTCATGCTTTGCATGTCCCTCCTGGCATCTCCTGTTAGAGGATTTTAGAAAGGAGGTGTGAGATAGGACCTTTCTCTACTTGAGATCCCATACAGGCAGCATCATTCATTACTGAGCTAAGTAGTCCAATGTCTACATCATAAGCATACAACAAGGCAGCAACATCTCTCCTTATAATAATTATCTTTTGGTTTCGTAAGTTTCCATGTGCTCCCATTGGCTGTAAAATGCCCTCCCTCAGCTATTGGCCCATCAGCCACCACTCAAGAGTACTCACGTGCCATTGGCTGGGTGCTGGGTCTGCTCCTCTTCTCCACCCACTCCCCCTTCAGACAGATTTGCATGTCAGATTTACTGGCAGACAGCTCTCTCATAAGAACGTAAGAGAACATAAGAACATAAGAGAAACCAATGTTGAATCAGGCCAATGGCCCATCTAGTCCAACACTCTGTCATACAGTGGCCAAAATATACCAGGTGCCATCAGGAGATCCAGCAGTGGGGCCAGGACACTAGAAGCCCTCCCACTGCTGCCCCCTCCAGCACCAAGAATAGAGTGCATCACCTGCCCCAGACTGAGAGTTCCCATCTATACCCTGTGGCTAATAGCCACTGATGGACTTCTGCTCCATATGTTTATCTAATTCCCTCTTCAAACTCTCCATGCTTGTAGCTGCCACCACCTCCTGTGGCAGTGAATTCCCTATGTTAATCACTCTTTGGGTGAAGAAGTATTTCCTTTTATCTGTTCTAACCCGACTGCTCAGCAATTTCATGGAGTGCCCACGAGTTCTTGTATTGTGAGAAAGGGACAAAAGTACTTCTTTCTCAACCTGCTCAATCCCATTCATAATCTTATAAACCTCAATCATGTCAACCCTCAGCCGTCGTTTCTCCAAGCTAAAGAGCCCCAAGCCTTTTAACCTTTCTTCATAGGGAAGGTGTTCCAACCCTTTTATCATTCTAGTTGCCCTTCTCTGCACTTTTTCCAATGCTATAATATCGTTTTTGAGATGTGGTGACCAGAACTGTACACAGTATTCCAAATGAGGTTGCACCAATGATTTATACAGGGGCATGATGATACTGGCTGATTTGTTTTCAATTCCCTTCCTAATAATCCCCAGCATAGCGTTGGCCTTCTTTATTGCAGCTACACACTGTCTAGACATTTTCATTGAGTTATCTACTACAACTCCAAGATCTCTCTCTTGGTCCGTCTCTGCCAGTTCAGACCCCATCAACGTGTATTTATATTTAGGATTTTTGGCTCCAATGTGCATCACTTTGCACTTGGCCACATTGAACCCCATTTGCCACGTTGACGCCCACTCACCTATCCTCAACAGATCCCTTTGGAGTGCCTCACACTCCTCCCTGGTTTTCACCACCCGGAACAACTTCGTGTCATCTGCAAATTTAGCCACTTCACTGCTTACTCCCAATTCCAATTCATTAATAAACAAGTTAAAAAGCATCAGACCGAGTACTGATCCCTGTGGTACCCCACTCCTTACCACCCTCCACTGGGAAAGTTTCCCATTTATACTCACTCTCTGTTTTCTATTTATAAGCCAGTTTTTGATCCACAAGAGGACTTGTCCTTTTATCCCATGACTATTGAGCTTACTTAAGAGCCTTTGATGAGGAACTGTATCAAAAGCTTTCCGGAAGTCAAGGTCTTTCAAACCCCCTCCCGAAATCGATGCTTCTGGAGTGGGCAAGCACTTCTCCTCTTCCACAGTGAACACAGAGGCAAAAAATGCATTCAACTTCTCAGTCATTTCCCTATCATCCTTCACTACTCCTTTTTCCCCTTGGTCATCCAAGGGCCCCACTGCCTCCCTGGCTGGCTTCCTACTTCTAATGTATTTGAAGAAAGTTTTATTGTTGGTCTTTATGTTTTTTGCGATATGCTCCTCATATTCCCTTTTTGCTTGCCTGATCACAGACTTGCATTTTATTTGCCATAGTCTGTGTTCCCTTTTATCAACCTCACTAAGACTAGCTTTCCACCACTTAAAGGAATCCTTCTTACCTTTTACAGCTTCCATTACTTTATTTGTGAACCATGCAGGCTTTTTTCTATACTTATTTGTACCTTTCCTAACCTGCGGTATATATTTTTTCTGAGCTTCTAGGATTGTATTTTTAAATAGTCTCCAAGCTTCCCCGATGGTTTTGACCTTCTCCACTCTTCCTTTCAATTTCTTCCTCACATGTCCCCTCATACCAGAGAAGTTACCCCTTTTAAAGTTAAAAGTGGTTGTGTCAGTCTTTTTGGGCAACTGCCTATCTGTATAAATGTTAAACTCAATGACATTATGGTCACTGTTCCCAAGTGGTGCAATCACTTTTACATCTCTCACCAGGTCTTGGGTGTTACTTAGGACCAAATCCAGGATCGCCTCTCTGCTGGTAGGATCTGTGACCATCTGTTCCGTAGCACAGTCATTGATAGTGTCTAAAAACTCAATCTCTTTTTCCCGACTAGAACTCATATAGCCCCAATCAATGTGTGGGTAGTTAAAGTCGCCTATTACGACACAGTTATTTAGTCTAGCCGCTATCTTTAATTCATTCATCATTTTATAATCCTCCTCTATCTTTTGATCTGGTGGGCGATAACAAACTCCCACTGTTAAGCTTCCTTTTGGACCCACTATTTCAACCGATAGCATTTCCAGAAGCGATTCCAATTCTCTTACCCTCTCAATCTTACTGGACGGTATAACCTCTCCAACCCTTCCCCCCCATCCTTCCAATATAATTTATAACCAGGAATCACCGTATCCCACTGATTTTCCTCATCCCACCAAGTTTCTGAAGTACCCACAATGTCTATTTCCCCCCCCCAACACCAAGCATTCCAACTCCCCGATTTTACCTCGGAGACTTCTAACATTTGTGTATAAACACTTATAGTTTCCCACGTTTGTTAAGCCCACAGCCTTCCACTTGCTGCCTCGAGACCGTGCCAGACAGTTCCTATCATTAGCCACAGTCTCAGTGGACAATTGTAATCCATTTCCTTGTACAAAAGTAGTAGCTACCCCTTCATCTCTTTGAGATGAGCCATCCCAAACCAGAGACTTTTCATCTCCTGTCGGCTTTCCCCCATTATTCAGTTTAAAAACTGCTCTGCCACCTTTTTGATTTTGAGCGCCAGCAGCCTGGTTCCTTCTCGGGACAAGTGGAGACCGTCCTTTTTGTACAGCTCCCTCTTGTCCCCCACCGTCTCATCCACGCATTGAGACTCCTGATCTGTGCCTATCTCTCCAGCTCTGTGCGTGGAACAGGTAGCACTTCTGAGAAGGCTACCTTGGAAGTCCTGGCCTTGAGCTTCCTGCCCAGCAGCCTAAATTTCTCCTCCAGGACCTCACGACTGCATTTTCCCACATCGTTGGTGCCGATGTGCACCACGACCACTGGCTCCTCTACCAGCCTATCTAAAACACGCGTAATGTCCACTACCTTCGCACCAGGCAGGCAAGTCACCATACGGTCAGTACGTGGGTTTGCCACCCAGCTGTCTACCTGCCTAAGGATCGAATCACTAACTACCAAGAGCCCCCTCCCACCCTTCCCAGGGACGGTTCCTTGGTATGAAAGGATACCCGTTCACCAGCTGAAGAAGAGGTCCCTTCTGAGGGCACATTCCCCTTATCCTCAGCATGGTTCCCCGTTTCCCCTTGACCCTCATGCTCCCTGGCAGCAGCTGGGCTGCCAGATCCAGAGTGGGACATATCTAACAAGTTCCCAAGAGTCTTCTCTGTGCACCTAGCTGACTGTCCCTGCTTCTCCAGGTCAGCCACCTTGGCCTCAAGGGAGCAAACTCGCTCCCTGAGAACCAGGAGCTCCTTGCACTGAGCACACTCCCAAGACTTCTGACCAGTGGGCAGATAGTCATACATGTGATACTCCATGCAAAACACTGGATAGCCCCCAGCCCCCTGCTGGCATTCTGGCTTCATAATTGTTTTTAAACAAATACTTTTCTATAACCCCCCTTTTAAAACCCTTTGTATTTATACGGTTCCTGTTGTAGGAGTCTACTTACCTTACTGGGAATCCAAGAAGCCAAGGTCCCTGGCTTTCTGGCTCTTCCTGGGCTTCTTACAGAGCCCCTAGGCTAAGAGCCACAGGCCAAGAGCCTCACCCTTTGGCTCTCACCCTTTGGCTCGTGCCAGAGGCTCGTGCCAGAGGCTCGTGCCAGAGGCTCGTGCCAGAGGCTCGTGCCTCTTGCAAGCTTCCTGCCTTAAATAGAAGGGTCCCCCAAGAGAGGGTGTGGCCAGCAGCTACTCAAGTTCACCCAAGGCACTTAATGACAGGCAAACAATGACCCTTTCACACCCCAACTCCAGCAGCCAGGAGTCTGTTACAACTCACCCACACACTCCCAAATACAGTCCCCCACACAGTACCTTCTCAGCTAAAGCACCTCAGCTGAAAGTAAATAAATGAAAATACCACTCACCTCTCTGGCAGCTCAAAGACCTTGCTCCTTCTCAGAGCTCAGCTGGATCTCTCTCCTGAGGATGACAGTTCTCTTGACTCCTGTGAGGGACTGTCCCCTCAGTGGCTGTTGGTAGGCAACCAAGCTTGGTTCTGTTAGTAAAAAAACAAAGGACTTTCAGCATAACCCCCTCCCCTGCCCATAACCCCCTCCCCAATGGCCACTTTCCTGTCAGAATAAATGGGAAAAGGCTCTTTCTCCTGCTTAGCTTCAGCATGGCTGGCTGGCTAATGAGGTGGGCCAGCGACCATCAAACCATTTTCTTTAACTCCCCGCTGTGCGGCTGACTTCCCCTAGGGTTGCCAATCTCCAGGTGGGACCTGGAGATCACCCACTGTTACAATTGACCTCCAGATGACAGAGATCAGTTCCCCAGGAGAAAATGGTTGCTTTGGAGGGTAGACGCTATGGCATTATACCCTGCTGAGTCCTTCCACACACACCCCAAATGCTGCCCTCCACAGGATCCACCCCCCCAAATCTCCAGGTATTTCCCTAATCAGAGTTGGCACCTGTACTTTCTCCTCTGTCAGTAAAAGGCCCTTTCCACACCTATGTTGGCCTTTGGGAGAAAACTCATTGGGCCCAGTCCTGATCAGGTTGCCAACTCCTGGTGGGCAATTCCTGGAGATTTGAGGGATGGAGCCTGGAGAGGGTGAGGTCTGAGGAGGGGTGGCACCTCAGACAGGTACGATGCCATAGACTCCAACCTCCGATCCAGCCATTCCCTGATGGGGAACCATTGTTTCCAATCTCCAGGTGGGGGCTGGAGATCACTCAAAATTACAACTGTTCTCTAGGAGGGAGGGGGGAGGAGATGGAAAACTAAAGTTAGGTTGATGGTTGGCTGGGAGGGAGATAGGGTTATCAACTCCAGGTTGGGAAATTCCTGGAGATTTGAGGGGTCAGACCTGGAGAGGTGGGACCTCAGACAGCTACAATGCCATAGACTCCACCCTCCAAACCAGCCACTCCCTCCTGGGGAACCACTGTTACCAATCTTGGGGGTGGGCTGGAGATCACTCAAAATTACTACTGCTCTTCAGGTAGCAAAGATCAGTTCCTCTGGAGAAAATGGTGGACTCTGTCATTATACCCTGCTGAGATTGCCACAGCAAATTGTCACTGAGTGCCCAAAGCCGGGGCACTCTCCCAGATCCTCTTTCTAGAGCCCGTTGTATTTATTTCCACAACGGGCCTTATTTCTAGTATGGTCATAATGGGCTTCTGTGCTTTACACTACCTGGAAGTAGTCTGGACACCTTCCCTGAGCTGTGAATCTGTCTTTGAAAACTACTGTCTCAGATACTGAGGTGCCTTTGAAAAAGTTGTCTGTTTCTATTTTTGAACTATGTTCCCCCACCCCAGTGTATGATAAAAATCATGGTGTCATAGTACAGATCTACCATACTGAGTAATCCATCCACCTGCCAATACAGGGCAACCCCCTGGTAGAAGGCATAAAATATGAAGCTGACCGCTTACAGTATTCTTTGGATTCATGCTTATTTTCCAAATTACAGGTTAGAAATAGAAAAATATTTAATTGGAAAGAGATGAACTCCAAGATAGTGGCATTGTAATAGTAGTTTCAAGGGTGCCTTTCAGTTAAAAGCAGTCCTTGTAGTATACAGAAGATTTCTTTCACCTGGATAGATAAAATACTATCATGACCTTCTGTAGTAAAGTAACAATGAAAATAAAATCAGATGTATTTTATTCAAAATATTTTGCATTTGATCAACATTTTATGAATTTATTTTGAGGATAGTATTTTAACATTTTATGTTTCAGTTTATAAGGACTGATGAGTGGCTATTCTGTTAAATTACACCTGGGGGAGCTTTGCTAAAGAGATACCCCAAAAAATTTCTGCGTCCACAAACATACTGTTGACCATAATTTGTGACAGATTGGCAACTAATCAAGGAGACAATGGTAAAAAGAAGAAGCATTCAAATTATTCTTGCATGATTATATTATTTAGATTATATCGATGTGGTGCCCTCATCCATAGTTTTACACTCTTAAGTTATTTTCATTTTTTAAAAATGATTTGGATTTGTGAAGGAACCTAGATTGACATGGCTAGACTGCCTCTTTAATTTAACCAGTATTCCAGAAGCTAATCCTGCCCTCCTTATTCATCAGCAGCAGACAAGACCACATTTCCATCTGAGTGTACATTTGCAACCTGATCCTCAAAGGATTTTTGTTCACAGAAGGCCTGCTTAATCCAACTAAGCACCCTTTAAGGATGTGGAGCTCTGTATTTAGCATCCTTGCTGAGATTGCCCATTAGTGCCAAATGAGATGGCATTTTCTAGAAATAGGGAATGGTTGTGGTTGTTATATTATTTATTATCATTAATAATGTATAAGGTTTCAGCCATGTGCCTGACCCATCACAAACGAACAGGGTGTTTTTTTTAAAGAACCTTAAAAGGAAGACCCCTGAATCCAGTTGGTTCAGTCTGCATGCAACAAAGAAATGGAGGGTGAGGTAAAAGAAGGGGAAGTTTCTAAAGTAGGAGAAATCAATGGCAATAACTTTGGGAAAGGCTTAGGATAAGAACCATTTGAAATATGTATGCAAAAAAGACATCTAGTGTCAAAACCTGTTCAGAATAAAGTGATTGTGAGTAGAATCAGCAAATATTTTCTGGGACAGGTATATCCATTCAGTAAGGTTTTTTCTTCTTCTTCTAAATTCCATATATGCCGCTTCATTTGGTCAAATGTAATCCAACAATCTGAAATATTCTGGCAGTCTATGAATGTACTTCTATGTGTTCAGAATCTTCTGTGTGTCTGTAGTGGCTATCACAGTGCTGGCAACTATAGCCTGGTACCCGAGACTTTCAAACCCATGGATGCTCATGGATGGTCTGCTCTGTGAATTAACCCAAAAGGTAGTTTGCTACTTCCACCAAAGGGGAGTCACATTCAGAGTTTTAAAGGCTTTTGGATAGCGCAGCTTTAGATTGATGTCCAACTGTACTTGAAAATATAGCAATGGTGGTAGTTCTGATAGAACATTATTTTTGAAAACAGTGACTTTTAGGTGATGAATTTTTGTATATGCAATTAGCTCTGAGCCTGGCCTACTTTGGTTTGAATCTATATTATGGAGACAGATATTCAATTCAAATTAGGTAGGCCTATTGCCATAGAGATAACGTTATAGAAAAAAACCACACCAATCTCTATATCCCATCCCCTGTTAAATGTGCATTTTAATTACATAAATCCTCTCTACTTCTATGTTTGGCAACAATAAAAATTAAATTCATATTTGCATTCATGTTAAGATGATTCACAGAACAAATTAAGTTAGTTCCAGTGAATTTATATTTTCATCATGAATTTACTAAATCTCAAACTACTAGGTTTTTCATGTTCACATTTGATGTGCTTGATCTTAAACCACTCAGTAATAAAATAGGGGAGATTACAAATCAGAAATCAATCTAGTTAAATTAGGATATTCATAAAGTTGACTGCTTAGAAAAATTCAGTAATTGTAATATTCATTAGCAGCACTTGTTATAACTGAGCTAGATATGAAAGAACACCAAAAGCTATTTTACCAACATTTAACAAATATATAAACTTTTTAAGTTGCTTCTGGGAGATGAATAATATAGACACATTAAAATCCTTAGAAATTGTTGTAGGAACACAAGTCTGATATTTCAGAAAAAAATCCTGAAGCTTTAAGAGTGGGGCTGGTGGAGGTACAATTTTCATACCAAAAATATCTGTTACAAAAGCCATCTGCAAATGAAAATGACAAATTCTAATATTTCCTACAAGTTTTGTTTGCTTTGACTAGTGTTGAATTGCCCAGTCATCATAGTCTATCTCAATTTTATTCTGTCCTTCCTCCAAGATATTCAGCAGATAGTTTCAGAGGGTAGCCATGTTTGTCTGCAGCAGAACAACTAGATTTGAATCCAGTAGCATCTTAGAGACCAACAAGATTTTTAGGGTATAAGCTGTTGAGATACAAAGCTACCTGATGAAGGGAGCTTTGGTTCTCGAAAGCTTAAACCCCAAAAATCTTGTTGGTCTCTAAGGTGCCGCTTAGAGATCTCCAAGCACCACCTGGAGGTTGGTAACACTAAGTGGCCATCATACATCTCACCTGACTGACTTGTTAGCACAGGACTTTTGCAACTTGGCTTGACTTTTCCCAGGAGGAAGACTGGAGGGAAAGCTAAGAGCCAGTTGGTCTAGCAGCTAGACTAGAATATGGGACACCCCAGCTCACATTCCCACTCTGCCATAGAAGTTTTCTGGGTGACCTTGGGCCAGTGGCACACTTAGCCTAATCTACCTCACAAGATTTTTGTGAGGATAAAATGGATGAGAGGATGATGATGTAAGTTGCTTTCAATCCCCATTGGGGTGAGAGGTGGGTTGTAAATGATAAAACTGAAGACTGAAGCAGGTAAAAGAAAGGAGTAGAAAGGAGAGAAAGAAGTATGGTTGGTGAGTAGAAAGGAGAGAAAGAAGTATGGAAGGGAGGAGAGGAAATGGAGACTTCCAGATGGAGAGAAAAAAGAAATAGTGTGGAGTAGGGGATACAGGGGAAATGAAGTGAAACTTGCAAGTGCCTGTGGGTTCCCTGCTTCTTTTTATCTTTTAATTATGTTCATAAATACAATGAGGGTTTTTTTCTGCCTTCACATGACAAGAATAATGTGTCTACATTGTATTGGATTGAACAAACAGGCTCCCATGTAATTTGCTTGTTGGTCTTTAAATATTCTCTCCTGACCAAAGATCTCCAAATTTTCCCCTGATGTGCTCAGTGACAGTTTGAATTTAGCAGCCAGAGTTGCATCATCCGAGCCTAAATGGGAGTTTAGATCACCACCCAATAATATCAGGGCTTCAGAATGGTCTAACATTAGGGCCCTTACATAATTTTCTAGAGACGCCCAGTTCTCCTCTTCCTCAGACTTTTTACTTATAGAAGGTAAATAAATATTTACAATTACTAAATTTCTCCTTTCCCATGATAACATTGTATTGGATTGTGAATAAGCTTGAGACACAATAGAAAATCCACAAGATTGCTTACTTTGTGCTCACAAGTACAAACGTTACCTCTACTTTAAAACAATTGGGGTGGAAATACTTTGGGCTAGTAATTTGAACTCGGGTTGCCATTTCCCTGACAGGGGTGAAGGTTTACCTGCTTTCAGTTTGGTGCCAGTGGTTTGGTGTAGTGGGTAAGTGGTTAAGTGTGCGGACTGTAATCTGGGAGAACTGGATTTGATTCCCCACTCCTCCACTTGCACCTGCTGGATGACCTTGGGCAAGCCATAGTTCTGACAAGAGCTGTCCTTGAAAGAGCAGTTCTCGAAAGAGCTCTCTCAACCCCACCTACCTCACAGAGTGTCTGTTGTGGGGAGGGGGAGGGAAAGGAGATTGTAAGCCACTCTGAGACTCCTTTGGGTAGTGAAGGGCAGGGTATAAATCCAATCTCTTCTTCTCTTCTTCTTCTCTTCTTTCAGGAGACCTGATCCACCACCACTGAGCCTGCTGGCAGGGGAACCCTGCCCCCAAAGAGCCCCGTCCATCCCAATGTGCCCCACACAGTGACATCACCTGGAGGTGACATCATCACGTGGGGCACATTGCAGGGGACACTCTAGCATTTGAGAAAAAATCTATGGTTACCATAGGGTTTTTCCTCAAATGCTAGAGCATGCCTCTGCAATGTGCCCTGTAAAATGATGTCACTTCCAGGTGATGTCATTGCAGCATGTACACTTTGCATGTGCACCAAAAAATCCAGGGCATGGAGAGGGACCCCCCACTGACAGCCAGGTAAGATCTGGCGACCCTAATTTGAACGTGCAATTAAGTTATATTTAAAATTCATCTCAACTTGTTATAAACCCAAAGGATTTATAAAAGGCATTTCCTGATTCTAGTGGTATCTACATCCTATTGCTTTCCCTTAATTACTCTTGCATTTAGAACCTGCAAGGACTTGCGGGAGGCATCTAATTTTCCCCTCCCCCACTATTTCCTCTTTCTTTTCTTGAAAGTCCCCATAGCCTCTGCCCTTTCAACACTTCCTTTTCTACTTCTCACCCAACAGCCAAACTACATCCACATTTATCTGCCCTTCTGTCTTCAGCTTTCCCACCAGCAGCCTCTACTTAGGAAAGCTATGGACCAGTTATGTGGTGCTGGCCATTGGGCCTGGTGCACTTGCTTGGTAGGAAGCCCTTAAGGACTTGTATGTGGGGGACTTCACTTTCCCTCTTCCTGGCAACTTCCTGTCCCCTTTCCCTATCCCATTCACTTCTCAGCCATTCACCAACCTTCCTATTATCTTCCTCCCATCTTCAGCTATATTTATTATTTATGTACTTCATTTATAACCCCCCTTTTCTCCACAGTAGGGAGCAAAGCAGCTTACAGTATTCTTCTCTCCTCTTTTTTATCCTCACAACAACCCTGTGTGTTGTTGGCAGAGTTCAAACATGCAAAGGAAGTGGAGCACTGACTTTTTAGTGAATTTATTATAGTAAGGTCTATTCTCTGGTGGTCCAGGAGTGGGGCAGTCCTTTGGACTGCTTAACTCCTGGGAAATGCCTCCCTCTTCCAAAATCAGGGCCGGCAGACTCTTCAGACATGGAAGGGGAGGGGCTTATCCCCTTGGAACCCAGTCTCTCCGGCTCTGCTTTCGAGCAGGATGTGGCAGCAGGCTCTCTGTGAGAGTGCAGGAAAAGAAAGTGAAAGCTAGAAAAGAAGACACAGATTCTTAAGGAGGGGAGTAGCAGGTAAACCTCCCTGACTACAGACCCTCCGATCCCTCACTAATTGCCATGGCAGGCAGCCAGGAAAGGCACTGACGGGCCTGGGAAACCCGTGGGGAACCGCAGTGCCACAGAGGCCTCTGCAGCATGCAGGGGAGGGACCTGCACTCCAGCCCTCCATCTCTACCTATAGAGAGCAGTGAGGATGAGGGCAGGGCCTCCAGCGGTGCTACAGGACGCAACAGCGACCTGCAATCCATTTTTTGCTGGGACATAGCCGGTTCCCAAGTCAGAGCATCGAAGGAGCCGGAAGGAGTGTCCATCGTTGGTGCGGTAGGCGGGAGAAATCCCGATTGAGGGCTTTTCTTTTTCCTGCTGTCCCAATTCTCTCCCCCCACCCCGGTTTCTTGCTCCCGAGGGTGGTTTTGAGCACAGGGGATTGTTTTTTGGGACCTTCAGACACCAACTGGGGGAAAGTAGGGACTCCCTCTCTTTCCTAGGGTGCAGTCTCTTCTCCCATTCCCTTATAAATTAGGAGGGGTATGGGGGAGGCAGAGCCTTGCACAGGAACTGGAGAAATGGGGGAGTCCATTTTGAGGATCCTTTTTTCTCCTTACTTTCACTTTTAGGAGAAAGGCAAAATGGAGAACAAAGCTTCCACTTCCCAGGAAATGGAGACATGTACTTTTACTCTGGCTGAGTCTCCAAAGTCTCCCCTTCCCCAGATTCAAAATTCACCAATAGGGGTGTAAAATCCTGGGGCCTTTCTGTCCTGGCTACATACTGAAATGAGAAAGGAATCCAGAACTATGTGCCCGGAATCCAGAGAGCTCTCTTCTTTGCACCAACACTGCAAAAGACATAGATCTAGAGACAGGGAACCCGAAGCCCCTGATAAGAAAAGGAATAAGACAGCATCTGTAGGGGATCTTAGTCCCTTGCTGGGGGGACAAGAGTCTTATTCCTCAAGTTCTTCATCTGATTCTCCCAAGGAAGAGGGAGAACTTTCAAAAGAAGAGGCAGAGTTGGTACCTACATCTCAGACTAGGCTTTTCCCTCAGGAGCTATACAATAGATTGCTTCCTAAGGTTATCAGAACCCTGGAATTGACATATACTCCTAAGGAGACAGAAGAAGAGGATACAGTTTTCCCAGCCGGGTCAGATAAAACCATACCCAAACCTAGCGTAAAAGCTGCAGGGGTACCACTTCCTGCTTCTTTTTTACAAGATAATGAAAGCTGAGTGGGAAAACCCAGCCAAACCAAAAACTACTCAGCAAATTTTTGGCAAACTTTACTCTTTAATTCCAGAAGCATCAAAGAAGTTGAAACTTCCAGTAGTTGATGATCCAATTAATAGCCTTGCTTCCACTTCAGTACTACCCATGGGAAACGATGGTTTCCCTAAGGAAATAAGTGATAGGCGCATAGAACAAGTGCTATGCAGAGACTTTGAGGCTTCTGCTAACTCACTAAGGGCTTTTATTACAGGCTTATTATTTGCCAGGGTGGCGTACATGTGGTCCTCGGATCTGGCCAAGGCGGACAGTGGAGTCCCCAAAGAGATGAAGGATGAACTTAAGAAAATTGCACTAGCCACCGCCTTTGCTGCAGATGCAACACTTGATGCAGTGCAACAGTCTGCGAGGAGCATGGCCTGTAGTGTTACAGCATGCTGGAATACCTGGCTTAGAGGCTGGGACGTGGACCCTGCCGCACGAGCAAAAGTGGCTGCAGTTCCCTTTAAAGGTTCCAAACTTTTTGGAGATGACTTAGAACGCTATCTCATCGAAGATAAAGAAGAAAGTACTCCCTTCAAAGAAAAAGGATGGCAAAAATAGACGTTTTCAGCATTCCTTTCATGACACTAGGAAAGATACAAAAACTGGAACCAATCAATCCTACAAAGGCAAATGGCAATCCAAATTCAAGGAGGGAAAATCTTCCAATTTCTCTACGAAGCAACAAAACAATGATAAATGAACCAAGAAAGGACCCCAGGTATGACTATGCCGGGACTCTAGTACCTTGCAGAATCGGTGGTCGTCTACAACAATTTGCACCAATTTGGCAAGAGTCGATTTCAGACAGATGGGTCAAAGACATGGTCACAAGAGGTTACTCCCTGGAATTTCACTCTCTTCCCCCATCACAGTTTCAGGAACTTCCTTGGAACAAATCCAGAACAAAACACAGACAGCTAATGGGAGCCATAGCACATCTGATTGAGATTGGAGTGATAGAACCAGTTCCACATCTAGAGAGGGGTCAGGGAGTATACTCAGTGTTCTTCACTGTCCCAAAGAAGAATGGGGATGTGAGGGCAATACTAGACCTCAAATGGCTAAACAAACAAGTGATCCACAAAAAATTCAAGATGGAGACAGTACAAACTATTCTATCATCCATTCAGAAAGGGGAATTCATGATGTCCATAAATCTGTCGGAAGCATACCTTCATATCCCCATTCTACAAGTACCTCCGGTTTGCTTACCACAACAATCATTTTCAATACCAAGTGCTACCTTTTGGTCTAAAATCATCCCCAAGGGTATTTACCAAGGTTCTAGTCACTCTAGTGGCCTTACTGAGGGTACAGGGAGTCTCCCTTTTTCCCTATTTGGATAACATTCTTGTAAAAGCCGCTTTGTATGACATGACGACCAGGGCTCTGGAAACCACAATGTCATTACTCAGGGAGCATGGCTTTGTCATAAACTTAGACAAGAGTTCACTGATTCCGACTTAATCCCTACTACATCTAGGGGTGTATATAGACACAGTACGGGACAGAGTGTTTCTGTCTCGAGAGAGACAGGAGCGTCTGAGACTATTAACACAGGAGATCCTGCACCTTCAAAAGGTGGAAATTATGACTCTGGTGAAGCTTCTAGGAATGCAGGTACCGTGCCAGGAAGTGCTCCAGTGGGCCAGGTTCCACACACGTCCACTACAATGTTTTTTCCTTCCTTTTCAAGACCTGATAGCTCGTAGGAAGGTGAAAAAGGTGACATTGACACAGGAACTCAAGCAACAACTGATGTGGTGGTTAGATCCCAATCGCTTCATATAGGGAGTGCTGCACAGGGATCCAATCAGAGTAGTCATCACGATGGATGCGAGTCTGTTTGGATGGGGAGCGCACATGAAGGGGCAATTAGTGCAGGGAACCTGGGACCAGTTGGAGAGGTCCAACAGCATGAATTTACTGGAGTTAAGAGCCATAAGACTGGCATTGCTAGCCTTTCATCATGAGATACAGGACAGTCATGTCCTAATATGAACAGACAATGTCACAGCAAAGGCTTACATGAACAGGCAAGGAGGCTCTCGATTCAAGTGACTTCACAAGGAGGCGTGTCAATTGATGAGCTGGGCCAAATCTCACATACAATTTATAAAGGCAATTCACATCACAGGACGGGAAAATACAATAGCAGACAGACTGAGCAGGCAGTGGCTCGACCAGTCAGAATGGATGCTGAACAGAGGTTTTCGGTTTCGGCGTTGCAAATGGCGGCCGCCTCTCGGGACGCTCCCGGAGGTGGCTAGCCCACACGCAGTTAGGGGGGGTCTTCGCATATGCGAAAGACCCTAGTGAGCCTTAGGTAAAGGCTCCGAACCGGGGGCGCTTTGGGGAGTAGCCTCTTTGCCGGCAGACAGCCGGGAAATTGAGGCTTTCTCCCCGCCCCAATCGGCCCCGCTGCGTCATGCCCCGTCATGGGACTTAGCAGCGCCACCGATTTCCAGGAGTGAAGACGGCGATACGATTTAATATAAAAAGAAGAAGTGGCATCGAATCGTGAGTGGAAGGTCTATTTTGAAGCGTGAATTTGAATCCCCCCGCAAGCGTTTAAGCGTATGGGAGGAGGGAGGAGTCCCCACCCCTTTTGAGAAGCAAGATTTACAAAGGAAGCGCGGAGGGGGGAAGAGAGAAAGAACTGTTGGTGAAAGTACCGTTGGGGTTGTATAGAAGAATACGACCTTATTAGCTTCCTGGGGGATGCGGCACAAACTTTTTAAAAGTAAACAATAAAACAAAATGTCGACAACGGGGAGAGTCCTGCAGAAACCGGAAGAGAAGAGAGGAGGGACTTCCGGTCCGGGTAGCCCCCCCCCCAAAGCTTGCTGTCAATCAACAGGAAAATGAGATTCTGCGCCCTCTGCTGGAGCAAATGCAGAAAATCAATGAAACTTTGCTTAAAGTGGAAAGTGTCTTCATCAGTCGACAGGAATTGATATTGGAAACAACAAGGAAGATGGCAGAAATTGAACAGAAAACGTGGATCTTAAGTTCTCAGGGCATAAAAGAAGAAGAGAAAGAGGATCTCGGATTTACTTTGGCGAATGTATTGGCACCCCTAACTGGCAGTGAAGCGAAAGAATTAAGGGAAGAGGTGGATATGGCTCCCAAAGCCAATTCCGCTTTTATAAAAGAAATCACTCTGCCAGTAGAAGGGGAGGTTGAGCACAGCAAGCAAGACATCGGAGATCTAATTTTTTGCGAAGTGGTTACGGCGCCCTGGAAATCTGAAGGCCAGAAAAGAAAGAAGAAAGATTACATCCTTGAAATGCAAAGACTTCTGAAGAGACACGCCGGCGTGAGGGAAGACGCAGCACTCAAAATTATGATAAGCAGCGAAGAAGACAGCAGCCCAGGGGAAGGGGGTGAAGGAAAGGAAGCCATCAAGGTTAAAAAGGACTTAGTTCATAACTGGAAGAGATTTAAAAAGAAGACACCTTGAGGATTGTTTGTGTTGCATCTGTAAGGAGCTGTTTAATTACTAACCCCAATGGACTTTACTAACTGTATTAACAGAGTGTTTTTGGACTTTGTAAAGTTAAAAAGAAGATCTTCTAACCATGATGGATGCCGAAAAACAGTATTAATTACTAACTAAAACTAACCCACTTTAACAGAGAAAACTTCACTCCACCTTTTTTCTTTCTCCATCTGTCTACCCCTTCCTTTTCTTATAAAAAGAATAAAATTCTCTCCTTTTTAGGAGAGTTTTACTACAAAAAAAAAAAAAAAAAAAGAATGAATGCTGAACAGAACAGTATTCAACCAAATTTGTCACAATCTGGGACATCCAACAGTAGACTTGTTTGCTACGATTCAGAATTGTCAAACACAAATCTTCATGTCAAAGGTCCCCCACCCACTGGCAGTGGGGATGGATGCTCTGCATCAGGATTGGCCGCAGCACTCTTGTATGCCTTTCCTCCAGTACAAGTCATCCAGAGGCTGGTCCAAAGAATCATAGACCACAAGGCAGAAATGATACTAATGGCCCCGTTCTGGCCCAGACGGGCCTGGTTTCAGGATCTCAGGAGGTTGTCGGTGAGGGAACCTTGGCACCTCCCACTAACTCCAGACCTCCTGACTCAGGGGGACATTGTGCACCAGCAGCCAGAAACGTTAAATCTCACAGCCTGGAGATTGAGTGGGAACAATTGCTAAGAATGGGTTACCCTGAAGGGGTGGTGACAACCATGTTAGCAGCCAGGAAGGGATCAACTAATAAGGTCTACAATACCACCTGGCAGGTTTTTCAGGCATGGTGTGTAAAGAAAGGCCTTGATCCTTTCAGAGTGTCAGTATCAGTGGTGTTGTCTTTTCTCCAGGAGGGTTTGGACAAGGGCCTCAGTACAAATACCCTAAAGAGGCAGGTGGTGGCCATATCAGCTATTAGTGGAGTTAAGAAAGGTGATTCCTTTTCTAGACACCCTCACATCAAAAGGTTTCTTAGGGGAACTTCCCTCTTAAGTCCCCTGGTGGTTCACAGGTTTTCCACATGGAGCCTTAATCTAGTGCTCAAGGCTCTGTGTAAGGCTCCTTTTGAGCCTATGGCTACATGCCCTATGAAGAAGCTGACATTTAAAACTGTGTTCCTGGTGAGCATCACCTCGGCGAGGAGAGTATCAGAGTTGGGGGCCCTGTCTGTAGATAAGGAGCTCTGTATCTTTCATAACGACAGGGTAGTGCTTCGTCCAGATCCGGATTTTGTACCTAAGGTCAACTTGACCTTTCATGGGTCGATGGAAATAGTCCTTCCCTCCTTTTGTCCTAATCCCACATCTGATAAAGAGAAGGAGTGGCACTGCCTTGACATAAAATGGGCACTTAGTTTCTATTTGGACAGGACCAAACAAGCAAGGAGGACTGACACTCTCTTTGTTTCCTTTAGGAAGTCCTCCATGGGACAAAAAGTGTCCTCTTCATCTCTGAGTAGGTAGATTAGAGAGTATATTTGGATGGCTTACAAGGCTAGGGGGGTGGATCCCCCACAAGGCATAACGGTGCATTCACTGAGGGGGATGGCTACCTCTGTGGCTTACAGGGTATTCCCATCCCTGGACGTAGTATGTAAAGTGGCTACATGGAGGTCGGTTCACTCTTTCACCCAATATTACAGGGTAGACAAGTTGGCATGGGCAGATGCTGCCTTTGGCCGTAGGGTTCTGCAACATACCCTGTAGTTGGGGAAGTGGCTGGACTCACCCTGGAGGGCACTGCTTTTACACGTCCCAGGAGTTAAGGAGTCCGAAGGACTGCCCCACTCCTAAACCACCAGAGAATGGAAGATTTATCTCCACTTACCGTGAAGCTTCATTCTTGGTGGCCCAGATTGGGGCAGTCCTTCCCACCCGGTTTTGAGGGGCCGCTTCTTCAAGAGATAGGGGTGTTGCTGGCCGTGGGGTCAGACCCAGGTACTGTAGTTGCGATAAACCTGTGGGTTCTGATGCAAGGAGTTGTATTTTTCTCTGTTGGTTTGGTTCTTTCCCTGTTGGGAGGACCGTGTTTTTAGGTCTTTTTTACAGTTTTGGGGAAAGGTGGCTTGGAGAATGACTGGGTTCCAAGGGGTTCCGTGTCTGAAGAGTCTGCCAGCCCTGATTTCAGAAGAGGGAGGCGTTTTCCAGGAGTTAAGGAGTCCGAAGGACTGCCCCACTCTGGACCACCGAGAATGAAGCTTCACGGTAAGTGGAGATAAATCTTCCATTATAGAAGAAGAAACTGTTCTAGAACATACAGAGAGAAAGTCTAAACTAACCAGTCTAACTGCTGTAAAAGAAACAAAGAGCAAAAGGAAGCTCTACAGAATCAGGAAGTCTTCAGAAGAGCCAATCAGGAGACAGCAAGGACACAATTTGAAAAAGTGGGAAGTCTCTAGTCTAGCTACACTAATTGCAAGTCCCTCAGCTGTCTCCTGTAGGAGTATCTTCAGATCTTCTTCATAAGGCTGCACTATAAACCTTGCATATTCTGACATGAGGTAGGTTAGGCTGAAAGTATGTGACTGGTCCAAACTCACCCAGTGAGTTTCCACAGCAAGATGGGGACTCAAACCTGCATCTCCCAGAGCAGAGTCTGAAGCTCTAACCACTGCACCATATTGGCTTTTTTGAGATGGCTGTTGTTGAACAATAGCAAACAGCCAGGCCTAGCTAAATCATGTAAGTTGGATGGTATCAAGTCACCCAGTGGTTGTTGCCAGGCCCAGGCCTGGCCCCAGTGAGTCCTCCCTTGAATGCCAAAATAGCCCTGGAAAGGACCCTGCCCCCTGCCTTCCAATCACAGAAACCAAACCTGGAATGCTGTGTTGCCTAGCAATGGCCACTGAGGTAATCCATTTATTAAAGCTATAGAAGCTTTTTTTATCTTTTTTTTTTTTTTTGGTTTTTAAAATTGCCCAATGTACTTTCTTCTTTTTTGTTAGATTTCACATTTTTCTGCAAACAATTTTTGGCAGCTGTAGTAAAATCATATTGTCACTCAGGCAGTAAACCTTAGGCTTCCCTTTTAGTTTGTGATGGCTCACTATTATTTTTTTCATGAAAACAGTAATTAAGAATATTTTTTTTCTGCCAACCTGGGGCATTTTTAGGTTTGTAGAAAAATGTCTCTTGCCTGTTCACAGCTCTCATCACCAAATTTAAGTATATTTACATTTGACCAATTTGGCTATTAGAGTGCACAAGTGGAGCCCACATATGATATTCATGGGGGGAATCTCATATCACACATACATACTCTCACACTCACTCATTCACTTTCTCTCCAGGCTCCCCTGCAGCTGCCAGACCCACTGACTCCCCCACCCTGGTGGTTTGTTTGGAGCTGCTCCGGACAATCTCGCCAAGGCTTCCCCCCTCTTTCCTCTCTTGGTGGCGCATTCCTGACAGGCTCACTGAGGCTTCCCTCCCCCTTTCCTTCTCTTGTCTCCAAGGCTTCCCCAACACATACCTGGGCAATGGCACCCGGGCTGTGGGAGACTGACCCAGCACAATGGAGCCTTGGGGGAAGTGAGGAGGCTGCTGGTGAGGCAGCAGCTGAGCCTTCACCAGGGGACAGATGGAAAGGGCGAAGGGCAGCTTGGCTCACAGCTGCACTCAGTGTCCTCACCACTAATTCCAAACAAATGACGCTGGGAGCAGACAGAAGAAATGGAGTGTGTGGGGGGGTTAGTGTTGAGGCAAAGTTCTTGAAGTCCCTGGAACCTCCTCGCACAGCACCCCACAGTTTCCAAGGGTAGGTTCATCCTCTGCACAGGGACGGTTATTGCTGTTGCAGCTGGAGCAGCAGCTGGGATGGTTAGTGGTCTGGCGGCTTCCCTTGAGTTGTTCCTGCACCTCAGTGAATGAGTTCCCTGTGCATGCCCGGAGCAAGCAGTTGTAGTTTTTTTGGGATTTAAGTATCCCCTGTATACTTTTTTAAACTTTTCAGATTTTTCTGCATACCTGGAGACTGCCCCAAGTGTGCAGGAAAATCTCTTTGCTCCCCAAGTGCCCCTGATGTGCAGATTTAGATATTCACACAGAGGGGGCCTCTTGGCTATTAGTATATAGATGATGATGATATGACCATTTCTAGTAATTTATTCACATCATTACTGGGATCTCCTTAGCTATGTAGCAACATCAACTCCTTGCTGTATGTTTCTTCCATGTCATACAATTTATTCACACATATTCTCAAAGTCTGGAAGATGCTACAATGTTGTGCTTTCTCATGACTCACAGCAAAAAGCTGTTTTCCCTTCTCTCTCCATCAGACAATTGTCTTTGTCTTGTTGCCAGCTACTTCCTTTCCAAAAGAGCTGGCCATATGTAGAAGAAATTCACAGATATGTTCTTTTTTGTTCATTTGTTTATATTTTAACTCTTATGTGCCATCCCTTCCAGCAGACCCAGGGGCCTGGTTTCTAAAGCAGGTTCATTATTTCCGATAGACTGGCAGGAGAGGTAAGACATTCATCATATGTCCTTGGGCTATACAACAGGTATTTCACTTGCTATGTTCAACAGGGCATTTAATCATTTGTCTGGAATGTTGGATAGATCATAAATATGAAGTGTAGTTTTCCTATAGATAATATCAGTTGGTAGCTTCTGTTTCCTCTGGTTCTTTGCACAGAGATGAGTTGACTAGTACTTACTAAGGAACAAAAGAAACCCAAAGACTGAATGCACATTACCTGTGTAAACATGTGTACAGCTGAATGGGATCACACTTAATGACTTCCATCTTTCCTGTCTACAGGCATTCAGAATAGCTTCCTAAAACTGCCTATGTCAAAACAAACTGTACACACTACAGTTTCATTCAGACTTGATACTGAAAGTGTTAAGATGGAGATCAGTGAGCAGGAAGCACTCTTAAGTGCTTTCACACATGCATGCAATATATGCGCAATCCTAAGGTTCCATGTAAATAAGTGCCTACTGAATTTTGTGCTAGTTTCCCCTACTATCATATGCACATAATGCAACATGTGGAATGGAACTGCATTCACATGTGTCCTCATGTCTGTCCCCATGTCTGAATGTAACCTATGAGTTCCACTATGCAGTGTCTTGATCATACTGGTTTAGGCTTCCTGTGCAAACATAGTGGCCAGTACATGGAGGCAGGATGAACTAGAAATACATCATAAATGTATAAGTGGAGCAAAAGAAACTGGTGATTAAAATATTAGAAAATTGGTGGCATGGATCACAACATAATGATGATATGCTTGTCAATGGTCAAGGTTTGGTCAATTTCCACTTTTAAGGTATTATTTTATCCTGCTCAAATTGAGTTAAGGTGAAGCCTTAATGACCCTCTCACTAAGCACCACCCTCTGTCCCCGACAATGGAGAAAGGAAGAAAATCATTTCAAGGCAGTCCCCTGAACTCCTACATAGGCAAGGTGGTAGGTCAACAGATCATAGTCTTCCATATTGAACACAGCTATTAGATCTAATAGCAACAGCAGCGCTGATCCACCACAATCTAGATGTCTATGGAGGTCATCTGCAGTGTTCCCTTTAAGCTGAGTTAGTGTGAGCTAGCTCACAGTTTTTTAGCTTCCAGCTCACACTCTTTTGTCATAGCTCAGGAAGGATGGCTACAGAGCAAACTAATGTATGCAGTGGCCAAATTGGTCACTCACAGCTGTAATGACAGTAAGAACATAAGAACATAAGAGAAGCCAATGTTGAATCAGGCCAATGGCCCATCTAGTCCAACACTCTGTCACACAGCGGCCAAAATATACCAGTTGCCATCAGGAGGTCCAGCAGTGGGGCCAGGGCACCAGAAGCCCTCCCACTGCTGCCCCCTCCAGCACCAAGAATAGAGTGCATCACCTGCCCCAGACTGAGAGTTCCCATCTATACCCTGTGGCTAATAGCCACTAATGGACTTCTGCTCCATATGTTTATCTAATTCCCTCTTGAAACTGTCCATGCTTGCAGCTGCCACCACCTCCTGTGGCAGTGAATTCCATATGTTAATCACTCTTTGGGTGAAGAAGTATTTCCTTTTAGCTGTTCTAACCCAACTGCTCAGCAATTTCATGGAGTGCCCACGAGTTGTTGTATTGTGAGAAAGGGAGAAAAGTACTTCTTTCTCAACTTGCTCAATCCCATTCATAATCTTATAAACCTCAATCATGTCACCCCTCAGCCGTCATTTCTCCAAGCTAAAGAGCCCCAAGCCTTTTAACCTTTCTTCATAGGGAAGGTGTTCCAACCCTTTTATCATTCCAGTTGCCCTTCTCAGCACTTTTTCCAATGCTATAATATCGTTTTTGAGATGTGGTGACCAGAACTGTACACAGTATTCCAAATGAGGTCGCACCAATGATTTATACAGGGGCATGATGATACTGGCTGATTTGTTATCAATTCCCTTCCTAATAATCCCCAGCATAGCGTTGGCCTTCTTTATTGCAGCTACACACTGTCTAGACATTTTCATCGAGTTATCCACTACGACTCCAAGATCTCTCTCTTGGTCCATCTCTGCCAGTTCAGACCCCATCAACATGTATTTATATTTAGGATTTTTGGCTCCAATGTGCATCACTTTGCACTTGGCCACATTGAACCCCATTTGCCACATTGATGCCCACTCACCCATCCTTGACAGATCCCTTTGGAGTGCCTCACACTCCTCCCTGGTTTTCACCACCCTGAACAACTTCGTGTCATCTGCAAATTTAGCCACATCACTGCTTACTCCCAATTCCAAATCGTTAATAAACAAGTTAAAAAGCATCGGACTGAGTACTGATCCCTGTGGTACCTCACATGGTACCTCACATGGTAGAATTTTTGCTCACAAGACTCCACAGCTTAGAGGCAGCACTGGTCATCTGTAAGAGCAACCAGAGCTGTCTCCATCCCATGACTAGGGTGGAAGCCAGACAGGAAGAAATCAAAGATGGAAGTGTCATCCAGGAAAGCCTGGAATTGTTCAGCCACTGTTCTTTCAACCACCTTACCCAGGAATGGCAAGTTTGACACTGGCAGTAGTCAGTTAGGACCATGGGGTCCAGTTATGGCTTTTTCAAGACTGGATGAACTACTGCCTCCTTCAAAGCCTCCAGGAAAGTCCCAATAGAAAGGGACAAGTTGATAATTTCCCCCAGAGGGGCTCAAATGGATGAACTACTACCTCCTTCAAAGCCTTCAGGAAAGTCCCAATAGAGAGTGACAAGTTGATAATTTCTCCCAGAGGGGCTCGAATGCTCTCCCCGCAGGCTTTCACCAACCAAAAAGTGCATGGGTCAAGAAGGCAAATAGTAGGCCTTACCACTGCCAGGATCCTGTTGACTTCCTCCTGGGAGAGTTGATTGAAGTGGTCCACCATTGGACCAGAAGATGGACAAGGGGCTTCCAGTTCTCTTACAGTCTCATTGTGGTTGGGAGGTCCTGGCAGAGTGTCACGATCTTATCTGTGAGGTAGCTCACAAATGCCTTGCAGCCAATGACCAATTCCTTACTATTTGGTCTGCCCTTTGTCATGAGCACACTTCCACGTCCACTCTAGCTGTCTTAGCTCCCGCTTCATCCTCCACAGCTCTGAGGTATACCAAGGTGCGACTTTGGTGCGAGGATATAGAGGGCACCGGGGGGGGGAATCTTGATGGCTTCAGAGAGCCAGTATTCCCAGTCCTCCACCAGAACTCTCAGATGTATGCTAGGTTTTTTGTCATCTTCTGGGCATGGAACAGGGGTCACTGGAGGTGTGGGGGGAGATATTTGTGAATTTCTTGCATTGTGCAGGGGGTTGGATTAGATGACCCTGGAAATTCCTTCCAACACTATGATTCTATGATTCTACCTCACAGGATTGTTCAAGGAAGGACAGAAGAACAAGCATGCTTCCCAGAGCTCCTTGGAAGAAGGCAGGATAAAATTGGTAAATAATTTAAATAGATTTTCTTATTCTTAAGAATGCATCTCTCTATTGGTAAATAATTTAAATAGATTTTCTTATTCTTAAGAATCCATCTCTCTGTGGTGGAAAAAAAATCAATATTGTAATGTAACATCAGTTTTATATTTTTTGTGGCTGTCCCCAAGTTTTCATCCTGCAACCTGCATTTAAAGAGCTATTTGTTATCTCTCAGATGACCCTACCTCACAGAGTTGTTGTGAGGACAAAATAGAAGAAGAGAGAAACAGAAATTGTTGGAAGAAAGTATACATGTTGGGTAGATTAGATTAGATCTGTGGCCTACGTGGTTCCCACCCCTCTCCCAATACCAATGAACATGCCAGATACAAAAAGGCTAGAACACCAAAGATAACAACTCTCTAGCTAATCTAAAAAGATCATTCTGCCCTTAGGAAAAAAAAGGCTACATTTGTGGCAAGAGCGCACCGCTCATGTGCGACATTATATAATATGAATAATTTATGCTGCTAATAGTGCTGCCTTTGAAAGATGGGTGGAAGTGGGTAATTGCCCATGGATAATACTTTATATATTTTGTAGGTAGAACTGTCTCAACCTAAGAATATACACTGAAGCCAGAAACAACTTTCCAATATGAATGACTCAATGAATCATGAATGACTGCGATTTCCTTGGGATCTAATTTGCTTTAACACAAGCTTAAGTACATAGCAAATGCAAATGCTCTGCACTCCCCGAGCTGTAAAAGGGCTGGCTAGATTTTGAACCCTTCCAAGTCCTTTAACAGCTGATTGGTGTTTGAACAGTAAATTAGTACAAATTTGTAAATGCTTTTAGCTCCCATCCGCAGCAAATTAAAGCCAGTTTGTCCTCTGCGTTTCAGTGCGAGTGCATGTGTGCACAACACATACAAATGGGAAACCAGTGGAAATGGAATTCTATGACTTAGTGCAGTATACTCAGTGCAATATTCTGATTCCCTTGAATTTCCATTTCTGTGTTAGACATTCTGGTTATTGTGTTTCCTAACATGGCAGTATATGATGTAGAAGAAAAATTCCTACATTATTTGGGGGAATGTAAGGCCTGGTGGTGCCATTTTGAGTGCTGTACAGTACAGGTAGCATATAGCCCACCAATCCATTGCTTACCCCTCTTTCCACTCATCGGTGTTCACCCTGTGTAAGATAAGCAGCCATTTTTCATAATTAGAGCTGGGATGTTCCTGCTTCTCCCTCCCCTCCCCCCATGATAATGCATTGAGTAAACACTGCTTAGCTGGTTTCTGGTTTTGATTCTGCTGTTCATTTTTCTCTTTCAGCAATTTGAGTTGCATCTGTCTGCTAATTTTCCTTTTCAGGTTCTTGTTCAAATTTCACAACATTCAGAACAGAACCAGGTGTGCCACAAACCAAGACCAAAGCAAAAGAGGGGATGTAAGAAGAAAATGTTGAAGAGATGATATTGACTGGCAAGATAAACGATGGCAGACAAAGACATAATGCTACCTAGACAAAGACATAATCTGAGAGGACCCTTGGATTCTCACCTCTTTGTCCCTGTTTAGATAGTGACTTAAAAGCATTCAGTCATCTACTGCCAGAGATGGGGAAGTCTAATGTCAGCTCTGCTCCAGACAGATGATTCCAGATTTAGAATAATAGTTGGTTGAGCAGGATATCTGGAGAGGCAGCATAAAAAATTCTAAATAAATGAAAAAACTACCTTCCATTTCTCTTCATTCAATAAAGTTTAAGGAAACTTTCTCCTCAGTTCTTGTGTCTGTCATTTTTTTACTTACAGCATCAACCTACCCTTTGCATAGCTCTTAACAAATTTAACCCCAGTTTCACTTTCCCAAACTATTTCCCAGATACTGTGTATTACAAAAGTCTCAGATTGGCACTGAAGCACAGGACCAGTTCAAATAATTTAAGTAATGATTATGTATCACGGAAGCAAAATTGAGCTATCCTGCTGTATCCATGGGTTCTGCCTATCTTTCCTACTTCAGGAGTAAAATCTAAGGCCAAATAATTGGGTCAATTCTATGGTTGTATTTGGGATATTGATTGTGTGGTTTTGGACTCTGCATGTTGGATTTTATCTGTGCAAATTGCCAATGTTACATCTGTACATGAATTTTCAGTGGGTCCAAAAGTGGGACATAAATACCTGGTGGGCACAGTGTCTTTTTTCCTGCTACCTCATTAGACTATCTTTATTTCCTGCTACCTCGCATAGCTTCTTCTTGTCCAAACCAGCCCACAATAAACGTCCAGGATGGATGCTGTAAGAGCACTGTTCAAAGCAAATTATGCTTTGCTCAGTACTTTGATTTTATAGTAGTGTTGTAAGCAGGGCTATTTTGGGGCAGGAACGCACAGGAACGGAGTTACATAAGAACATAAGAGAAGCCAATGTTGAATCAGGCCAATGGCCCATCTAGTCCAACACTCTGTCACACAGCGGCCAAAATATACCAGGTGCCATCAGGAGGTCCAGCAGTGGGGCCAGGGCACCAGAAGCCCTCCCACTGCTGCCCCCTCCAGCACCAAGAATAGAGTGCATCACCTGCCCCAGACTGAGAGTTCCCATCTATACCCTGTGGCTAATAGCCACTGATGGACTTCTGCTCCATATGTTTATCTAATTCCCACTTGAAACTGTCCATGCTTGCAGCTGCCACCACCTCCTGTGGCAGTGAATTCCCTATGTTAATCACTCTTTGGGTGAAGAAGTATTTCCTTTTATCTGTTCTAACCCGACTGCTCAGCAATTTCATGGAGTGCCCATGAGTTCTTGTATTGTGAGAAAGGGAGAAAAGTACTTCTTTCTCAACCTGCTCAATCCCATTCATAATCTTATAAACCTCGATCATGTCAACCCTCAGCCGTCGTTTCTCCAAGCTAAAGAGCCCCAAGCCTTTTAACCTTTCTTCATAGGGAAGGTGTTCCAACCCTTTTATCATTCTAGTTGCCCTTCTCTGCATTTTTTCCAATGCTATAATATCGTTTTTGAGATGTGGTGACCAGAACTGTACACAGTATTCCAAATGAGGTTGCACCAATGATTTATACAGGGGCATGATGATACTGGCTGATTTGTTTTCAATTCCCTTCCTAATATTCCCCAGCATAACGTTGGCCTTCTTTATTGCAGCTACACACTGTCTAGACATTTTCATCGAGTTATCCACTACGACTCCAAGATCTCTCTCTTGGTCCATCTCTGCCAGTTCAGACCCCATCAATGTGTAATTATATTTAGGATTTTTCGCTCCAATGTGCATCACTTTGCACTTTTTTTTTTTAACCTCTCTTTATTTCAACAGGCTTTCACACATATAATCTTCCCACTACCGTGATACAAGATTTTTTTTCCCCCACCCCACCCCCCTCCCCTCAGTCCCTCCCCCTGCTCTTCTTTCTTCATTGCTTCAGCCACGGGCACAGAATCCGAAGTTTCCAGTAGGCATCCTTCATGGCTTCGTCCTCCTTGATGTAATCGAAATACGATGACCATTTCTTGCTTGTTTGCATCTTTTTTTCCTCCCAGGTGTTCTCTTCTGTTGTCAGGGTCACTATATCTGATTGAATATATTCAAACAGGTAGTTATTCCAATTCTCCATTGTCCACTTATTCTTGTCTTTCCATCCTAATGCTATGACTGCTTTTCCAGCTAGTATCATTGCCTTAACTACCTCTTGATATGTGCTTTCTATTCTCTCGATCTTTAAGGTTCCTAATGTCATTAAGTTAACATCTATAGGTACTGATACACCTGTCCTTTCCTTTATTCTGGCTAATATTTCCTTCCAAAACTCCTGGACTTTGGCACATTCCCACCACATGTGTGAGTACCACCCTTTGGCTTGATTGCAGTGCCAGCAGTTCGAACTCATCCTCGATATCATATTAGCTAGCTGGGCTGGCGTCTGATACCATTTGGTGAAGTACTTCAGCTCCATTTCTCTAAATTTATCGAACTTGATCTTATTGACCCCCACCATTAATTTTTTTAAGGTTGTTTCTGAGGTTAGTCCCTCTCTAGCCCATCTCGCTTGAGTGCTTTTAATTACTGACTCCTCATTAGTTGTCATTATTTTATATATCTTACCCGCTAGACCCTTACTTGTCTTCCTCTTTTCTTTGTACAAGATTTCTGCGTCTTCTTCTGAGTCCCCCTCCCTCTTTTGCCTCTCCTTTTTATTGCATTATATAGACCGGTCGCCTTCAACCAGTACTGTTTCCCTACTGTCTCAATTATTGTTTGTAGTGTCTTAAGCCGGCCTCCTTCCCCATACATATCTCTTATTCTAGCGAACCCTTTTTCTTGGAGTAGTTTCCACCAATGGGGGTCGTCTGATTCCCCATATACACTTTCCACTGGTGCCCACTCAGAGAGCTTGTTCTACCAGATTGGTTGCCATTTCTCCCATATTTTCAATGCTGTTCTCCTAGGTCCCACCGCTCTGCCATATTCCTTCTTCACATTTCTTGTAAATATACCCAGCCTCCCAGCTCCTTCATTTAATTCATTTTCCAATCTAACCCATTTCTGCTCTGTATCTTCTCCTATCTCTATCATTGACTTGACGTTAAAAGCTTCGTAGTAATCTGTTAGATTGGGTACACCCCACCCCAATACATTTTGCGGGTTATAAATGAACTTCTTTTGCATTCTGGGATTTTTACTTCCAAAGATCCATTCCCTAATTATTCCATTCCATTTTTCTAACTGTTGTATACTTAATTCTACTGGGAGTGTTTGGAATAGATACATCATCTTAGAAATTAGGAACATCTTTACAGCTCTTATTTTGTTTGAAATTCTCAAATTTTTATTTGCCCATCTTTTCATGTCCTTACAGATCTTCTTCCAGACCATTTTGAAGTTCCCTTCCCCTGTTTTTTTCCAATTCTTCCTGATTTCGATCCCCAAATATTTTATTGACTTAGCTCCTGGGCCCATTTTTGTCATCTTTGCAATTTCTCTTCTCTCTGCTTTACTGACATTGAAGTACATAATTTCGGATTTGTCCATGTTCACTCTTAGCCCTGAATATGCTTCAAAATCCTCCAATATAGTCCTTATTTCTCTAATCCCCTCTTTAGGGTTTAGCAGCGCAATCATTATATCATCTGCAAACAAATTGATCTTTAATTCCTCACTCCCAATATGGTATCCATCTATTCTGCCGCTATTTCTTATTCTTTCTGCTAGGACCTCAATTCCCATAATAAATATGTATGGGGAGAGGGGGCATCCTTGCCTTACTCCTCTCTGTATGCTAAACTCCCTTGAATGCCCTCCGTTTACCCTTACCACTGCTTTCCCTCCCTTATATACTTCTTGTATGGCGCCCTTAAATTTTTCACCTATCCCATATTCATCCATCATTTTCCATATATATTCATGAGAGAGCGTGTCGAAGGCCTTATATACATCCAACTTAAGGAGGGCAAACTTTTTTTTTTGGCCATGTTCTATTATGTTGAGAATGTTCCTAATTGGATGGCTTATATTCCTTCCTCTCACAAAGCCATATTGATCCCCTTTAACTATTTTCGGTATCACCTCCTTTAGTCTGTTTGCTAAAATTTTAAGAAAGATCTTATAGCCCTGATTAAGTAGACTAATCGGTCTGTACGAGCCGACCATTTCTGGATCCTTTTGAGGTTTGGGGATGACCACTATTTCTGCTTTCCTCCATGACTCTGGGGCTTGTTCTCCTTTCAATATCGAGTTAAACGTTATCTGGAGTTCTGGTGCTAAGATTTCTACCAATTCTTTATAGAATTCTGCAGTAAACCCATCTAGTCCTGGGGATTTCCTTTTTTAATTTCTTAATTACCTCTTCTATTTCCTGTACTGTTATCTCCTTCCCTAGCTTCTGTCTGTCCTCTAATGTTATTGTGAACTGTATTCTTTCTTCAAATTTTGTCGTTTCTTTCTCTTTATATAAGTCTTGATAAAATCTTGCAAAGGCCTCCCTAATCTCCCTTGAACCTTGCATTACTGTGGAGCCTTCTCTTATGCACTTCACACTTTGTTTTTCTTTCCTAGCCCGTAGGTACTTTACCAATCTTTGGACTGACTTTATACTATTCCTCCGAAATTCATTTTTAATTAATGTCTCTTTTTTCCACAGAGTTATTGCATCTAACTGGTCCAAATCTCTTCTCAGTTCTCTAATTTGGGTCTGCCTTTGGGGGTTATAGCCTCTCGCTTGTTGTTGCTGGAGCACTCTCAACTCCTGAATCTTTTTTTGTCTATTTTGGTGCCACTCTTTTTTAATATTGATCTCCTTCCCAATACAAACTCCTCTAATCACTGCCTTCGCCGCATCCCACAAGGTATTACTAGTTACAGAATGCCTATTTTCTTTAAAGTATAGTTTAATTTGCTTCCTTATGTATTCCTTATCCTCTTTTTTTGCTATAACTAAGTTATTGTATCTCCAAGGTCTCTTGGTCCATTCTGTGCTCAAGTCCACCTCCAGGCTTATAAGGGCATGGTCTGAGATCCAGATTGGATGGGTTTGGACCACTTTAACTGAGAGTGTTCTAGTTTCCTTAATTAACACAAAATCTATACAGGAGTAGGTTTTATGCTTGTTAGAAAAGAAGGTGGGAGTAGATTTTTGACCACTAAGCTCATATACTTCCTTTAATCCCCATTTCTTTGTCAGATTTTTGCTGTGCTTTGTAATGTCCATATTAAAGTCACCAGTTACTATTAGCTCTCCCTGCAAGAAGTTTTGGGTCTTTAGTATTACTTTGTTTAGGAACTTCTTTTGTCCTCTATTGGGTGCATATAAATTAAGGATTGTAAGATACGTATTGTTTATTTTGCCCTTCACTACTGCATACCTGCCTTCCTTGTCCGTCAATTTATCTATTACCTCTATGTTCAAATTTTTATTTGCTAATATTGCCACTCCTCTGGCCTTGTTGGTCCCTCTGGACTCACTTAAAGTCACCCACCCCAAGTTGTTAAACAGTGGCTTAGGGTCCCTTTTGACTTTATGTGTTTCCTGTATGCATATTACATTGATACCCTCGTCTCTTGCCATCTTAGCTAGCCTATATCATTTGAGATTTGAGGATAAGCCATTTACATTCAATGAGAGTAGTCTGATAGGTCTAGCCATATTCTTTGAAACATTTCGTGCCCCTCCCCCGTTGCTGAAGCATGTTGCCTATTCCCCTATTATTCCTCCATTCCCCTTCCCCCTTCCCTTGTGTGAGAGAAATTCTTCTGGGGTTCCCCACCCCTTCTCTCCACATTCCAGAGATCCTGCATGCCCCTCCTCTCCCCGCACATTTCCCTTATACCTTTATTCAATGTTAGGCCCAGCTTTAAATGTATACTTCCCTTTAATTGCTAGCTCCTCGGGAGTTAGCTCTTTGCCGCTTGGATCCATGTGGCCTTGAGTCCTCCCTCTCGGCGTCTGAGTCACTGCCTTCGTCCATTCCACCTTCCTCACAGTTGCTGGAGTCCACTCCCAGTTCATCAAGCATCCTGACTGCCTCCATTGGATTCCTGGCTCTGTATCTCTTGCCTTCTCGAAATACAATCAGAGTTGTCGGGTACCCCCACGTAAAGTTTATACCTTCCTTAAACAGTTTTTGTGCGTAGGGTTTCAGCTGCCTCTTTTCCTGGAGCGTGCTTGGGCTGAAGTCATGGCTGACGTATGCTTTCTTGCCTCTAAAGTTCAGGTCTTTAACCTTCCTGAGCGTTCTAAAAACCTCATCCTTTAATTTTTCTCTGGCAAATGCTATTATCACTTGTCTTGGCTCTCCTCCCCTCTGTTTCCTAAAGAGCCTGTGTGCCCGTTCTACCTCTGCCTCGTTCACGCCAGCGCCATTTGTTTGAACCACCGGCATAGTTCAGATTCTAATTGTTTTGGGAGTATTTCCTCACTGATACTCGATATTATCATATTCCTCCTTCGCTGCTGGTCTGACTGCCTTGCTAAATTTTTCTCCAATTCCTTAATTTTTTCTTCATTAGCATCGGCTTTCTTCTTTGCTCCCTCAGCAATTTCTCTCACTATGCCTATCTCCTGTGCTATCTGCGTGGTGTCTTTTTTCACCGCTTCTATATCTCCAGAGATTTGTTTTTGGAATGCTGCTATCTGCTCTGATAGTTCCTTAATGCTCCGGGCCATAGTCGCTCTGTTTACAGCTTCTGGCTGCTACCTTGTAGTCCTAATAGATTTGATTTGTAACTCTGGCAGCGTGCCTGGTTACCTTATCTCCAATTTGTTTTCTTTTTCTCCTATGTTTCCTCCCCCTAATCCTGACCTCGTTAGGAGCTTGTTCCTCTTCCTCCCGAGTAATTAATTACCTTTTTGTGTCCTTCTAGGCCATAAATCTTTTTAGTTTAGCGGAGAGAGTCTGAGGCACGGCTTCTGTTGCTAGCGCATGCGTGGATCTCGCATCACTTTGCACTTGGCCACATTGAACCCCATTTGCCACGTTGACGCCCACTCACCCATCCTCAACAGATCCCTTTGGAGTGCCTCACACTCCTCCCTGGTTTTCACCACCCTGAACAACTTCGTGTCATCTGCAACTTTAGCCACTTCACTGCTTACTCCCAATTCCAAATCATTAATAAACAACTTAAAAAGCATCGGACTGAGTACTGATCCCTGTGGTACCCCACTGCTTACCACCCTCCACTGAGAAAGTTTCCCATTTATACTCACTCTCTGTTTTCTATTTATAAGCCAGTTTTTGATCCGCAAGAGGACTTGTCCTTTTATCCCATGACTATTGAGCTTACTTAGGACCCTTTGATGAGGAACTGTATCAAAAGCTTTCTGGAAGTCAAGGTAAATAATATCTATTGGGTCCCCCTTGTCCACATGTTTGTTCACTCCCTCAAAAAACACTAACAGGTTAGTGAGACAAGATCTTCCCTTACAGAACCCATGCTGAGTCTGCCTCAATAGTTTTTGTTCATCAATCTGCCTACTAATTCTTTCCTTAATAACAGTTTCCACCAACTTACCCGGTATCGATGTCAGACTGACTGGCCTGTAATTTCCCAGATCTCCCCTGGAGCCCTTTTTAAAGATGGGAGTGACATTAGCTACCTTCCAGTCCTCAGGAATGGAGGCAGATTTTAAATAAAGATTACATATTTTTGTCAGGAGATCCACAAGTTCACATTTGAGTTCTTTCAGAACTCTTGGATGAATGCCATCTGGGCCTGGTAATTTATTAGTTTTTAAATTGTCCATCAATCGGAAGACTTCCTCTCTTGTCACCGCAATCTGATTCAGGTCTTTCAACCCCCCCCCGCCATTGGTGCTTCTGGAGTGGGCAAGTACTTCTCCTCTTCCACAGTGAACACAGAGGCAAAAAATGCATTCAGCTTCTCAGCCATTTCCCTATCATCCTTCACTACTCCTTTTACCCCTTGGTCATCCAAGGGCTGCACTGCCTCCTGGCTGGCTTCCTACTTCTAATGTATTTGAAGAAAGTTTTATTGTTGGTCTTTATGTTTTTTGTGATATGCTCCTCATGTTCTCTTTTTGCTTACCTGATCACAGACTTACATTTTATTTGCCATAGTCTGTGTTCCCTTTTATCAGCCTCACTAAGACTAGCTTTCCACCGCTTAAACGAATCCTTCTTACCTTTTACAGCTTCCATTACTTTATTTGTTAACCATGCACGCTTTTTTCTATACCTATTTGTACCTTTCCTAACCTGCGGTATATATTTTTTCTGAGCTTCTAGGATTGTCTTTTTAAATAGTCTCCAAACTTCCCCAATGGTTTTGACCTTCTCCACTCTTCCTTTCAATTTCTTCCTCACATGTCCCCTCATACCAGAGAAGTTACCCCTTTTAAAGTTAGAAGTGGTTGCGTCAGTCTTTTTGGGCAACTGCCTATCTGTATAAATGTTAAACTCAATGACATTATGATCACTGTTCCCAAGTGGTACAATCACTTCTATATCTCTCACCAGGTCTTGGGTGTTACTTAGGACCAAATCCAGGATCGCCTCTCCCCTGGTAGGATCTGTGACCATCTGTTCCTTAGCACAGTCATTGAGAGTGTCTAAAAACTCAATCTCTTTTTCCCGACTAGAACTCATATTGACCCAATCAATGTGTGGGTAGTTAAAGTCGCCTATTACGACACAGTTATTTTGTCTAGCCGCTATCTTTAATTCATTCATCATTTTATAATCCTCCTCTATCTTTTGATCTGGTGGGCGATAACAAACTCCCACTGTTAAGCTTCCTTTTGGACCCACTATTTCAACCTATAGCATTTCCAGAAGCGAATCCAATTCTCTTACCCTCTCAGTCTTACTGGACTGTATACCCTCTCTGACATACAAAGCCACCCCACCTCCAACCCTTCCCCCCCCATCCTTCCGATATAATTTATAACCAGGAATCACCGTATCCCACTGATTTTCCTCATCCCACCAAGTTTCTGAAATACCCACAATGTCTATTCCCCCCCAACACCAAGCATTCCAACTCCCCGATTTTACCTCGGAGACTTCTAGCATTTGTGTATAAACACTTATAGTTTCCCATGTTTGTTAAGCCCACAGCCTTCCTCTTGCTGCCTCGAGACCTTGCCAGGCAGCTCCTATCATTAGCCACAGTCTCAGTGGACAATTGTAATCCATTTCCTTGTACAAAAGTAGTAGCTACCCCTTCATCTCTTTGAGATGAGCCATCCCGAACCAGAGACTTTTCATCTCCTGTCGGCTTTCCCCCATTTTTCAGTTTAAAAACTGCTCTGCCACCTTTTTGATTTTGAGCGCCAGCAGTCTGGTTCTTTCTCGGGACAAGTGGAGACCATCCCTTTTGTACAGCTCCCTCTTGTCCCCAAAAGCATCCCAGTGCCTAACAAACTTGAACCCTTCCCCCTACACCACCGTCTCATCCATGCATTGAGACTCCTGATCTGTGCCTGTCTCTCCGGCCCTGCGCGTGGAACAGGTAGCACTTCTGAGAAGGCTACCTTGGAGGTCCTGGCCTTGAGTTTCCTGCCCAGCAGCCTAAATTTCTCCTCCAGGACCTCATGACTGCATTTCCCCACATCGTTGGTGCCGACGTGCACCACGACCACTGGCTCCTCCCCAGCACTATCTACCAGCTTATCTAAAACACGTGTAATGTCTGCTACCTTTGCACCAGGCAGGCAAGTCACCATACGGTCATAACGCGAGTTCGCAACCCAACTGTCTACCTGCGTAAGGATCGAATCACCAACTACCAAGAGCCCCCCTCCCACCCTTCCCAGGGATGGTTCCTTGGTACGAAAGGATACCCGTTCCCCAGCTGAAGAAGAGGTCCCTTCTGAGGGCACATTCCCCTTATCCTCAGCATCGTGCCCCATTTCCCCTTGACCCTCATGCTCCCTGGCAGCAGCCGGGCTGCCAGATCCAGAGTGGGACATATCTAACAAGTCCCCAAGAGTCTTCTCCGTGCACCTAACTGACTGTCCCTGCTTCTCCTGGTCAGCCACCTTGGCCTCAAGGGAGCAAACTCGCTCCCTGAGAACCAGGAGCTCCTTGCACCGAGCACACTCCCAAGACTTCTGACCAGTGGGCAGATAGTCATACATGTGACACTAAATGCAAAACACTGGATAGCCCCCAACCCCCTGTTGGCATTCTGGCTTCATAATTGTTTTTAAACAAATACTTTTCTATAACCCCCCTTTTAAAACACTTTGTATTTATATGGCTCCTGTTTTAGAAGTCTACTTACCTTACTGGGAACCCAAGGAGCCAAGGTCCTGGCTTTCTGGCTCTTCCTGGGCTTCTTACAGAGCCCCTAGGCTAAGAGCCACAGGCCAAGAGCCTCACCCTTTTGCTCGTGCCAGAGGCTCATGCCTCTTGCAAGCTTCCTGTCTTAAATAGAATTGTCTCCCAGGAGAGGGTGTGGCCAGCAGCTACTCAAATTCACCCAAGGCACTTAATGTCAGTCAAACAATGACCCTTTCACACCCCAACTCCAGCAGCCAGGAGTCTGCTATTCAATGTCACCCAGGCACTTAATTACAGGCAAACAATGACCCTTTCACACCCTAACTCCAGCAGTCAGGAGTCTGTTACAACTCACCCACACACTCCCAAATACAGTCCCCGACACAGTACCTTCTCAGCTAAAGCACCTCAGCTGAAAGTAAATAAATAAAAATACCACTCACCCCTCTGGCAGCTAAAACACCTTGCTCCTTCTCAGAGCTCAGCTGGGTCAACCCAAGTTGGCCACACCCAGCAGGAACTCATTAGCATAATAGGCCACACCCAACAGCAGAAACTCATTAGGATTGGCTACATTAGGGGTATGTGACCTAACATGCAAAGGAGTTCTTGCTCCAAAAAAAAACAACCCTGGGTTTTGACAACAAACAAGGTAAATAGAACAAGAAGCAAAAGGTGGGTATGGCTGGATGACCACACTTCTGGTAACATGGGGTGTGGCCTAATATGCTAGTGAGCTGTGCTATCATGAATGTGGCCTAATATGCTAATGAGATTCTGCTGTTGGGTGTGGTCTATTATGCTAATGAGTTCCTGCTGGGCTTTTTCTACAAAAAAAGCCCTGGTTGTAAGGTATGTTCTTTGGACATGCTAAATGTATTTTACTCAAGCCTCAAGGCTCTGTGCCCTGACCTGGATGGTCCAGACTAGCCAGATGTTGTCATATCTCAGAAGTTCAGCAGGTTTGGCCATGGTTAGTACTTGGATGGGAGACCACCAAGGAAGTCCAGGGTTGTGATGCAGAGGCAAGTAAAGGCAAACCACCTCTGGTCATCTCTTGCCTTTAAAACTCCTTTGGGATCACCATACATTGACTGCATCTTGACAGCAGTTTCCACCACCAAGACTATTGCCTAGTTTAGTAGTTGATGGTGCTTACTGAATGGCGTTGATGGCTGGGGGCCATAAGCCACCTGCATTTATGGCCCACATATTACTGATATTAATGAACACAAGATAAGAGTTTTCAGGCATACATTTATTGTAGCATTTTCATGGTCTTGCCAATGTTACATCTGTGCACAAATTTTCTGTGGGTCTATGGTCTTGAGCCATCTTTGTCAGATGTAGTGAAGTGATTCCTCAGTCAGCAAGAGGATTCATCTCACTATATCTGACATAATGGACTCACAGTGCAGTCAATGGACTTAGAAGGGTATAACTGCTCAGGATTGCAGTGTGAGTCATAAAAAACTAATGTTACAATAAATTCATTCATGTTTAATATGCCACAAGATTCTTTTGTTTCTTTTGTTTCTTGTTTATGCTGCAACAAGCTAAATTGACTTCTGGAACCTCCTGACTAGCTTAAGGAAATAGTTTTACATTTGAGCAGTAGGGGGTAATAGACTGAGGATCCAGTCATAGCACACTTACTAGGGAGTAAATCTCATTGAACTCATGGGACTTCCCCCCCCCAATCAAGTCACAGCTGACTTACAGTGATCCCATATAGTTTTCAAGGCAAGAGACATTCTGAGGTGATTGCCTGCCTCTGTGTAATGATCTTGGACTTCTTAGTGGTCGCCCATCCAAATAGTAATGCAGGGCCACACCTGCTTAGCTTCTGCATTTGGGAGTTTTGCAGTTGATTAGTAAGAAGCAACTTTCAGTGACTATGTGTGGTCTGGAAAAGACTACATTAAAAGACTGCTTTAAAAGACTGGTTGTAGGAGATTAACGATAATGGCACGCTGATCTTAGTCTCCTTGCATCCTGCCTCTGTTGGTGACTTGGTACGCTGATTCTGACCTTATGCTAATCTTGTCAATGCAGGTCTCTTCAATGCCAGTAGAAGCTTTATCAATGTTAATTATGCTGTGCAAACATTCCAGGCATTCTGCTTGAGCATGTGGTCTCCCTTTGTGTGGTGTAAAGGACAGCCCCCTCTTAGGCTGGGGGCTGAGTGTATAAATAAAGCTGCCCACTGCCTTTGAGGCAGGCCAGTGCTTTCAACCCTCAGTCCATGTCTCGTGTGAGTCCTTCAACTGGTACTGATGGGCTGGGTGTTTTCCTGATCTTGATTCTCAGCATATATATTTGCAAATCTCTCTCCGCTTAAGGAAGACAAAGATAGTGTAAAAAGCTGCTTCTGGAACTTCATACTGCTAGTAAAATGGAGGGGAGTGAGGGATGGAAACACTACATTCTTTTATATGGTATTTTACCTGTAGGATGTAAGGCCCAAATTACGAAATGTATTTAATACAATAAAAGTGACTTAAATCCATTGACAAGCTGAGATTGTGGTAACATTTAAATCTGATTGCCCTGTATAAAAACAACAATATCTTGTCAGTCAGAAGAACATGAGAAGAGCCCTGCTGGACAAGACCAATAGTCCATCTACTCCAGCATCTTGTCTCTCACGGTGGCCAACAAGTTCCTCTGGATGGCCAACAACAGGGCATAGAGGCCAAGGCCTTGCCTTGATGTTTCCTCCTGGCTCTGGGATTCAGAGGCTTAGTGCCTCTGAATGTGGAGGTTCCCCTCAGTCATCATGGCTAGTAGCCATTGATAGACTTATCCTCCATGAATCTATCTAATCCCCCTGTAAAGCTGTTTATTCCTGTGGCCATCACTACATCTTCTGGCAGTGAATTCCACATTTTAATCACTCTCTGTGTAAAGTAGTATTATCTTTTGTCCATCCCGAACCTACTGCCCATCAGCTTCATTGGATGCCCTCAAGTTCTAGTATTTTGGGAGCGGAAGAAAAGTTCTCTGGGTCCACTCTCTCCACCCCATGCATAATTTTATAAACCTCTATCATGTCCCTCCTTAGTCCTCTTTTCTGAACTGAAAAGTCCCAGACTCTCCAGCCTTTTCTCATAGTGAAGGTGCTCCACTCCCCTAAATATCTTGGTTGCCATTCTCTGTCCTTTTTCCAGCTTAGCAATGTCCTTTTGGTTATATGGTGATCAGAACTGTACACAGTATTCCACATGAGGTTGCACCATAGATCTCTACAGGGGCATTACAGTTTTGGCTGTTTTATTCTCAATCCCTTTCCCAATAATTCCTAACACAGAGTTTGCTTTTTTTTCACCATTGCAGCACACTGGGTTGTCACTTTCATTGAGCTATCCACTATGACCTCAAGATCTTTTCCTCTCTCAGTCTCAGCATTTTCAGACCCCATTAGTCTATATTTGGAGTCAGGATTTTTTGTCCCCCTTACACTTATGAAAACTGAACTTCATTTGCCACATTGTTTCCCACCCAGTTTGTGGAGGTCCCTTTGGAGCTCTTCACAATCAGCCTTGTTTTTTTACCATCCTGGATAATTTTGTGGCATCTACAAATTTGGCTACTACACTACTCACCCCTAGTTCCAGATCATCCTGTCCTTATTAATATCTGAATTTTGGTTCCACAACATTCTATGGTCGCCATAATTGATTGGGCTCAAGAACTGGCAGTCAGAAGATGCTGGCCAGGGCTGACTGGCTGCTTGGCGAAGTCCCACCCACATCAGCCCTGGTCAGTGTCTTTGGCTCAGTCTGCTCCGGTCCTCTGACAGGAGAGGACCGTCTGCAGAGTGAGTGCAGGGACAGGCCCTCAAAGCCAAGGCAGGTGAGAGAAGCCCTTTTCCTCCCCCCCACACTGTCCTCTGGACCTTCTATGGGGGCAGTAGGCCCAGAGAAGCCCTTTTCCACCCCCACACCTTCCCCTGAGCCTTCTATGGGGGCAGTAGGCCCAGAGAAGCCCTTTTCTGCCCCCCCACACCATCCCCTGGGCCTTCTATGGGGGCAGTAGGCCCAGAGAAGCCCTTTTCCGCCCCCTTCCCTTCCTTTGCCCCCTTTCCTTTCTTCCTCTCTCCTTTCTTTCATTCTTCCCCCCTTCCCCCTTCCTTCCTTTCTCCAACCCTCTCTCCCTTCCACCCTCCCTCCCTTCCTTTCTAGAGCCCGTTGTCTTCCACCACAATGGGCTTTGCTCCCTAGTTTATGAATAAATTAAATAGTACCAGCACCAGTACTGATCCTTGTGTGACCCCAGTGCTTACTTCCCTCCATTGTGAGGACTGTCCATTGATTCTTATTCTTTGCTTCCTGTTACTTAATCAGTTTTTAATCTGTAAGAGAACCCATTCTCTTATCCCATGACTGCTAAGTTTACTCAGGAGTTTTTGGTGAGGTACCTTGTCAAAAGCCTTCTGAAAGTCCAGGTATATAATGTCTACAGAGTTACCATTGTCTACACACTTGTTCACTTTCTCTCAGAACTCCAAAAGGTTGGTGAGGCAGGACTTCCCTTTGCAGAAGCCATGATGCTTTTCCCTCAGCAGGCTTTGTCCTCTGTGTGCCTAACAATTCTGTCTTTGATTACAGCTGCAGCTGGTTAATGGTGTGTATATAAAATACTGGCAATGACTATGTCATATCCCCTTGCAGTGGCTTAGCCAAAAGACAATAACAGCTTCCAGAGGTTGGAGGCTCTGAGACTTGCTTATTTCATTGAAGCCATAGTGGTCTCATCTCTCCTGTGGTGTGCAAATCCTTTGAGTCAAACCAGTCTGGGAGGAACAGCATTAGAGTTAATGCACGCAAATCAGCTGTTGCTAAACTTTTATATCAAGCACAGAAAATACAAAGAAGGAGTTTCATTTTTAGAAAAATCTTTAGTGAAGAGATCCCTGTTTCCCATTGCATGGCCAGAACTGTGGAGTCCGAGTATATGGAAAGTGATGCCATGGATGTAAAATAGGGAACAATGCTATGGAGGTGGAGAAACCCTCAGTCTTATGCTTGTCATTGCACCAGCCTAGGATCCAAAATCTTTCCACTATATCTCTCCTGCTCCTTGCTATCTTCCATTAATCCTGATGTACTCCCTGGAGAATTATATGGTGACATTGCTAACTGCAAATGCATAGCTAGAGTCTTACTACATTTCCCAACAGTCTACTGCATGGCAGCTTTCTGCAGCCCACTGATTTTTAGAGAGTAGCCAGTGGCTGTTTTGTCTAAAGGGGCACAGGAGGAACTAGATTTGGGTTTGTTGGAGATTTGTGTGTGTGTGAGAGAGATTTATTTCCATAGCCTCAGATCAAATAGGGAAAACTATCCTGGTGGATTTTGTACATAGAATTCCTAAGCATACAGAATGATTTATAGTTCTTGTGCTGTCTTCACAACTTTGTAGCTCACACAAGATACAAAAGCTGTTGGTCTGAATGGTAGGGCATTCTGACAGATCAAGATGGACGCATCAAGAAGATCAAAACTATGCTTCTGCAGTAGGAACCTGTTTCATGTAATGTCTTTCTCATGCAGCCAGGCTGATCCTGGTCCTTGTAAACTAAAATACTTGCTGTTCCTAACCAGACAAAATGCTGGAATATCCATGATAGGATTACCAGTGTGTTTTTAAAAGGCAGGTCAGCACAATGCTCTGGGGATGGATCCTCACAAAGCTGTTGTTTGCTCTACTGGAGGAAACATCAAACATCATACAGACATTGGGTGAGGTCAGACTGGCAGTATGAAGAGCAAGGGAGTTGCGGCAAAAAGACCCGGAACAATGTGTTCCGGGTATTCCCAGTCACACTGCACAAACTGATGCAGGAGCATACTGGGGAGGAGGCGCAAGGGAGTGTTCGCACTGTTGGCCCGCCCCTGGTGGAGGCATGTCTGTAAGTGGCTTTTTCTTACTCTGGAAACATGCGCCTATGTGCATAGGTGCTTAGGCACTTAGGCACAGCAGCAATTATCAATGCGACTTGTTTGTGTGGCTTTTAGCATGCACACATCTGGGAAGCAGGATCAACGTGCTCTCCAGGGTTTGCTACCACTTTCATCTGGTACTTTTTAAACTCGTGAGGGAAGCATTACAAGATGGGTTGAGTACGGCTGGCCTGACAACTGTGCCTGTGTGAACTGGCCCCTTTAATCTGTTTGTGAAATGTGTGTATATCAGGCCAAACTGCCACTCTGAACTCGGCCATCCTATATGTTTTTCCCCAACAGGACTGCTATTATTTATACAATCCAACTCATGAATCTTCAGACAATGCATCTGGTTTGATCCCATGAAATAAGGATCTCTAGCAATGTGAACACACATATGAACACACATGAAGCTGCCTTATATTGAATGAGATTTTCAGTCCATCAAGTTCAATATTGTCTACTCAGATTGGCAGTGGCTTTTCAGGATCTCATGCAGAAGTCTTTCATATCTCTCACAGCCTGGTCCTTTTAACTGGAGATGCTGGCGATTGAACGTTCTGCATACACAACAGAGAATTTTCCACTGAGACACAGCCCCTCCCAAAGTGGTCTCAGTTTCATTATATGCTGCAATTATTAAAGCAATCTGAAATCAATTTGTATTTGTTAAGAGTAGAATTACTGTTAGTTATGAGGCACAGCTAGTTTAAACAACTAAGGTTTTTTCTGGCCCATATCCCGTTTTGCCCATGGTAAATGGATCTCATTAAAACATTTTGGAGTCGTTTACCATGCTACCATCCAGGTTATCCAATTGGTACCTTTTTCCTATAATCTGCTAGAGATTATTCCTGCAAAGCATTTTTCACAAGAAATATTCAGTCCACACTGGGGAAGGGGGAGGTACAGTTAACTAAACCTTTAATGGGCTGACCCACACTGGCGCTCAGTCACATGGACTCCTCAATGGGGAGGCAGAAGTTGACCACTATTGCTATTGATTTTAAACTGGAAACCATGCCCTTTGGGAGGTGACACTCTGGTTTAATATTATTTACAGTCTGGAAGAGTCTGTGTTGGGGTTGCCAGGTTCTCCTGGCCACTGGCAAGGGATATGGGGTGGGTAGAGTTGCCAGTTCCAGGTGTGGAAATTTCTGGAGATTTGGGGATGGAGCCTGGGGAGGACGGGGATCTTGGTGGGGTACAATGCCATAGAGTCCATGCTCCAAAGCACCCATTTTCTCTAGGGGAACTGATGTCTGTACCCTGGAGATGAGCTATAATTCTGAGGGATCCCCAAGTCTCACCTGGAGGCTGGCATCCCTTGTCTGTATGTTTGTGTATACACATGCACACCCAGACAGAGAAAGAATGATAGAGTGAAAGAGAATATATGTGTAGCAGAATCTCATGTTGCAACTCTTACTGGACTGTACTCCTTTAGACTTCAGGTGAGGTAATATGTTTAAACGTTTATTCTCCCTGATGTGCTAGTTTTCTGTGTGCAGGCAATATTTTTATGTGCAGAAACATGAAATATTTCACTAGCATACAAACTACTTGTCCATCACATCAAGATGTTTTATTAACCATTGTCTGCCTTAGCTATGGTTTTGTGTGATGCCTGAATGCAGACATCCTGGCTTGTCTCTCTGAGACTACATAGGGAAGTCAATGAAACCAGTATTTATCAAGGCATACCAGGATCAGCATGATTGTCTGTGAGCTGAATCCTGGTTCCACAAATTAGCTGTAAGCTTGGACCAGTAGAGCTGTTCTGTGAGAGAACAGATTTATTTGCATGGAACATGGCTTTCTCACCTCCCTCCTCCTGCTATAGCTCCAAATGCCTTCGTAGATTTTGCCCCTGGACTCTGGAACATAAATTCAGGGTGTATTTAGGGCTGCAGTATGTATGTGTGTGTGTGTGTGGGGGGGGATAAGAAAGATGGATTCATCTGTGGAAATCCTTCTGGCCACAGAAAAGCTCCAGCGAACACAAGCTATCATTGTGTTACATTTGAACTAAGCATTCACAGAGTTGGAAGTGATGCCCAGGCTCAACCCCCTGCACAATGCAGGAAATTCACAAATACCTCCACCCCACCCCCAGTGACCACTGTTCCATGCCCAGAAGATGACAAAAAAATCTCCGGGATCTCTACCCAAATTGGCCTGGAGAAAAATTGCTTCCTGACCCCAAAGTGGCAATCAGTATTTCCCTGGGTGTGTAAGAAACGGCCACAAAAACTAAGCACTGATGCAACCGTTCCTGCCCTCCCTCTCGTGATCTGCCTAAGATCACAGAATCAGCACTGCTGTCAGCATCTAGCCTCTCTTTGAAAATCTCCAAAGAAGGAGAGCCCACCACCTCCTGAGGAACCCTGTTCCACTGAGGAACCACTCTAACTGTCAGGAAGTTCTTCCTAATGCTTAGCCAAAAACGCTTCTGATTTAATCTCAACCTATTGGTTCTGGTCCAACCTTCTGGGGCAATAGAAAACAACTCTGTACCATCCTCTGCACAGTGGGGCATTTTGGAGCCTAGCCCCCTGACTTCCTGCCAAGCCCCCACAACTTCCATCCAGCCTCCAGTCCCCCCATTCCCAACTCTCTGGGCCACCCAGAGGTTTCCCTACCACTGCCCCTTTGCCAAGCATGGCTTGCTTCCCTGTTGCCCCCAACCACTTCCCCAAGCACGGCTTGCTTCCCCACTGCTTTCACCCCTGTTCCCCAAGTGTGGCAGCAGCCCTGCCAGCCCCATCCTGAGCTGGTGGTGGCATGGCAACAAGCAGTCAGGGGCATGGGCCGGCAAGTGAGGTGGCACCGGCAGGCCTTGACCAGCACACCCTTCCATGCCTGGTGTGGTGCACAAACTTTTGGCAGCACTCAGAGGCCAGCGGGGCCAGGGCAGGTTTGTGGCATGATCCAGGCCAGGGTGCCTCAGTGGACCACCGAGCATTGGCAGAGGAGGAGGTGTGCACCCCAAGGAATTGATACAACCAGGTTGTTCGGTTCAGGGTTGCAAGTGGGCGCCCAGGCTGACTTGGTAGGCAGGCAGAGCGTGAATGCCACAAAACTGACATGTGTCCATGCTCCTACCACTTGCTTTTGTTGTGTTGCAAGGTTCTTTTCAGATCATCACCACCTTTGGCAGACTACATGATGTCGATAAGCCATGGCATGAACAGGCTACAGGGCCACCTGATGGGGGTGAATACCTGCCTGCTCCAATGGGCAAGTGTGAGTTTTTAAAATTTTAATTTTATTTTTTATTTTGTGCCCCCTGACTTACTTAAAGGCCCCCCATATTACAAAATCCTGACTACAGGCCTGGAACCATCTTGGTATGTTTCTTGAAGTACTGTATAAACATCCACATATATATTTTCCCATAGAAAAGAGCAAGAGTCCAGTAGCACCTTAAAGTCTAACACAATTTGTGGCAGGGTATGAGCTTTCATGAGTCACTGCTCATGAAAGCACAGACTAACATGGCTACCCATTTTGATATATCTTTTCCTCTTATTATGGATGAGATTAACTTTGGCTGAGTTCAGACTGGCAGTTTGGCCCAATATAGGCACATTTCACAAACGTTTCACAAAGAGATTAAAGGACTGGTTCACACAGGCACATCTGTCAGACGTTCCCCAGCCACACTAAACCTGTCTTGTAATGCTTCCCTCCCAAGTTTAAAAAATACCAGATGAAAAAAATACCAGATCAATGCACTCTCCAGATGAAAACTGGAGAGTGCATTGATCCCGCATTTGTCCCGCTTCCCAGAAGTGTGAACGCAAACAAGCTGATTCAGTAGGAATGCTCTTATGCCCATGAACACTTATGTGCATGAGTGCATAAGCGCATATTGTCAGATTACATTACAAAAAGCCACTTACAGCTGAACCTCCGCCAGGGGCGGGCCAACAGTGTGAACGCTCCCTTGCGCATCCTCCCCAGTATGCTCCCACATCAGTCGGTGCAGTGTGACTGGGAAAACCCAGGAACAAATTGTTCCGCGTCTTTTTGCCATGACTCCCTTGCGCTTCAAACTGCCAGTCTGAAGTTTGAGAATCAGACCAGTGGTTGTTTACCATCACTTGCAACATCACCACTTATGCTGGAACTGTAAAATCGTAAGATAACACTGACAGAAGCAATAGCAGAAAACACTGCTAGGCGTAGAAAAAAATATATCCTTCCCTGTGGCTAAAGAAGCTAAGTGTTTGTAATGGCCAAGACAAACATAAATTTGGTTTTACAGTCCTTTCACAGTGGATTGGAGACCAAATACTGTAAAGCAAAAAGTACTGTATGGGATCTATAACCTTCTGAAACACTCATATGCCGAACATAACTTTGGATGCTCATGAAAAGAACGGCACATGTCAGTTTAGTTTTTACTTTCAGTGGTATAATGAAATCATATTTAGATGTGAGATGGCAATTTTTTTTAAAAAAAACACTATAATGTTGGAACTGATACTTTATAGCGCAATTAACATATTTTGGCACATTATTCTTTATTTTTGTAAAACCTGGCTATTTTTTTCAGCCCAATCCTAAACATGCTACCTCATCAATATGCCTCACTGATTTCAATAGGATTACTTCCAAGTATGCATATTACAAGCACCATCCTAAACAGAGTTACACCTTCAGAACCTATTGACTTCAATGGAATTTAAAGGGTATAATTCTGTTTATCAGTGAACTATTATTTGTATCCAAATATGTAACATACTGCTTATATCATGGAGAGATGATGACCCTGTTTAACTGTTTTAGATTTAGCTTATTTTTGAAGACTAAAGGTAGCCAAACTGGTGAAATATGAGAAGTTGTTTCATGTCACATTGGTTAAAGTATGCAAGCTTATTTAACATGTGGACAGCAAATAAGAGTAATTGGATTAAAACAAGGATCTATAGCACAGAAGCAATAAAAATAGACTAGGTTGTATTATTAATCCTTGTGTTAAGGGTTTTTGAGCCGTGTTGATTGGCCTGAATTTTTTGATTTTGTTATGGTACAAAGGGATTGTTTGAAGTAATTTGTCCCTGAGAGAGGCTCACAATCCCAAGTGGGTTTCAATTCAGCAAAGCAAATCTAATTTTGTTTGCTTTATGCAAACCAGAAGGGGCTGTGGTTCATTCTGTTTTCATGGAGGGGAAAGGCACACTAATGGGACCTTCTGAAATGCATGCACTGCAAACATCATACCCCTGCATATATTAAATTTAGCTGTGTGAGGCACTGTGTTCATCATCTTATTGTGTACACAGACATGCTTTAGAACAAAGCCTTTCAATAGTGGAGGAACCTTCCTATAATACGCTCGCATGCTATTGTATTTTTATTTAATGCTACCATTGACTTCCTTCCCCTGAATCAAGTGTGTTAAATACAGTCTTTCCCCACCCTCCACCCCCATGCTGCTTATTTAAAATAGCGTACTGAGGATATGATTTATTTTAGCTTCAAGACATCCAAAGATTAATTTGTATAGAGGAAGCAGTAAAGTAGTTTTATCCCTCCCACCTTCCATGACAGCCCCCAAAGTTAAACAGAAGATATATTTAGTGTCTTTTTTCCTAAATAGCAGTACTTTTCAGACCATCATATCTCACCTGTGAAAACGTACAAGGGATTTGAAAAACAACATCATTTGCCAGCCAGCCAATGTAATATGCACTATTCTGCATTGTGAGAGATCCTTCTTTTTAGTAGTGTGACACTTTCTTTCAGACACTTTTTCTACAGCAGTGTGTGTCTCTTTCCCTCTGTCTCTCTCATTTTCCTGTTTATCCTGTCCTATTCCCAAAGGTTCCCAGCAGGTTAACTTTCATGCATAACAATGCCCTGTCTCAGGGTTCCACAAGTATTAGAGGCCAGGTCTAATTATAATTGCTCATTTGGACATATATGCCACGCTATTAAGAACATAAGAACATAAGTGAAGCCAATGTTGAATCAGGCCAATGGCCCATCTAGTCCAACACTCTGTTACACAGCGGCAGGTTTTACAAAAATAAAGAATAATGTGCCAAAATATGTTAATTGCGCTATTAGGATGTCCAGCAGTGGGGCCAGGACACCAGCATCCCTCCCACTGCTGCCCCCTCCAGCACCAAGAATAGAGTGCATCACCTGCCCCAGACTGAGAGTTCCCATCAATACCCTGTGGCTAATAGCCACTGATGGACTTCTGCTCCATATGTTTATCTAATTCCCTCTTGAAACTGTCCATGCTTGTAGCTGCCACCACCTCCTGTGGCAGTGAATTCCACATGTTAATCACTCTTTGGATGAAGAAGTATTTCCTTTTATCTGTTCTAACCCAACTGCTCAGCAATTTCATGGAGTGCCCACGAGTTCTTGTATTGTGAGAAAGGGAGAAAAGTACTTCTTTCTCAACTTGCTCAATCCCATTCATGATCTTATAAACCTCGATCATGTCACCCCTCAGGCATCGTTTCTCCAAGCTGAAGAGCCCCAAGCGTTTTAACCTTTCTTCATAGGGAAGGTGTTCCAACCCTTTTATCAGTCTTGTTGCCCTTTTCTGCACTTTTCCCAATGCTATAACATCCTTCTTGAGATGTGGCAACCAGAACTGTACACAGTATTCCAAATGAGGTTGCACCAATGATTTATACAGGGGCATTATGATACTGGCTAATTTGTTTTCAGTTCCCTTCCTAATAAACCCCAGCATAGCATTGGCCTTCTTTATTGCAGTTACACACTGTCTAGATATTTTCATTGAGTTATCTACTATGACTCCAAGATCTCTCTCTTGGTCAATCTCTGCCAGTTCAGACCCCATCAATGTGTATTTATATTTAGGATTTTTGGCTCCAATGTGCATCAATTTGCCACGTTGATGCCCACTCACCCATCCTTGACAGATCCCTTTGGAGTGTCTCACAATCCTCCCTGGTTTTCACCACCCTGAACAACTTCGTGTCATCTGCAACTTTAGCCACTTCACTGCTTACTCCCAGTTCCAAATCATTAATAAACAAGTTAAAAAGCATCAGACTGAGTACCAATCCCTGTGGTACCCCACTGCTTACCACCCCCCACTGAGAAAGTTTCCCATTTATACTCACTCTCTGTTTCCTATTTATAAGCCAGTTTTTGAGGCACAAGAGGACTTGACCTTTTTTCCCATGACTATTGAGCTTACTTAGGAGCCTTTGATGAGGAACTGTATCAAAAGCCTTCTGGAAGTCAAGGTAAATAATATCTATTGGGTCCCCCTTGTCCACACGTTTGTTCACTCCCTCAAAAAACACTAACAGGTTAGTGAGACAAGATCTTCCCCTACAGAACCCATGCTGAGCCTGCCTCAATAGTTTTTGTTCATCAATGTACCTACTAATTCTTTCCTTAATAACAGTTTCCACCAACTTACCTGGTATTGATGTCAGACTGACTGGCCTGTAATTTCCTGGATCTCCCCTGGAGCTATTCCTATGGCTCCAACCAGAAAATTGTATTCTGGGTATAGATCTAAACTGGGTATAGATCTAAACTGCTTCCTTTTGCTAAAGTGATATATCAGTCTAACACACATTTATGAGTTAAGGCCAGTGTTCCCTCTAAGGTGAGTTAGTGTGAGCTAGCTCACAGTTTTTTAGCCTCTGGCTCACACATTTTTGTATTAGCTCTGGAAGGATGGCTCCAGAGCAAACTAATTGATGCAGTAGCCAAATTGCTCACTCACAACTATAAAGCCAGTAGCTCACAAAGTAGAATTTTTGCTCACAAGACTCCACAGTTTAGAGGGAACATTGGTTAAGGCTGCTAATATTTATTTAATTCTCCCAGCTATCCTAATGGTTATTAAAAACAACAACAAAAACTGCTTACCTTCTGAGATCTGATAAGATCAGGCTAGCCTGGGCTATCCACATCAGGGATTTAAATTGATATGATTTATTTCTGAGTAAGTTAGGATTCAGCTGTAAAGTTGTGGTCTTGCCTGTTAACATTTCATTGACAGTAAGTTTAATGGAAACCAATGAAACACCACTGAAATGAACAGGAAGCAGGCGCATACACAGCAGCCTGAATCTTACTTCAGCTGGCTGTGAGGGCTTTCCATTTGTACTAACTATTATTAAATGCTGCATGCTAAGGTGTGCATGCTTAGTATTTAGCTACCAAGGAATGAAGACTTGTGAGAAAAATCTCCTATGCAGGAAACACCCTGCTCTGTAATCTTAAAGCGGCCTGGGCCAGCTGCCCAATATTAGATCAGGATCGACCACTGGGTAGGCACTGTTTCTTTCACCATCTTTCTTTTCCCCAGACAAGCTGTGATGTTGTCTCAGAAGAGAGCCTGAGCAACCCTGGCATCAATAAAGGGTCAGATAAAGAGATAACTGCTGTGACTTTTTTGTGGTACTAGTATGAAAAGATGGGAATCAGGTGGTAGATAACATATCAACTAATCTGTTTGATTTGCATAATTAGAAATGTACGAAATATGCAAATTAAAGCTACCTGGGTTGGGGGAACCTGAACATGGCAACACTAACCTAGGTACAGGGAGTTCACAGCTGAGTTGAGAAAATGTCAGTTCAGGTGTCTGCCCAAAGGACTACACCAGATAAATTTTATTTCTGATAAGCAGTGAGAATGGACTGTATCCTACTAGGTTTTTCACTGGCAAAAAAGGAGGGGACCTCAACCCACTGTCTTTGATGGCTCATTTATATAAAAATTGACAATTTAGATATACCAGATTATATGCGTATTATACATTTTGTGATCCATACACAATGATCATTTCCCTTCACTGTTTCTATTTTGAAAGCAGGACTGCAAATAACCCGAGACTCTCAATATATGTGAATTTGCTACTGGGCATTTGGCGGTCTGTCTTTTTTTTTTTTAATTGCCCCCATACTCAGAATAAAGAGTCAGACACAGTTATTGGATGAACTCTGGGCCACTTTATTAAATCCACAATCATTAAATCAACAGCAAGGGATGAGTGTGGAATGCGGCACAGTCCAGGCCAAGGGTCAGTCATGACTAGGGATGTGCATTTGGTTTGTTCAAACTGAATGCACCCCTGAAAATGGCCCATTTGGGCCCCTTTCAGGCTGCTGTGGGCTGATTCAGATTCTCTGATCTGAATCAGCTTGCCGCTGAATTGCCGCTGAAATTCAGTGGCAATTCGGCCCCATTATATCCTATGGGACATTGAAGTCAATGGAAAAAACATAGGGTATATTCTGGGGGCTGGAGGGGAGGGGGTTTCAGAGAGAGGCTCCAAACTCTCAGGGTAGCTGCTGAAGCCTCTCCCCAAGATACCCACCAGGTTTCAAGAACATTGGTCTAAGGGGTCCAATTCTATGGCCCCCAAATAGGTTGCCCCATCCCCTCCATTGTTCTCTCTGATGTGCTATTAAGAACATAAGAACATAAGAGAAGCCAATGCTGAATCAGGCCAATGGCCCATCTAGTTCAACACTCTGTCACACAGTGGCCAAAAATACCACGTGCCATCAGGAGGTCCAGCACTGGGACCAGGACACCAGCAGCCCTCCCACTGCTGCCCCCTCCAGCACCAAAAATAGAGTGCATCACCTGCCCCAGACTGAGAATTCCCATCTATACCCTGTGGCTAATAGCCACTGATGGACTTCTGCTCCATATGTTTATCTAATTCCCTCTTGAAACTGTCTATGCTTGTAGCTGCCACCACCTCCTGTGGCAGTGAATTCCCTATGTTAATCACTCTTTGGGTAAAGAAGTATTTCCTTTTATCTATTCTAACCTGACTGCTCAGCAATTTCATGGAGTGCCCATGAGTTCTTGTATTGTGAGAAAGGGAGAAAAGTACTTCTTTCTCAACTTGCTCAATCCCGTTCATAATCTTATAAACCTCGATCGTGTCACCCCTCAGCCATCGTTTCTCCAAGCTGAAGAGCCCCAAGCGTTTTAACCTTTCTTCATAGGGAAGGTGTTCCAACCCTTTTATCATTCTAGTTGCCCTTCTCTGCACTTTTTCCAATGCTATAATATCGTTTTTGAGATGTAGTGACCAGAACTGTACACAGTATTCCAAATAAGGTCGCACCAATGATTTATACAGGGGCATTATGACACTGGCTGATTTGTTTTCAATTCCCTTCCTAATAATCCCCAGCATAGCGTTGGCCTTCTTTATTGCAGCTACACACTGTCTAGACATTTTCATTGAGTTATCCACTATGACTCCAAGATCTCTCTCTTGGTCCGTCTCTGCCACTTCAGACCCCATCAACGTGTATTTATATTTAGGATTTTTGGCTCCAATGTGTATCACTTTGCACTTGGCCACATTGAACCCCATTTGCCATGTTGATGCCCACTCACCCATCCTCGACAGATCCCTTTGGAGTGCCTCACAATCCTCCCTGGTTTTCAGCACCCTGAACAACTTTGTGTCATCTGCAAATTTAGCCACTGCACTGCTTACTCCCAATTCCAAATCATTAATAAACAAGTTAAAAACCATCGGACCGAGTACTGATTCCTGTGGTACCCCACTGCTTACCAACCTCCACTGAGAAAGTTTCCCATTGATACTCACTCTCTGTTTCCTATTTATAAGCCAGTTTTTGATCCAGAAGAGGAATTGACCTTTTATCCCATCCCATGGGAATTACTTAGGAGCCTTTGATGAGGAACTGTATCAAAAGCTTTCCGGAAGTCAAAGTAAATAATATCTATTGGGTATCCCTTGTCCACATGTTTGTTCACTCCCTCAAAAAACACTAACAGGTTAGTGAGACAAGATCTTCCCTTACAGAACCCATGCTGAATCTGCCTCAATAGTTTTTGTTCATCAATCTGCCTACTAATTCTTTCCCTAATAACAGTTTCCACCAATTTACCCGGTATCGATGTCAGACTGACTGGCCTGTAATTTCCTGGATCTCCCCTGGAGCCCTTTTTAAAGATGGGAGTGACATTAGCTACCTTCCAGTCCTCAGGAATGGAGGCAGATTTTAAAGAAAGATTACATATTTTTGTCAGGAGATCCACAAGTTTACATTTGAGTTCTTTCAGAACTCTTGGATGAATGCCATCCGGGCCTGGTGATTTATTAGTTTTTAAATTGTCCATCAGTCGGAGGACTTCCACTCTTGTCACCGCAATCTGATTCAAGTGTTTCAAACCCCCTCCCGAAATCGGTGCTTCTGGAGTGGGCAAGCACTTCTCCTCTTCCACAGTTAAGACAGAGGCAAAAAATGCATTCAGCTTCTCAGCCGTTTCCCTATCATCCTTCACTACTCCTTTTACCCCTTGGTCATCCAAGGGCCCCACTGCCTCCCTGGCTGGCTTCCTACTTCTAATGTATTTGAAGAAAGTTTTATTGTTGGCCTTTATGTTTTTTGCGATATGCTCCTCATATTCCCTTTTTGCTTGCCTGATCACAGACTTGCATTTTATTTGTCATAGTCTGTGTTCCCTTTTATCAACCTCACTAAGACTAGCGATGCACCGCTTAAAGGAATCCTTCTTACCTTTTACAGCTTCCATTACTTTATTTGTTAACCATGCAGGCTTTTTTCTATACCTATTTGTACCTTTCCTAACCTGCGGTATATATTTTTTCTGAGCTTCTAGGATTATCTTTTTAAATAGTCTCCAAGCTTCCTCAATGGTTTTGACCTTCTCCACTCTTCCTTTCAATTTCTTTCTCACATGTCCCCTCATACCAGAGAAGTTACCCCTTTTAAAGTTAAAAGTGGTTGCATCAGTCTTTTTGGGCAACTCCCTATCTGTACAAATGTTAAACTCAATGACATTATGATCACTGTTCCCAAGTGGTGCAATCACTTTTACATCTCTTACCAGGTCTTGGGTGTTGTTGTTGTTGTTCAGTCGCACAGTCGAGTCCGACTCTTCGCGACCCCATGGACCAGCTTACGCCAGGCCCTCCTGTCTTCCGCTGTCCGCGGAAGTTTGCTCAATTTCATGTTCGTTGCATCGATGACACTGTCTAACCATCTCATCCTTTGCCGTCCCCTTCTTCTTTGACCTTCAATCTTTCCCAGCATCAGGGTCTTCTCCAGTGAATGCTCCCTTCTCATTTGGTGGCCAAAGTATTTGAGCTTCAGCTTCAGGATCTGGCCTTCCAGGGAACAGTCAGGGTTGATTTCTTTTAGGATTGACTGATTTGATCTCCTTGCAGTCCAAGGGACTCTCAAGAGTCTTCTCCAGCACCATAGTTCAAAAGAATCTATTCTTCGGCGCTCAGCCTTCAATCCAGGATTGCCTCTTCCCTGGTAGGATCTGTGACCATCTGTTCCACAGCACAGTCATTGAGAGTGTCTAAAAACTCAATCTCTTTTTCCCGACTAGAACTCATATTGACCCAATCAATGTGTGGGTAGTTAAAGTCGCCTATTACGACACAGTTATTTCATCTAGCCGCTATCTTTAATTCATTCATCATTTTATAATCCTCCTCTATCTTTTGATCTGGTGGACGATAACAAACTCCCACTGTTAAGCTTCCTTTTGGACCCACTATTTCAACCTATAGCATTTCCAGAAGCGAATCCAATTCTCTTACCCTCTCAATCTTACTGGACGGTATACCCTCTCTGACATACAGAGCCACCCCACCTCCGACCCTTCCCCCCTATCCTTCCGATTTAATTTATAACCAGAAATCACCGTATCCCACTGATTTTCCTCATCCCACCAAGTTTCTGAAATACCCACAATGTCTATTTCCCCCCCCAACACCAAGCATTCCAACTCCCCAATTTTACCTCGGAGACTTCTAGCATTTGTGTATAAACACTTATAGTTTCCCATGTTTGTTAAGCCCACAGCCTTCCTCTTGCTGCCTCGAGACCTTGCCAGGCAGTTCCTATCATTAGCCACAGTCTCAGTGGACAATTGTAATCCATTTCCTTGTACAAAAGTAATAGCTACCCCTTCATCTCTTTGAGATGAGCCATCACGAACCAGAGACCTTTCATCTCCTGTCGGCTTTCCCCCACTTTTCAGTTTAAAAACTGCTCTGCCACCTTTTTGATTTTGAGCGCCAGCAGCCTGGTTCCTTCTCGGGACAAGTGGAGACCATCCCTTTTGTACAGCTCCCTCTTGTCCCAAAAAGCATCCCAGTGTCTAAATAACTTGAACCCTTCCACCCTACACCACCGTCTCATCCACGCATTGAGACTCCTGATCTGTGCCTGTCTCTCCAGCCCTGTGCGTGGAACAGGTAGCACTTCCGAGAAGGCTACCTTGGAGGTCCTGGCCTTGAGTTTCCTGCTCAGCAGCCTAAATTTCTCCTCCAGGACCTCACGACTGCATTTCCCCACATCGTTGGTGCCGACGTGCACCATGACCACTGGGTCCTCCCCAGCACTATCTACCAGCCTATCTAAAACACGCATAATGTCCACTACCTTCGCACCAGGCAGGCAAGTCACCATACGGTCAGTACGCAGGTTCGCAACTCAGCTGTCTAACTGCCTAAGGATCGAATCACCAACTACCAAGAGCCCCCCTCCCACCCTTTCCAGGGACGGTTCCTTGGTATGAAAGGATACCCATTCATCAGCTGAAGAAGAGGTCCCTTCTGAGGGCACATTCCCCTTATCCTCAGCATGGTGCCCCATTTCCCCTTGACCCTCATGCTCCCTGGCAGCAGCCGGGCTGCCAGATCCAGAGTGGGACATATCTAACAAGTCCCGAAGAATCTTCTCCATGCACCTAACCGACTGTCTCTGCTTCTCCAGGTCAGCCACCTTGGCCTCAATGGAACAAACTCGCTCCCTGAGAACCAGGAGCTCCTTGCACCGAGCACACACCCAAGACTTCTGACCAGTGGGCAGATAGTCATATATGTGACACTCCATGCAAAACACTGGATAGCCCCCAACCCCCTGCTGACATTCTGGCTTCATAATTGTTTTTAAACAAATACTTTTCTATAACCCCCCTTTAAAAACCCTTTGTATTTATATGGTTACTGTTGTAGAAGTCTACTTACCTTACTGGGAACCCAAGGAGCCAAGGTCCCTGGCTTTCTGGCTCTTCCTTGGCTTCTTACAGAGCCCCTAGGCTAAGAGCCACCAGCCAAGAGCCTCACCCTTTTGCTCTCACCCTTCGGTTCGTGCCAGAGGCTCGTGCCTCTTGCAAGCTTTCTGGCTTAAATAGATGTGTCCCCCAGGAGAGGGTGTGGCCAGCAGCTACTCAAATTCACCCAAGGCACTTAATTACAGGCAAACAATGACCCTTTCACACCCTAACTCCAGCAGCCAGGAGTCTGCTATTCAATTTCACCCAGGCACTTAATTACAGGCAAACAATGACCCTTTCACACCCTAACTCTGGCAGCCAATCTGTTACGACTCACCCACACACTCCCAAATACAGTCCCCCACAAAGTACCTTCTCAGCTAAAGCACCTCAGTTGAAAGTAAATAAATAAAAAAAAAAAACACTCACCCCTCTGGCAGCTCAAACACCTTGCTCCTTCTCAGAACTCAGCTGGGTCAGCTATTAGTGGCTCTGGGGGGAAGGGGGCTTGAGGGAGAGGATCCAAATGTTCAGGGTAGCTTCTTGAGTCTCCCCCAGGTAGGTCACATACCTGTTCAGCCTACATGCTGACCCTTCCTCCTATGATGGAGGTAAAGGCAGCCCCCAGCAGTATGGCTGGGCCATCTGCCGGGAGGGCCGGATTCCCCTAGACCTCCACTGATTTACTGAATTGCCTTTGTGAACCACTCAACTTGAAATTCAGTATGATACTTTTAATGGTTATGTATTAACCATTGGAAGTATAGTTACGCATACTGTGTATTATACAGGTTTGGGGAGAGAATTTGGGGTTGTATGAGTCTTATGAACTGAATTTTTAAATTGAAAGTTTTAAATTGAAAGTTAGAAAAACTGAAATTTGTTTAGTTGATGACAGTTTGGTAAGGATTAATTCAGATTTGTAATAATGCCTTGCATTTATATCAGTGTTTGTGTGTGTATTTCTGTCACATTTTTTATCTTGTCCTTCATTCAGGAGCTCAGGTCAGTGTATTTTGTTCTCCTTCTTCCATTTTAACATAAGGCTGAAAGACAGTGTCTGGCCCAAGGTTACCTAATGAGCTTTATGGCTGAATGGGAAATTGATTCTGGGTCTCCCCAGCTCTAGTCTGCCCATGGCTGATAAACAAATATGAAGTATACAGACGGTGTCAGGCATGAGTTGTGGGTTCTCCTCATTTCCTGATTTGGTGCATGTGGAAAAGGGGCTTCAGTTTCTCTGTGTTGTTTTCCTAATTTGAAATGGCCTGGGGGCAGGGTGCTTTTTGGCCCACTGAGGAAAACTCATGTGTATTCCAAGGACACAGATTTCCTTAACTGTCCAAAAAGCATTCATCTGGGACTATTTCAGCATAAGAAGACAAGGGGAGGGGGGATCTGAAACTGTGGCCTTGATCTGAATTGTGTACCCCACATGTGGGAATTGAAGAGAACCCACAATTCACATCTGGGTGTTACACAGTTCCTATACCACACTCAAACCTATCCTGTTTCACAATATTAGGTCCAGATTATTTTATTACGTCAAACTGAGAATTATTAGGAGAGACCATGGTTCAATAGTAGATCATCTGCTTGGCATGCAGACAGTTTCCAGGTTCAGTTCCCGGCATCTCCAGTTAGAAGGATCAGGACCTTTTCCACCTCTACCTGAGACCCTGGAGAGCAGCTGACCTTGATGCATCGATAGTCTGATCCAGTGTAAGGCAGTTCCATGTGTTTGAGCGATTGCTGAGACTGCAGCAAAGCAGATATCACTGTTTTACCTTCTGTCCAAGTTATATGATAAAATGTTTTTATGAACTTTAAATAATCTGATTGACTAATGACATTTTGAAATGATGGTGAATGATGGCTAAGGACAAAGATATAGAAGAAGAGACAGCTAATTTCACCACTCTATTAGTGCAGGGGAGTTTTGAGCTGAGCTGACTGAAACAAGTTCTCCCTAGACATTAGCTTAGCTGTTGCAGAGGTTAAGAACTCAGAAGTTGTACAAACTCAGTATGTAAGAGCTAGGGAATGACTGGACCATGGCCTGTTATTAGGATAAAGTTCATCAAAAAAGATTAAATTGTTAACTTCAAATTCTGATGGGGTTCACAAATCACCATGGTACAAGGTGTATTGACTAGACTGTAAAACATAGCCCTCCATTGTGATAAGATTCTGTATTTAGATGAATTTTTTATTAAATAACGTAGCTACATGATGCTTTTATTACGTCCAGAATAAAAGAGATACTTCATTCATTTGAAATTCAGGGCCGTTAACATCATTAAGTAAAGTGGATCATTGTGGTAACCTTCTTTGTCTGAGCAATATTTCTCAATTGACTGTTTATAGAATAGGGATCTATAAAGTCCAAAGTTATAAAAATGGGCAAGGGAAAGCCCTTCATTTATATGAATTTGAATTGGAAAATATATCTAAATGTTTTGAAATTACTGTTGAGCAATACTGGTGTTGGAGCTAAAGCCACATATTGAAGATTTGATGTGGTTACTTCATGCTAGCAAAAATTATTAACAATAATGCTTGAGGTCAGTACATGCTTTTTTCACTGAGTTGTGTCTCAGAGGATTCAAGAGCGTACATGATTACAAATGAGACAGAACACATAACTCTCTTCTGCCCAGCTGCTGTTGTTAGTGGCATCTAATCTGACTAATGGATAGGCCAGCTGTAAATGTGACAGAAATCAAAACTATACTTGCAAGCTTTCTTGAAGCAACATTTTTGAATCCATGTTAAAGATACCTCCTGATTATCCAAATTTATTATACTTTAGCTATGTAATTATCTGTCAATGAAATTGTTCATTGATATCATTATTCTTTAGCCAAACTTCAAACCATTAAAGCTTTGATCCCCCCCCCCAGTTGGGTTTTGGCACTTTAGGATCAAAAGTTCATCCCTGTGAAATCAGTGAGTTATATCCCACTGTTCTGTTTAGCTAAGTGTGGAGACCTTTTCCAATGCAAGAAGCACCCAATGAAACCATCTTGGTTATTCAGAAGTAAAACCCTTGCTTATTCAGAAGTAAAGCCCATATCTTTGTAAGCATGACTTACTAGAAAGTATACTTTACTGAATTCTTACAATGTAATCCTAAATAGAGTTACACTCTTCTAAATCCAGTGACTTCAATAGTGTTAGGGTTGAACTAAACATAACAGTTTCCTCATGTCTGCCATGGGGCCACTGCTGCCATTTTAAAATGATTAAAAATGCTTTGAGATCCCCATCTGGATTGGACCTATAGTGCAGTGAACTGAGCACTCTTGTTTCCCCACTGAGCACTCAGCCCACTGCACAGAAGGCCCTATCAGGATTGTTGCATTTTAAAAAAGACTTTAAAATGGCAGCGGTGTAACATTGGTGGACACAAAGATGTGGTTTGGCCCTTAGAAGGGTATAATTCTAATCAGAAATTAAGCATTACACTGTTAAGCATTTAACTGTATTTCCACTGGAAATGATTCTCATATACATTTACTTAAACATAAATATTTATGCTTCATCTTTCCCACCATCCTTCCTGGCTCAAGGAGGCCAATCAAACAGTGCTAACCAAGCACTGCCAAAAACAATTAAAATGTAGTCACAAAAGTTCAGACATAGCCTGCCCTATACACAACATCCATCAAATGTCCTTTTAAACCCGAAAGGCTTTACAATTCATTCAGAGCCAAAGCTGTTCCAGAGAGCTGATAGACAAAAAAAAAAAAGACCACATATGGGTTGTAGCATGTTTAGTAGGTTTAAATGAGAATGCAGCCAGAAGAGAGCTCTGACAGGATGTGAGGTGGTTCAGAGGTCCATACTGGGAAAGATGATCCTTTTATTACTCATTGACTATAGCCTTTAATAGAAACTTGAATATGTGATTCTACCACCATAGATTTATTACCACTAATACAACTTTGAAATAATTTTCTGTTAACTCAAACTAACAATACTTTCCAATGGACCATCCATTAATTTTGCTGACAATAAGCATTGATTATCTGAGCAGGTACATTGGGTAAATTCTTAAGAAAGTAAGTAGGCCTTCAAATATGCTAGTCCCAAGACATGTGGAAGAAGAGAAGAGATTGGATTTATACCCCATCCTTCACTACCCAAAGGTGTCTCAGAGTGGCTTACAAACGCCTTGCCCTTCCCCTCCCCACAACAGACACCCTGTGAGGTAGGCGGAGCTGAGAGAGCTCTTGACAGAAACTGCTCTTTTTCAAGAACAGCTTTTATCAGAACTACACCTTGCCCAAGGTCATCCAGCCAGGTGCAACTGGAGGAGTAGGGAATCAAACCCGGTTCTCCCAGATTAGAGTCTGCGCACTTAACCACTACACCAAACTGGCTCTCACACCAAACTGGCTCTATGATAGTGGTCCTGCCCCCAACGTGCCTGATGCAATGACGTGCCCAAGGTGCATGCACTGAAAAACTCCAGGACAGGTACCAGGACTCCCCCGCTTAAATAAAGTTAAGACTTGGCAACCCTAGGTTCATCATAGGAACCAATCCAAACAGTATCGCCCAGTCCTAGCTCAGAACGGTGGTCCAGAAAGATAGCATGATCAATGGTGTTGAAAGTCACTAGAGGTCCCCAGAGAATCAATAGAACCATAGGCTGAGGACAGACTGGCAATTTGCCCCGGGATGGGACCCGGGCTGACAACGACTCAATATCGGATTAAATGGAATGTTCACACAGGCACATCTGCCTGGCGTCCCCCACCCGGAGCTTACCGGAGCCCTCGCGCTTCAGTGCCGGATTAAACAAACACCTGATAAAAGCCTTCACAAATCCAAAAGCCTGCGTTCGTCGTGCGTTTCTCCGCTTCCGGGGAGTCTGAATGCGCAGGCGAAAAGCCGGGAGCAACCCGCGTTGGGCACGAGGCAGCAGCACTGTGATTAGCTGTGCTCCGCTCCACTGCCCGATGTGGTGCCGGCATTGCAGGGCAAAAAAAAAAATCAGCAAAATGCACTTATGCGCATGAGCGCTCATGCGCACATACACCCATACACCCACGGCCGAATTAATGGGGAAACAGCAAATATAGCACACCTACGGCGCGGCAGTCTGAACGCTCCCGCGCACCTCCGTCCCATATCTTCCGGCAGCGGCCCTCGCTGTGTGGACGGGAAAACCCGGTATAGTTTAATCCGGTTTTTTTTTGCCACGACTGGCTACCGGGGCAAATTGCCAGTCTGTCCTGGGCCATACTCCATTTTTCCATCTCCCAGAACAAGTCATCCCCCAGGACAACCAAGACTGTTTCAGTCCCATAGCCAGGCCAGAAACCAGACTAGAATGGATCCAAACAATCCATCTCATCCAGGGATGCTTGAAGTTGTAGAGCCATCCCCCATTCTCTAGAATCCTTCCTTGTTTTGCCCACCCAAGCAGGCATGATGAGGAAGGCACGGGGAGGCATTTAAATTTCTCCCCACTCACTCCCTGGCCCTTCCTGGCTTGCTCGCTGAGGCAGGCGAGACAGGAGAGGGCGGAGAGGGCTCTAGAAGCCTTCCCTGTCTTGCCCACCCAAGGCAGGCAAGCCAGAAGAGGGTGGGGGGGGTTCTAGAAGCCTTCCTCATCTTTCCTGCCCAAGTGGGCATGGCAAGGAAGGCATGGGGAGTCATTTAAATGCCTCCCTGCTCTCTCCCTGGCCTTTCCTGGCTCACGTGCCGAGGCAGGCAAGCCAGGAGAGGGCGGAGGGGGGCTCCAGAAGCAGGCCAGCTGGGGAAGCAGAAAAGGGGGGAGGCATCTTCAAAAGCCTCCCCTTCTCTTCTCCAGCCAGCCTGCCAAGGCAGGCTGGAGCAGGGGGGAACCAAAGAGTGAAGGGGTTTAAACTTTAAACCCCTTCTCTCTGGAGTTGTGCCACCCTCTTTCCATTGTATTCTATGGCCCCATAGAATATAATGGAAAGATGACTCTAGAGAGAAGGGGTTTAAAGTTTAAACCCCTTCTCTCTTCGCTCCCCCCCGCCCGCCTTGGCAGGCTGGCTGGAGAAGGGAAGGGGAGGCTTTTGAAGATGCCTCCCCCCTTTTTGCTTCCCCTTCTGACATTACTTCCAATGATGTCAGGAGGCATGGCATATGCTAATAGGCTATTATGCTAATAGCCTATTAGATATGCTAATGAGCTCCTGCAGTTCTTTTTCTACAAAATGACCCCTACTCAAGAGTGAAACGTTTGAGACTGGTTGATAAGATTTGATCTAATATTCTGGTTGGTATGGATGTGAGAGTGGAGGCCCAAAGGCAGTCTTTGTAGGGAAGCTCCCACAGACCTCTCTAAAGGGTTCACTGGCTCTATTGTGTTGTTACTGAACTACTGTGGGGGCCCACTAGAAAGAAAAACAAAAAAGTAAATAAGAAATTCACATGCTTTTGTAGATCGAATTTGTGGTGATTAACTTTTGGTAAATTGTACTGAAAGTTTTGAATTATGCTTTGTAATACCTATTTTGCAAGAGATTTATGGGCTCCTACATTTACTGTAATATTAATTACAGCAATATGCTAGGTAATATGTCATCCCTTAACAAGTCAACATCAAGTATATCAGGGTGCTTTCAACTATAGTATTTTTGTTGTTATTTGTTGGTAATGCTTCTGCAGAGTAGAATATTATATTTCTCTGTTCCTTGCAGATTTGCTTTTGATTTGTTTAATGATGGAATCTTTACCATTTTGAACATCTTTTTTTACTGCTGGGCTCAACTGCATTACTGTTATCTCAAAATGGATTTTATGATTTATTCCTATTTTTAACATTTATGTAGAAGCTGTCTTAATAGTGTTGCATTGGGTGAGAGGGTATAAACCTTTTAAATAATAAACTGTATAAATGGAATATAGAAGTGGGTTAATGAAATTAACAATGTACTGATTTGTTGATATTTTCCTGAATTGCAAACGGACACCAAGTAGGAACAGGGTCATATCTGTGGGATCTGGTTTAAAAAGGGATGAAACGGAAGAGGGATGGCCTTCAGAAGACCTATGCAGAAACCACAGGAAAAGTAAAGGTTTGTACTGTCATACTTTTCTATAAAATAGGATACATGTTTTCCCATGAACAATTTTCATTTTTTGTTTTTAAATATATATTGTAGAGGACACAAAATGGTCCAGACTGTGACCAATTCTGGAAAAGCTGTTGTTGCACCCTTGATCTCCCGTTTCCCCTGCTTGTACTGCTCAATTTCCCAATCTCTGCTGCATGGCCGCATTCTGACCCGCATATCCCCCCGATTTTCCCTGAGTCTTCTTGATCCTTATTTTTTAGGATCAAGAAGATGTGAGGGAAATCAGGGGGAGGTGCAGGTCAAAATGTGGCGGCGCAGCAAATAGTGGGAAATTGAGCAGTACAAGCGGGGAAAATGGGAGATTGAGGGCGCAACAACTGTTTTTGTGGAATCGGTCCAACTCTTTCATTGAGCCCAGAGTTCACATGGTGCATTAGCACAGAGGTCTTTTTCATGTGGGGAAAAATACCAGACTGGATAGAACTGCAGGGTGCATTGATGTGTAATTCACTTTATTCCACTTCTTCATGTCTAAAGAAGAGCTCTGTGCAACAACATGTATTTATACTCAGTTCAGTGAGACTTTCTTCCTTGCCTGCTTTCTACTCTTGCTAACTCTGTCTGCCATGTGTGTGTGTGTGTGTGTGTGTATATCTATATATTTATATATCTATATGTATGTATAAAAAGGAGTATCTAACCTCCAGGTAAAAAATCTCTGCAGTTCTTCCATGTTTACTTGTTCTCCTGCATGCACCTCCACCTGGTAAAAGAGCAACACAATAATGGATTTATCCCATTGAAAGCCTCACTGAAATGTGCCCTCTCCTAAGGTCTGTGTATATATTATTTCTCCATCTTTTTCTCAGGAGTACCTCTTATGGTTTTCTTGTGTAAACGGGAATACTTCCTTGTGTTCAAAAAGACACTTTGAGGTTTTGAGAACTACTGAACAAGAAAATGTGAAAATAATCTGGTACTAATACTGCTGTGGTCTATGAAGATTTCCAGACATTCTCATTTGTTTTCCTGAGAAAAGCTCTCAGTTTTATTTAAATGAGGCTTGCTTGGAGATCTCAGGTACACATTCCCAGAGACCATGGTGCCTGATGGCCATCAACCAGCTCCCTATATTAGGGTTAATTACTATTTGCAGTGTGCATCTTTACTAAGGGGCTGGGGGAGAAATCTGGGATTTTATTTTCAGTGTTGGGTATGCAGTATGAAGCAGTTCCTCTCTGCAGGCTGTCATGAGCCAATGTAGGTTGGGAGAAGACTTTAACTCCCATTCTGAACCCATTTGTCTCACAAAATGCTGAATACCCATCCAGATTTGTAGACTGTAGAGTGTGTATGGATCTTTCATGCATAGGTACTTGGGACACTGGAAATCAGAGTCATTGGCCGAGGTCAGACTGGCAGTTTGGCCCAAGATAGGCACATTTCAGAAACGTTTCACAAATGGATTTAAGGGCCAGTTCACACAGGAATATGTCAGGCATTCCCCAGCCATACTCAACCCATCTTGTGATGCTTCCCTCCCGAGTTTAAAAAATACCAGGTGAAAGTGGTAGCAAACCCTGGAGAATGCCCAGAGTGTGCAGGCATGGCATGGCGATACACAGCATTCTCAATGCTGTGGCAACTTTTGAGTCTTTAAAGGGGTCCTTTGTCCATTTAAAGGACCCCCCCCCACCCTGGGAAGGGACAGATGGCTGCAAGGGGCTTGATTCAGGTCTCTGTGAGAGTTGCAACTCACAGGGTGACCAGGATTGCCCCTGACACAGGACCGAAGTTTGGGCTCTGTTTAGAGCACGGCCAGTGCTCCTGCAAATGGAGGGGGGAGAGAAACCTTGCTGATTAAGCACTCCTGTGAGTATCCGTGAAATTAAATGGGCTGTAAAGGGTGGTTGTAAAAGAATAATTAGCCCCAAGGAGTAGCAAAAGTACTCTCCCCCCAGAAGATCAGATGGCTATTAAGCAGAAATGTGGAAGTTCGATGGTGTGAAAGCATGAGATGGGCGAGAGAGAGGGATAGACTCCATCCCATCTGCTAGAAGTATACTGATGCCAGAGTAAAAATGATGTGGAAAACAGACTCTATTTACTCTACCCTGCCAAGCCTAATAGCAGAGGAAGAAAAGGCTTGAGCTTGTTAAGTACCCTGATCAGAGGAGAGGGGAAATACTTGTAAAGGTAGTAGCGGTCAGATTTGAAAGAAGTAGTTGGAAACCCCTTTGCAACGTGCCCCAATTTTAACCCTAACAGGGGTAGGGTAGAAGAATCTTATCAGCGGGAGCCCCTTTTCATCACATGCCAATTTTTAACCCTTTAGGGGCAGGGTGGAAGACCTAATACTTTTTAAAGTCTTTTTCAGCGCACTCAATTTTTGCTGCCTCCTATAAATTCTTTATACTTGTAAACAACTATTTGCTGGGGAAGACAGGGTAGAAGAATAAAATATCCCCTAAAGAAACAATAAAGACTTTTCTGCTGCAAATAGATGGTGAAGGCATATGTAGTCTCTTTGTGACAACTGGGAGGGGGATTGGCAATGGAATACTGGTCATTGTTTAACGTTTTGAGGGGGTCATAATAAGCATTGGATAATCTGGGAAAACTGCCAATTGTATGGGTGTTTGGTAAAAACTAAGCAGATATAGCTGGAAAAAATTCTGGGAAGACAGCCAAAGGAAGGGTTCACCCAAATAAAAAAATTCCTCTCTTGTTGACATATAATAAAAGTACAACAATCTGGGCATAGGGCCAAGAGTATAGATTTGTTCCCAAACATTGGATAAGAGGTAGAAATAATAACAATCGATATAAGTAAATTCAGCGGATGCTAAAACTTTAAATTTTTAAATGAAATTTTTAATTTTGGGGGAATGTTGAAAAATGTCTAATGCTGGAGGAAGGAAATCCTCATTAGTTTCACCAGGGATGGCTAGCTCTGCAGCTGAAAAACTGGGAGGCTCTTCACAAAAAGAGATGCAGAAAGAAATGCAAGCCTTAGTGCAATTGACAATACTTAGTACCATCACTGATGTGGTAGATCCAATTAGATGTAGCATGGAAGAAATCAGAAATTCCATCCCACAGGTGATTGAGCCCATCAAACCAGCAATACAAGAAGTTAGAGACATGATACCTCAAGTGGCAGAACTCATACAGACCACTATGAAGGACATCATGGTACAATTTGCAGAATCTACAAGCATTTCAGAAGCAAATAACAGAAAATACATCAAAAATTACAACCCTTAATACGGCAATGGAAAGCGTGGAGAGTAAGACCAGAGAGATGGAGTGGAAGGTACAAGAAAATGAAGACAAACAATCCATGTTGGAACAAGATGTTATGAGACTTCAGGTGGAAAGAGCAGCATTTATTTTAAGATTTCAAAATATTCCGGAAGAAAAAGAGGAAGTTCTGAATAAGAAAATGGCGAAGCTACTGGCAGACCATCTACAGATAGAAGATATGAGTATGATGGAGCAAGAGATAGGCATGTCTTTTAGAATGAACTCAGCTTATGCTAGAAGATTTAAAGTGTTAAGAGAAGTGCAGGTGAGAGATAAAATATTGAAAAAAGTCAATGCTTCACCATTGAAGATGAATGAAGAAGAGATAAATGTGTTGAAAGAGATTCAATGGAGAGTGAGGGAGAAAAGAAAGGCATATGCTGAGTTGACAACTTTGTTGAGAACTAATAATATCACCTATAGGTGGATTCTTCCAGAAGGAGTTTTCTTTACTTTTGAAGGGAAAAGATTCAGGATAACATCAGTCTTTAAGGCAATGGATTTCTTGAGAACATATGGAGAAGAATTATCAGATGACCAAGATGACCGTGAAGAAATAGAAGAAGGAGAAGTGGCAAAAGAAATGGAAATGGAACCCCAGGGACCAATGGCACCACTGACACCCCTAAGACTTCCCAAACCACAAAGACAGAAAAGATTCAGATTCAAGAGATCCCCAATTGCTACAAGACAAAGGGCAAAAGATGAAAGGGAACAACAGAAACTACATTTAGATGAATAGAAGGAAACTGAAGACAATATCAGTCAATGTCAACTGTTTAAATGGACCTCAGAAAAGAAAGGAAATTTTCCAGCAACTTAAAAAATATAATGCTGATATAACGGCCCAGGACAGACTGGCAATTTGCCCCGGTAGCCAGTCGCGGCAAAAAAAACCAGATTAAACAATACCGGGTTTTCCCGTCCACACAGCGGGGGCCGCTGCCGGAAGATACGGGATGGAGGCGCGCGGGAGCGTTCAGACTGCCGCGCCGGAGGTGTGCTATATTCGCCATTTTCCCATTAATTCGGCTGTGGGTGTATGTGCGCATGAGCGCTCATGCGCTCATGTGCACATGCGCATAAGTGCATTTTGCCGATTTTTTTTTTGCCCTGCAACGCCGGCACCGCATTGGGCAGTGGAGCAGAGCACAGCCAATCACACCGCTGCTGCCTCATGCCCAACGCGGGTTGCTTTTCAGCTGCGCGTTCAGACTCCCCGGAAGCGGAGAAACGCGCGATGAACGCAGGCTTTCAAGATTTGCGAAGGCTTTTATCAGGGTTTTTTTTTAATCCAGCAGTGAAGCGCAAGAGCACCGGTAGGCTACGGGTGGGGGACGCCAGGCAGATGTGCCTGTGTGAACATTCCATTTACTCCGGTATTGAATCGTTGTCAGCCCAGGTCCCATCCCGGGGCAAATTGCCAGTCTGTCCTCGGCCAACATGTTTACAAGAGACACATATAAGAAGAAGAGATGAAAAATATTTGGATATTAAAGGATTTGGGAAAGTCTTTACAGCCACAGATGAAGAAAAGAAGAGAAGAGGGGTAGCCACATATATCAAAGATTATTTACAACCAGAATTAGTATTTGCTTCCAAAGATGGAAGAAACTTAATGGTGGTCATCCAGAGACAAGCTAAACAGACATTGATAGTGAATATCTATGCCCCTAACCAAAACCAGGAAAAATATTACCAAAAACTCCAAAAAGTTATTGCAGAACAGGAATTCCAAGAATTGTGCATTATTGGAGGCTTTAATGCATTTTTTTGATAATAAGCAAGATAGAAAAGCAAATATAATTGGGAAGAAAATAAAAGGTAATGAGTTCACTGATTCACTTTGCCAGATAATAGAAGAATGGCAGTTGACAGATGCATGGAGAGTAAGGAATCCTAGAAAACAACAGTACATATTCTATTCTACAAGACATGACTCATGGTTAAGATTAGACATATGTTGGATGTCATCTTCAATGGTTAAAGAATTACTGGAATCAGAAATTGAGGCAAATACTTATGCAGACCATAATCCTGTAACTTTTGAATTACAGGGAACAAATCCTAGAAGAAGATGGATATTAAACCTTTCAGTACTGAAGGACAGCAAATTGGTGACACGCTTAAAGAAGGAATTTGCCTTTTTCTTTAAAGAGAATGTCAAACCAGATATGCCAAGGAGAATTGTATGGAACACATTTAAGGCCTTCGCAAGAGGTTACAATAAAAGAAGCAGCAAGAATAAACAGGAAAAGAAATGAAGAATACTCCAATTTGAAAAAGGAGATTCAGGAACAAGAGAAAAAAGTAATAGAAAAAGGAGTAGAGAAAGGAAACACGAGTACAATCAAGTTGCTTATGCACAAAATGAATTGTTTACTGTCACTGGAAATAGCAAAGAAATTGACTTTTGCCAAGCAAAACTTTTTTGAGAATGCAAATAAGCCGACTAGATGGCTTGCATATCAAGTTAGGAAACAGTCCGAAAAATCTTTTATAAACTTTTTTAAAAAAGACTGGGGAAGAAACAAATAGAATACAGGATTTAAAGAGCATTGTGGAAGACTTTTATAAAGAGCTGTATAGAAAGAATGATATTAAAGCTGAACAAATAATCCAATACTTGGAGGAACATAAAGTTCAAAAGTTTACAGAAGATCATAGAAAGTTATTGAACCAACCAATTATGATGATGGAGATGGTGGAAGTGCTAAAAAGGCAAAATAAGGGTAAAGCACTGGATACGGATGGATTTCCAGTTGAATTTTATTTAATATTTGAAGAAACACTTCTTCCACAATTACAAGAAGTATGCAAAAAAACTATGGAGGAGGACGAAGTTCCAGGTACTTGGAGAGAAGCTACGATTTCTCTATTATATATAAACCGAATACAGATGGAAAAGAAATTAAGAATTATAGACCAATTTCCCTCCTAAACATAGATTATAAGATTTTTGCCTCCATTATCACTGAAAGATTGAAACGTATCTTAGTAAAAATGATACATAGAGATCAAGCTGTTTTTTTACCTAAAAGACAAATAAAAAATAACTTGAGATGTATCCTGAACGTACTGGAATACTATGAAGCTCACCCGGAAAAGGAAATGGCATTGGTCTTCTTAGACGCAGAAAAAGCATTTGACAATCTGAGTTGGTCTTTTATACTAGAAATGCTTAAGAAGGCCAAGGCTGGGAAGGAATTTATTCAGATGATACAAACAATATACTCAAATCAGAGGGCAACAGTTATGATTAATGGTGAGAGGACGGAACAGTTTCAGATACAAAAAGGTACAAGACAGGGTTGTCCCTTATCGCCACTATTATATATTTTCACATTGGAGATATTGACAGAAGTGATAAGGCGGAATCTAAAGGTGAAGGGGCTGAAAAAACAAGGTGAGGAATTTAAACTACTGGCCTTCGCAGATGACCTTGTATTCATACTGGAGGATCCTTGGTACTCAATTGTAGAGTTGAATAGAATTTTAAGGGACTATGGTCAAGTGGCAGGATTAAGAGTCAATATTAATAAGACAAGAATATTAACTAAGAATATGGAGTCTGCACAGAGAGAACTTCCCCAGAAAGATTCTGGATATCAACTCTGCGACAAGATTAAGTACTTAGGGATAAACTTGACAAATAAATGTAGCTCCTTATAAGATAATAACTATAAGGAACTATTGAAAATGACAAAACAGGATTTAGATAAATGGAAGAACTTAAAAATCTCATTGATGGGATGAATTGCTTTGATTAAGATGAAGATCCTGCGAAGATGGATTTTTCTCTTTCAGACGATTCCAATATTGAAAAAAGTATGGAGTTAAGTCCAATATTGAAAAAGTATGGAGTCTTTAAGAACTAGATCAAATGACAACTAAATTTATATGGCAAGGGAAAAGGGCTAGAATTAGGTTGAAAGCCCTACAAGATTCAAAAGAAAGAAGAGGGTTTGGCCTTCCCAACTGGACTTTATATTACAGAGCTGGGGCATTGGCATGGATCAAAGAATGGATCATGTTAGATGACAGAAGAATATTAAGCCTGGAAGGGCATGACCTTTTAGTCAGGTGGCATGCATTTCTATGGTATGAAAAAGTATCAGTCCATAAGTACTTTAAGCAGCATTGGGTACGAGATGCATTGATGAGAGTATGGGAGATAATTCGAAAGAGGTGGTTTACTAAAACCTCTAAATTGGTAGTTCCTTTAGAGGTGATGACGCTCCCTAGGGTATATTGTGAGAACCCTCCAAAGAGATATATGGACATTATAAACTCAAAAGGTGAGATTGAACTTGATATGGATGTCACGTGGTGGCAAAGAGCACAAATTAGATCGAGATTCGCGAAAGACAAGAAAACAGGATTTGAAAAAACCCTTTCAGACATGGAAAAAATATTGTTTGCCCCAGAGGATAAATTTATTTAAAAAATGTATACCTTATTATTGTCAGATTTTATGGCAGATGAAGTGGTTAAAATAATATGATTAAATGGGCACGGAACTTTGGTTGTAATATAGAGTTGGATCAGTGGGATCAAATATGGAATAAAAATGTTAAAATAACTAGAGCGGTGTCATTTAGAGAAAATATGTATAAAATGTTTTATAGCTGGTACATTACGCCAGATAGAATTGCAAAATATGATGAGAAATGCTCTAATAAATGTTGGAAGTGTGGAAATAACACAGGTGCATTTTACCATATGTGGTGGACATGCGATATTGTTAAAAAGTTTTGGATATGGGTTCACAGAATGATACAGAAAATTATAGGGCAAGCTATACCTTTCAAACCTGAGACTTTATTATTAGGCGTACTGCCAAAAGAGATAGGCAGAGATTAACGTTATTTGATAATATATCTGACAACAGCGGCCAGGATTCTATATGCAAAATACTGGCAAACAACCCAGATACCGTCAGAACAAGAATACATAGTGAAACTACTGGAGGCAGCAGAGATGGACAAATTGACTCTATGAAAGGTTATGAAGATTTTGCTTTCCAGAATACATCGCATCATTTTTACAAGTGGTATGACTCAGAAAGACAGGATGGAAGTAATTGACTTTGGCGGGAATGGTGATGACGGATTAATCTTAAGCGATGGTAACTTAGATAAAGTGTAGGCATACTCATGTAAGAGATAATTAGAGGCAAGGTAGGAAATATAGATCATGGATAAAATAGATTTGTATCCCCCCATAAATGTTTTATGTTCTATGTAGTTGTTATTAGGCATGGTTGTTACTGTTCGTTTAGTATATGTTGTATATGTATAGGTGTGGTATGTTGTGTTGTTTTGTAGTGTTGTGTATAAAATTGAAATAAAAATGCCCTTCGGGGCACTTAAAAAAAAAGAGAGAGAGAACGCATTCATCCCACTTCAGGGACTTGTGAACGCGAACAAGTTGATCCAGTAAGGGATGCATCTTCAGTTTCTTGTCATGTTCTGTTTCCTCATGCTGAATGTTTCCTTTGAATTGTTTTCAGTTTTAATGTTTTTAATGTAAATCACAAATAGCATAGAATGTTATAAAAGGGCAGAAAAGAAACAAAGTGACATAAATTAAAATGAATGAAAGAGCTTATAGTAAAAACATATAAAACCCAAATGAAATGTGAAACGGGATACTGGTACATCCTTAACAGGACACAGAAAAGAATAAGCCACTTGACCAAGTGCAAATTTATTTCCTGAATTACATTTAGATGACATCACAGACATCTGAGAACTTCAGTAAAAAAAAAGGCACAAATGAACCAAAAAGAAGAAGAAGAAGTGTTGGATTTGTACCCTGCCCTTCACTCAGAATCTCAGATTCGCTTACAATCTCCTTCCCTTCCTCTCCTCACAACAGACACCCTGTGAGGTAGGTGGGACTGAGAGAGCTCTGAGAGAACTGCTCCTGAGAGAACAGTTAAGACACCCAGCTGGCTGCATGTGGAGGGGTTGGTAATCAAACCTGTAGTGGTTGAGTGATGGACTCTAATCTGGGAGTCCACCACTCAACCACTACACCAAACTGGGTCTGTGAAGCCAAGCCCTGTTCAAAAGATTCAATTAAGTAAACAGTCACTGGAAATCTGAGGTACAAACCAGAGTGGTAAGGGTCCATTGAGTTCAGCAACAGAGTTTTTTCCACACGCTCTGTTCTACAGGACCCGAGAGTGTTTAATATTGTCTTGGCCGTGCCCTGGCTTTGCTTGGATGCAAATAACCAGTGTCTGCTAAGGGTACAGAGTAGTTAACATGATAAGCAATCCATAAAAAAATCATAAAGCAAAATAGATAAAGCCATTATGATTGAAAGGCTGCTTGTGGGGACTTCCATCACTGAACCCAATGGGATCTGAGCTTTGTCCAAAGAGTTTTGGAGCATCATCTTGAATGAAAGATGCAAGAAGCTGTTTGGTTAAAGCATCTATGCATATTATGATTCTCGCAGCCCGAGGGCTTTGGGTATTTTGTACTCTGTGTATATTGTACTTGCCTGGGATTTTATTGTACCAATTATTGTAGTTCATTAAGTTTACTGCTACCATATTAAAATAAAACATGACCCTAACAAACTGTTACCTAACAAACAAATAATATCTCTGATTCTCAAGTATAACTTTTCAAAAGAACAAACTACAGAAAAATACAGAATGAAAGCAAGTTTCGGTTGCCATTCACTGAGTACAAGAAAAATGTGATAGAGAATATTACATACAGATTATTATGCTTTACCCTCCCTTTTTTATAAAATTTGTAGTAAACAATACTCAACATGCATATCATATTTGGAATGAATATATTATCTTACTAACAATGTTGTAAAGCAGGCCATTATTTTTATGCCCGTATTGGTGATGGGTGTCTTGAAGCTCTGGCAAAACTTGAGCTGGCCAGTACACAACTGTGTAGCTCTGCTCTCTTTTATGGAGTCACATCATCCCTACTGATTGGAGTCAATTGCCATGGTCAAATCAATATTCTTCTGGAAATGTAGGTCAAAGGTAATAGGGATGAGCTGTGCTTATCATAAAATGATTGCAAAGTTACCAAAAGGGCATTATATATGTGCATGGGGTTGCAGAGAGTGCTTATTGCAGAGCGACTACCCTGGTGGCTTCTCTGGGGCACAATTCAGACCTGATATAGGCTTGGATCCAGTGATATGCAAGCAGAAACATAAATGGACTTAGCACAGCTCTGTTTGTACCACCTTAGTACTTTCTTCTGTATGTATTTTGTGCCCCACCTAGTGCTTTCTTCTCTGTATATTATAGCATCCAGAAACTCGTTGCACAACATCTTGTAGAAGCAGAAATGCAAATGGAGACATAATAAATATGACCTTAGCACAAGAAGCTGTCAGGGTCTTTTTCTTGCAGTTCTGTTTGTGGATGAAGTCTAGCAAAAGCAGACATTTTGTACTGTATGAAACTGTGACAGGCCTTTTCCATCAGTTATGGGGATCACACAGCATCCTATGATTTGGGGGAAATGAGGCTTGTTTTTAGCTGTAAACCTTCCTTTCAGTTACCAGGGGTTCTTAAGGTAGCAAGTGTAAAGGCTTTGGGTATGCTGCTGTGAGGTAAGTTTTGTGGTGAGCAAGTAGAACATGGATATCACTGAGGCAGAAGTTGTATATGAATAACAAAGGAGATTTATTTATTTAAAGGGTGGTTTTGTTAAGTATGAGACTCAACAACAGGATTCAGCAAAAAGTGATTTCAGCTTTATTTAACAGCAAGACTTCAACTCAGGAACACACAACACAAACAGTGGAGCACAGCTCCTTTCTAAACTTTCCAGGGCTGTCAAAGCCACACCCATAACAAGTTAAAGACCAATGGCATTGCAGGGATAAAGACCAATCAGGACTGTTCCCTCTTTGCAACATTATCACACAGTGATTGGCTATTTACACTGGTTTCGCAGAAACCGACCAATAGGAATGCGACAGCTTAGAATCCACATTCAGAATCAAGCTTAACATGGAAAAGAATAGGCTTGATTCACAGTTCAATACATAACAAATTCCTCCCCCCTAAGATGGAGCATTGCCCTTCCAAACATAATATTTCAGGTGGGGGGGGGCACCTCGGCTTCGGCTCGACCGGCGCAGCGGTCTCTGCTCCAATGGAGGTGGAGCAGCACACTCTTCGGGAACTCCTTCAACTTCTCTCGCAGGAGAAGGAGGAACACTAACAGGGATCTCAGGCACTGGAGATGGGGACTGCCCAGACTCCGATTCCCGTTCCGCAGCACTCACCTCCTCAGTGGGAGGCCCCTCCTGTTCGGGGACCAGCTCAGGCTCGGGCACCGACTCGGCGCTTGAGTCTGCCCAGCGCTCCATGAGTTGGTCTACGTGGCGGCATATTTCCCATCTGCTGGGAAGCCGGACCACGTACAACCTGGACCCTGCTACCTTGGTGACCACGGCTGGTAGCCACCGATAACCTTCTGCATAATTGCGGGCAAACACTTTGTCCCCAACTAGGAAAACTCTCCCCTGCTCTGGGGTTTCTAACCGCTGTTTTGACTGGTCAAGGTCAGGATGCAGGCGGTCTAGTAAGGTAGCCAGCTTACGGCCCATCAACAGTTCAGCTGGGCTCCTCCCCATCGTTGAACACGGGGTGATATGTTGCCTCAGGAGGAAAGAGGCAATTTTCTGGCTCCAGTCCCCACACGTCAGGCGCCCAAGTGACTCCTTCGCTGTCCGTACCATCCGCTCGGCCTGACCGTTGGAGGCCGGATGGAACGGCGCAGAAGTCACATGGCGGATGAGGTTGTCTCGCAAAAACCCCTCAAACTCGGCCGACACGAACTGTGGCCCATTGTCGGAGACCACACAGTCCGGCAGCCCATGTGTGGCAATCAGTTTGCAGAGGGCCTTGATCACAGCCCTGGACTCAGTCGAATACATATTTACAACCTCCAACCATTTGGAGTAAGCGTCCACACATATTAGAAACATTTGCCCATGAAAAGGGCCCACAAAGTCTATATGGAGGCGGGACCATGGCCTCCTCATCTTCTCCCAGGGCTGAATGGGAGCCTGTGGTGGTTATGGACGGGACTGCTGACACGACATACACTGCCTTACCTAGGCCTCGATGTCCTTGTCCAGTTTCGGCCACCACACGTACCCTCTGGTGAGGGCTTTCATGTGGACCATGCCAGGGTGGCCCACATGCAATGCCTCCAAAACATCCTCCCTTAGTTTGGCGGGAATCACCACCCGACTCCCCCAAAGCAGATAGCCTTTGGTAACTGACAACTCATTTTGGCGCGAACAGAAAGGTTTAAACTCAGGCGCCATTTTCCCTGCCGGCCACCCCCTCCATGCCCAATTAAGGACACGAGCGAGAACAGGGTCCTTAGCCGTCACAGCAGCAATGTCCGAGGAGGTTTGGCTGACCCAGCTGAGCTCTGAGAAGGAGCAAGGTGTGTGAGCTGCCAGAGGGGTGAGTGGTATTTTTATTTATTTACTTTCAGCTGAGGTGCTTTAGCTGAGAAGGTACTGTGTCAGGGACTGTATTTGGGAGTGTGTGGGTGAGTTATAACAGACTCCTGACTGCTGGAGTTAGGGTGTGAAAGGGTCATTGTTTGCCTGTAATTAAGTGCTTGGGTGAAATTGAATAGCAGACTCCTGGCTGCTGGAGTTGGGGTGTGAAAGGGGCTTTGTTTGACCGACATTAAGTGCCTTGGGTGATTTGGAGTAGCTGCTGGCCACACCCTCTCCTGGGAGACAATTCCATTTAAGGCAGGAAGTTTGCAAGAGGCACGAGCCTCTGGCACGAACCGAAGGGCGAGAAGCCCAGGAAGAGCCAGAAAGCCAGGACCTTGGCTCCTTGGTAAGGTAAGTAGACTCCTACAACAGGAGCCATATAAATACAAAGGGTTTTAAAAGGGGGGTTATAGAAAAGTATTTGTTTAAAAACAATTATGAAGCCAGAATGCCAACAGGGGGTTGGGGGCTATCCAGTGTTTTGCATGGAGTGTCACATGTATGACTATCTGCCCACTGGTCAGAAGTCTTTGGTGTGTGCTCGGTGCAAGGAGCTCCTGGTTCTCAGGGAGCGAGTTTGCTCCTTTGAGGCCAAGGTGGCTGACCTGGAGAAGCAGGGACAGTCAGTTAGGTGCACGGGGAAGACTCTCGGGGACTTGTTAGATATGTCCCACTCTGGATCTGGCAGCCCGGCTGCTGCCAGGGAGCATGAGGGTCAAGGGGAAACGGAGCACCATGCTGAGGATAAGGGGAATGTGCCCTCAGAAGGGACCTCTTCTTCAGCTGGTGAACGGATATCCTTTCATACCAAGGAACCGTCCCTGGGAAGGGTGGGAGGGGGCTCTTGGTAGTTGGTGATTCGATCCTTAGGCAGGTAGACAGCTGGGTGGCGAACCCGCGTACTGACCGTATGGTGACTTGCCTGCCTGGTGTGAAGGTAACGGACATTACGCGTGTTTTAGATAGACTAGTAGATAGTGCTAGGGAGGAGCCAGTGGTCGTGGTGCACGTCGGCACCAACGATGTGAGGAAATGCAGTCGTGAGGTCCTGGAGGAGAAATTTAGGCTGCTGGGCAGGAAACTCAAGGCCAGGACCTCCAAGGTAGCCTTCTCGGAAGTGCTACCTGTTCCACGCACAGGGCTGGAGAGACAGGCACAGATCAGGAGTCTCAATGCGTGGATGAGACGGTGGTGTAGGGGGGAAGGGTTCAAGTTTGTTAGGCACTGGGATGCTTTTTGGGACAAGAGGGAGCTGTACAAAAGGGACGGTCTCCACTTGTCCCGAGAAGGAACCAGGCTGCTGGCGCTCAAAATCAAAAAGGTGGCAGAGCAGTTTTTAAACTGAAAAATGGGGGAAAGCCGACAGGAGATGAAAAGTCTCTGGTTCGGGATGGCTCATCTCAAAGAGATGAAGGGGTAGCTATTACTTTTGTACAAGGAAATGGATTACAATTGTCCACTGAGACTGTGGCTAATGATAGGAACTGCCTGGCAAGGTCTCGAGGCAGCAAGAGGAAGGCTGTGGGCTTAACAAACATGGGAAACTATAAGTGTTTATACACAAATGCTAGAAGTCTCCGAGGTAAAATCGGGGAGTTGGAATGCTTGGTGTTGGGTGGGGAAATAGACATTGTGGGTATTTCAGAAACTTGGTGGGATGAGGAAAATCAGTGGGATACGGTGATTCCTGGTTATAAATTATATCGGAAGGATAGGGGGGAAAGGGTTGGAGGTGGGGTGGCTTTGTATGTCAGAGAGGGTATACCGTCCAGTAAGATTGAGAGGGTAAGAGAATTGGATTCACTTCTGGAAATGCTATAGGTTGAAATAGTGGGTCCAAAAGGAGGCTTAACAGTGGGAGTTTGTTATCGCCCACCAGATCAAAAGATAGAGCAGGATTATAAAATGATGAATGAATTAAAGATAGCGGCTAGACGAAATAACTGTGTTGTAATAGGCGACTTTAACTACCCACACATTGATTGGGTCAATATGAGTTCTAGTTGGGAAAAAGAGATTGAGTTTTTAGACACTCTCAATGACTGTGCTGTGGAACAGATGGTCACAGATCCTACCAGGGGAGAGGCGATCCTGGATTTGGTCCTAAGTAACACCCAAGACCTGGTGAGAGATGTAAAAGTGATTGCACCACTTGGGAACAGTGACCATAATGTCATTGAGTTTAACATTTGTACAGATAGGGAGTTGCCCAAAAAGACTGACACAACCACTTTTAACTTTAAAAGGGGTAACTTCTCTGGTATGAGGGGACATGTGAGGAAGAAATTGAAAGGAAGAGTGGAGAAGGTCAAAACCATTGGGGAAGCTTGGAGACTATTTAAAAAGACAATCCTAGAAGCTCAGAAAAAATATATACCGCAGGTTAGGAAAGGTACAAATAGGTATAGAAAAAAGCCTGCATGGTTAACAAATAAAGTAATGGAAGCTGTAAAAGGTAAGAAGGATTCCTTTAAGCGGTGGAAAGCTAGTCTTAGTGAGGTTGATAAAAGGGAACACAGACTATGGCAAATAAAATGCAAGTCTGTGATCAGGCAAGCAAAAAGGGAATATGAGGAGCATATTGCAAAAAACATAAAGACCAACAATAAAACTTTCTTCAAATACATTAGAAGTAGGAAGCCAGCCAGGGAGGCAGTGGGGCCCTTGGATGACCAAGGGGTAAAAGGAGTAGTGAAGGATGATAGGGAAATGGCTGAGAAGCTGAATGCATTTTTTGCCTCTGTCTTCACTGTGGAAGAGGAGAAGTTTTTGCCCACTCCAGAAGCACCGATTTTGGGAGGGGGTTTGAAAGACCTGAATCAGATTGCGGTAACAAGAGAGGAAGTCCTCCGACTGATGGACAATTTAAAAACTAATAAATCACCAGGCCCGGATGGCATTCATCCAAGAGTTCTGAAAGAACTCAAATGTGAACTTGTGGATCTCCTGACAAAAATATGTAATCTTTCTTTAAAATCTGCCTCCATTCCTGAGGACTGGAAGGTAGGTAATGTCACTCCCATCTTTAAAAAGGGCTCCAGAGGAGATCCAGGAAATTACAGGCCAGTCAGTCTCACATCGATACCGGGTAAGTTGGTGGAAACTGTTATTAAGGAAAGAATTAGTAGGCAGATTGATGAACAAAAACTATTGAGGCAGACTCAGCATGGGTTCTGTAAGGGAAGATCTTGTCTCACTAACCTGTTAGTGTTTTTTGAGGAGTGAACAAACATGTGGACAAGGGGGACCCAATCGATATTATTTACCTTGACTTCCGGAAAGCTTTTGATATAGTTCCTCATCAAAGGCTCCTAAGTAAGCTCAATAGTCATGGGATAAAAGGACAAGTCCTGTTGTGGATCAAAAACTGGCTTATAAATAGGAAACAGAGAGTGAGTATCAATGGGAAACTTTCTCAGTGGAGGGTGGTAAGCAGTGGGGTACCACAGGGATCAGTACTCGGTCCGATGCTTTTTAACTTGTTTATTAACGATTTGGAATTGGGAGTAAGCAGTGATGTGGCTAAATTTGCAGATGACACAAAGTTGTTCAGGGTGGTGAAAACCAGGGAGGATTGTGAGGCACTCCAAAGGGATCTGTTGAGGATGGGTGAGTGGGCGTCAACGTGGCAAATGGGGTTCAATGTGGCCAAGTGCAAAGTGATGCACATTGGAGCCAAAAATCCTAAATATAAATACACGTTGATGGGGTCTGATCTGGCAGAGACGGCCCAAGAGAGAGATCTTGGAGTCGTAGTGGATAACTCGCTGAAAATGTCTACACAATGTGTAGCTGCAATAAAGAAGGCCAACGCTATGCTGGGGATTATTAGGAAGGGAATTGAAAACAAATCAGCCAGTATCATCATGCCCCTGTATAAATCATTGGTGCGACCTCATTTGGAATACTGTGTACAGTTCTGGTCACCACATCTCAAAAAGGATATTATAGCATTGGAAAAAGTGCAGAGAAGGGCAACTAGAATGATAAAAGGGTTGGAACACCTTCCCTATGAAGAAAGGTTAAAATGCTTGGGGCTCTTTAGCTTGGAGAAACGACGGCTGAGAGGTGACATGATCGAGGTTTATAAGATTATGAATGAGATTGAGCAGGTTGAGAAAGAAGTACTTTTCTCCCTTTCTCACAGTACAAGAACTCGTGGGCACGCTATGAAATTGCTGAGCAGTCGGGTTAGAACAGATAAAAGGAAATACTTCTTCACCCAAAGAGTGATTAACATATGGAATTCACTGCCACAGGAGGTCGTGGCAGCTGCAAGCATGGACAGTTTCAAGAGGGAATTAGATAAACATATGGAGCAGAAGTCCACCAGTGGCTATTAGCCACAGGGTATAGATGGGAACTCTCAGTCTGGGGCAGGTGATGCACTCTATTCTTGTTGCTGGAGGGGGCAGCAGTGGGAGGGCTTCTGGTGCCCTGGCCCCACTGCTGGACCTCCTGATGGCACCTGGTATATTTTGGCCGCTGTGTGACAGAGTGTTGGACTAGATGGGCCATTAGCCTGATTCAACATTGGCTTCTCTTATGTTCTTATGTTCTCTTATGTTCTTATGAGGTAACTGGTGCCTCCGGGAGCTCCTCAAGTGCCAGAACGTCCAGTTCAGGATCAGAGTCAAAGTTAGTCAGTGGTGCGGGGCAACGGCTAAGGGCATCAGCATGCCCGATAGCCTTCCCCGGGCAGTGCTTGAGTTCAAAATCGTATGCCAAAAGGAAAACTGCCCACCTCAACATCCGAGGGGACAGTATGTTCGGCATCTGCCGGTCCGGAGAGACGATGCCCAGGAGTGGTTTGTGATCAGTCACAAGGAGGAACCTTCGCCCATAAACAAAGTCATGAAATTTCTTAATTCCGGCTATTAAGGCAAGGCCCTCCTTGTCGATCTGGGCATAGTTTTTCTCCGCCGTTGTGAGTGATCGTGAATAAAAAGCGATCGGTGCCTCCGATCCGTCCGGCATCAGGTGGCTGAGAACAGCGCCCACCCCGTAAGGGGACGCGTCAGCCGCAAGAACCAAAAGTTTGTTCTCATCGAAGTGGGTCAGCACCACACTCGACGATAGAAGTTCCTTCACAGCCGTGAAAGCTCGCTCCTGCCGCTCTCCCCACTCCCATTTTGTGTTTTTCTGGAGCAGAGCATGCAGGGGTTCAGCAACCGATTCCTTGTGGGGCAGGAAGGCATGGTAAAAATTGAGGATTCCCAGGAACGACTGGAGATCCTTCTTTGACCGTGGTGGGGGTGCATTCTTGATTGCGGTGACTTTGTCGAGCGTGGGGTGGACCCCATCCGCATCAATGAGGAATCTGAGGAACTCAACTCGGTCCACCCCGACAACACACTTAGAATACTTCACCCGCGAACCACCCTCCCCAAAACGGCCCAACACTGCTCTCAAGCGAGCCATCAGTTGACATTCGTCAGCACCAGCTATTAGGACATCATCAAAATAGGGCACTATGCCTGGGAGCCCACGCAGGAGCCCCTCCATAAGCCCTTGAAAAATATCTGGGGCAACATTCACCCCAAACTGAAGGCGTTTGACCCTGAACACCCCTTTGTGGATCACGATCGTTTGTGCCTCAGCAGTTGCATCGTCCACTGGCAACTGCTGGTATGCTTGAGCAAGGTCGACCTTGGAAAAACCTTACCCCCTCCCAGCGATGCCAGCAAGTGGCTGATTACCGGCACAGGGTACGAATGCTGTTGAAGGGCTCTATTTACAGTACATTTATAGTCAGCACAAATTCGTATTGACCCGTCAGCTTTTACGGGTGTCATGATGGGGGTCTCCCATCGACCATAGGGCACCAGCTCGAGGATGCCCTGGTTCACCAATTTGTCTAGCTCGGCCTCAATTTTTGCCTTTAGGGCGAGCGGTACCTTTCTGTACTTCAGCCGTATGGGATGCACTGAAGGGTCAAGATCAAAAGAGACTGGAGGGCCGGTATACGTACCAAGCCCTTCCCCAAACACATTCGGAAACTCTCTATACAATGAGTCCCATTTATTATCACAGATCTTATTTACACCGGTAACAGCAATGCCCAATGCCTCGAACCAATCGAGGCCGAATAGACTGACTCTTTCCCCCTCAGCAACTAGGAGGTACGGCTCAGCCTTCCGATCCTTGAATTCAACTCGGAAAGTCACCTTTCCCGCCAATGGAATGTGCCTTCCTTGGAAGTCGGTCAGGCGGGTCGACATGGGTGACAGCCGGCGGCGACTCCATGTCGGGAACAGGCGTTGCCACGTTTGTGTGGAGATGATTGTGACGGACGATCCGGAGTCCAGCTCCATCGAGCAGGGAACGCCATCCAGTTGAAGCATGATGTGGATCTTCTGCGTGGCCTTGTCACCGGTAGCCAGGACGGTCGATGGGCAGGTGTTGGTCTGATGACAATCGGGCGACCTGCCGTCATCTCGGGGTCGAACCTTGGGGTCTGCACGTCGCGAAGACAGTAGCGATTTTCTGGCTGCTTGACAAACTTGGGCCAGGTGATCTCTCTTCCTGCAGAAGTGACAGATCAGCTCCTTTGCCCAACAGAGGTCTCTGTCATGCTTACCGCCGCAGCCGGTGCAGGGACGGGTCATTGTAGTTCTTGGTCTGGTCCACGGTGGGCGTGTCTCCCAAGTTCAGCACACACCATCGGCGTCGCTGTCGGACTCGCTGTCGGACTGCTGGTGAACTGCAGGCTCTTTGCTGACCTGGGTTTGCCGCTGCCGAACCTCTCGCGTTGACTTGTCAGCGGCCTCTGCTGCGATGGCCTCGGCGTAGGCGACCGCATACATGAGTTGGGTGCGGGCGAAGAGACGCTGTTGAAGGTGCTCGTCCCGGAGGCCGCACACCAATCGGTCGAGGAGGGCTTCCTCTAAATCAGCGAACTCGCATGGCCTCGCCACCTTCTGTAAGGCAGTGACAAACTCGACTATCGATTCAGATGGCCCTTGGCACCGCTTGTAAAAGGCGTGCCAGCATGCGATTCTTGACAGTTGTGGTGAGAAATGGCCCTTCAGTTTGGCTGTGATTTCAGCCCATGTTGCCGTGCTTAGTTCAGTCAGGGTGACCAGGGACCGGGCGATGTCGAAGGCGGCTTTGCCGCATGAGCTCAGGAGCGTTGCCTTCTTTCTCGCCTCGTCGGTGATCTGGTTCATCTGAAGGTGGAACTCAAACCATGCCAGGTAAGAGTCCCAGTCCTCCGTCGCTGGGTCTAACGCTTCGAACGCCGGGTTGATGGCCATCTCGACCGGAGGGGTGACCACTGCTTGTGGACCCTCAGTCGGTGCGGCCGGGTGTGTGTCCTCGTCTGCCATTCTGCGTTGGTTCAGCGGGGCTGCCTACCTGCTCTCAGGATCCCATCCTCGTCGCCAATTGTTAAGTATGAGACTCAACAACAGGATTCAGCAAAAAGTGATATTGTAACTTGCCTTGGAGGTGAGTTTGCACATGCATATTCATCATTTGATGACTACAGAAGTATGATGTCATGTCAGCATGGATCGAACATTAAAGCTGACTTGTCATTCATTGTTTCCTGAAACATAATGCTTTTCAGATTTTGAGTAATCCTATAATAAGCATTTGTGTAGTAATTTACCAAGTGATGTTCATATATGTGTGAACCAGAATATAAGAGTAGATAGTCATATCCATTTTGACTCTCTGTAATGAATGGAAATGATTTAAAATCACACTGTTTTAATCAAATTGATGCCTTTTTTGTTTCTGTTCAGTAAAATGGGAACACATTTCTTGTCAATGTGAAAATACTCTAAGACTATGATTTTTCATTTTATTCAAATTTCTAGAAATGATTCCCAAAAAGACTATGTAGCAATAATTTCAACCTAAATTTCTATAAACCTGAAAAACTCATTTCAGATTATCCTTTATTAATATCAAATGATTTCATGTGCATCTGTCTGTCCAGTCCAGTTCATATGAACAATATTGTGTTCTAGTTTTATGTAATAGCCTTATTTGCAGTCATGCATGCACCAAAAAAACTACATTTATGCTTGTGTTATCCACATGAAGTGACAATAATTTCACTAAGATGACTACAATACTATGAGTCTCTGTATTAAAATATGAAGCTACCTTGTATCAAGTCAGACAACTGGTTTATTGTCTGCTGTGATAGGTTCATATGAGTATGTACCTTTTTAAATTTAAATTTTGGATTTTTTAAATGTTATCAGTGTGAGTCTTTTCACTCCACCCACTTCTGTTGCTGATGTTCAATCCATGTGGTTCTTTTTACCACTTGTGTACACTTTTCAATGTATCCACCACTAATATGCAATGGATGCAAATTTAATTGGAAAATGTATTTACTGAAATGGTAAATTTCACTTTGAGGAAATATAAAATAGCACAAAAATAAAGTCTCAGGTTTGATTTGCACAAGAAAGCAAAATATCTGGAATGAGAATTGTGAGGGTTCTTGGTGGTGGAAAGTGCTGTCAGGTTGCAGCTGAATTATGGTGACCCCACAAGGTTTGCAAGACAAGAGACATTCAGAGGTAGTTTGGCATTGCCTGGCTCTGCATAGTGACTCTGGAATTCCTTGGTGGTTTCCCATCCAAATACTAACCAGGGATGACACTGCGTAGCTTCTGAGGTATGCCAAGATTGGGCTAGCCTGAGCTATCCAGGTTCTTAGGAACACAGAAAGATATGTATGTCCAATAACTGCTGCATGGTAACTGTTCCATTCTTTTTCCTAGGTCCCAGTCAGGCTGTATGAATCCTCTCAACAGCTGGTTCATAAAATAGGAGTTTCAGTCTTGGGCAGTGCCACACCCCTCCTCAGGTAAGTCCAGCCACAGGGACATGGCTTCTCCTTCACTTCCACTTCCAATTTTCTCCTCCTCCTCCTTCTCCTTCTCTACCTTTCTCAGCCCCTTTGCTTTCTATTTGCCTTTCTGTCTTCTCCTCTTGCTTTCTTTCTCTTTCTGTCTCCTCCTCTGCTCCTCTTCCTTCTCCACCCGCCCCAGTCTCCTCTTCTCTATTCCTCTCCCACATATCTATTACTCCTCCTCTCTCTTCCTGCTTCGCCTTTCCTCCTGATGCTCTGTACACCAGCACTGGACTCCACCATTGCCATCCTTGGCTTCTTGCTTTTTCTACCCACCAGTTTCTCCTTCTCAGTGGGCTGGGTGAGGATGGAGGCTGCCACTGAGATTTTGTGGGGGCATTGCCACAAGCAGAACACTGTCCTTTTTAGCCTTGTCTTGGTGCTGTTGTGGCCATGGTGGGGCTCCCTGTTTGGGTCCTTTCTCTTCAGCTCCCCCCACCCTGAGTGAATTGTTAGAGACTATCCTTCATTGCCTGGGCTGGCTGGGGCTGCTTCCTTCCCCCTCTCTGGGTTTTTTAGTCAAAATGGCAAAACTGTGTAGTATTCTATATTCTGATAGTCACCGGTTCCCGGGCAGAGAAGGCCCTTTTGTAAGAACTTCTGTCTGTGGTTCTTTAACCAGAGGTGCCAGGATGGCATTTTGAACTTCCTGTATGTACTCTACCCCTGAGCCACAAACTTTCCTAATTTAAATATTCTGAAGCTAACATGTTACTTTGGGAAACAATAGGAAAATCTGAGAGACTTTAATAACCCTTACAATATATGAGTGCATGGCTGGGAATTATCCCCCCCCTCAAGAGTACACATCTCCTTCAAAGAAAACTACTCTTGAAACAATGAAAGATACATGCCTTCTAATGCATTCTATAAATCTTTGGATTTTGTTGTATAAGTAAGGACAATATATACACTGGCAGAGCAAACTTGAAAGAAGCATAACAAATTAGGGCTTGCTCTTTGAACTGATTCATGGTAGTTTGGAAGACTTTTGATGTTTAGCAGAGGCAAGAACACTTGAAATAGGATTGCTGAATGTGCACCTGGGGTTCATATCTACAGCATTGTGGAAAGCAGCATCGCTGTCTAGCCTTGAGTTATGAAACTCTTGCTGTTTCCTTCAGCTGCACATTCTACTTGTATCATTTTGTTCAGGTAGAATTCTAAGTTCCAGGACATGACAGCATATCTAAGCCCTTTGGGGTAAAATGCAATCTGGCATTTCATTTTAAGGGTCCTGCTGCTAGTCTGTCAAATCTTCATTTTGCTGGTGCCTACCAGAACTGCTAATGCTTGTCTCCAACTCCACATGCTTTCATCTTTCAGCCCCAATAAACACGTCACACAACTAAGAGGAAACACAACCTGGAATTAAATTCACTGCATATAAAACATGGTGCCTTCTTTATTGGTTCAAATCCTCATCACTCATAATTTACTTGAACATGTATGGCTCTCAAGCAACAGCAGTGCTTAAAGGAAAGGGGAGGAAGTATCTATGGAGCACCCTGTAACAGAAAGTGCCGTTATAAGGCATCATTGTTTGAAAGCCTGTATCTGCTGTTTTGTTCCTTGTTATTGGTACAAATATCTTCTTCAGGGTGCTCCTTCAGCCAATGAGCAGCAAGCATGGGGTTGTTTAACTGTACAGCTGTAACAAATCTGCCAGAGAATAACTGGTGATGTTCTTAGAACTGTGCATGTGGTTTAGGTGGCTAAGAAGAAATGCTTCTCTTTCCAGCACTCAACTTTTCTGCTCCCCTCCCATGATTTATTCCAAATACTGTCGATCAGCTTTAACTAATACAGTTCTTGTATGAAGCACCTCTCTAATCTCTTCAAACACAGATGTGGAAGCACGGCTTAGAGCATGGAGGCCAACAAAAGCTCTTTGCCTGTACTAGTGATTAGCTTTGATTGACACAGAACACTGCTGCTTTCAGAGGCATCCTTTAACATCCATAAATGATTGTTTTAAAATGAGAAGCACTGGGCTTCTACAGGCACTGCTTTAGTAAATAGGCAGTACAAGCATATTAACAGATAACTCTGGAGCAAATACAAAATACTGGATAATCTTTTTAAAAAATCTTCCTCCCTCTTCTCCCACCGCCACTGCAATGTGCTGTTCTTTTTCTTCCAACAGCATAAGAATTTCAAAACAAATAAAACTCAGGGACTACTTTTTTCTAAACCATCATGTTTTGTGCTAACAGTCACTCTGAGCTTCCATTCCAGTGTCCAACTTTCATAAGCCATGATGATATATGTTTTATTTAAAAGCAGATTTTCTCACATTTTGCTTCTCAAACAGTCTACCACAGGTAGCATAGCTGGGGAAGTAAGGAGGAAGAAAGGAAAGAGGCTGCTTCCAAAAGGGCATGGCTTCATGGTACAGTATACACTTTGTGTGGAAAATGTTCCCCTCCCTTGTTCAGTCTCTGGTATTGGCAGACTTTAGGTGGCAGGTCTGAGAAAGATCTTTAGCTAAGACCTTGGAGAGTATCTGCCGGTCAGTGGAAACAAAATTTGGTTAAGATAAACCTGGATAATTTCAGGATAGGTTCCTACACTGATAGCTTCCATTTGGGCCATGGAATACTGATGTTCAAAGTCTGGTGGCAGAGAAGAGTTCTGTTTATTTCAGGGGAAAGGCTGAGGTTAAGTGGTAAATTGTACACAAGAGATCCCAATCAGTTCAGTCACTGGCTTGTCCACTTACTCTTCAGTATGCATTAGTCTGGATGAATGGAATACAGTAGGATGCTTGAATTGCTTGTGTGAATCTTTAATACAATTTTTAGCTTGTTTTCAAAGAATTTTGCTGCCTGTGCATTCCCTCTTTTCCTCACCTTTTATGAAAAGATCCTGCTGACTACTGAGGGCCAGGGCCTGATCATTTCCATGAAACTTCCTCCTCACATAGCCCAAAAAAAGAAGAAAAGGAATGGGATTTTTCAATCCAGAATTTAAAAATGGAACATAATTATAAAAAGCAAGTAAACATCATCTGTAGCTTTCAAAACTAAAACAAACAAACAAAAAAAAAAATCAGCAGGAGAAGAGGCCAGCATTGTTTTTGTCATCACAGCAATCAGCTGTACAGTTTTTCAGACTATCTTTGACAATGTCTAGTTCTGGCATTTGTGGTGCTTGCCAATTTTATAGTTAGCCAATTATGCACTTGGGCAGAAAACAGTACTTAAACCACAATCCCTGGATTGCAGCCAATTTGTTCTCCCCCAAATGGGGCTAAATAGTCTTAAACCTGAATATTCTTACTTCATAAATTGGTAGCTCAGTCTGTATTTCAACTGTATGTTTACATGAAAATCCACTTGTTTCAGTATTCAGCTATTATAAATATTTCATCTTTGTTTTTACATGACTGTCCATCTAAAGATATAAAAGTGCTAGCAAAGTGTCTAATAAGAGGATAAGAACCCAACCAAACTAAACCAAAGCATTACCAAACATGCATAAAATATGGTTTCCCCTCTGCTCAATATGAATTTGTCATATCATGAGGGAAAATGTTTATAACTGCAGTCTTCTGATACATGAAGTTCTGGGGCACATGTAAACCTTCCTTTATAAATGCATCTTCAGATCGTAAGGTAAGGAACATCTCGTCTGTACTTGGATGGATGTAAATCTGGGCATTACTTCAGAAAGTGATTCTTGGTAGCAGACAGTGAGACAAACAGTAGTTGAGTTTTATCTTTGTTGAATATATACTAGCATAAGAAAGAAAAGTGGGAAAATATGGCAGATTGAAAGAGCAACGTCAAACACTCAGCTGGAAAATTTACTGAGCTACAGTATATACATTATATTTATTTATTTTTATTTATTTTGGGATTTATACCCCGCCCTATCCGGTAGCTCAGGGTGGCTAACAAGTGGTCAAGCCGAGTTTCAGAACTAAAAACAATAACAATATTACATACAATAAAAAATTCAAAAATTCAATACCGCAGTAAAATTCATATAAATCCAAGATGCACGATACACAGTATCCCACATTGGCAGCGGATTTCTTAATTGCATGGGCACCAGGAGTAGTATATCCCAGCTCATAGGCAGCATCCATTCTTCCAGATAATGGGACAGATGGATGAAAGGCTCTCAATGATGGCATGATAGCGGCGGCGGCTCCTCCTCAAAGGCCTGGCGGAAGAGCTCCGTCTTGCAGGCCCTGAGGAACTGCACTAGGTCCCACAGGGCCCGGATTTCCTCTGGGAGCTCATTCCACCAGGTGGGAGCCGCCGCTGAGAATGCCCTAGCCTTGGTTTGGGCAAGCTTCACACTTCGAGGGCCTGGTACTTCCAGGCAATGGCTATTCCCCGATCGCAGTGCTCTTGGGGGTACATACGAGAAGAGGTGGTCCCTTAGATACGCCGGACCCTGGCCATTCAGGGCTTTAAAGGTAAGCACCAGCACTTTGAAGTGAATCCGGTATGCTATTGGCAGTCAGTGCAGTGCTTGCAGCACAGGCTGGATGTGGTCTCGCCTGGAGAGGCCCATCAACAGCCTGGCTGCAGCATTCTGCACTAGCTGCAGCTTCCGGATTTGTGACAGAGGCAGCCCCAAGTAGAGGGCGTTACAGTAGTCCAGCCTCGAGGTGACCGTCGCATGTATCACAGTGGCCAGGTCTTCGCGGTCGAGGTAGGGGACCAACTGCTGAGCCAGCTGCAGATGGTAAAAGGCTGACTTGGCAGTGGCTGCCACCTGGGCCTCCATCGTTAATTAAGAGTCCAGGAGCACACCCAAACTCCTAACCTCCCGTACAGGCACCAATGGTACCCTGCTGAAATCCTGTCCTATTAAATAAAAGGGTAGTGGTCTGGCAAGATCCTATGCTCGGCAAAATCAATTTGCTCCCTGGTATGTCGCTCAGAATCTGTCCCTATCCACTAGCTGCATTGCTTGAGTTCTCTCCCACCCACTGCAGCCTAGGCCACTCTTCTGATTGGGCCAGAATTTCAAGCTTATTTGCATATGGAAGCTGATTGGACTTCACTCCATTTCGCACCTCAAACTCCCCCCCGCAAGACCGTTGGAATTGTCAGTTGTTAATGCAACCTGTTGTATTCTGAGGTGAAATATGTCCTCACTCACAACACTTCCCCTTCAAAAGAAACAAACCCAATAACACAACCATGCCACACCACAAAAAAGACAGGTCACACCACAAGCAGAATACCACAAGGCAAAAAAAGCTCTGGTACTAATTCTGGCAGGGGACACTGTGAGTGTAGAAAATGATTTATCGACACAGTGGAAAATCTTTAGGAATTGTTTGGTGCATTTACCATGGGGCACCCACCCAGAGCCTCTGGCATTTTCTCACTCTGCTGGCATCAAAACCAATTGAAGACAAAATAGAGATATGGAGACTTTTCAATCCTGCTTTGCATCAATTTGTCTTTGTTGGCAATGGCAACCCTAGGCCTGGCTGCTTGCTCCTGTTCAGCAGGAGCATCCCTATGGAAACTGCCTGGGTGATTTCGGACCAGCTGGAGACTTTCTGCCTAACCTGCCTTACAGGGTTGCTGTACAGATCACAAAGCCAAAAAGAATGAAGTAAACTGCTTTGCTCCCCACCAATGAGAAAGACAGAATTTTGCCTAGGAAGAGGCTGCTGAGACGGGATGAGATAAAGTTGCCAACTATAGGTATGGAAATTCCTGGAGATTTGAGGGGTGGAGCCCAGTGAGGATGAGGTTTGAGGAGGGGTGGGACCTCAGACAGGTACAGTGCCATAGACTCCACCCTCCAAACCAGCCATTTTCTCCTGGGGAACTATTGTTGCCAATCTTGGCCCAGTGGTCATCAAACCATTCTCTTCCACCCCCTGCTGTTCAGCTGTCTTTCCCCTAGGGTTGCCAATCTCCAGGTGGGACCTGGAGATCTCCTGCTGTTACAATTTATCTCCAGATGACCTAGATCAATTCCCCTAGAGAAAATGCCTGTTTTGGAGGGTAGACCCTATGGCATTATACCCTGCTGAGTCCTTCTGCCCCCCTCAATGCTGCCCTCCACAGGTTACTGTTAGGAGATGTACTTTTAAAAGTGCTTTTATTTGTTGTTTGCTGACTTACACACACACCTGAATGGTGCTCACAAGTGTCTATGGGTTTGGGAAAATTGTGTGCGTTGTTTGATGGGACTCTTTGCATTAGAAAGTTGCCACACTGTCTGCACTTTCATGCTAATGAAGTGACACACATACCTACGCACGCACACCTACCCATCCTGCACTTGGAAGAAGAAAAGCATCTCCATTATGGTCTGCTAGAAGGATGGTAAAACAACAACAAGCCCACCATCAAGGAATTCGGAGTCAACACGTAACCCACAGGATGCCTGGTTTTGCATGTGTTAAGACTGTTTCCTGTTTATGACTTGGACCAGGCTAGAGTCATTTGCAGTTCTAAGGTTTCCATGACAGTTCATCTTCACACCTTGGACTGGATGCCCCATTGAGTAAAAGGTGTAGATTTCAAATATTGCCCCCTCCTCCTAGGTAGGTACATCACCATCCCAATAGCCAATGGTATAGGAATGGGACAGACTAACAGGTGGGAGGATGACACTACTGCCAGCCCCCAAATATGGCTAATAAAAGGTGAAGGTTTAACCTTTGTTGCAAGTTTTGGCTAGCTAGTCATCTATACCCTACCCTGGTAATGTAGAATCTACTATAGGTAATTCTTGTGTGCTTGTTTGGACCGCGGCCAAGGAGCCCACACATGTTGGTTGGTTCTGACTGTGTGTAGTGAGAGTTTCCCTTTGCCAGAATTTCTACTCCTACATTCTTTGCTGTGAAGGTCGAGTTCCAGGAATCAGATAAGTACCACGTTGTTTCCAATTCCTCAATATCTCTAGTTTAAAACCCCATATTGTCTTCCATTTCTATTGCATCTAAAGGAACTTGTTTGTATGTGTGAGTGAATCTGTTTTTGTATGACTGTGAATCAAAAGATATTATTCAGTAAAGAGAATAACTGATTTTCCTAAAGAAACCTTGTCACATCGTCTCTTTGGAAGCGGATTCTCTGGGCGAAACTGCTTTCTCTGTATACACAGACCAGAACCCAAAATAAATTAATCCAATAAATGCATAAATAAGCATTTCAGATAACAATCCACCCCCCAAATCTCCAGGTATTTCCATACTTAGAGCTGGCAACCCTACTTCCCCCTCAGTGCCTGTTGGTAGCCAACCAAACTTGGTCCTGTCACCTGTTTTGGCCTTTGAGAGAAAACTCATTCAGGCCAGTCCTGATAGGTTTGCCAACTCCAGATGGGAAATTCCTGGAGATTTGAGGGATGGAGCCTGAAGCGGGTGAGGTTTCAGGAGGGGTGGGACTTCAGACAGGTACAATGCCATAGACTCCGCCCATCAAACTAGCCATTCCATCCTGGGAACAATTGTTGCCAATCTCCAGGTGGGGGCTGGAGATCAATCAGAATTACAACTGCTCTCCAGGAGGGAGGGGGAGGAGATGGAAAGCTGAAGTCAGGGGTCAGATAACGGTAGGTTGACAATTGGCTGGGAGGGAGATAGGGTTGCCAACTCCATGTTGGGACATTTCTGGAGATTTGAGGGGTAGAGCCTGGAGATGGTGAGGTTTGAGGAGGGGTGGGGTCTCAGATAGGTACAATGCTATAGACTCCACCCTCCAAACCAGCCAGTCCCTCATGGGGAACCATTGTTGCCAATCTCCAGGTGAGGGCTGGAGACCACTCAGAATTACAACTGCTCTGCAGGATAGACGGCAGAAGTCAGCTGAAATCAGAGGGGAAGATAACAGTAGGTTGATGGTTAGCTGGGAAGGAGATGGGGTTGCCAACTCCAGGTTGGCAAATTCCTGGGGATTTGAGGGGTGGAACCTGGAGAGGGCGGGGTTTGAGGAGGGGTTGGACCTCAGGCAGGTAGAATGCCATAGACTCACCCTCCAAACCAGCCATTTCCTCCTGGGTAACAATTGTTGCCAATCTCCAAGTGAGGGCTGGAGATCACTCAAAACTACAACTGCTCTTCAGGTAGCAGAGATCAGTTCCTCTGGAGAAAATGGTGGTCTCTGTCATTATACCCAGCTGAGGTCACCATAGCAAATTCACACTGTGTGCCCAAAGCCAGGGCACTCTCCCAGAGCCTCTTTCTAGAGCCTGTTGTATTTATTTCCACAACGGGCCTTACTCCTAGTAGTATATAAAATCACACCAACATTTGGGAATAAGCAACAACAAGCAAATTAGATTATTCCTAGTGGTAGCTGTTCCAGTTAAACTAGATGTCCCTCCTTCAGGCTGCTCTAAAGACAGACACACGTCTAAAAACAGTTGTTACAAGAGATAGACCTAGGTAAGAAGATTGAATTACTTGAGTGACAGGTCTGATTAATGCCTGCTGAGAAAGGCAAGATAGCCAGAGAAATCTGTATCATAAAACAGATTCCAGGATTACCCTAGAATGGTTCTACAACCCTCAGTCTTAAATCTCAATCTTTAACCTGAATGTTGATGTGTCCTTAGAAAGCCACAGACTTTGTCATGGTGTATCCAGGGATCAATGAGACCCTGGCTATTTGCTTATGCACTGACATCTAGATAGCATGTAGCCTATCTTAATTTTTAAATTTTTAATATCAAACCTTGGCCCTCCAGCCATTTCAGACATCACAAGACTTGAGCAACTAGAGGGAGGGGGTCTCCTGAACCAAGTCTTTTTGTAGGGTAACACCTCAGCTTCTAGCTGGGAAGTAAGTCACACTGAAAACTATTCAAGAAGTCACTGGAGATGCCAAGGACTGAACCGGGAACTTTCTGCATGTGAAGCAGATGCTCTACCATTGAGCCACAGCCCTTCCCCAAATGAGAGGACTCATCTCATGTTGTGGGGGAGGACAGATTTTTTTTTTGTATATGGAGTACAGGAAGCCAGGAGAAAAGAGGTAGACGGGATGCTGAAGGTGATACCAGGATGGTTAAAGGAAGTGATTCCTCTTTTTCCATACCTATGACTCACCCAATTGTCACCTACACCAGAATACATATTTGTGCAACTCCCCAAGCTTCTTGATTTTCACAATCTTCACCTGTTTATGGTGACATGATAGCTACCCGCACCCCAAATTCTCTTTTCCTAAAAATATAAAAAGAAGAGTGTAGTCTATTTAGCCAAACTTCCAGGGAGCTGGCAGCTGGCTGGTACTCTACATAGGGAGATAGATATCACATGCCAGAAAAACTGATATAGTCACTCCAGTCTGGCAGTTTGATATCCAGTCCAGGTACAATGACCTACCCCAACATATCTTTTCTATTGGTCCTGAACCCCTACACAATCAGATGAGGGGAAGGACCCTCCCAGTTTCCCATGGAATTAAACTAAGTGGTAAATAAACACCAGTTTCCAAATAATTTATAAAAGAAGACTGAACACCATTGTCTTGTTCTGTTTCTGACAATTTCTGGAGGACTGCGGAAAGACTTATTCTGGGGCTTATCACTCCAGCAATGTTATCTAAGATGGTCAGGACTGCATCTAAAAAAAGTGATGGATTTATATTTTGTTTTGCTTTTTTTCCCTTTGGGGATCTGTTGGCTCTCAAATTAGGTCTGTACTTGTTCCAAATAACCCTCCCTCATACTTACTCTTTTGGTAGTCAATAAACTTATTTACTTTTGCTTAAAATAATGTATTGCTATTTTTTTATCTTTCTATACACACCTCAGAAATAATGACCTTATAAACTTAGCTTCTTATTCCTGTTCACATCTGTTAAAACATTTCATTATATTGTATGTTAATTTGCTGTTCAACCTCTGCCTATATGCATGGACCGGTAAGTTCAATTTTACTGTGCTTGAGGAAGTGTTTGTACACACAAAAGTGCATACCTTGAATAAAACTTTGTTGGTCTCAAAAGTGCCACTGGACTCAAATTTTGTTCTACTGCTTCAGACTAACATGGCTGCCCACCTGGATCTGCCCCAAGAACATTTGCTTTCTTCCCTTTTCTCACTGGAGTGCTTGCAGACCACTGTCCAAGGTCCTGCATGAGCAAAAAGGTGTAGTTTATGGACACCTGATTTGTATAAGAGCAATTCAATGGCTGGGGGCAGCTGTAATCTGTCTCCTACTTTTGGGAGGTTCCTAACTTCTTTCCCCCTTCTGTCTTAATGGTCAGCCCTTCCACCAGTTCATCACAGGGTAACAGATCTCAATCATATGCATAGCTTTAAAAAAGAAGTCCAGAAAGCATGGAACTAAAAATTGATAGCCTTACAGAAGTATTATGGGGTATAAGGGCCCAGGCCAATTTGGGAAATATATTCTAACTTGGATGGGGAAATGTCTTAGCAGAGCATCTTGTCCCAAGTCCAATCCCCAGCACCTTCAGTTAATAGGACAAAAAGGTGGATGAAGCAAATGACCTCTACCTGAGAGTCCACAGAGCTGTGGTCAGTCAGAATGGACAATGATGACTTACAGACAAAAAATGCCTTAGTATAAGGCAGATTTATATGTTAAAATATTTATGGATATGAGAATTTTTGGAAGCGAGTGCAATCAGCCAATAGAAAACAAAAATAATTTGTTTATAGTGAGAAACATTCATTATGAAAAGCCATATAAGTTGTACTAGGTTTAGTTTTTAAATGGCCTTAAGGCATGTAAGTACGTATGCATTTTCACAGTAATACCACAATCACTGCAAACAGAAAAGACTGTTGGAAGGACATTTTAATATATATCAGAAAGGCATATATGTGACAATTAGTTACAGAATGACAGGGCATGACAAGTTGTTTGAGGCCTTTAAGTAATCTCTAATGTCAAAAGGCCATTCTCATATTTTCTAGGTGCAGCATCAGATCCAGCAAATTATTATAGACAAGTAACTGTCCCATTCACAGAGACAGGAAGAGCAAGAAAAGAGATATGATTAACATTTGAATAACCCCAGTGTTTACATGTGTCCAAGAAATAAAGCTCAAATAGTGATGTAAATTTCACACTTGCAAGTACTTTTACTGATTTTTTTTAAGATTTATTTTTGATCTTCCATTGCTGAGCAATAAACAAAACATGACAGATATACAGAAGTTCAACAGAAGGTAAGAATAATCATTTTTCACAATGGAGGGAAGTAGGCAATAGAATATATATACACACATACACACACACACACACACACACACTAATATTCTTATATATATTAGAACCAGTGTGAGGTCAGGTTTGAGCAGTGAGATACGCAAATTTTCATGCTAAATTATTGATGCTAAATTATTGAAGATGAAGACAACCCAAGAAGACAGAGCTCCATAAGGATCTGTCTGAACAGGAGAACTGGCAACAGAATGGCAAATTAGTTCAATGTACACCAGTATAAACTGATGCACCCTGGAGCAAGAAATCTAAGAATCGTAACTTCTTACTGTCTTCTGAAGTTGCCTTTTACTGTCTGAATTTTTATCAGTACACAACAATTCTTCACACATAAGCATTTAGAATTATATTACAGTAATACAGATTGAGTTCTAACATATCCAAGCTTGTTATGGGTTACTTGCATAAACAGAGATCAGCATACATCTCAATATATATTATCACCACCTTGGAAATCTTTTCTGATAGATAGGTAGGATATAATTATTTTTAACAAATAAATATTCACCTCAAGAGTTTGGACCACTTGGTGCTTCCTTCACAGATCTGAGTTCCTGCCATATGTGAAACATCTAAGAGATTTTTGAAGGAAGCCACAAAGGTTAAAGAATATTAGTTAAACTGGGGGTTTGCTTTTGCACATACTTAGGTGGAAGGGAACACTGTTGCAGTTTGCTGTCTTTAAAGTCTGTAGGATAGCAGCTGGCAGTCTTAGTTTATTTTCACAGAATTTCTTTTAGATCAGAATGTTCCATTGGTTGTCAGGATGGAACATTTGCTATTTAAATTAAACTAATATGCAAATCCAAAACCATTCTATGGTGATGTAAATGGTAGTCAATTTACAGAACAAAACCAAATGAAAGACCAATATAATCAACTATTGAAGAATAAACAACATTTCCATTTGGACAATTTTCCCTTTAATCACATGCCTCCTTCTTGAATTGCAAGAATATTCTGATCTTATTTACCCTTTCTGAACTTTCTCCAAAGTCGTTTGGTTACAGCTGCCTCTTAGAAATCACTCTCCATGGTAAAAAAAAAACAAAAAACTGCACACAGTTTGGCTTGTTACAAAATGTAGGCCTTAGCTCCTTCCTGAACAAAGGACTTTTAAAATGGAAGAAATTCTCTTAGACTCGCCTGAGTGGCTGGCTTGACATTCCGAGGAAAATAGAATCCTATTCCTATTGTCTGTTAGTGATGGAGATTCGTATGTAATCTTAATTGTTCTGTCTGTCCCTACTATCTGACACCTAAAACATAAAGGTACATTTCAAGGCCAATTCCTCTTCCAGTGACTGGCCACAAATCTCCTGACCGAATGTAGACTATGTATGTCAAGTATTTTATTAAATGCCTCTGCTTTGAATTTTTTTTTTAAAGTTTACAGGCTTAGTTTTATAAACTAGTACTGGGCCTCCTCTTCAGGGAAAGGTAGCCAATTAATATTTGGATTAATATACATTTTAAATAACAAACATATTAATCAGTTGAATAATCTTTGGGTTTTATTTAATTTTTTGAAAATACAAGTGATATTTAACATTGATGTTATCCATATTTCAATAAAGTCATAGTGCAATCCTATAGAGAGTCCAGTGAAATCACAAAGTTGTAGCTTGGAGTAACTCTGTATAAGACTGGACTCTAAATAATTATAATCCTTTTTAAAAATAGTTTTTTTTAACTTATGTTTTGGCTGTGTAGCTCTTAAGGCGGTTCGCAGAAACCGATTAGGGGGAAAATCATATCAGTTGAAAGATAACTACATAGTAATATAATCTGTTATTAAAATAACAACATCAAGAACAATGGAATAAAAAGCATAACATTTACAGAAGACAATTGGAAGCAGCAATGAAACACTGAGCAATATCTAAACAGTAGCAATATAAAAGCAACAAAATATGAAGCCAAGATGAGAGCATCTTATAAAAAACTTAAAAGCAAAAACATTTAGAGGCAAGGTAAAGAGGGCTGGTCGAAGGTGAATTCTGTAAAACTCAACAATAACAACAACAACACAGGATAACTAAAAGGTCTTAAGCTGGAAACTTAACATGTTCAGGACCAGCTGAATAACTCTGGGAACTCTAGTTCAGGACAGTGTTCCCACATCACTAACTAAGGCTGGCTTCACCCGTCCTATCATGCTGCTTTGGGGGTATACTTCTGTCAATGTCACCCAATAGGCAGATCAGGTAGAGATCAAGGAATTTCCTAAATCGAACTAGAAACCAAGAGATATGTGCTCTTCTAGTATTTCTCTCTATGCTCATTCTTGTACTCTGTAATGTATCCAAACCATGCCCTGAACCTCAGAGTTGTCTTTCATTGGTAATATCAAGTCAGGATATGTGGATCCCTGCAGCTCCTCCATAATGTTCCAGCAACACCTATATGGTCAGTTGTCATGCTGCCAAGTGCACAAACACAGATGCATTTTAAAATTACTATTTAATATAAGTTGCAAACAAATCAGCAGTTCTCATGTCTGAGTTCTAAACCTGGGCACATTATTTGCAAAAATCTCATGATCTTTATGAGTTTAAGGAGGATTATCTAACACATATAATTTGAAAATGATGAAACCGTGAGATACCAGTATACAGAAATGCTAAGTTGTCATCACGACTACTCAAAGATCATCGTATAAAGACATCATTAAGCAAATGAAGAAAAGAATTTCATGCATTAAAAATGTAAAGTATAGCATCAAAGGCAAGTACAATAAATTTATATTCAGACTAAGGTATTGCGGAGACCAGCCGATATAACAAATGTCTGGGCAGCAGATTCCGGTGCTCTGGGGGAGGGGGAAGTTTAGCGGTGGGCCTAGGCAGGGTATTAAGGGAAGGGCGCAGAGAAATAGAGTGGCTCGGTGCCCTTCCAGCCTACAGCCCATCCCGAGGGTTGTCGGTAGGATTGGAAACCTCCTCCGTCATTGGTGTTGTGCAATGCCAGGTCTATCAACAACAAGACCACAGTCCTTCGGGACTTTCTGATTGAACAACAGGCCGACCTGGCATGCGTGACTGAGACCTGGGTGAGGGAGGGGGAGACAGTGGCTCTTTCCCAGCTTGCCCCACCTGGTTTCTCGGTCCTTCACCAATCATGGACTAGGGGGCGCGGGGGAGGAGTGGCGATTTTCATCCTGGAGGCTTACTCCTTCAGGGCGCTCCCGGGCGCGGAGATCACAGGCCTGGAGTGTATCGGTCTGATGCTGGAGGCTGAGGAGAGTTTGGTGACCTGGCTGGTGTACTGACTGCCTAATGCACCGGCCAGTAGCCTGCTGTCCCTGCTGGAGGCTGTAGCAGGCTGGGTGTTGGAGTACCCTAACCTGGTAGTCTTGGGAGATTTCAACATCCACGCTGATGATGCGACCTCCAGCTGGGCTACAGACCTAGTGACATCCATGGCAGCACTGGGACTCTCCCAACTGGTATTGGCCCCCACGCATTGGGCCAGTCACACACTCAACTTGGTCTTTGCAACGGCGGTGTCGATGGACCAGATCACTACAGTGGCAGTACCATGGTTGGACCACTATGTCCTGAAGGCCCGGCTGAATGTTCCACCGCAACCCTGTTTAGGTGGTGAGCAGATTTTAGCTCACCCGTGGAGCCAAATGGACCCTATGCGGCTCCAGGCAGCTCTGCAGGATCCTAGGCCCCCTGGCAGCTCATTGGATGAGTTTGTGGAGGACTGGCATGGGTGGCTCTCTGCAGCCATTGATGAGATCGCCCCCAGGCACCCTCTCCGCACTCACACCAGGCTGGCACCCTGGTACACCCAGGAGCTGCGGCAGTTGAAGCGAGAACTGAGATGGTTAGAGAGACAGTGGCGCCATGCTCATGATGAGGTGTCGAGCATCTTATAGGATGTTTATGAGATCCCATGAGGTGGCAGTCAAGGCCACAAAGAGAGATTTCTATGCACCCAGGATTGCATCTGCGAGCTCACGCCCAGCCCAATTATTTAGTACGATTCGGTCTTTACCAGTGCTGCCGCAGGGCAGACCAAAAGGTTAGGGAATTGGATATTGGCTGTGAGGCATTTGCGAGCTACTTCATGGATAAAGTCTTGGCACTCCACCGCGACCTCCCTGCCACAGTTGATACAGTTAGCGAACTCGAGGCCCCTTGCACGTCTTCGGGTCTGGGTTTAGAGTGCTTTAGCCTACTCAGTCTGGAGGAAGTTGACAGACTGCTCGTATCTGTTCGCCCAACCATGTGCAGCCTAGATCCGTGCCCCTTCTGGCTCATTAAAGCAGGCCACGAGGGGTTGCGAGGTGCCCTAAGGGAGATTGTCAACAAGTCCCTCGCTGAGGGACGGTTCCCGGGGGCACTTAAGGAAGCGATGGTCCACCCTCTCTTGAAAAAGTCATCTTTGGACCCGGCTGAATTGGCCAACTATTGGCCAGTGTCCAATTTGCCCTATTTGGGCAAACTTATTAAGAGGGTGGTGGCATTACAGCTGCAGAGTTATCTGGATGACGCTTCTATCCTCGATCCATTCCAGTCCAGCTTCCACCTGGGTCACAGGACAGAGACTGTGCTGGTTGCCCTTACTGTCAATCTCCAAAGGCATCTGGATCGAGGTGGCATGGCGGCAGTGCTGTTGCTAGACCTGTCGGCTGCATTCAACATGGTCGACCATTGGCTGCTGACCCACTGCCCTTCAATGGCTTGCCTATTTTCTCCAAGGCTGGGGACAAAGGGTGGCGATAGGGGATCAGCAGTCCCAGATGCACCCTCTTGGGTATGGGGTGCCTCAGGGGGCTGTGTTGTCCCCGATGTTGTTTAACATCTATATGTGCCCCCTTGCCCAGATTGCCCAGAGATTTGGGCTTGGGTGTCATCAATATGCAGATGACACCCAGCTCTATCTGATGTTGGGCGGCCAGTCAGACTCCAGCCCTGATGACCTTCATTGGGCATTGCAGGCTGTGGCTGGCTGGCTCAGGCTGATTCAGCTGAAGCTAAACGTGGCAAACACAGAGGTCCTGGGCCTGAGTCGGGTTGGCTCGGGGTTGGAGTTCCTGCTCCTGACCTTCAACGGGGCACCTCTGGTGCCGGTGTCAGAGCTTAGGAGCTTGGGAATGCTCCTGGACTCCTCTCTAATGATGGCGGCCCAGGTAGCAGCCACTGCCAGGTCAGCCTTTTATCATCTTCTGCTGGTCCAGCAGTTGGTTCCCTTCCTTGCCCGTGAGGACCTGGCCACAGTGATCCATGCGACAGTCACCTCAAGGTTAGACTACTGTAATGCTCTCTACAGGGGGCTGCCTTTGTCATAGATCCGGAAGCTGCAGCTAGTTCAGAACACTGCGGCCAGGCTGCTGATGGGTCTCTCCAGGCAAGAGCACATCTGGCATGTGCTGAAAGCGCTGCACTGGCTGCCAATAGCGTACTGGATTCGCCTCAAAGTGCTGGTTCTTACCTTTAAAGCCCTATATGGCCAGGGTCCGACATACCTAAGGGACCGCCTTTCCCCATATGTTCCCCCAAGGGCACTTCGGTTGGGGACACAACACCTCCTGGCAACCCCAGGCCCCAAAGGCGCAAGAGTGGCAATGACCAGGGCCAAGGCTTTTTCGGTGATGGCTTCTACCTGGTGGAATGAGCTCCCGGAGGACATCCGGGCCCTGTGGGACCTTGTGCAGTTCTGCAGGGCCTGTAAGACGGAGCTCTTCCACCAGGCTTTCGAGTAGGAGCCGCTGCCACTGCATCACCACCAACAATGAGGGTAATATCAGGGTGGTGAGATGGCCCAGGGATAAATTAAAGTGGGGGCTGCCTGGAACAGTTGCCATCAATCATGGACCATTCTGAATTTACTAGGACACCATTCCATTATGGTAGAGCTTTTAAGGCAATATGAGAACTCGCGCGGCTTTAAGGCTGTAATGGACTGTTTTTAATTCTGTTTTTATTGTTTTATTGTTTAATAATCGGCACAAGGTGCCCAGACTGTTAGCCACCCTGAGCCCATTATGGGGAGGGCGGACTATAAATCGAAATAAATAAATAAATAAATATGTCAAACAGAACAAGTTGCAGATTTACTGCATTATTGCAATTATACTCTCTGCCCCAGAGAGTATAATTGCAATAATGCAGTAAATCTACAACTTGTTCTGTTTGACATATTTATTCATTTATTTATTTATTTCGATTTATAGTCCGCGGGAGTTAAGATTGCTGGGGAAAAGATCAATAACCTCAGATATGCAGACGATACCACTCTGATGGCAGAAAGTGAAGAGGACCTAAAGAGCCTCTTGCTCAGGGTCAAAGAGGAGAGCGCAAAAGTGGGCTTGAAGCTCAACATCAAAAAACGAAGATCATGGCATCTGGCCCCATCACTCCTTGGCAAATAGAAGGGGAAGTCGTAGAAGGAGTGACAGACTTCACGTTCCTAGGATCCCAGATCACTGCAGATGGTGACTGCAGCCATGAAATTAAAAGACGCCTGCTCCTTGGGAGGAAAGCGATGGCAAACCTAAACAGCATGATAAAAAGTAGAGACATCACCTTGCCAACAAAAATCCGCATGGTCAAAGCAATGGCATTCCCCGTAGTAATGTATGGCAGCGAGAGTTGGACTATAAGGAAGGCCGAGCGCCGAAGAATAGATTCTTTTGAACTATGGTGCTGGAGAAGACTCTTGAGAGTCCCTTGGACTGCAAGGAGATCAAATCAGTCAATCCTAAAAGAAATCAACCCTGACTGTTCCCTGGAAGGCCAGATCCTGAAGCTGAAGCTCAAATACTTTGGCCACCAAATGAGAAGGGAGCATTCACTGGAGAAGACCCTGATGCTGGGAAAGATTGAAGGTCAAAGAAGAAGGGGATGGCAAAGGATGAGATGGTTAGACAGTGTCATTGATGCAACGAACATGAAATTGAGCAAACTTCAGCAGACAGCGGAAGACAGGAGGGCCTGGCGTGATCTGGTCCACGGGGTCGCGAAGAGTCGGACTCGACTGTGCGACTAAACAACAACAACAACTCTCTGCCCCAATATCATAGTGAAACTCATCATTTCTTCTTGCCAGAATACCCTTTGAATCTACTGTCCAGACAATTAAGCTGTTATGGGACAGTAAAGATTTAGGGGAAGTCCCATAAAGTTCAGCTGCCTCTAAAATTAGAAACACTATGTTCATTTAAAATACAGCCTCTGGTCACATTCATATTCATTTTTGTGAATTTTTAAAATATTTGTTATTGCTGCTTTTCTTTTTCAATGTTGTTTGCAGGGGTCTTTGGGGGGGAGCGCACTGGAGCGCAGCTTGGGAGCTCAGGAGCCAAGCCCCGCCCCCAGCCGGCATCTCTGGGAGTCTTTCAGGCAGCCTAATGTCAATTTCAGCTCCATTATATCCGATGGGCCATTGAAGTCAATGGTGAAAACATAGGGTATATTCTGGGTGCTGGAGGGGAGGGGGTTTGAGGGAGAGGCTCCAAACTCACAGAGTAGCTGATGGAGCCTCTCCCCAAGATACCCACCAAGTTTCAAGTACATTGGACCAGGGGGTCCAATTTTATGGGCCCCCAAACAGGTTGCCCCTATTCCCTCCATTGTTCTCTATGGTGAGAAAAAAGTAACTTTTTCCCACCATAGAGAACAATGGAGGGAATAGGGGCAACCTGTTTGGGGGCCCATATAATTGGACCCCCTGATCCAATGTTCTTGAAACTTGGTGGGTATCTTGAGGAGAGTCTCCATCAGCTACCCTGTGAGTTTGGTGCCTCTCCCTCAAACCATCTCCCCTCCAGCCCCCAGAATATATCCTATGTTTTCACCATTGACTTCAATGGCCCATAGGATATAATGGGGCCGAATTGCCGCCAAATTTCTTTCATTCCCTCCTTTCCTTCTCTCCTTTTCCTCTTTCCCTCCTTCTTCTTTTCTCTCTTTCTTTCTTTCCCACCTTCTTCTCTTCTCTTTTTCCCTCCTTTTCCTGTTTCCCTCCTTCTTCCCTCTCTTTCTTTCCCTCCCCTTTCCTTCTCTTTCTTTCCCTCTTTCCTTCTCTCTACTCTCTCTCTTTCCTTCCCTCTTTCCTCATTCTGTGTCCCAACTGTAGTGAGAAGGAGTTTAAACTTTAAACCCCTTCTCTGTTAGCTCCCCCACCCAGACCAGCTGGGGAAGGGAAGGGGAGACTTTTGAAAATGCCTCCCCCCTTCTGCTTCCCCTTCTGACATCACTTTCTGGTGATGTCAGGAGGCATGGCATATGCTAATAGGCTAATAGCTCATTAGCATACCATATGCTAATGAGCTCCTGCAGCTGTTTTTCTACAAAAAGACCCCTGGTTGTTTGTATTTATCAACAAAATGTTCTCAATGGTTTTGTCATATTATTGTGGTTCACTGCCTTCAATTAAAATCTGAATTTGAAAATTAGTATTAGTTTAATTAGTTGCTCAAGCCACATTAATGTTTCCAGAAATTATGTGCAAAGAACATGGGTAACTGAGTTTCTGGCCTCCCGGCAAGGCTGCTGGGGACTGGAGGCTGCTTTGCTGCCCCAGAAGAAGCTGAGGCAGCAACTGAAGCACGATGTGATGCGTCATGGTATGGGTGGAGATGGAGCCAGCCCCACAAAAAGGCAGGGCTCCATTCCCACCCTGGCAGTTGGTCTGTGTGCTCACCCACCCTCCTGCCCTATTCTTAGTGTAGACTGTTGCTGGTCGCCTATTGAGGCCTGGTAGGAATTTTTTGCTTCTACCCAGTATTTGCTGAATGGTTGGAGGTGTTTTCACCCACCTTGTACTGAGGGTAGTGGATTGAATAGTGGTTGTGGTGGTTGACATGTAAATAGGTTGGTCACTTGGCAGGTTTTGTGCAGGTAAGAAAGTTGAACCAGTGAACACTTTATGGCATTTTCCCATTGGGGAACAGGGGGTCATCAGGAATTGCCTTTGGATTTTAGGGTCCAGAGTGGGAAATGGTGATCACCTCTGGGAATCTCTTGGGGCAGGCTCCTCCCTGCAAGTTGTAAGGCTTCAGGGGTAGGCACTCCTGAGTGGCAACCAGTTGCTGGGCTGCCAGTCACAAGCCAAACCATTGGCTCAAGACCAGGGCTGGGTGATCCACCCAAGAAAAAGGCAAGGAGGTTGGTCAGTGAGTGATGCCTGCCTGACCACTGTGCTCTCTTAGTTTGTCCCTTGCTGCACTGTTACATTAAATAGTTAATAAAGTGGTCCTTGTTTACTTCCAAACTGTTGTCTGTCTCATTATTCCGAATGGCGGGGCAAAACTTGAAATAAGATGAAATAGGCTTCTTACATTCTGAAAAGCAACTATTTCCATGTAGAATCTGTTAAAGTATGCTTGTTTTATACAGTTTTGCATGTGAGTGTATGTACATGTATGTATGTTCTATATAATCTATGCATGTTCTCTTGAGCAGAGAGAAAGCACTGGAATGTATTAAAATATATGACTCATTTAAAAATCATTGCCTGACCTGCAATATTTTTGTAGCATTTATGGATATTGCTCATATATCTTATGATTTTTATTAAAACTGTGCCTTAGTTTTCCATAAAAAAGAAATAAATCTTTAAGTAATGAAGACTGCTTAATTAATCACAGGATAAAGTAAAACTGAAGCTGAGAACTGAACTGATTCAATAAAAGTCAAATGAAAGAGTAACAAGCTAGCTGGAAGGATTGCTAATCAGATTTTTTCAACTCTTGATCGCTGATTTAAATAGTAAGCCATTTAAATGAACCTATATGAGGCAGCAGATTTAAAACAAGCATCACTATATTCTGAAAACATGTGCACCATGCTTTCTTTCATGACAACCTTCCCTCTAGGACTGACCTCAGAAGAAACTGTCTCCCCACCCAGGTTAAAGAGGGAGCTCAGTTTGCATTGTATTGATTTGTTGAAGGCTTATGACATCAGGTCCATTCTCTGTCACCCTTTCAGAGCAATTTTTCAGCTTTAAAAAAGTAGATTTTGTTTTCTTGATTTTTTTAAAAAAATTGCCAAATTACAATTTAAATATACAAGAACATAAAATTGTTTTGAATTGTAAGACATGTAGTCCAATGGCAGAACTAGAAGAAGAAGAAGAGTTCGTTTTATGCCCTGCTTTTCTTTAACCTAAGGAGTCTCAGAATGGCTTACCATACCTTCCCTTCCTCTCCTCACAACAGACACCCTGTGAGGTAGGTGGGCTGAAAGAGTTCTGAGAGAACTGTGACTGGCCCAAGGTCAGCCAGCTGGCTTCATGTGGAGGAGTGGGGAATCGAACCCAGTTCTCTGATTAGAGCCCACCGGTCTTAACCACTACACCAAGGGTGTCAAACATAAGGCTCAGGGGGGCAGAACCAGCTCGTCCAGGGCTCCTATGTGGCCTGTGAGCAACTAGTGCAAGGGAGAGAACAGGAGACTGCTTGGTGGGATTGGGCAGAGCTTCTCAAATTGTGGCTTCAGCTTGATGGAACAACCTCATCTGCAACAGTCAAGCAATGTGTGGGAACATCTGCCCAGTGCTGCTCTGCTGGCTCTCCAGTCTGCCCATATGGGTTTTCCTTTGCTCCCCACCCCCCCAGCCCATGAGGCCTTGCAGTGAGGATACACCAATTCAGAGTTTACCAGCTGCTGTCCTTTATATAGTTTATATCTACTGTTAAGTATGAGCCTTAACTAAGAGAATGATTAACAGTGATTCAGCTTTATTTAAGAACAACAAGATGATCAGATAACACACACAAAAACAGTGGAGCACAGCTCCTTTTTAAATAGCCTGGGCTAACAAAACCATACCCCTACTTTGGTTAACAACCAATAACATTTGAGGGATAAGGACCAATGAGGCTTGTTCCCTCCATAACATTTCAGTCAGTTCTGATTGGTTACAAACAGTGCAAAATCCAGAACAACCAATAGGATCATTGAGGTTTACAATCCTAGTCCTGACTTCAAGCTTAACATGTAAAAGAATACAGTCTGTTTACAAGTCAGGACAAAACAATTCCTCCCCCCTAAGACGAGACATTCCTATTGCACACATAGTCTCGTAGATAGGAGGGGCACATCTTGTTCTTTGAGACCTGCACAGAGGTCTTTGCCCCTGTGGTTCTGGAGCAACAAAAGGTTCAGGGGCCCTGGCAGACTCACTGTCCAGTGAGTCTGGGGTGTCAGATTCAGGGGGGCTGGTTTCAAGAATTAGGGTCTGCCCAAATTCCTGGTCAGCCCTGGGCTCAGCAACACTCACCTCCTCATCCAGAGGCCCTCGTTGCTCAGTGGGGATCCTGTCAGGTTCTGGGCTTGACTCCAGACTTGAGCCAGCCCACTGTTCTATGTGACGCTGCACTTTCCTTCCATCAGCCAGCTGCGCCATATGCATTCAGGAGCCCAAAACTGCTGAGATTATGGCAGGAAGCCATAAATGACCCTCTGAATAATTGTGTGCAAACACTTTGTCCCCAACTTTGAATGAGCACACTTTCTCCAGGACCTCAGCTCGCTGGGGCTTGGACTCTGTAAGGTCTGGATGGAGCCGGTCAAGCAGGGTGGTTAGCTTGCAGCCCATTAACAGTTCTGCGGGGCTGCTCCTCGTGGCTGCACAGGGTGTGATGTGTTGCCTTAACAGATAGGAGGCTAGCTTCTGCCCCCTGTCCCCATTCAGCAGGCACTTAAGTGTCTCTTTAGCTGACATAACCATATGTTCAGCCTGCCCATTTGTGGCTGGGTGGAATGGAGCCAACGTAATGTGCCTGATGACATTGTCCTCTAGGAACTTAGAGAACTTCCCTGAGGTAAATTGGGGCCCGTTATCGGACACCGGAACATCTGGTAGTCCGTGGGTGGCTATGAGCCAACACAACACATTAATTACGGCAGTTGAACTTGTGGAGTTCATGTGGACCACTTCTAACCACTTTGAGAATGAATCCACAACAATTAAAAACATTTGGCTTTGGAAAGGCCCAGCAAAATCAACGTGAATGCATGACCAAGGCTTTCGCATACTTTCCCACAGGGGTCTTTTTGTAGAAAAACAGCTGCAGGAGCTCATTAGCATATGGTATGCTAATGAGCTATTAGGCTATTAGCATACGCCATGCCCCCTGACATCACCGGAAGTGATGTCAGAAGGAGAAGCAAAAGGGGGGGAGGCATCTTCAAAAGCCTCCCCTTCCCTAGCTGGCCTGGGTGGGGGAGCTAAAAGAGAAGGGGTTTAAAGTTTAAACTCCTTCTCACTAGAGTTGGGCCACAGAAGAAGGAAAGAGGGAAGGAAAGAAAGAGAGTAGAGAGAAGGAAAGAGGGAAAGAAAGAGAAGGAAAGGGGGAGGGAAAGAAAGAGAGGGAAAAAGGAGGGAAACAAGGAAAGGTGGAAAAAAGAGAAGAGAAGAAGATGGGAAAGAGGAAAAAGAGAGAAGGAAAGAGGAAATGAAAGAAATTTGGCTGCAATTTGGCCTCATTATATCCTATGGGCCATTGAAGTCAATGGTGAAAACATAGGGTATATTCTGGGGGCTGGAGGGGAGATGGTTTGTGAGAGAGGCTCCAAACTCACAGGGTAGCTGATGGAGCCTCTTCCCAAGATAACCACCAAGTTTCAAGTACATTGGACCAGGGGATCCAATTCTATGAGCCCCCAAACAGGTTGCCCCCATTCCCTCCATTGTTCTCTATAGTGGGGAAAAAGTAACACCTCATTGGTTTCGCTACGCCTCAGGGCATTTCTGCCTTGTAAATGGGTTTTGTCTCTTTAAGATGCAAGTCTGGCAAACAGCTGGCTGGTAGTAATTAAGGGCTTTAGATATGGATAAGTAGTATGGAAGAATGTATTGTCATTACACTGATGGATACAAAGAGTCTCACCAAGAGACACTAGCTGTAAGGTTGTTAAATGGATTAATCTTGTAAGTATGGTAGATAACAGTCAGTTTTTGCATAGCCTTGCGCTATATTTGTGTTAACATTAATACTAATAATGGATTTTTATATTTTTACTATATAGGATATTTTGATAGTTCAACGCTATTCTGCTTGACAAAGGTGCACACAAAATGAGATAATATGCATAATCCATTGTGTGGTGGCATTTGAATTACAAGTAAACTGAATTTTGGAACAAGAGACTTTCAGTCTGTGGAGACTTTTGTGATGTAACACATCACAGTTGTTGTTTTCTTCTCTACTATAGCCACATTTCAGCCATGTTTCACAAGTGGATTAAAGGGGGCATTCACACAGGCACATCTGCCTGCCGTTCTCCACTCATAGTCCACCCGTGCTGTTCTGCTTCGCTCCTGTGTTTAAAAGCTACTTGGTGAAAGTGGTAGCAAATCCCTGAGAGCCCATTTATCCCGCTTCATTCTGCTGCCAGGAAGTGTGAACGCCAACCTGAAAAGCCAGGAGCAACCCGCGTTGTGCATAAGGCAGTAGCGATATGATTGACTGTGCTCCATTCTACCACCCAATGCGGTGCCGGCACAATGGGATCCTCCCCAAATCGGCCAGATGCGCTCATGCGCACATGTGCACATAGCCAAATTACCAGGGAAAAACCATTTACAGCTGCGCCTCTGGGCCAGCAGTCTGAACGCTCCTGCTTGCCTCCTCCCGGTATGCTCCGGCATCAGTCGACACAGTGTGACAGTTTGTTCTGGGGCTTTTTTTGCCATGACTGGCTCCTGCTTCAAACTGCCAGTCTGAACTCAGCCTATATGTAAATCAGGAAATCAATATTCCACATAAACTTATTAGTCATTATGTTTGATCATGCATATGGGGGAAATACACTACCCACCGTCCTCCCAAAACATGTGATAACCATTTTATTTGAAAGGGGCGATATACATAGTTCTGAGGTGACAGCCCCAGCCCCACACTGACAGGCTCCAGAAGCACCCTGGTAAGCAGCAGCAGCAGCATCAAAACAGACTGGCCAGGAGCTGCAGGATGTAGCCCTGCAGCCTGTGAAAGAGGAGAATCTTCCAAGCAGCCCTAGGAGGAAGCAGAGGCCACAGCAGCAACCACACTTGAAGGAGGCATGGCAGGAACAGTCAGTCATGGGGGGAGGGCGGGACAAGAGTCCATGTAGGCCAAGCATGTGCCCTTTTGTGGCAAACAGTAGGGAGGGTAGGGCAGAAGACACAGAGGCCCTTGGGGAGGAGCCATTGGCACTGGGCCCTGTCCTTCCTGAAAACCCAGCACCAGGGCTGTTGGGAATGGCAGAGCCTGGGACTGGCCTACCTCCAGGCCATCCTTTAAAAGGCTGTCTAAAAGTGGGCCAGGGTGGAAGAGCCAGGCCTCTTCTGCAGTTTGCAGAGTGTGAAGGTGGGGGGGAGGATGGGTGGGTAGGTGGCTAGATGTGTGGGCACTGGGGTGAAACTGAACCCCACTCCTCTCATGCTGCTGAGGCTCATCCAAAAGCTGCCTTTCCAAAGCTGCCCTGTTCCTGAGGCCACCATGGCTGCCCCTTCCTGCCCTTGTTGTACCCTGTTCCACCCAGGTGAGTCTTGCTGTTGGGCCTAGTTGGTTGTTGCCAGGTAGCCCACTGTGATACTATTAGTATAAGGTTATAAACATTTTTTAAAAAATCATATTCATTTTCTATTTTAAATCTTTTTTCATCTCTCTCTTTTTTCTCAATAAGGCAAATTTTATTTCAGTGGAAAATCATGATTCTGTGTCTGGTCTGTGAAAAGCTTCTAACAGCACTATTTGAGACTGCTGATGCAATGGGTCAGAAAGACCTTTTTGGTTTTCCCTATTTCAAAAAATAAATTGATTGCCAGTCCTGATACTGTTTAGGAACACCTTGACCACAGATAGTGAAAATAAGGATTTGATTGCAGTCCAGGTAAGCCAGTGAAAATTGTTTGAAGAAACTGATTCTTACAGAAATTTATATACACAAGCACAAGAACTGGACTTAGAATCTTATTTTAAGTATTCTCATGTCAAAAGTAAGAGCTGCGGAGATTTCAGCAGAAGAATCTAGCTGAAAAGGGAACAGAATGAGATTCCATAGCACCAGATATGGATGCTGCTAACCGGGCACCTTACCAAAAGAACTTAAAGTATACAAGCTAATAAAAAAGACTGCTGAAGATGTGAAGACTATAAGAAAATGGCTTGAAAGCAACTGTTTTTCTCAATTGAAGTTGAACAAATTGTACGACTAAAACTGTGTGCAAGCAAAACTGTGGGGTTCAATGGGATGCCCTAAGTCTCTGGCATGGAAACAAGCATCTGGGGGAAAAGTAAAGAAATCCAGAATTCGTAATACTATATCCTGAAAAGGACAGAAGGAAGATGAAGTCCAGATTTCAAGCAAGAGACATTGGGGAACAGAAAACAAGATACTAAGCAATCCTGGAACAAGAAGAACATGATATGACATCCCCAAGTTGCCTCACAGAATCAAAGTCGAGTTAAATGGGGTGATGCAGATAACATTTGTTTTGGAGACAGGAGAGAGAAAAAAGAACATGAAGGATTTTTTTTTCCTTGGGAAAGACATCGGGTGGTTATGGGGAAGATTATGCTCATGCACTTTTCTCCCCGCCTGATCAAGAGAAATATATAAAAGTCACAGGACAGAGTGAGCTTGCTTAGACTGAGCAGGACAGTTAGACTAAGATCCCTTAGGGTTATCTTGAATCCTGAGTCTCTGATAGGTAACTATAAGAACTGCTTCATATTTAAAATAGTTTAGGAAACTTCGCTTTCATCAGAAGGGGCAAGAGGGTGATGGTTTGACATCTGGACCTCATTATTTTAACACTGTGCTTCAATTAAATGTTTAATTCATTTCAGTTAAAATATTTTGTCTGTGTATTCTTTAATGGTTTAGTATTGCTCAGTGGGACAAAAATAGAGGTCTATCTCCAAGCTTTAGCATGCCAAACATTCTCTAAAAACATTCTGTTTACTAAAATAAAATTGGATGTATAATACCATGAGCCAACCACTCTTTATTTCTGGTTCAGTTTAACTCCTGCAATTCTTGAACAGAAAATAATTTTCTTTCACAACTTCTCTTCAAACTACTCTTCTGCAGATTTGTTGGCAGGAATTCTCAACTTCAGCCTCTATACCAATGAAAGAGGATGCGTTGTCCCTTGTTGTTGGCAATAGAAGACTTAGCGAGGGCTCTGAAAAGAATTTGGCCTGAATTATGTTGGCAGTTTAATGAGGCTTTCAGACATCTTTGGAATGGGAAGAGCACAAAGGTTGCCATATGCAAGCTATGGCATGTCACTTCCCCTAAAAAGAGTGAAGACTTTAAGAGTTACAAACCCTTTTCTGGGAGCTTGCTTCTGAAGTGTGAAGGAGGAAACAAATGTTACCTAATACAAATGAGGAAGTACCGATGCTTCAGAGTATCAGTGTTTGCATTATTTCTATATATTTCTTTTAGATGTATTGTAATGCTGCATCCCTTTGCATAGTAAGTTCTGTATTTTTTTAATGAAGGCTGTCAAATTCCCTATGACTTATAATGTTTGGCATCATAATTAGTTTGGAAGCCTCTAATTGTTTGCATTTAAGTTAGCACATAGATGTTGCTGCCAAGCCATTTAAGTAGAAAAGTTGTCATAATGGCTTCCGATTAGTGCTTGCTGATTTATTTAATCTCTTTTGATCAAGCAGCAACTCACAAGAAAAGAAATGGAAAACAAATGCAGGATTTAAAATAATGAGAAAATACCTGCAGGACTGACCACTGTATATTTGATACAGAAAAGACCCATATCAGAGGCTATGCAACAATAATAATATTGTGGTCCTAAGGGCAGGGGAGGAGGCAGGAAGGGAAGAGGGGGCAGGAGATGCACACAGAAATCCAGTTGTGGTAACACAGGCCCCAGCTTTATTGATTGTTGCAGCATAGGGAATGAATCTAGGCATCTGGTGACCTGCCAATCGACTGATGGAATCCTTCCCCAGCCCACTTGCTGGGGATAAATCTGGAATGGCTAGTCCTGTGGATCAACATGGGCATAAGCCTTTGTCTGGTTCTCCTTGCCTCCTGTGAGCGGAGCCAGGCAACAGTCCCCTTAGCTGGGCATGACACTGCAGGGCTCCCCACCAACTCCCCTTAAGGGATTCCTCCCTTGGGGAGGTGGGCACATAGACACACCCAGGGCTCTTTTTGCAGCAGGAACTCCTTTGCACATTAGGTGACACACCCCTAATGTAGCCAATCCTCCAAGAGCTTACAGTAGCCCCTGTAAAAAGAACTCAGTAAGCTCTTGGAGGATTGGCTACATTAGGGGTGTGTTGCCTAATATGCAAAGGATTTCCTGCTACAAAAAGAGCCCTGGACACATCCTCCCTTCCAAAAATGGATTTGGCCCAATGCCTAGAACTGCCATAAAGCTGTGACAGGAAAGAAATACAATGAAATAACACCACACTACAAACATGCAATTGAGAGATGGAGGGATGCCTGCCAGCACCAGCTATGCAGAGAGCTCAAGATGGGTAGCCATGTTAGTCTGTCTGTAGCCGTAGAAAAGAGCAAGAATCCAACAGCACCTTAAACACTAACAAAATATGTGGCAGGGTAGGAGCTTTCCTGAGTCACTGCTCCCCTCTTCAGACTGATGGCCATATGACCTTACAGGAGGGAAGGGCAGGCAATAAAGAAGACCCTTCCTCTCATGTCTTCCCCCCGGTCCACACCCCCTGGACTGACCTAGGCAGCCACAATTGGCAGGCTGGAATGTTGTCTGATCCTGCCCAGATGGCACTTTGCCACAGTCTACAACTCTGTGCTTCAGCCACAGCTGGACAGTGGAACCTTCTTCCTGGCTCCCTCCTTGACTTGTGGATGCAAAATGGCTCCAGGTTAGTCAAGGGCCATCATTCGTGATTCAGTTAGCAATATATACTACAGTGAAAGCTAAAACAATGTTTGTGCAGATTAGGTCAGATCAGAAGACAATTACCCTTACTCATCAAAGTATCTATCCAGCATATATGTCCAGAGTTGTGAGGAGCTTCTTTTTTCCTCTTGATTTTTTTTATTTTAAAAATATACATGTGACTTCTATACATTATAGTTGACTGAACACATATAGTATGTCCCTTGCATCAAGGTGCATTCTAATAAAAATTGAGAAAGAATACCATATGGTTTACAACAGAGTTTGCTTTTCTGTCTCCTGTCTTTCATCCTCCCATAGTTTGCTATCTTAGCTATTACAGCATGTATAGATAATTTACATACCTACTCTCATACCTGAAATTTCTCCATTCTACAATTCTACAGTGTTTTTTATAAAGAACTGCAGCAGATGTTACTTTATAGGACTGATTCTTTGTATTTTGTTTTTGTTTTAATATGTGTCAAAAGTTCTAATAAGGGATCTACATCTGATGTGAATCTAGCAATAGAAGTAATATTTCCAGACTATTAGTCCACAAATTAATTGCATCTGTATGTGTCTGCCATAAATGATAAGAGATGTTTTATGCATGTTTCCATGAAGAAGAATTATAATCATGAAGATACTGGAGGCGGCAGAGATGGATAAGCTAACTCTGACTATGAAAGGCTGTCCAGACTCCACTTTCCAGAATACATGGCATTGCTTCTATGAGTCGTATAGTTCAAAGTGACTGAAGGGATGAACCGGATTTATGTTGAAGAGATACTGGAAATTAGATTTAGAAGAATACAGTTTAGATAGAGGATAAGGATACTCATGTAAGAGATAATTAGAATTAATGTGAGCTAAGAATTATGAAGAATGGGAAAATTAGATTTGCACCCCCCATAAGTGTTTTATGTTGTATTTGTTAGTTTGTTACATGTTGTTTGTTGGATTGTATTGTTGTAGATGTACTTTAAATAAAATAAAAATTTGCCTTTAGGGGCACTTTTTTTTTTAAAAAAAAGAAGAACTATAATCACTGGTTATGTTTTGAAGTTTAAGCAGGACAATATACCATCATATCATCAGTATCCAAATACAAAAATATATTGCAAATATATAACCTTCTGGATGTAATCCATGGGCCACTTCGGACCGACTTTAATGGAAGGGAGCAAATATGCATCTAGGATGCTGCCCAAGATAGGTGAGTCATCCAAGAAAATAAATCCTCACCATGGTACAATTGATCAAATCAGATCATCGAAGGGCCCAATACTTAACAAAGATCTCATTCAGCAAACTACGTTCTGCACAAACTATGTTCAAGCAATGCTTGAAGGCTGTTATATCAACATGCCCGTTGTCCAGCGTTTCTGCCCATGTGGAGATCCAGTGCCAGAAGATCTGTGCCATTACCTGTTATTCTGTCCACCCTACCAATCCCCTAGGAAGAAATTTCTAGACCCAATCTTGGCCTCCTTAAGTACTAGAACAAAAACTGAAAAACTTCTGCTTCTACTAGCAGATGTAGAGGCTGAAATTTCATACAAGGTGGCCCTCTTTGCTTTTGCTGCAGAGAAAATTCGGAAGAAAATAGTAGCAGTACCATAGCTTGATTACCAACAGAAGTCTGGATGGGAGAGATGGAATTATTATAATGTTTTATTGTGTCCTAACTTAGTTTTTAATTCTTCTGTTTTAGAAGTTCATATAGATGTTATTGTTATATTGTTCTGCCATTGTAACGGTCTATGGCTAAAGGCAATATAGTGAAACCTGAAACCCATATCATCAATGGTGGTTATTTTCCCCTTTAAAACACTGAGATGAATGATAAACAAATTAAAATCACAATTACAAATCAAAGATTAGAGTGTCCTTACAGAGAATTAGTTCAAGTGTGCATAATCAATAGTCCCTGTGCAACTAGGCATACATGCAGACCTCTTAAAACAGCAGTAATCATTGCTGATCAACTGTTTATCAGGGAGCAGATGACTGAATCCAACCTTAGTTCCATTTCCTGAAAAAATGATTACCACAATTACTTTCCAAGAGGACTACCTTATCATCTGGATCAGGCAGAGAAATCACGCACAGATACAGAATCCCACCTGGCTGTAAGTATAATTGTGAAAGCCTAGTTCTGTCTACATATTAACCTTAGCCGGATCACAGGCAAATAAGTATAAACAGTTTCAGGGTTTATCAAGAAGTCCCCAAATAGAACTAGAATCACTAAACAAAACCTGGCAGGACTAATGATTTCCAGTGATGTTGCCGAAGTTCAGAAATCACAGGTATGGAGTACAAACTGACTAGCCCATAATACATGAATATGTTTTAGAGAGAATTCTATTCCTCCTCTAAGTTCTTCTGCTCATCCTTTCAAATTGGTAGTATTAGGAACATGTACTACATTTTTTGCACCTGTGCAGTATGCTGTCCTCAGGCGAGGCACTTTAAAGGCAGCTACTATGTTGGCGCAGGTTTAATTACTGTTGAAACTGAGCTGTAAATTGAAATGCAATGGATATAGTTTTAAAAGCCTGACTCCTGAATTTTCTGCCCAACCCTTTCAAAAGTAGGAAATCTCACCTATGCCCCAAAATCAGGGCATGCATATGTGTCATTCAATATATAGTATGAATTCAGCTGTTGAGGATAAAAACTCTAACTTCTGCCATGGTGGTGATGGGGAGACAAAGACTGTTCCCTCATGAATGGCCAACCAATTTAAAATTTTGCCCAACAAAAAAATCTGTTTTAAAAATTTGCATTTAATGAGAGCTACTGCTAGTCTAGCATCAAGAACTATTGTTCTACAGGACACCATGGTATTCTTCAAAACTGGTAGAAGTCATATGGAAATTTGGGCAGAGGTGTTGTCAGTCTGCAGATGACACCCAGATTTATGTATGTTTTATGACTGCATCAGGTGGGATGATGGATGCTATGAGCTGGTGCCTGGAGGCAGTTATGATTTGGATGAGAGCTAATAAATTGAAGATCAATCTAGATAAGACTGAAGTATTATTGATTGGTAACAGGGCCAAATCAAGATTTGTGAAGAATACCAGCTATCGCTGTTGTAGATATTCCGGGGTGTGTGGCCGTGGTCTTGGCATTGTAGGGCCTGACGTTTAGCCAGTAGCTGTGACTGGCATCCTCAGAGGTATAACACAAAAGGATGGAGTACTCTCTGTGTCAAGGTGAAAAGAAAAATGGTAGGCAGGTAATTTATATCTACTCAGGAAGGTGGGGTAGGGCTGAGTCATTATCTTGTAGGAGTTATAGATTGCATTGCTCTATGAAGAATATATAGATTGCATTGATCTATGAAGAGTAGGTACATAGCTTGGGGGTGTCTTTTGACCTGAAATTTCAAAATGAGGCATAGTTCTCTGTAGTATGTACAGCCTTTAACCAGTTAAGTCTAGTTCACCAACTGTGGTCCTACTTTGAGAGGACTGTGGTCCTACTTTGAGCAGTGGTTGTCCATGCTCTGATTTCATTCTGGCAAAGTAGACCATGTGGAGCTTCCCATGTAGATAGCCATGAATAATGTTTAGAACAATTATTTATGAGAAGAGTAATAGATAATTGCCCCCCAAGCAGGAATAACGAGACGGACACCAGTGATGGGTTAAACTTTGGGCCACTTTATTAACTTGAAAACTTATCCTGGATAAACGGCAAGGGCAACACAGTCTTGTGGTATGGTCAAGGCCAAGGGTCCGAGACCCTTCCCTTACCAAATGATAATAGGGTGAGCCACCCTGCCCCAAGCGTTAGCCATCGAAATGGCTCTTGCTCAGTGGCTAGCCATTGCAGGACAACCCCGGTAGGCCCACCCCTGAGCTGCTAGGATCAAAGGGAGGACCAAACCAGGATGAACCAGATGGCAGTCTGTTTTCCCCACCCCGTGCCGCAAGGCACAAAGACTGTACTCACAGAACCCCTTCAACCCCAAATGATGGGTGTCAGCTGGTGCTCACCGGACCGCAATATGTATACCGATAAAATCCTGCCACTTCCAAGGCCAAGCCTCTGCTTAGGCCTTCGTGCCCATTGGGAGGCCCAAGCCCCCCCACAGCCCTTGCCGCAATTCCTCCAGGAAGATGTCCATGCCCATCTCAGACAAGTGGATACTGTCTTGCCGGTACAACTCTGGACACCAGCGTGAATGCCTGGGTGTGACAAAAATATACCTAAACCACCCTCCAGGATCCTCTGCAATTCTCTATTAGCCTTATGGCGAGCCTTGTCAATTCAAAGACCCTATCAATTCCTGTAACTCTCTTAAGGTTGCCTTACATTTTTGGAGAAAACCGCGAATCCGGCTGCGAAGATCCGCCAGCTTACATAATGGCAGCCAAGATGACTGAGCACCAGAATCCAATTCTACCCCCAGGAAAGTTAGAATTCGGGCGGGACCATAAAAGTGTCCATCAGCTGCTTACATTGGCCCGAACCGTCAGGCCCCATGAACAAAAAATCATCTAAATAATGCGCAACCGCACACAATCCAGAGCGCCTACGAAGGGCCCACTCCAAAAATGAGCTAAATCGCTCAAACGCAGCACAAGAAACAAAGCAGCCCATTGGCAAATCCCGGTCAACATAAAACTGGCCCTCAAAGCAAAACCCCAACAAATCAAAATCCTCAGGGTGTACTGAGAGAAGGCGAAATGCCGACTTAATGTCGCACTTCGCCATCTCCGCTCCTTTGCCGCATAGACGAACAATGCGCACGGCCTGATCGAAAGAAGTATATCTTACTGAACAGAGGGTGTCTGGAATGGCGTCATTAACTGAACTGCCCTTGGGATAAGAGAGATGATGAATCAAACAATACTCTCCGGGGGTCTTCTTTGGCACTATGCCCAATGGGGACACCTGAAGGTTGGGTATGGGGGGAAAGAGAAAGGTCCCAGCACCCTTCCTTCACGTAACTCCTTGCCAATCTTTTCCCTAACCACATGTTCCAAACCCTGAATGGATCAAAGATTATGTGCCATGAAGGGGGCCCTCTCTCCTTGATATGGAATACGGAAACCCTGTGAAAATCCTTCTAACAAATATGAACTATCCAAACGACGTGGGTAACCACGTAACAATGACTTAAGCACTTTCCACTTTATGGGCATTGGCCCCCTTTCCATGTGCCTGACTGGGTCCTCCACCCTCTGGCCTCCTACGACCCCTTCGAGGTTTTCCATGGAAGCATGACGAAAAGGGGTGCGGGCCTGCACAAAAGGGACACTCATGCCGGAACTGGCAGGCCTTACGATTACACACTCCCTGCGCTCCAAACTCCCAGCAAATCTGGTGGTGTTGAACCGCCTGCCCCGCCTGAGGGTGGGGGCTGGTGAGTGCAGGCAATCGGTGGACCTGGTGACCACTATGAAACCGATCCCCTAGGTTCGGCCTCGATGATGCCATGACCTGAAGCCAAAGGTGGGGATGGATCTGGTCCCAACGCAAAGAAGGGTTCATGGCAGCTCGCATCCTAAACTCCTCGTCATACTGTAGCCAGGCAGGGCCCGTAAACCCAGTGTATCCCTTATAAATTATATCAAAATATTGGAACAAAGAAGCTGCCTTGAAGGGCTGCGCTTTAGCAAGGACACCTGCGTATATGAGGAAACCTGCCACCCAATTGGCCCAGGTCCTATCAACCTTCATTTTCCTATACTTCTCTTTATCCCTATCTTCAAGTTCTTCCCTCTCCTTTTTCTCCAAGTCCCAGTACAAAAGTGTAAAAACATCGACATAATCGCCCTTGCAAATTTTTTCCCTAGTGGCTGGAAGGAGGTGGTCACCCAGAGGGAGCGTCAAATCCCCAAAGGGGAGGGCAGCCACCGGGGCAGCTGCATATGATACCCCACAAGGTGATGGGCGCCCCCACCATGGTGTGGTATACATGCTACACTGCTGTGCTGAGACCGCTGGGCAAAAAGGTGAGGATGTAACTGGTAATGAAAAATTGCTGCAAACCTGGCCACAAGAAGGGCCACACTGCAACGCAGGCTGTAAGGCCGGCGTAAAGCCACCTGCAGCAGGTAGACTCCAAGGCCAACTTCCTACAGTGTGGTGCATATCACACTTACCCGCAGAAGTGGAAGGTGTGGCAGGGGCATCAGACTGGCTCCATTGCTCTGAAGCTGTGGCTCCTGAAGAGGTACCAACGTTCTGAGTTCCAGAAACTCCCTCGTTGCCCGATGCCGGCGTGGCGGCCTGCCCTTCAATGATAGACAGACGAGTTAAAACCTCCACTTGAAAACGCTTATTAGCAGCAGAGCGTGTCTCTTTCCTCCCACTGGCATCACCCGCTGGTACCTCAATGGGAACAGATACTCCCGTGGCCTGTTCAACAGCCAGCAAATGTTGCAAAATGGCCTGTTGCACTGCATCATCATCCTCATCTGAGAAAGAGAGGGTGGGAGCTGGCCGCTTGGGTGGCGGCTTAGGGGCTGGGTGCTTACCCTTAGCACATCCCTTGCCTTTGTTGGGAACCATGGCTATGCTCTTTCAAAACCAATTATAATTTTTTTTTAAAAATCTTCTAAAATACAGAAGCCGGAACAAAGGCAACAGAGACAAGGTAACTGTCCCAAAATGGCGGACCAATATACACAAAATGGCCATCTGTCCCAAAACAAAATGTCCGTCCAACCCGAAAAACAAAATGGCCACCCACCGGTGCTTCCTACACCCACAAAATGGCCCCACTCCGCTCAGCCACGGCTGCCTATATGGCCCTCCCTGATGAACCCCCAAAAAGGCCAAAATCCAATGCCTTCCAGTACAATGAAAGCCCGGGGGGGGGCAGTGACCTAACTGATTGATACTGCAACTGGGCTGCTTCTCCACCCAGCTGAAGCCTCCCCCAAGGACAGGGCCGAATGGGGGGGGTGATACCTTCCCCGAAAGAGGCCTCAAAACCCCTACTGCACCCCAAGCCTGGATTCAATAAATTGCCTGGCGTGCAGCCGTAAAGGCCAGCTGCCACTGGTCTCCCTCCCTAGAGATCTCAGCCCCAGCAAGAACCTACAGGCTCAGGCCGACTGCCCGAGGCTTAGCATGCCCGCTACCACCTGTTGAGTCCCATGGGGCCACCGCCCGTCGATCCCAGTCCTCTGCGCCGAGCCCAGCCCACAGACACCGGCCCTGAAAAACCGACGCCAGGCCGCTGATCCGCCACCCGACACCACTGCAGTCCGACGTCTGCCTCCCAGTGAGGGCTTCAGCAGAACAAGGAGCACTGCAGCACTTCAAAAGGTAGGGGAAGCCCCTCCGACCGGCGTGCTCCTCGCTTGCTGAAGACTGAAGAGGATTGCTGGAGCAGAGAGGAGGGGCCGGGCTTTTAAGCCTCCCGCCCCCTCCTCCCCAAAATACCCAGATCAGGCGCATTTGCATGCCTAACTTGTGCCCGCCTCATCCTGCTGGGCGGCAAAAACGCCCCACCAGCCCAACGGCCACAGGGGCCGAGGGCTGTTGATTCAAATTACCATCCTTATACAAAAGGCTCAGTACTAGGGCTTCATGAACAGTTTCAAATTCTCTTGTTACAATAACCCCTGCCTGTTTTTAGAAAACTCCTGCCTGAAGTAGAGAGTCCCAAGCCGACCATGGTTTTTCCTGACAAAACCATTTTCCAATTTGTACTGTTTCTGAAACTAAGGTAGCATGTAACAAAAATTAAATGGCAGTTTCTCTGATGTTGATGTTAATTGAAATCTGTGGCCCACTCTTCCATATACTGTTCCAGCATTGTTCATCTAATTGTTTGTCAAACTCTTTGTTCCAGGTTTTTGTGTAACTTGGCAGATCCTTAGCACTAAACTTCCAACAACCAATCATAAATCTTTGAATTGGAAAACTTTATTCCTCAATTAATATTTTTAAGGGGCTAATCAATCTCTCTCTGTCTCTCTCTGTCTCTCTCTCTCTCTCTCTCTCTCTCTCTCTCTCTGTCTCTGGCAAAAAGAAACAAGTTATAAAAGTTACTCTAAAAATTAGCATTAGTTAACGATTTGGACACCTGCAAACAATGACAAGTTCATTGTTAATTCTGGCTGACATGATATGTTACACAGAATTCTGTGGTTCTTTTTTTTTTTCTAAAGCAAAGCTATCTAAGCAGGGTGCTTCTGAATGAAAGATGGGCAGGCTACATACTCTTCCCTTTTTACTTTTTCAACTGAAAATTATCCTGCTAAAGCTCCTTTTGTAAGGAAAGTTGCTTCTTCCTCACAAGCAACATGTAGGAGTTACAGTGATTGTATATCTTCTCCCCATCCCACAGGTAAAAAAGCAGCTGGAGAAGTGACAATGCATTCACTGTTACAGTAACCTGAGTAGACAGAGTTCACAGAGGCTAGTCATCTCTTTATTGTCCTTCCTCAGCAGTACAAAAATCTTCTGCAGAAGATTGGAGAATCCTCATAAACAAACTGCAGCACAGCATGAGGACTTCAGTGAAGAGAGCAAAACTAATGACAATCACCCCCCTCCCCCTCTTCTACATCCCGGCAGAGTAGGCTTTCCAATTTCATCCAGGTTCCCTTTTCTGCTGCACACCCCTGCCATGCTATATTTTGTTTGACACCCACAACTCATTGAAGCTGATTTTCTGAATGCACAGGGAGGTGCCATGGAGAGGAAAAGGTGTAGAAGGAGCCACCCTTGTGACTCTTTCTGCTTGCACTAATGTAAGATGCAACTCTTTGAGCTGGAAAAGAATGATGGAAAAGGATAAACCACTCACTTTTCCTTCCTTTACATTGCAGTCTTATCCAGAGTAACTTTAATCTATCTATTGACTGGGATAATTCTGTGTAAAGGTAAAGGTAAAGGTTCCCTTGCTTGAAAGCCAGTCGAATCCGACTCTAGGGTTGCGGTGCTCATCTCCGTTTCAAAGCCGAAGAGCCAGCGCTGTTCGAAGACATTTCCGTGGCCATGTGGCCAGCATGACTAAACACCAAGGTGCACAGAACGCTGTTACCTTCCCACTGAAGTGGTACCTATTTATCTACTTGCAATTTCTTGCTTTCGAACTGCTAGGTTGGCAGGAGTAGGATTACATAATTCAGGAGCAAGCCTAAGCAGATCTACTATATATAGTTGTGCAAGCAGCCTTTTTGACCTGAGTGTCAAAAAGATATGATTGGTATTTCTGAAGAAGTTGGTGTGCTGGTAAACAAAAAGAGTTGGGGACAGATTAGGGTTAGATCCAGGTAGGGTTGCCAGGTCCCCCAGCCACCAATGGGGGATAGGGGGTAGGGTTGACAGATCCAGGTTGGGAAACTCCTGGAGATTTGGGGATGGAGCCTGGGGAGAACAGGGACCTCAGTGGGGTATAATGCCATAGAGTCCACTATCCAAAGCTGTTGTTTTCTCCAGGGGAACTGATCTATGTAGTCTGGAGATGAATTGTAATTCCCTAGGTCCCACCTGGAGCCTGGCATCCCTAGATCCAGGGCAGCATTCCCACAAACACAAGGACTTCCATCTATGGAGTACGATTGTCACAGCTTACTTTCCTGCAGCAGCCTGAAATGCACCTCTGAAATACAATTCCTGGGGGTTTCTTCTCTACCAGGAGCAGCATTGTAGGGGGACACGGGCTGCGATGGGAGGGGAGAACTGCAACAGTTGTGCTCCATGGGCAGAAGGCCTTGCATCCACAGAAACTGTGCTGGATCCAATCCTAGGGTTATACTCGGCTGGAACACTGGAAACAAGCTGAGCCCAAGCTACAGTGCCTTTGATACCCACCTCAGTTCCTTGGAGAACCAATCCTACGTTGCTGAATAAAATAGTCTAGCATTCCACTGGACAGGATGAAATTCCACTAGACTCTGGATGAAATTCATAGTTTGCAGCCTGTGAATGAATTGAAATGAATTATTTTCCATCAACAGCTCTTATTTATCTATATGATACTTTGAGTAGTACTACTGGGTCTTTTAAGCCCTCCATAGATTCTGTATTAAGTAACTGGAAGGAAACATATTAAGGCCCCAGTCATATGGGCCAGAAAACATGGGGGAGAGGCGTGGCAGTTGGCCCGGGAGCTAAATAAGGCACGGTAGCCTGATCACAGGGGCCACCAGGTTGCCATACTCTGGCTCTGCGCCCGGATCACACCGCACTGCTGCAGCGCAGCAAAAAAGCAGCGAAGTGCACATGCGCCATTGGGGGGCGGGCCGCTGTCGGTGTCTTGTATGTGTGCATGGGCTGTTCAGCATTGGTGCGTATCCCATGGACACTTACAACATCCGGAAACCCCGGGGACATGGGTGGGTGTCAGAAGCTGCAGGATACTGGCGCTCCCATGATCAGACGCCAGCCTTTGCCCCGGGGTTTCTGGAAACTAGTACTTCAGACATACTAGTTTTTTACTCCGCGTTTTCCACGGGAAGCCGCGGGTTGGCCACGGGAGCACTACGCCTCCCAGATGTGCTCGTATGAACGTGCACGGAAAGTCTGCAGGGCTCCCGTGCCTTCAGCGGGGCAAATGCTCAGTGTGAACGGGGCCCAAGTCAGCAGCTTTATCAGGATGCTTCACAAAGTCTCAGTTCTAATTTTTCCCCACATCGAACTGTGGTGTGTGAGCCTAGTTTTACACACAGACTAAAATAACAAAAATGAGAATAAAAATGAGTAACATTAGACAGTACAGGAGGGAGAGTAAAGAACACCATCTGAACTCTAGAACAAATTTAATTACTGAAATCTTGGAGCTGTGGGGAACCAGTATGTCAATACTCAAACACAGAGGAAGAAACCTCTTCAAGTTTCTTGCTGCATCTGTGTGTTGCCCTTTCATGTTAATTTGGTGTTTGAATTTGGGAGTAATTGGGTGTTTGAATTACCTTTAATAAATCCCATTGTTCTAAACTGCTAAAACAAATGCCTACTCCAGTGTGTGAAGCTGACAGGGGAGCTTTTTGCTCAGTACTTCTGAGATCCATTTATCAGGCTGTTGTTCTTTATCTGACCATGTAATTTGCTCAGCCTGAACCGTGAGCCTGCTTCTTCTTGGCTTGTTGTGTTCTTGACATCTACTAGCAGCTGGCCACAAGATTCTCTAGATGCCCTAATGAGTTTCAGCCTGTATTTAGAAATCGCTACTCTGTGGCTGCTATCTGAAGCATTATTACCTGAAAAGTGTCACTGAATTCTATATTCAAGTGAGTAGCCTTATTGGTCTGAAATATCAGAACAAAGTTTGAGTTCAGTGGCCCCTTTAAGACCAACAAAGTTTTATTCCAGGTATAAGCTTGTGTGTGCAAAGACACTTCTTCAGATACAATGAAATGAAAATTACCAGTCCATACATATAGGTAGAGAGGGAGCAGTAAATTATCATACAGCATAATGAAGATGTTTAACAGATGCATTCAGATTAAACAAATACAAGGACCATTATATGGTTACCATTTGTTTGAGTTTAATTCTGGAGGGAAACATAGTGAAGGAAATAAATATGTCAAAACTGGAGATTGATTGGGCAGACATATCCTTAACTGCAGAATGCTGAGAGCAGTTAACTGAGAACTGAATTCTATATTACAATCCTATACAGAATTACTCCAGTCTAAGTCCACTAAACTCAGGATAGCATTGCCAGTGTGGTCAAGACTGTACTGTGGGCACTATTTAGATGGATATTCTAAGAGTGGGGAGTCCTCTCCATGTGACTGTCAAACAGGTTTAGTAGGCATAGGTGCTAACTGGTCTGGAAAAATGACCCACTTCCCTTAATAGAAGCCTGATGTGTAGAAATGGGCAATTGAAACTTTTCATGCCATGGATAATGTCACTTGATAACTTTCCATTAAACATCTATTAAAGGGACAGGACAGTTTTCTCCAATCCAATTGGCAACTTTATGAGGAGGTGATAATATTTGCATAGTGGTGCATATAAGAATGTTTTAAAATGGGAATGGGAACAACTGTGACTAAATATCTGGAAAGTATATGAAATGTGAGGAGATATGAATCTCTGTTAATCAGAAAATAAGCCACGGAGTGCTTGATTTAAGATTCCAAACATGTTTATAGTGTATAGTATCAGAGTAAAAAGGTAAAGGTTCCCTTGCTCGAAAGCCAGTCAAATCCGACTCTAGGGTTGCGGTGCTCATCTCCGTTTCAAAGCCGAAGAGCCAGCACTGTCTGAAGATGTTTCCATGGTCATGTGGCTGGCATGACTAAACACCAAGGTGCATGGAACACTGTTACCTTCCCACCGAAGTGGTACCTATTTATCTACTTGCAATTTCTTGTAAAAAGCCTGTCACTCTTTCCCAGGAAATGAGACCTGAAAGTAGAACAGAGTGTCCCCAATATTATTATTTAGATAGTGCTGACAGCCATATTCAAACAAACCCAGTATCTTTTTGGCTTTTTGTGTCACTCCCCCCCAACATACTCACTTAAGCAAAACAGCAACAACCTTGAAAGGGTAGGTTAGACTGAGAGTTTGTGATGGGCCCAAGGTCACTGGCAGGTTTTTATGGCTAAACTGGGGATCCGAACCCGGTAGTCCCTAGTTCAACACTCCAACCATTATACCACACCCGCCCTCTAACTAGGTGTTAAGAGTTCAGGAAATATTCCAGTCCACTCTTTGGAGTTTGCTTTCAATGAATTTACTGCAAAGGGATTTTGTAAAAAGACAGTAACTGAGTATAGGCCATTAAGGCAACAGAGGGGCCTTCAGAGCACAAACTTTAACACATACTAACACACTGCAGACAGAATAAAAACAAGAGGTAGGCTGAATTGCATGAAGAAAACATTCAATAAACCCTAAACACTAGAGAATGCTCCACAGCTCCCCCTAAGGTACAAGTGAACTAAACTACATCTTCAGCAGCATTCATAGTAATCAGACTCCTAGCAGGCTGTTCCTTCCTCAACACTAACTACGTTAGAAGACAGTGTAATTGTGTTCAGTAAAGGCCTGTTGTTTTCAGAGCTATTCTTCATGAACCACAATATATCTGAAGATAAAATAAGGGAATAAAAAGCTAGCAATAGAAAAGGAAAACAAAAGTGAACTTAACTTATGAAGAAAAACAAGCAGCTCTAGGAATCAGGGAAACTGAGGTTATGATGCTGGATCTAATGCCCCAGTGGGAGGTTTGCAGTTTTATTTTGAGCAGTGCTGCTGGGACGTGTGTCTTTAATCCTTCCCCCATGGTGTTTCCTCAGTTACATTTACTCCAACTCAATGTAGCTGTTAGGCCTGCAGCAAAAACTAAATGGATGTACAGATCAGGGAAACAGTACTAAAGGACAGAGTTTTAACACTCTCCCAGATGTTATTCTGGATGTTCCTGTGATTGTTGTAAACTACTGCACAAACACTCCTGTATAGCAGTATATAAACAGCAGTAAATAAATTGGTTCTCCATGAAAATTTGAAGCCCCACCCAGCCATTTAAATATTGCAGATCTCCTGCATTATGTATAACTAGTAACAAAGCCCATTGTAAAAGGAATACAATGGGTGCTAGCAAGATGGATAGGGCAGCAAAGTAACCACCCACCATGTGAAGGGGGCACCTAGTCTCTTCTACCTGCCTCCCTCCCTCCCTTTTTTTTTTTTTTTGAAACAAAATTTTATTGGGATACATTCAACATTGTTAAACATCGTTACCAATACAATTTTAAAAAGTTACATCCCATCCCCCCACCCCCCTAATAGGCTTCCAACACTGCTAATAACAAAAAAAAAGAATTAAAAGGTAATCAAGTTTAAACTTATATCAATCGACAAACCAGGTAACACAATTCTAATATGTAAAAACCTGACTCTTTCAAACCTAGTTTCCAAAAGGTACAGTACAATCCGGTATTTGTTTCCTTTCTCATTCAATGTCAATACAAATCAAGATTGTACATTTTCGCTTTCATTCTATATTCGGTTTCCATGTAGAATTTCAGGCCTTCCCAGTCTTTTACATATTGTTCTGCCATTTGTCCATTTAATTTTTTCGTCATTTTGTCCATTTCGGCTAGAAACAGCAGTTTCCTTAACCAGTCTTGTATATCTCGCACCTTCTCCGCTTTCCATTGTTGAGCAAAAGCCATTCTCGCCGATGTAATCATATACCATAGTAATGTCCTTTTTTCTTGTGGAACTTTTTCCATTGTCAAACCTAAGAGAAGAAGCTCCGGACTTTTCCTAATAGGAATTTTTAATATCTTCTGCATCTCACAATATACATTTGACCAGTATACCTTTGCTTTATCACATGACCACCACATATGGTAAAAAGAACCCTCTGTTTTTTTACATTTCCAACACTTATTACTCAAGTTCTTATCCATACTAATATTAGCAATCTTTTTTGCTGTCATATACCACCTGTACATCATCTTATAACGATTTTCTTTTATATTGACACAGGTTGACATTTTAAAAGCTTTTTTCCACAAAAATTCCCATGCTTCCATAGAAATTTCCTTGTTCATATTTATGGCCCATTTTATCATTTGCTCTTTAACAGTTTCATCCAAAGTATATACAGTCAACAAGGCTTTATACAACTTAGATATCATTTTTCGCCCTTTTTTCAACCATATATCTTCAAACTCATCGTTCTTAGCTCTAAAACCAACCTCTTTACAGTCTTTTTTGTAAATGTCCCGTATTTGGCAATATTGTAACCATCCATACTCAAATTCTAATTCGTTATTTGGTTTTAAAACATATTTTTTCCCTTCCTTTTGAAGCAACTCTTGGTATTTCAACCAATCATTACCTTTATATTCTGAAAAGGGATGAATAACTGCAGCAGGAACAATCCATAAAGGCCTCTCATCAGGAACTGTGTTCTTGTATCTGGTCCATGCATCAAACAATGTTCTCCTTACATAATGATGCTGAAACATTGAGTCTACTTTATTTTTCCCATACCAAAGATAGGCATGCCAGCCAGATCTGCAATTGTGACCCTCAAGGGCCAAAAGTTTTCTATTTTCCAAATTAACCTAGTCAGTTAACCAAGACATATATACAGCTTCATGATACAGATGCAAATTCGGGACTTGGAAGCCACCTCTGTCTTTAATATCATACATTATTTTCATTTTAATTCTCGGCTTCTTTCCTGCCCAGATAAATTTAAAAATTTATCTTTGCCATTTCACCAACACTTTCACATCTTTCACAATTGGTATTGTCTGAAACAAAAACATTAACCTGGGCAGTACATTCATTTTGACAACGGCAATTCTTCCAAGAAGAGATAATCTAAGTTTTTCCCACTTTTCTAAATTGCGCCTTACCGAAGCCCACAATTTTTCATAATTATTCTTAAACAAATCAATATTTTTCATTGTAATGTCAGCTCCCAAATATTTAATCTTTTTAACCACTTCACATTCTGTCAAATTTTGTAAAGTTTGTTGCTTTGTAACATTCATGTTTTTACACAATATTTTCGATTTATTTTTATTTACATAGAACCCTGCGAGATCACCAAACTCTTTTACTTTTTCAAATACCAAAGGCATGTTATTGACAGGATCTTCAACAATAAACATAATATCATCAGCAAATGCTCTTAATTTGTATGAGAAACCTCTAATACTCAAACCTTTTATATTATCATCATCTCTAATCATTTGCAGCAATATCTCCAAAATCCAGATGAATAACAATGGCGATAAGGGACAGCCCTGTCTGGTTCCTTTTCTGACTCGGAACGCTTCTGTTGATTCTGCATTCACAATCACCATAGCCTTTTGTTCTCTATATATTGATTTAATCATTCTTGTAAATTCTACGCCCATCTGCAATTTTTCAATCGCTTTGAACATAAATTCCCAATTCAAGTTATCAAATGCCTTCTCCGCGTCGAAGAATAAAAAGCCAACCTCTTTTTCCGGGTGCTTATCATAGTATTCTATTGCATCTAAAACAACCCTCATGTTGTCTTTTATTTGCCTACCTGACAAAAACCCAGCCTGATCTTCGGCAATAGTGTCTTTCAAATACCCTTTGAGGCGTTCTGCTAGGATTTTTGCATAGATTTTATAATCATTGTTCAAAAGTGAAATTGGTCGATAATTTTTAACATTAGTTAAATCTTGGGTCTCTTTCGGTATCAAGGTGATTGCTGCTTCATTCCAGGAGTCTGGAATCTTCCCACTTTCTCTGATTTCATTTAAAAGAATCTCTAGAACCGGTACCAGGTCTTCTTGAAATTTCTTATAAAATTTGGCTGAAAAACCGTCTGGTCCTGGAACTTTGGAGATTTTTGCTTCTCCTATTGCTTTGCTGATTTCTTCTTTAGTTATCACAGCGTTTAACATTCCTTTTGTTTTTAAGCTTAGTTGTGTCAAGTTCACCTTTGATAGATATTCTTGAATTTTTTGTTGATCCACCTGTTTTGCTTGAAAAAGAGTAGCATAGTATTTGTAAAATTCTCTCCAGATCCCTCCTGGGTCTATAATTTCTCTATTCCCATCTTTCAATTTAATTATTGTTTTGTTCTCTCTTCTTTTCTTCAATTGCCATGCCAAATATTTCCCAGGTTTATTCGCTCCATCAAAGGACTTCTGTTGCAATTTTTTCAAGTTCCAATAAACTTCTTTATTTAACCTCGCATCATATTGTTCCCTTAGGATCCTCAGCTCTCTCAAAATTTTCTTTTTGCCAGGTCTCTTCTTGAGTTCTGCTTCTTTCTTTTGGATACTTTCCATAATTTCTTTATCTATTTTGAATTGTTGTTTTCTTTCATTGTTGTTAATTGCAATTAGATGTCCTCTCATCACAACCTTATATGCCTCCCATACCGTTTGCGTCTGTACATCTTTATTTAAGTTTAGTTGAAAATATGTTTTGGTTTCCGTCCTTATTTTGTCCACAATGTTTTGTTTGTCCAGTAAATCCTCATTGAATCTCCATCAAAATTTCTTTCTTTTAGCATATGTTGACTACTTTATTGGGCTGTGGTCAGAAAGAATTCTAGGTAATATTTCAATTTTACGTGTTTGCAAAATCAAGTTCTCAGTCATCCACATCATATCTATTCTTGAGAAAGACTCATGTCTTGATGAGTAAAAAGAGTAGTCTTTGTCTTTAGGGTTTTTAGCTCTCCATGCATCTTCCAGGTGTTCATGTTTTGCCATTTGAAAAAATACTTTCGGAAGTTTACCTATACCTTCATTTCCTTTTTTGGATTTTCTGTCAATAGCATTATTAACAGTACCATTAAAGTCACCCATCAATATCATTTGTTCATAGGTTAACTGTTGTAATTGTTCCCACAAATCTTGAAAGAATTTTCCCTTGGCTCCATTCGGGGCATAGAGATTTAAAATTAAGGTCTTTTTATTCCGAAACATAACTTCCACTGCCAAGAATCTTCCTTCTTTGTCTTTAAAAATTTCCTTTGGCTCCAACTCCTTTTTTACATATGTAATGACTCCTTTTTTCTTTTGCGAGGAGAGGGAATAGAATTCCTCTCCTAATCTACTTTGAATCAGAAATTTAACATCAGTCTTTTTAATATGTGTTTCTTGTAAACAAACAATATCACATTTTTGTTTTTCCAACCATAGCCTAACATTTTTCCTTTTTTGGGGTGAATTAAGTCCATTAACATTCCATGAAATAATTTGACTCTCCATGTTGACTTTGTATTTATTTATCCGAGTCTTTAAAATTGTCTTTAATGAACTTGGTCATTTGCTCTACTGACTTGATGGTGACTCTCTTCTGTTTAAATGTAAAGCTGACACCTTTTGGAATTTCCCATCTGCATCTAATGCCCTCTGTTTTCAGTTTGTCGATTAGGTCTTTGAAAAGTCGTCTGTCCTGAAGAACTGTTCTGGGTAATTCCTTTAGTATCATAATTTTCTTGTTGTCAATTATGAAGTCTTCCTGGAATTGTTGCTTAAACAAGTCTTCTTTCAATCTTTTGGATATAAACTGGACAATCACATCTCTGGGTAGTTTTTTCTTTTGTGCAATCGCAGAGTTGACTCTGTATACCAAATCAATATGTGCCGCCACCTTCTCCTCTTCTAGTTTTAAGAAATCTGCAACAGCATCCACCATGACTGAGTGGATATTCTCATTTTTATCTTCAGGGATTCTCCTAAATCTCAGATGGTTAAGCATTCCATTGTACTCCACCATTACATTAGCTTTTGATACTTCTTTAGCAACCTCAGTTACACCAGTTTCCACTCCTTTCACTCTCTCCTCCACCTCATCTGTTCTTTTGTTCAGCGTCTTTCCTTTGTAATCCCAGCCAAGTCTTTTTTCAAGTCAGCTACTTCATCAGCCACTTTACCTAGAGTTTTTTTTCCATTTTTTGTATAGCATCCATCATCCGTTTTTCCATGGCTTCCATCATGCCCTGTAGTTTCTTCTCCTCTTTAGCAGCCATTTTCGGGGAGGACCAAGAGTTCGCCCTCTGTCTTTGCCGGAGATCGTAAGCCGTTGTTTACAGTTATCACAAAACTTACATCAAATTAAAGCTCTTCTTGTGCCCAGCTGAACTGCTCTATTTTCGCTTTTTTCTGTTAAGTTTTTTAGCCAAAATCCGAATAAATCGTTTCGACCTTCTCAAAATGGTGGGCGCAATTTCTCTATGGTAAATAGCACTTCCTGTTGTTTACTTCCTGTCCAGCAATCTTAATCATCCTCCTTGACTTCTGGTTTCCTCCCTTCTTCCAGCCTCCTTGGTCGTCTCTAGGAAGCGCTACTTGTCTGGTCTGAGGTCACTTCCTGTTCTGGTGATTTCTGTCGCAGCTTGAGTAGTTTTCCACACTGTTTCTCGTGGGACTTGGTGTTAGTTTCTATTTTAAAGTCAATATCCCGACCGCAGGAATGATCAACAAACCGGCTTTTTGGCCTTTTTTTGCTGTTCAACCACATTTTCCGGAGTTGGTGTTAGTACACAGTATACCGCACGATCATGCGCTTCTCGGGTGTTGTTTATTCTTGGGATCAGCACGTTTCCGGTGAGCAATTTTAAAAAGTTACCTTCAAAGTCTGTATTTTGTTATAGCAGTGTTTCCTTGGTATCAGTTTCCGTAGAATGTCTTGGAGGTCTGGGTCATGCGTTCTTATGTTGAGAATCCAACTCAGTGGGGTCTTTTAGAGAGATTCCGAAGTGCCCTCTTGGGGGGAAGGGATCAAGGCTGGTCGCGGCATTCTTTAAAGCCCCGCTATCAGCCAATCTCAACTCCCACTCAGGCCAATGCTCGTTGCTAGTCACCCCCCTGCCTGAGGAGATCTGCGGCAGGCTGTATAGCCCACCCTGTCATAAAGACCCTCCGTATGTTCTGGGAGCAGAGCCAGAACATGTCAGGATGCCATGTATCCCAGACCAGAAGCTGCCTCCCTCCCTCCCTTGAGAGTGGCAGCCCTCTCTCCACAAAGCCCTGGCCTGAGGGGGAGAGAGTGCGTGCTCAGCAACCTCTGCATGATAAGTGATGGAAAGAGCAGGTGTGGAGAGAAGGCTTTGTGCTCAGCCCACTGTTTCTGAACAAACTGAGGTGGTCATTGAGTTACAGGCAGCCCTGGACCCTCCCCAAGGTGCTCGGCCACCTCAGTGAGGTGAGAGGGTGAACTCCTCCAGCCACCCTTCCTGCCTGGCAGCCCCTTGGCAGGTCCTGGCGGGGCTTGCTCCGTCTCTTGCCTGCACTTCCTACTCTGCCCGCAGTGCCACCTACCACTCCCATGGCACTTTAGGTGCCAGCTCCTTCCTGGTCCTCTTCCTGGTGTCCAGCTTTCCAGGAGCCACAGCTCCTTTCGTCTCAGCCAGAGTGCTGCTGCTGAAGGAAGGTGGGGGGAGACTTTGAAAGGCAATGGCCAGCTTTCTCTATGATGCAGCTTGCTGAGCTATCTCCCTGATGAAGCACCAGCCTTGTGGCTGAGGGAAGAGGGACTGTGAGGGGCAGCGAAGGTGAGTGCTTCCCATGTTTGCTGCCACTTGCTAGGTCTGCCTCCTCCTTCCCCATAGCCTTTCTGGCCAGTTGTCAGGGTCACCTTATGAAGTGCCCCTCCTTGGCATCCTTCTTGGTGCCCCTCTTCTCTTTCCCTTTTGGGCTGTGGAAGGGTTGCTGCTTCCTCAGCGGAGCGTTCCATCCCCTTTGTCGGCTCTCTCCAGACTGAGGCCGAGATGCTGGCCGCCAGCTCTGTGGGAGGGACCAAGACCACGCAGTGAGGTAATGCAGCCAGGGGATTGGCAGACCTTCGGAGTGGCAGTTGAGGGAGCTAAAGGCTGTGGGAGCATGTGGAACGTTCACATCAAAATAGAATTATATATAAGGAGAGATTTGGTTCTCTGGTTGGCTTCCAGGTAAGATAAAAATATGGTCAGATGGATTTGACCCCTGGCTTGACAATATCACTCTATTCCAATTTTCTTCATTTGTATGTTGAATGCATGGAGGGGAACTGTGTTGTCTCTAACCATATAGAGTGAACGTAATGGTATTCAGGTACAATTTGAACACATGAAGCATTGTTTTACTGAGCCAGACTATTGATCCATCAAGGTCAGTATTGTCTTCTCAGACTGGCAGCAACTCTCCAGGGTCTCAAGCACAGGTCTTTCACAATACCTAATACCTGGTCATTTTAACTGGATATCCCAGGCTCTTTGGAACCCTTAAAAGAAATCTGGGTCCATGGACACACTTATAAATCCAAATGAACACAAACAGGCAGCCCTGTAGCTAGAGATTTTTCCTGGGGGAGGCAGAGGGGGCATAGTGGCTAATTTAATTCAGTTAATTAAATTAACAGCTAAATCAGAGGCAAAACAAGGCTGGAGGAAGGCTTTAGCCAGACCTTCCCAGGCACACCCTGAAATTGCCCCCCTCCCTCCATGGGTCAGATGGAAATGTTGGTAGCTGCCTGGAGGAAGGTGGAAAGGACATGCTTGGGAGATAGAAAAGTCTGGCAGCATCTTCATGCTGTCCTCTTCTTGGCCTGGCCTCTCCCAAAGCTCCTTTCCCTGCTGACATTCAAACTCAACTCTTCGGGGGCAGGGCTTGGAGTCTGTGAAACATCCCACACACATACACTCTGTGTCTGAATGGCACAACCCCCAGAAAACAGCCCATAGAGCAAACTCACTCCCAGGGCCCCAGAGTCAGAGTTTCAGCAGTGCAAAGACTTTGTGCTGGCTTGGTGTGCTCTGAGCTCCCACCTCACAGGTCACACAGAGCCACAGCCACATCAGGGCAGGACAGAGGCTGCCTTACAACCAAGCACACCTCCCCAGGCCACAAGAGTGACATGACCAACCAGGAGGCATCCCCGACAGGCACCTGGCGTGTCAGCATGCAAACAAGTTTCAGCATCTGAGCCATTTTCCATGTCTCCAAGGAAAAAGCCAAGATGCGCAGGGTTGGTGCACTTGAAGAAGGACCAACACCAAGCCAAGGGCTGAGAGTCGAGGCCAGGCAGGCTGGTTGGCTGTTTTTGGGAGGAGGAGCAGCAGTGGCAAGAGAAGGCAGGTAGGCAGGAGGGTGGGCAGGTGAGTGGTGGAGGTTGCTGTCTTCTGCCATGGAGTGGCTCTGGTGCATAGAAGGCTGCACCTTTCAAAATTTATTTTGAAAGATTCAAGAACCGGGTAGATTTGGGAGGGGGCATCACCCCAAGGGCTCCACAATAGCTACAGGCCTGTAAATAGGGTTCTGTCCAGAGTGTCTGCTAAATATGCAGAAGTTGGAAGACAACATCGGTAAGTGGAAAAGAGCAAGAGTCCAGTAGCACCTAACAAAACTAGACTAACAAAATTTGTATCATAGTATGAGCTTTCATGAATCACTAACGAAATTTGAGGCAGGCTATGAGAGTTCATGAAATCATATTTGGGGTGTGGTGACACTGTGTACAATGGTGGTCGCATAATTCTTCAGCTCCTCAACCATTTCTCCTCCTGAGACACTAACCACTTCCTAAATCATTAAAAAATTGGCAAGAACAACGAGACCTCCTCAAACTTTCCAAAGCTGTTGCCAAAATCACTTCCAGCATTATTCTCTCCCCAAAAGAATCCAGATTGGAAGTGAAGGCACTGAAAGAGCTGCAATGGCAGATGGGACCTCTGTCACCCAGCTAGTTGAGATTGTTCTGAATAAACAGGATTTGCCATCACTGTTTGAGAAAATGGAATTTAGGCTTAAGGATCAGATGCTACAAATCATCCAGTGGGTAAGAAATCAGTTAGAGGGAATTCAAGCCTCCTTATCACAGACCTCACAAATGGTAGAATCAGCACTTAATATGGGGATGCTAATGAAGGAAGATGTGAAAAACTTACAGTTCTTTGAAGAGCAGACCCAAGATAGTTTAACTGTCTTGGAAGCTCAATCTAAACAACTTAATTTAAAATTTAGAGGTCTCCCAGAGGAAGTGGAGGACTCCTCAAATATTATCAGTCTTCTCTCAAAATGGCTTTCTGCTACTCTGAGACATGAACAAGGAGTGGTGCCAGCCATTTTGACAGCCTTCAGGATCAGCCCTCCCATTAGCCCAAGAAGGAAAGGCCCCAGGGATCTGCTTGTGCAATTTTTGGATGGGTGTTTGAAACAAAAAATACTACAAGAAGCCAGAGTAAAGGGGCATATTTTATTTAAGAACCTAGAGATCTTCCCTGATGTCCCCCAGGAAGCTCTCCACATTTGAAGGTCTCTGAAATCTGTTATGGCGTGCCTTCGACAAGCCAGTGTTAATTACAAATGGCTACTCTCAGGGAAACTACAAGTCTCTCATCAGGGATCCACCTTCATTGACATGGATGAAGACTCTGGCTTAGATCTTCTGCAGGCACTTAAACTCTTTGATGACTCAGAACAGTCCCGGCAGAGACAAAAGAGAAAGCTACAATAACCAACACCCCCTAAGAGAACTAACAAGATGGCTGTGCTCAATTCTGCCCCTGAGATGGAAACACAACTGGCACCTCTTTGAATGGTCCTGGGGTTGGAGAATCAGCATTACATATCTGCCTGTTGAACTCTACAAACTTTTGCTATGCTTAAGGTTGGAAGTTGGATGTAGATCTGTTTAAAAGTTCTAAGAGTTCTAAAAAATTGTTACGTTAAATTGCTGTTTACTGTTCTTAGGGAGAGGGGAGGAAAGAGGACTAAGGTTTTCCTGCTCCTACATTTTAGCAGTTGTACTGGGGAGTTCTCCTGGGACGTACTTAGGGATACAGGTGCAAAGGGAACACTGACATTCCAGTACTATCTGGCTGTTGAATACATATTACGTGTTTTATTTCCTTTATTTTATTGCTCAAAACAGAAGAATTTGTCTCTTGGATCTATTCTCAAAGTTTTAGCTGTTTGACTTTTGCACTCTATTTATACTTGAACTACTAAATATCTGAGGGTTGATTGGGGGGGACTCAAACTGATCAGTGTCCCGGCTCGTGTTGAGTCTGCGTACACGGCTCCAGCAGAGGAGCTGTGCTGCTGGGGATGAGCTCCCGATGCCAGAAAATCCCACACCTGACAGTGCAGAGAGTTCAGAGGCTGCTCCAGCAATAGCTGAGGCAGATTCCCACCTGGTCAGCACTCCCCCCGGTTTCCCATTTGAGAGAACAGTGCCAATGGGACATGGCAGCCTGGCGGCAAGAGGCACACATGCGCAACAGACGCTCTTTCAGTCCCGAGTATTAGCAGGAGCCGGGATGTGCTTGGGGCATGCTAATTGCCGGCAGCTTAGTGATCTATTTAGCCCTTGCACTCATGCTGACAAGTCGTGCCAGCAACTAGTCACTTTGACAAAACTTTGCACCTCCTCACTCGAGCTCCTGATTCCTAGTTCCTGTCTCGATGTCCTCGGCTCCTTGACCTCGGCTTGCATGACTATGCTTAGACCTGCACCTCAAATCCTTGACTCCCTGACTCTTGACTCTTGGGATCTCTGGCTTACTGACAACTCTAATGGTTTGTGCTTTGGACTGTACCCTGACAACCCTGCTTTTGCCTTGTGCTTTGTACTTGGCTTCCCTGGTTGGTTGGTTTGCTTGGCTCTTGACTGTGGACTGTACCTTGACCACTCCATTTTGCCTTGTGCTTGTAGTTGATTTGCCTGGATCTTGACCCCAGACTGTGCCTTGACTCCCTCGCTCTTGCCTGGCTCCACATCCCAATCCATGACAGATTGCTGGCACCACTACACACAACACTCATTCCTCACCATGGATGAAGCAAGCGGAGGCACGCTTCAGCTGGCTGACTTGGCTACTCAGCTGCAACAACTCACTCAGGTAGTCAGCCACCTGCACATGCAGCAGCAAACTACTGCTGCCACCGTTCCACCACCCCGATGTCCTATGAACCCTTCCAAGAAATTCAGTGGAAATGTGGAAGAGTTCCTAGCATTTCTAGCTCAGTGCAAACTATACATGAAATTAAGAGACTGGGACTTCCCAAATGATAAAACAAAGGTTTGCTTTATTGTCAGTTTGTTGAAAGGGCAAGTGGCGAAATGGGCTACTCCCCTGCTGGTCTCCTCGTCTCTGCTCCTGTTGAACTACCAAGGGTTCCTGGCCCATTTCTCAACCGCCTACGCAAACCCCCAGCAGGCAGCCACAGCCAACCACAAAATCTGTGCCTTAAAACAAGGCAAGTTGTCAGTCGCCAATTACTCCACTGAGTTCCAGTTGTTAGCTCAAGACTTGGCTTGGAATGAGGCCGCCCTTATGGACTAATATGTGGAAGGGTTAACAGATGAGATTCTAGATGAGCTAGGCCGTGTCAACCGACCAGGTATCTTGCAGAATCTGATAACCCTATGCCTCCGCGTAGATGGCCGTCTTGAGAGTCAACACCAGAACCGAGGCCACACCCATGGCTCTCCCATAACCCACCATCCATCCTCATGGTCGAGTCCAGCCAACCACAGCATCCCAGGGAATGAGGGTGAGCCCACGCAAGTAGGGTCTGTGTGCCCACACCTCACCCCAGAAGAAAAAACCCATCACCGCACCCCTAATTTGTGTCTTTACTGTGGAGGGGTAGGGCACTACTCCCTTGGGTGCCCTGCAAAACGAGTGCATTCTGAGACTCCAGCCTTGCCATCACCAGTAAAAGGCCAGCCGCATGCCTAAGCAGACCCACTGGCGTGGGACAGTTAGCTGGGTTCTCCGAACTTCTGTCTTTTGATCCCAGACCTTTTTTGGTTCCAATCAAGCTGCAGTTGCCAGATGAACGATGGCTGTTCGTCTACGCTATGCTCGACTCCAGAGCTGCCAGCTGTTTAATGGACACCGCTTTCATAAAGCAACATCTTATTCCTGTCCAAGAGAAAAAGACCCTGACTCTTGTGGAGGCTATTGATGGGCACCTCCTCCGTTCAGGTCCTGTAATGCAGGAAACCCAGCCACTGACCTTATGCATACGGCAACACCGAGAGCAACTAAGGTTCGATGTCACTCATATGCCTTGATTTCTAATGATCCTGGGTCTTTCCTGGCTGGTGGCCCATAATTCCTGGGTGGACTGGGTTCACCAAGAACTTCACTTTCCCACCACACACTCCTCGTCAAATCTGGCTACTACCTTGATCACTTCAGATCCAGACGACCAGTCGCTTCCCCACACCCTTATTGAGATTTTGCAGACGTCTTTGAGGAAAAAGGAGCTGATCAGTTACCCCCACACCAGCCATATGACTGCGCCATAGACCTGGTTCCCGAAGCACCCTTGCGAGTAGGTTGCCTATACCCTATGGCTGAACCAGAATTAGCAGCGCTCCGAGACTTTCTTGAAAAGAACCTGGCCAGAGGATTCATCAGGCCTTCCACCTCTCCATTGTCTGCACTTTGTGAAAAAGAAGAGTGGAGAATTGCACCTCTGTAATGATTATCATGTGCTGAATAAAATCACCATCCATGACAGATATCCCTTGCCTTTAATCCCCGAGCTACTCAACCACCTTAAAGGGGACCAGATCTACACAAAGTTAGACCTACGCAGTGCCTATAACCTCGTGTGCATCCACCCTGGTGATGAGTGGAAAACGGCTTTTGGCACATGATATGGGCAGTATGAATATCTCATAATGTCTTTTGGCTTAACCAATGCACCCACCGTGTTCCAGAGGCTTATGAATGATGTTTTCCGGGATCTCCTAGATTGCTTCGTAATTATTTACCTTGATGATATCCTGGTGTATTCCGAGAACCCCGTGCAGCACGTGGAACATGTTTGTTTGGTCCTTCAATACCTTTGGACCCAGGGCCTCTACGCGAAGTTAAAAAAATGTGCACTTCACCTCCACTATGTGGAATTCCTTGGCTATATCATATCCCCGCAAGGAATACTTATGGATCCTAAGAAGGTGGAAGGCATCTTGAATTGGCAAGTCCCTCGAACCCCCAAAGTCATCCAGAGACTCCTAGGATTTGCCAATTATTATCATCAGTTTATCCCTACCTATGTGTCCCTAATGACTCCCCTAACCCGACTTCTCCATCCCAAGGAAACGTTCCAATGGACTCCTGAGGCCAACCAGGCCTTCGTCATTTTGAAAAAACTGCTTTGCATCTGGTCCCTTGCCACACTACCCTGATCCTTGGCTCCCATTTACCATCAAGTCAGATGCTTCCAGTGTCGCTATTGGGGCCATGCTCTCCCAATGAGACAATCCCATGCAGCCTCTTCAGCCATGCACTTATTATTCTCACCAATTAACGGCTGCAGAATGAAATTACACCATCTGGGAGAGAGAACTTGTAGCCATCAAAGCAGCATTTGAAGTATGGAGGCATTACCTCGAAGGTGCTCGTCATCCCATCCAGGTCCTCACTGACCACCAGAACTTGGAACACTTGCAGACCAGCCGTCATCTCAACCAGCGGCAGATTTGGTGGTCCCTGTTCTTTTCCTGGTTTGACTTTAAAATCACTTATATCCCCCAGGCACAAAATCAGAAAGTGGATGCCCTGTCCTGCAAACCTGAATATGCACCTGCATTGTCACAAGAAACCCCTGAGATGTCCATACTGTCCCCTTCAGTATTCACCACCACCACCAGTCACCATCCTTTGACTGAGGAGATCCGCTCCGGGCAATCCCAAGACCCCTGGATGCAACATCTACAAGACCTCCAGAATAGGGTAACAGGAGACCTTACCACTCGCAACGGCCTCCTGTTCCACCAAAACTGCCTCTACATACCACCGGGCCCTCTCCGAACCAAAATCCTACACCTAACCCATGACTTGCTTCCCACCGGGTACTTCAGTTGCCATAAGACAACCCACCTCCTGACTCGAGAATTTTGGTGGCCCCGGATCCATGCTGATGTAGCTTGCTAAGTGAGTTCCTGCAAGGTGTCTCAACGTGCCAAAGAAGTCCCCACCAAGCCTCTCAGATTGCTGCTTCCGTTACCCATACCCTCTGAACCATGAGGCACCATCCCAATGGATTTCATTGTCGATCTTCCGCACTCCCACGGTCACACTTGCATCTTCGTTGTTATAGACCTGTTCACCAAAATGACTCGTTTCATCCCCTGCACCAAGGTTCCCACGGCTACAGAAACCACACAGTTGTATTTCCAGCAGGTTTTTCGACTCCATGGTCTCCCCAACCATGTAATCTCAGACTGAGGCTCTCAATTTTCCTCCCGTCTTTGGACAGCGATGCACTCCGGACTTGGAATTCAGGTTCACATGTCCTCCGCCTATCATCCACAAACAGATGGACAGACGGAATGCACCAACACCACCCTGGAACAATACCTTCATTGTTACTCCTGCTATCAGCAGGATAACTGGTCCCCATTGTTACCCTTGGCAGAATTCACCTACAACAATTCTATCCACTCATCAATACAAAGGACTCCCTTTGCCGCAAACTATGGATATCACCCTTATTTTTTCCCAACGTTCACCAACCCACCAATGTCCCTGCCGCAGAGGCACACCTTCAGGAATTGCAGGCCCTTCAAGCTCTACTCTGGGAGCAGCTCCAGCAAGCAAGCCAAAGATGCATACAAGCTGGCAGCTGACTGGAAATGGCAATAGGGTCCTCCTGTACATGTAGGGGATTGGGTGTGGCTCTCTACCCAATACCTGCAATGTCCATGTCGGTCTCATAAACTGGATGCCCACTTCATTGGCCCCTATGAGATCACCAAACAGCTCAATCTTGTCTCCTTTCGCCTGCACCTACCGGACCAACTACATATCCACCCTGTATTCCATTGTTGGTTGTTAGTCCCGTTGACCCCTCAAAGTCCTGATCACTCTACACCACCAGCACCACCACCGCCTGTCCTCATTGATGATGAGGAGGAGTATGAAGTACACCAAATCCTTGACTCTCGTCTACACTGGGGCTCCTTGCAGTACTTAGTGAATTGGAAAGTTACGGTCCCGATGACCGATCTTGGGAACTGGCTGACAACCTGCACGTGGCTGACTTGGTTCAGCAGTACCATGAAACCTACCCTGATAAACCTGGCCCATCTGTTGAGGGGGGCCCTGGGGGGGGCATAGTGTCCCTGCTCCTGCTGAGTCCAAGCACACGGCTCCCACGGAGGAGCTAAGTGCTGCTGGGGATGAGCTCCCGATGCCGGAAAATCCTGCACCTGACAGCGCAGAGAGTTCAGAGGCTGCTCCAGGAACAGCTGAGGCAGATTCCCGCCTGGTCAGCACCTCCTCCAATTCACCTCCACTGGTTTCCCGTTTGAGAGAACAGCACCGACAGCAGCCTGGTGGCAGTGCCAACATGGCAGCCCAGTGGCAGCGCCGACATGGCAGCCTGGTGGCAGCACCGACATTGCAGCCCAGCGACGAGAGGCATACATGCACAAGAGATGCTTTTTCAGTCCCGAGTATTAGGAGAAGCTGGGACATGCTTGGGTTGTGCTAATTGCTGGCAGCTTAGTGAGCTAATTAGCCCTTGCTCTCACGCCGACAAGTCGTGCCAGCAACTAGTCGCTTTGATGAAGCTTTGCACCTCCTCGCTCATGTTCCTGATTCCTGGTTCCTGCCTTGATGTCCTCAACTCCTTGACCTCGGCTTGTTTGACTACGCTTAGACCTGCACCTCAAACCTTTGACTCCCTGACTCTTGACTCTTGGGAACTCTGGCTTACTGACAACTCTAATGGTTTGTGCTTTGGACTGTACCCTGACGACCCTGCTTTTGCCTTGTGCTTTGGACTTGGTTTTCCTGGTTGGTTGGTTTGCCTGGCTCTTGACCCTGGACTGTTCCTTGACTCCCTTGCTCTTGCCTGGCCCCACACCCCGTTCCACGACAATCAGTTTCTAATACTCTATTCTCTTTTGTTCAAGAATTGTGATACATTGTGAATTAATTCCACTAAATAATTGATTGATTGATTTTAGACATCAATTGGATTAACAAGTAGATGTATAAGCACAGTAATAACACATCTCTTTTTATTCCCTTTTTACAGTACAGATTAGAATTTTCAATTGATTGGTGCACAATACTTAATTCATTGTTTAATTATTGCTTAATTCATTAAATTTTAATTCTTTTTTTTAGGATAGTTTGCAACAAACAATAATTTCTCAATACTACTAATAAGTCTTAAATTTTGGTGTCCTTAATCTGCAAGCCAATACATTAATTTTGCACATTGATTCTTCTGTTTAGTTAAAGTTTTGATTGTGTTCACCAGCTGAAATGAGTTGATCAAAAGTCATTGTAATAGCACATCCCTCCCCAACATTTTATATAGTTCAAATAAGAGCTTAAGATGATTACTGCACAATACTTAAATCCTTAATTTCAATTAATTTCAATTAATTAATTCTTTCGGCTAGCTTTGTAACACACTATACTTCATAACTTGGTGTTTTTAATTTGCAAAACTGAAAGTTAATTATAGCAACTCTCACATCTTTAAGGTCAAATCACTTGAATACCTGAAAAATGGTGGGGTCTCTCAAGGTGAGCTCAGTCGACATCAGGGGTCTCAATGGTGCGGTAAAGAAAAAAAAGGGTGCTGCAACATCTCAAGAAACTCTGACCTGACATCTTATTAATTCAAGAGTCCCATTTATGACATGCCAAGCACCCAGTGCTGTAGACCCCAGTGTCCCCCTTGCAGTTTCAGGCCCCTGGCTCCTCCAGGGCCAGAGGCGTTGCAATCCTAATATCCAGGAATATAAATTTTCTAGAAGAAAACTCACTGGCTGATCCTAGGGATTGTTTTCTTTTTATTAAAGGCAAATTGGATGGGAGACAGGTCACCCTAATGTCTCTTTATGTTCCAAATCAGAACCAAATAACTTTCCTAGTTGACATCTTTTTGCACCTGCAGTTCTTTCAAGAGGGTGACCTCATTTCAGGAAGGGACTTTAACTTCATTTATGATGGCAAGCTGGACAGGTCTTTCTCTACACCTCAAGGTGCTCATGTGGCTCACTCAGCCACCAAACTATCTAAACTTCTTACCAAATATCAGCTGCTGGATGTTTGGAGGGCACTACATCCTGGAGAAAGAGTTTACTTATTTCTCACATAGGCATAACATCTTTACTAGGATTGATTACCGACTGGTATCCCAATCCCTACTTCCAACTATATCTTCTGCAGAAATTGGTCCTAGACATCTGACAGACCATGCATTGGCTGGATGCTCATCTTACGCTTTCCCCAGATGAATATACAGACAGATAATGGACTATGGACAAAAATATTTTATTGCAACAATCAGTGAGGGAGACTCTGAATTTGGACATTTAAAACTTCTTCAAAAAAATGCTTCTACAGAAATTTCTCCTCCAATGCTATGGGACGCGATGAAAGTGGTGTTAAAGGGGGTCAATCCTTTAATCAACATCACACCTGAGAAAAGGACAGGATTCGAGTAGAAACATTGGACTGGATTGCGCAATTAGAAGCAGAACACAAACGTACAGAGAGGAAGCGAGTCTACACCAAACTACACCAAATGGAAGATCCTAGAGGCTTTGAAAACCACACAGATCAGAAAAAAATGCTCTTCCTAAAACAATGTCTATGGCAAAAATCCCCTAAAAATATTTAGCTTCCTGCATGGCAGGTAAAATAAAAGAAGAAATCTTCCTATGTAAGAGCACTTCATGACCATACAGGTGTTATCCATTATACATCTACAGAAATCGGCAATATCTTTGCTACCTTTTATGAAAAGCTCTATAGCTCTACTAAACCTGATGCATCTTCTATCAATTCCTACTTAAATTCAATTTCCTTTTCAAATCATCTCTCCACATCTCACAAAGAACTTATGGACAGCCCCATAACTTTGAAACAATTACAAGACATAATCAAGAACCTAAAGTTGAACAAGGCACCAGGACCTGATGGGTTACCAGCTGAATTTTATAAAACTTTCTCTTCTCTATTGGTAGATCCAGTTCTATGTGTCTGTAACAATATCCTTCAATCAGGGAACTTACCTCCTTCTTGGTCAGAATCCTACATAGTAGTCATTCCAAAACACAACAAAGATCTTGCCAACCCTACCTCCTATTGACTTATAACACTTCTTAATAACAGTGCAAAACTCTTCGCTACCATCATGGCTAACATTTTCCAGAGTATGTGAACTCAGATCAAACTGGCTTTATCCCAAATTATACATAATATTCAATGCACTTTGAACAACATTAACCACAGCAAGCATTCACCAGCAGACTCTTTAATACTAGTGCTTGATTTTGAAAAGGTCTTCAACTCTTTGGAGACTACACTCATGCTCTCACTTCTTCAGAATATGGGCTTTGGTGGCAACTTTCTGAGAGCACTGCTCGCTATATATTCCTCAACCACTACCAAAGTTTGCATCAATGGTCATAACTTTTCCACTTTTCATCCTTCTAGGGGCACTAAGCAAGGGTGCCCTCTTTCACCATTGATTTTTGCTCTCACTAGCCAAAGAAATGTGTAGACATGACACTTTCCATGGCATTTCCATTGGAGGACAAGAACATAAAGTAAACCTCTCTGTGAATGATATGGCTCTATATATTTTTGACCCCCTTCACTTGCTACTAGCAATCCTGGACATACAGTCCAAATTTGGAGACCTCTCAGGTCTTCGGATCAACCTGTCAAAATCAGAAACATACCCAATTCACCTCTCATCTCTTAAAACTGCCATTATTCAATGAAGGTTCCCTTTCAAATGGACTGTACAGTCTTGAAGATATCTAGGGGTTCAGATCCCTCTAGTTCTGACTAACCTGCTTTCAAGCAGCTTTCACCAACTGCATAAAGATATCCAAGGACAGCTCCAAGACCTTGCAACTGACTCCACCAGACCATTTACACATTATCAAAAACTTTGTTTTTCCTAGGTACCTTTTTATTTTAAGAGCCTATTCTCATACCAGATAAAGTGGCAATGCACTGTTCCTACCTTCATTCGGGCCTTCAAAAAGTCCAGGTTGAAACACACTTTATTGAGCAGACCTGCTTTTCTTGGGGGACTGGATTTACCACTCTTTCAATCCTATTATCATGCTTCTGCTCTCACCAATATTATTCAGATGTTGCATACAGATCTGAATTCAAAGTGGATGACTATTGAATAATCTTATATCTCCCCTATTACTCTTCAGGAGATATTCTGGCTGTTTTTAGCTGCTACATTATGGATCTGGGACCTTAGAAGAAAAAGCTTAACTCCTGACATCTCACCTTTTCCCACTTAAATGCATCAGCCTTGGTTTACTCCAGGTATGGAACCTAAAGCCTTTGTGGATTAGGCTTCAGCTGGCCTCATACAACCTGTAGATTTGGTTAAAAATGGCAAGATGAGAGACAAAATATATTTTGACAATCTCATGGATAAACCCTCTCCTTAGTTCTGTTACTTATGAAAACTATGATAGAAACTGTAACCACTTCCAGGACTTTCAACGGACCAAAAACTGACTTTGAACATATCATCATGACATATCTGGAATCTTCAAAGGGCCTGCTTTCCAAATTGTACAAAATTCTACTGGATGTTGATAGTGCCTCTGATTTTCAGATGAACCTCACAAAACATTATTGGCTGACTATTTGGAAATCTCCTGCACATTCCTCTAAAGTTTTTAACTTCTGTATGCAAGCTTTTAAACTCACATACCGCTGGTACTTTACTCTGAAACACTTATTCCAAATGAAATCCATACCGACTCTACTATGCTGGAAGAACTGTGGATCTATTGGAGATTACATGCATTGTTGGTGGGATTGCCCAGTCATTCAATCTTTTTGGCAAGAGGTTCTGATTCAAATCAACACAATCACATTGCAGATGCTTCAGGCTAAACCTGAGCTTCTACTCCTCAATTTTTGGGACTCTGAGATCGAAGATGTTGCTTGAAAGGATCCTACCTCAATACTTCTGGCAGCTGCTTGTCTAACCATTGCCTAGGTTTGGAAGTCCTCATAACCTGTTAGTGTTTTTTGAGGGAGTGAACAAGCATGTGGACAAGGGGGACCCAATAGATATTATTTACCTTGACTTCCGGAAAGCTTTTGATACAGTTCCTCATCAAAGGCTCCTAAGTAAGCTCAATAGTCATGGGATAAAAGGACAAGTCCTCTTGTGGATCAAAAACTGGCTTATAAATAGGAAACAGAGAGTGAGTATAAATGGGAAACTTTCTCAGTGGAGGGTGGTAAGCAGTGGGGTACCACAGGGATCAGTACTCGGTCCGATGCTTTTTAACTTGTTTATTAACGATTTGGAATTGGGAGTAAGCAGTGATGTGGCTAAATTTGCAGATGACACGAAGTTGTTCAGGGTGGTGAAAACCAGGGAGGATTGTGAGGCACTCCAAAGGGATCTGTTGAGGATGGGTGAGTGGGCGTCAACGTGGCAAATGGGGTTCAATGTGGCCAAGTGCAAAGTGATGCACATTGGAGCCAAAAATCCTAAATATAAATACACATTGATGGGGTCTGATCTGGCAGAGACTGACCAAGAGAGAGATCTTGGAGTCGTAGTGGATAACTCGCTGAAAATGTCTACACAATGTGTAGCTGCAATAAAGAAGGCCAACGCTATGCTGGGGATTATTAGGAAGGGAATTGATAACAAATCAGCCAGTATCATCATGCCCCTGTATAAATCATTGGTGCGACCTCATTTGGAATACTGTGTACAGTTCTGGTCACCACATCTCAAAAAGGATATTATAGCATTGGAAAAAGTGCAGAGAAGGGCAACTAGAATGATAAAAGGGTTGGAACACCTTCCCTATGAAGAAAGGTTAAAATGCTTGGGGCTCTTTAGCTTGGAGAAACGACGGCTGAGGGGTGACATGATCGAGGTTTATAAGATTATGAATGGGATTGAGCCGGTTGAGAAAGAAGTACTTTTCTCCCTTTCTCACAATACAAGAACTCGTGGGCACTCTATGAAATTGCTGAGCAGTCGGGTTAAAACAGATAAAAGGAAATACTTCTTCACCCAAAGAGTGATTAACATATGGAATTCACTGCCACAGGAGGTCGTGGCAGCTGCAAGCATGGACAGTTTCAAGAGGAAATTAGATAAACATATGGAGCAGAAGTCCACCAGTGGCTATTAGCCACAGGGTATGGATGGGAACTCTCAGTCTGGGGCAGGTGATGCACTCTATTCTTGGTGCTGGAGGGGGCAGCAGTGGGAGGGCTTCTGGTGCCCTGGCCCCACTGCTGGACCTCCGGATGGCACCTGGTATATTTTGGCCGCTGTGTGACAGAGTGTTGGACTAGATGGGCCATTGGCCTGATTCAACATTGGCTTCTCTTATGTTCTTATGTTCTTATGTTCTTATATCCTCTGTGTCCTTGCATGCCTGGTGGGACAAAGTATGGGACCAATTTGTAATGTCCCAAATCACTGACTCTTTACATTGATCCCAAACTGGCTCTCACACAGTGTATTCTAAATTTATTTTTACCTGTGCCCCTGTCCTGCAATTCATGGAAGACGATGATCTTCTTCCTTCTGATGTCAGCTACCACACTTGGCTCCACCTATAATGTACCTTTTGATTCTGACCACTGTTGGGACCTCTCAAGTTTGACCAATTCTTTTCCCATTGTCATTTATGTTCCTCCTCATAAATCTACAATACCCACCTTCTTTGGGTAATCTGTTGGAATTCTTATAGATATATGTAGTGTGTATGTTGATATCTACTCCTGCATGCTCTGAATTCTATAAAATCTACATAGTAGTTAATATTTTAAGGATGCTATTTGTACTAGATTTAATATTGTAATGCATTGAGACTATGTTCTGCTTTGATGTTTTCATTCTGATTTGTATTGCATTCTTGAACTAAATAAAGTTTGAAAATCAGAAAAAAATGAAATCATATACACCCATCAACATCCCCACTGTGCTGGCGGGGTTGTGGTGAAATTGGTCCATATAGGCACTGTTGGTGAGACTGTACACATGTCAAGGCTTTTTGGTGACTGATAGTTAAACACATCTATAACATTACTGCTTTCAAACTTCCACTTGATGCAGAATCCTTATTGTTAGTTGCATGGTAGTTTAGCCCTTCTCCCCCACTTCATAAGGAACTGACTCTCCTTTTATGTGCAGCTGCCAGACTTTTAATTGCAAAATTCTGGAAAAATAATATTCACCTTACATTATGAGCCTGGCTACATAAAGTCTGTGATTTCTGTCTGATGGACAAACTTGCTGATTCTCTTCTTTCTAAGGCTACAGAATCATTTGATTCAAAATTTGCCTCGATCTCGTTCACCTTCCTGGACTATTTATCCACTAAACCTGAGTATTCTTCAGTTTTGGATACTATAAATCTCTTATATTGATGCATTTCATGGGATGTTTCATGTTAATGAAGTTCTTTGTCAAACTGTTTCTTTGTTAATATTGTGTCTACATTGTTTGTCATGTAAATTTTATCACATGTACCAGTTAAGCTATATTTCTAATGTTATATGTACTTGCTTGTATTAAATAAAAATTATAAGTTAAAAACCAAAAAAACAAAATTTGTGGCAGGGTATGAGCTTTCATGAGACTCTGCTCACTTCTTCAGCTGCTCTCATGTAGATCGTATACAACAACAAATAGACCAGCACCTATAATAGCTCACTATAAAGGACCTAGTCCAAGTGCTGTACAAAACATAAGTTATTCAAAAAACATCTTTCTACATAGTTTTCTTCATACAAAAACCTTACAGGGACACACAGTTTCAGGAAGTGGAACACCAAAGCAACGTAAGTTTAAGAAAACACTATATATAGAGTCCAATATTTTGTGCCTAGGCACACAGCTCAAAAATAAAGCCCAACAGTTTAAATCCCACATTGCCTAATAAACAGCATGACTTTCTGTTCTGATGGGCATGTCGACCTTCTTTTTCCCATTTCCCAAAAGACCTTCATCTGAGAAGCAACTGTGACTAGTCTGTAGTAGTAACACCTTTTCTTTCAATCTTGAAATCAGTAGCCTGAAGCTTACCATTATCTTTCCAAGTTCTATGGCATGGTGTACAGCACTTGGATTGGGCCATTTATAGTGAGCTCATATAGATCATAGCAACACCAGGACTGGACCCAGCAACAGCAGCCATTCCACCACAGGTTCATACTCCTGCTCATCCTCTAATGTGATTTATGCCACCACATGTCAGCAATGCTCTTCCACTCTCTACATTGGTCAAACCAGCCAGTCCCTACGACAAAGAATAAATGGACATAAGTCTGCTATTAGAAATCACAGCATTCAAAAACCAGCATGGGAACATTTTAACCTTCCAGGACACTCAGTTGCTGACCTAAAGGAAGCAGTTCCCTTACAAAGGAATTTCAAAGGGAGATTAGAAAAGAGAGATTGCTGAATTGCAGCTGATAATGAAACCCAAGACAGTGCATCCTCCTGGGCTGAATCGAGACCTAGGTTTCCTGCCTCATTACCAATGCTGATTTCTCCATGCTTACTACCCCTCTGCATATCACATCTAATCTAATCACGCCTGCTATTGTCATTTATCTGTTGTTGTCATTTACCTGCCATTGTCATCACGCCATGCATTTTGTTAGTCTTTAAGGTGCTACTGGACTCTTGCTCTTTTCTACTGCTACAGACAAACATGGCTACCCATCTTGATCTAACATCAGTAAATCTAATCTTGCTCTCTGATGCATATTTAATCTGCACATGATGAAGCATCTGACTAGGGTGATCCATTTCCCTCACATGAAAGGACAGTGCTGATTACCATGATCAAGCAATCCAATCATGGATCTTCTCCTTTGGTTGTACTGTAAGATCCTCTCTTATCACAGACTCCTAGACACTGGTTATTATCAATGCTGTAGCTCAGGATTTTCTCCATTGAGCAGTGGGTTCTACTAGATGCCCTATAAGGCTCCTTTTGATCCTATAATACTATGGTTCTGTTTCCTTTCAGACAAATCCAGTGACAGTGACTAGCAACAGGGTTGTTTTGGCTGCTGGCCCTTAATTTCCCCACATGGACTACCCAAAACTATCACGGACTGGCTGGTGGCCAATTCCAAGTAGACTTTGACAGAATCTTTTCTTCAGAAAGTCAAGAACAATTGTGCTATAGTCTGCAAGACTCATAGCCCCATGAGTACCTCTGGACTCCTGATCTAGAAGAAACTCCAAGAGTGCTGAGCCAAACTTGGTGACACAAACAGGAGTCTATTTAGATTTGTAAAGGTTGAGAAGATTGATAAAAATTGAGGCTGTTTGTGTTCTTCTTAACGTTCTTGGGGAAGGCTCATATTTAAATGCTACATCATATCTTCTTATGGCCTTTCACCCTAAACGATGAGCTCATTATACAGAGAGTTGAATTTCTATGCTCATGAGGTGCACTACACAGGACTGTGACCTTCTCTGTGGAAAGCCTTATCTCTCTTTTATTCCAAACCTAGAGACTATGTAAAATCTGTACTTAAAGTAGACTTTGAAGTTGCTTTGAAAGCTAAAGAGTCTTTTTGACGCTTAAAAAGAAAACTTCCTAATCGATTCAGTTATCTTAAATCAGAATGCAGAGCTATTGTTGACCATCATATTGCTAGTTTTATTCCTGCTGCCACAGGTAAGCTTCCACTCATTGACATGGAAATGTTTGTCATTGGAAGACATGCAGCCAGGTATAGAAAAAGGCAATGTAAGAGGGTCAAACTACATGTTACTCCAGGAAACTTATACGTGAACATTTTTTCCTAGTAAATGGAGTTGTGTAGGAAAGGAACCAACCACTAATTTTGTGGAGGAACCAATATTGGGAGTATGCATTTAAATCATTTACCCTGCACCATTTTCTAAACTAAAAACTGTTTTCCCAATTTCAGCTACTTTCTGCTTTGTGGAAGAATGTGTGGAAGTACGATGCAGGCAAAAAGTAGCTTGGGAGATAGGGTTAAAGGCTACCAGCTCCCACACTATTTTCTGATCACATTAGCAACCCATCATGTAGTTGCATTTAGTCATTTTTAATGGATTTTGAAAGTCCTGACATGATCCAGAGTTCCTTTTCTGCAAGCAGAAAGACATTTCTGCTCATAGGCGATTATCATTCTTTCTCATTGAAACACAGAAACATAGAAATACAGAGCTGGAAGGGACCTCCAGGGTCATTTAGTTCAATCCCCTGCACAATGCAGGAATTTCACAACTACCTCCCCAGTCCCCTGGGCCAATGTGGCCTGGAGGAAAAATCCTTCCTGACCCCAAAGTGGCATTGGCATTACCCTGAGCAAATAAGAGAAGAACATTAGAGCTGAGCACTGGCTTATTCCCCCCCCCCATGATCTGCCTAAATTCACAGAATCAACACTGCAGTCAGATGGCTATCTAGCCTCTGCCTAAAAACCTCCAAACCCACCACTTCCCATGGAAGCTTGTTCCACTGAGGAACCACTCTGTCAAGAAGTTATTCTTAAAAACTCTTTGGATTTAATTCTTTTTAAATAACAAAGATTTTTATTGGAATATATTCAACATTGTTAAACACAATTTCCAAATCCACTTATAAATTATATTCCTTCCCCCCTTCCCTCCCAATAGGCTTCCAACACTGCTATTGCCAATAACAAAGAAAATTTAACAGTAATCAAGTTTAAACTTATAACAATCGATAAACCAGGTAACATGTTTTTTGTATACAGAAATCTGACTCATCTAACATTATTGCATTTTCAATAAGAATCAAGGTTATACATTTTCCCTTTCATTTTATATTCAGTTTCCATATATATTTTCAGGTCTTCCCATTCATTTAAATACTGTTCTGCCATTTGTCCATTTAATTTTTTAGTCATTTTGTCCATTTCAGCTAAAAATAGCAGTTTTCTTAACCAGTCCTGTATATCCGGTACTTTATCCGATTTCCATTGTTGCGCAAAAGCCATTCTCGCCGACGTGATCATGTACCATAATACTGTTCTCTTTTCTTGCTTAATTTTTTCCATTGTCAAACCTAAGAGTACAACTTCCGGACTTTTTCTAATAAGGATTTTCAATATTTTCTGCATCTCACAATGAACATTTGACCAGTATACTTTTGCTTTCTCGCATGTCCACCACATATGATAAAAAGAACCCTCCATTTTTTTACATTTCCAACATTTGTTATTCAGGTTCTTATCCATACTTATATTAGCAATCTTTTTTTGTGTCATGTACCACCTATAAAGCATCTTATAACAGTTTTCTTTTACATTAACACAAGTTGAAATTTTTAGAGCTTTCCTCCATAAAAATTCCCAAAATTCCATTGAAATTTCCTTATTCATATTTATGGCCCACTTTATCATTTGCTCTTTAACAGTTTCATCCAAAGTATATAAAGTTAGCAGTATTTTATACAACTTGGAAATCATTTTCCCCCTTTATCCAACCAAATATCTTCAAACTCATCATTTTTAGCTCTGAAACCCACCTCTTTACAATCTTTTTAAAAAATATCTCGTATTTGTCCATATTGTAACCAACCATATTCAAATACTAATACATTATTTGATTTTAAGACATAATTCTTCCCTACTTTTTGAAGCAACTCTTGGTACTTCAATCAATCACTACCTTTATGTTCTGAAAAAGGATGAATAACTGCAGCCGGAACAATCCATAAAGGTCTTTCATTGGGAATTGTATTCCTGTATCTGGTCCATGCTTCAAACAGCGTTCTTCTTATATAATGATGCTTAAACATTGAGTCCACCTTATTCTTCCCATACCAAAGATAGGCATGCCAGCCAAATCTGCAATCGTGGCCCTCAAGGGCCAGTAGCTTTCTATTTTCCAAATTAACCCAATCAGACAACCAAGACAAACATACAGCTTCATGGTACAAATGCAAATTCGGGACTTGAAAACCATCTCTCTCTTTTACATCATACATTATTTTCATTTTAATTCTTGGCTTCTTCCCTGCCCAGATAAATTTAAAAATTTCTCTTTGCCATTTTACTAACACTTTCATGTCTTTCACAATTGGTATTGTCTGAAATAAAAACATTAACCTGGGCAGTACATTCATTTTGACAACGGCAATTCTTCCAAGAAGAGATAGTCTAAGTTTCTCCCATTTTCTCAAATCATGACTTATCGATATCCACAGTTTTTCATAATTATTCTTAAACAAATCAATATTTTTCATTGTAATGTCAATTCCCAAATATTTAACTTTTTTAACCACTTCACATTCTGTCATTTTTTGTAATGATTGTTGCCTTGCAGTAGTCATATTTTTACATAGTATTTTCGATTTGTTTTTATTTACATAGAACCCTGCGAGTTCACCAAACTCTTTTACTTTTTCAAAAACCAACGGCATAGTATTAATAGGATCTTCCACAATAAACATAACATCATCAGCAAATGCTCTTAATTTATATGAGAAACCTCTAATGTTAAGACCTTTTATATTTTTATCATCTCTAATCGCTTGCAGCAATATTTCCAAAATCCAGATAAATAACAATGGCAATAAAGGACAGCCCTGTCTAGTTCCTTTTCTGACCCGGAATATTTCCGTTGACTCTGCATTAACAATCACCATAGCTTTTTGCTCTTTATAAATCGATTTGATCATTCTTGAACATTTTTCGCCCATCTGCAATTTTTCAATCACTCTAAACATAAATTCCCAGTTCAAATTATCAAATGCCTTTTCCACATCCAAAACTAAAAAGCCGACTTCCTTTTCAGGGTGCTTGTCATAGTATTCTATTGCGTCCAATACCACCCTCAAATTGTCTTTTATTTGCCTATCCGGTAGAAAAACAGCCTGGTCCTCGGCAATGACTCCTTTCAAATATTTTTTAAGGCGTTCTGCTAGTACTTTTGCAAAAATTTTATAGTCATTATTCAGGAGCGAAATAGGTCGATAATTTTTAATGTTATTTAAACCTTGTAACTCTTTTGGTATCAAGGTGATTGCTGCTTCTTTCCAGGAATCTGGAATATTCCCATATTCTCTAATTTCGTTTAAAAGCGTCTCTAGAACCGGCACCAGGTCTTCTTGAAACTTCTTATAGAATTTGGCTGAAAATCCATCTGGTCCTGGGACTTTGGAGATTTTTGCTTCCCCTATTGCTTTGCTGATTTCTTCTTTAGTTATTGCAGCGTTCAAAAATTCTTTTATTTTTTCACTTGGTTGCATTAAATTTACCTTTTGTAAATAATTCTGAATTTTCTGTGGATCCACTTGTTTTGCCTGAAAAAGAGTAGCGTAATATTTATAAAATTCTCTCTGGATTCCTCCTGTGTCTGTAATTTCCTTGTTCCCATCTTTCAGTTTGGTCACTATTTTATTTTCTCTTCTTTTCTTCAATTGCCATACCAAGTACTTCCCCGGTTTATTTGCTCCTTCAAAGGACTTCTGTTGCAATTTTTTCAAATTCCAGTAAACTTCTTTATTTAACCTCGCATCATATTGTTCCTTTAAAATCCTCAATTCTCTCACAATTTTCTTTTTGCCAGGTCTCTTCTTAAGCTCTGCTTCTTTCTTTTGGATATTTTCCAAAATTTCCTTGTCTATTTTAAGTTGTATCTTTTCTTTCATTATTATTGATTGCAATAAAATGTCCTCTCATCACAACCTTGTAAGCGTCCCATACCGTCTGCGTTTGTACTTCTTTATTCAGATTTATTTGAAAATACGTTCTGGTTTCTGTCCTTATCTTATCCAAAATGCTTTGTTTGTCCACTAGATCCTCATTGAGTCTCCATCGATATTTCTTTTTCTTAACGTAAGTTGACCATTTTATCAGACTGTGGTCAGAAATAATTCTAGGTAATATTTCTATTTTGCACGTTTGTGTTATTAGGTTGTCAGACATCCAGATCATATCAATTCTAGAAAAAGATTCATGTCTCGATGAATAAAAAGTATAATCTTTAATCTTTGAGTTTTTTACTCTCCATGCATCTTGGCAGTTTACCTAATTCTTCATTTCCTTTTTTTGATTTTCTGTCAATTGCATTATTAACAGTACCATTAAAGTCACCCATCAATATCATTTGTTCATAGGTTAACTGATGTAGTTCTTCTCATAAATCTTGAAAAAAATTTTCCTTGGCTCCATTCGGAGCATAGAGGTTTACAATTAAGGTCTTTTTATTCTGGAGCATAATTTCCACCGCCAAAAATCTTCCTTCTTTATCTTTAAAAATTTCTTTTGGTTCTAGTTCTTTTTTTACATATGTAACAACACCTTTTTTCTTCTGCAAGGAGAGAGAGTAAAATTCTTCTCCCAATCTATTTTGAATCAAAAATTTGGCATCTGTTTTTTTGATATGTGTTTCTTGCAAACAAACAATGTCACATTTTTGCTTTTCCAACCACAGGCTGCATTCACACACACTAAATAATCCACTTTCAATGCACTTTCAAACTGGATTTTTACTGTGTGAACTGGCAAAATCCAGTTTGAAAGTGCATTGAAAATGGACTGAAAGTGGATTATTTAGTGTGTGTGAACACAGCCACAGTCTGACTTTTTTTCTTTTTGGGGGGGAGTTAAGTCCATTTACATTCCACGAAATAATTTGACTCTCCATAATGTTTTGTATTTACTTATCAGAGTCTTTAAAATTGTCTCTAATAAACTTGGTCATTTGTTCCACTGATCTGATGGTGACTCTCTTCTGCTTAAATGTAAAGCTCTCACCTTTTGGAATTTCCCATCTGTACCTTATGCCCTCTGTTTTCAGTTTGTCAACCAAGTCTTTAAAAAGTCATCTGTCCTGGAGAACTGTTCTGGGTAATTCCTTCAATATCATTATTTTATTTTGCCCAATCATGAAATCTTCCTGAAATTGTTGTTTGAACAAATCCTCCTTGACTCTTTTGGATATAAACTGGACAATCACATCTCTGGGTAATTTCTTCTTTTGAGCAATCGCAGAGTTGACTCTGTACACCAAATCAATATGTACCGCCACCTTCTCCTCTTCCATTTTTAAAAAATCTGCAACAGCATCCACCATGACTGAGTGGATGTTTTCGTTTTTATCTTCAGGGATTCCCCTGAGTCTCAGATGGTTCAGCATTCCATTATAGTCCACCATTACATTAGCCTTTAATGCTTCTTTGGTAACTTCCGCTACACCAGTTTCCACTCCTCGTACTCTCTCTTCCACATCAGTTGTTCTTTTGTTCAATGTCTGTATTTCTGTTGTAATTCCAGCTAGATCTTTTTTCAAATCAGCTACTTCTTCAGCCACTTTACCTAGAGTTTTTTTCCATTTTTTGCATGACATCCATCATCCGTTTTTCCATAGCTTCCATCATGCCCTGCAATTTTTTCTCCTCTTTAGCAGTCATTTTTGGGGAGGACCAAGAATTTGCTCTCTGTCTTTGCTGGAGGTCATAAGCCGTTGTTCAAAGCGGTCATAAAACTCACATCAAATTAAAGCTCTTTAAATGCCCAGTTAAACCGCTCTATTTTTGCTTTTTTTACTTCAAGTGTTTAGCCATAATTTAATTAAAAAGTTTCGACCTTCCCAAGATGGCGGACACTATTTCTCTATGGTATTTGACTTTTCCTGTTCCTTACTTCCTGTCCAGCAGTCTTATTCGTCCCCCTATCTTCTGGTTCCTTCCCGTTTTGACTGCAGGTCTCAGCAAACTCCTTCCGGCCTCCTCGGTCATCTCTAGGAAGCGCAGGTTGTCTCTTCTGAAATCATTTCCTGTTCTGGTGTTTTCTGTCGCAGCTTGAGTAACTTTCCACTTTGTTTCTCATGGGATTTAATGTTAGTTTCTATTTTAAAGTCAATATCCTGACCACAGGAATGATCAACAAACTGGCTTTTTGGCTTTTTTTAGTCTTTAAATCGCATTTTCTGGCATCGGTATTAGTACATAGTATGCTGCACGGTCATGCGCTTCAACGGATGTTACTTATCTTTGAAATCAACGCGTCTCCAGTGAGCAATTTTTAAAAGTTACCTTCAAAGTCAGTGTTTTGCCATAGCAATGTTTCTTTAGCGTCAGTTTCCGTAGAATGTCTCAGAGGTCTGGGTCATGCGTTCTTATGTTGAGAATCCAACTCGGTGGGGTCTTTTAGAGAAATTCTGAAGTGCCCGCTTGGGGGGAGGGGATCAAGACTGGTCGTGGCACTCTTTAAACCCCCACTATCAGCCAATCTCAACTCCCTCTTGGGCCGATGCTCGTTGCTGGTCACTCCCCTACCTGGGGAGATCTGTGGCAGTCTGATAGCCCACCCTGTCATGAAGACCCTCCGTTTGCTCTGGGAGTGAAGCCAGAACACGTTAGGATGCCATGGATCCCAGACCAGAAGCCTCTTTGGATTTAATTTTGATCCACTAGTTCTGGTCCTTCTGGGGCAATAGAAAACAACTCTTCTCCATCCTCTATATGACAGCCCTTCAAATACTTGAAAATGGCTATCATATTATCAGTCATCTCCTCTCCAGGCTAAACATACTCAGCTCCTTCAGCCTATCCTCATAGGACTTGGTCGCCAGATCTATCACCATCTTCATTGCCTTCCTCTGGACATGTCCTAGCTTGTCAATATTCTTCTTAAACTGCGGTGTCCAAAACTGAACACAGTATTCCAAGTGAGGTCTAATGAGAGCAGAATAAAGTGGATCCCACTTTGTGGGATCTAGACACTGTATTTCTGTTAATGCAGCCCAAAATAACATTTGTCTTTTTAACTACTATATTAAACTGCTAACTTGTGTTCAGTGTATTGTCTACTAAGACCCCTCGATCCTTTTCGCATGCACTACTGCCAAGACAAGTCTCCCCGATCCTGTAATTATGTATTTTATTATTTCTACCTAAATGCAAAACTTTACATTTAACTCTGTTGAAATTAATTTTGAAATTCATTCCTCATGTTATACATTTCCAGATTCCAGAAGCCACTTTTCAGGACTCATACTGTGTTATAATAGGAAGGGGAAAGGAAGAAATATTCATTCCATTTATTTAATTCCACTCACAGAGTCACAGTCCTCTGCATGTAGACCACAATACTTCATTTGTCCTTGAAATAAGGAAAACCTGATGTGTTCTTGTTCACTTAGTTATGGGGATTCACAAGTTGTCTGGATTCACAATTTAGTTTGCAGGAAAAATGCCTTCAAAATCACATGCACAGTGCTGATGGGAGATAGGAGGAGATAGGAGGATACAGTTTCAACACATTTTCTATGTCCTGATTTCAGACCATACAGTTCATGTGCATTGGAGGGAAAGCAGCTAAGCATAGATCCTCCTGATATGCATTGCCACCATGTTCTGTAAAAGAATTTCATCATGTGGATTTTCAGGTTTGATACATGTGAATAGAACCCTAAAAAAATGAAAACAAAGCAGGATTTCATACAGCAGGTACAAAGGCTGTGAATGTTTACAAAATTCACACATTGCCGCTTTCAGACATCATGGTGACCATGCATACTATGAGGATATGCATGGTTAGCAGCAGGCTGCAGACGTACATGATTGTAATTTCTTAAAAGGACTATGTTTAGCAGTGTAAGGAAACAAGCACAAGCAAACATTTGGGTAGTCAAGAACTGGACTATTCCAATGTCTCTTTAGGCATATATATATCACAAATAGGAATGTGCAGTTGTTGAAACATAAGAACATAAGAGAAGCCAATGATGAATCAGGCCAATGGCCCATCTAGTCCAACACTCTTGTCACACAGCGGTCAAAAATACCATGTGCTATCAGGAGGTCCAGCAGTGGGGCCAGGACACTAGAAGTCCTCCCACTGCTGCCCCCTCCAGCACCAAGAATAGAGTGCATCACCTGCCCCAGACTGAGAATTCCCATCTATACCCTGTGGCTAATAGACACTGATGGATTTCTGCTCCATATGTTTATCTAATTCCCTCTTGAAACTGTCCATGCTTGTAGCTGCCACCACCTCCTGTGGCAGAGAATTCCATATGTTAATCACTCTTTGGGTGAAGAAACCTGACTGCTCAGCAATTTCATGGAGTGCCCATGAGTTCTTGTATTGTGAGAAAGGGAGAAAAGAACTTCTTTCTCAACTTGTTCAATCCCATTCATAATCTTATAAACCTCGAACATGTCATCCCTCAGCCATCGTTTCTCCAAACTGAAGAGCCCCAAGCGTTTTAACCTTTCTTCATAGGGAAGGTGTTCCAACCCTTTTATCATTCTAGTTGCCCTTCTCTGCACTTTTTCCAATGATATAATATCGTTTTTGAGATGTGGTGACCAGAACTGTACACAGTATTCCAAATGAGGTCGCACCAATGATTTATACAGGGGCATGATGATACTGGCTGATTTGTTTTCAATTCCCTTCCTAATGATCCCCAGCATAGCGTTGGCCTTCTTAATGCAGCTACACACTGTCTAGACATTTTCATTGAGTTATCCACTATGACTCCAAGATCTCTCTCTTGGTCCGTCTCTGCCAGTTCAGACCCCATCAACGTGTATTTATATTCAGGATTTTTGGCTCCAATGTGCATCACTTTGCACTTGGCCACATTGAACCCCATTTGCCACGTTGACGCCCACTCACCCATCCTCAACAGATCCCTTTGGAGTGCCTCACACTCCTCCCTGGTTTTCACCACCCTGAACAACTTCGTGTCATCTGCAAATTTAGCCACTGCACTGCTTACTCCCAATTCCAAATCATTAATAAACAAGTTAAAAAGCATCAGACTGAGTACCAATCCCTGTGGTACCCCACTGCTTACCACCCTCCACTGAGAAAGTTTCCCATTTATACTCACTCTCTGTTTCCTATTTATAAGCCAGTTTTTGATCCACAAGAGGACTTGTCCTTTTATCTCATTACTATTGAGCTTACTTAGGAGCCTTTGATGAGGAACCGTATCAAAAGCTTTCCGGAAGGCAAGGTAAATAATATCTATTGGGTCCCCGTTGTCCACATGTTTGTTCACTCCCTCAAAAAACACTAACAGGTTAGTGAGACAAGATCTTCCCTTATAGAACCCATGCTGAGTCTGCCTCAATAGTTTTTGTTCATCAATGTGCCTACTAATTCTTTCCTTAATAACAGTTTCCACCAACTTACCCAGTATCGATGTCGGACTGACTGGCCTGTAATTTCCCGGATCTCCCCTGGAGCCCTTTTAAAGATGGGAGTGAAATCAGCTACCTTCCAATCCTCAGGAATGGAGGCAGATTTTAAAGAAAGATTACATATTTTTGTCAGGAGATCCACAAGTTCACATTTGAGTTCTTTCAGAACTCTCGGATGAATGCCATCTGGGCCTGGTGATTTATTAGTTTTTAAATTGTCCATCAGTCGGAGGACTTCCTCTCTTGTCACCGCAATCTGATTCAGGTCTTTCAAACCCCTTCCCGAAATTGGTGCTTCTGGAGTGGGCAAGCACTTCTCCTCTTCCACAGTGAAGACAGAGGCAAAAAATGCATTCAGCTTCTCAGCCATTTCCCTATCATCCTTCACTACTCCTTTTATCCCTTGGTCATCCAAGGGCCCCACTGCCTCCCTGGCTGGCTTCCTACGTCTAATGTATTTGAAGAAAGTTTTATTGTTGGCCTTTATGTTTTTTGCAATATGCTCCTCATATTCCCTTTTTGCTTGCCTGATCACAGACTTGCATTTTATTTGCCATAGTCTGTGTTCCCTTTTATCAACCTCACTAAGGCTATTTTTCCACTGCTTAAAGGAATCCTTCTTACCTTTTACAGCTTCCATTACTTTATTTGTGAACCATGCAGGCTTTTTTCTATACCTATTTGTACCTTTCCTAACCTGCGGTATATATTTTTTCTGAGCTTCTAGGACTGTATTTTTAAATAGTCTCCAAGCTTCCCCAATGGTTTTGACCTTCTCCACTCTTCCTTTCAATTTCTTTCTCACATGTCCCCTCATACCAGAGAAGTTATCCCTTTTAAAGTTAAAAGTGGTTGCGTCAGTCTTTTTGGGCAACTCCCTATCTGTGTAAATGTTAAACTCAATGACATTATGGTCACTGTTCCCAAGTGGTGCAATCACTTTTACATCTCTCACCAGGTCTTGGGTGTTACTTAGGACCAAATCCAGGATCGCCTCTCCCCTGGTAGGATCTGTGATCATCTGTTCCATAGCACAGTCATTGAGAGTGTCTAAAAACTCAATCTCTTTTTCCCAACTAGAACTCATATTGCCCCAATCAATGTGTGGGTAGTTAAAGTTGCGTATTATGACACAGTTATTTCATCTAGCCGCTATCTTTAATTCATTCATCACTTTATAATCCTCCTCTATCTTTTGATCTGGTGGGTGATAACAAACTCCCACTGTTAGACATTGTGGGTATTTCAGAAACTTGGTGGGATGAGGAAAATCAGTGGGATATGGTGATTCCTGGTTATAAATTATATCGGAAGGATAAGGGGGAAGGGTTGGAGGTGGGGTGGCTCTGTATGTCAGAGAGGGTATACCGTCCAGTAAGATTGAGAGGGTAAGAGAATTGGATTTGCTTCTGGAAATGCTATCGGTTGAAATAGTGGGTCCAAAAGGAAGCTTATTTCCCCCCCCCAAAACCAAGCATTCCAACTCCCCGATTTTACCTCGGAGACTTCTAGCATTTGTGTATAAACACTTATAGTTTCCCACATTTGTTAAGCCCACAGCCTTCCTCTTGCTGCCTCGAGACCTTGCCAGACAGTTCCTATCATTAGCCACAGTCTCAGTGGACAATTGTAATCCATTTCCTTGTACAAAAGTAGTAGCTACCCCTTCATCTCTTTGAGATGAGCCATCCCTAACCAGAGACTTTTCATCTCCTGTTGGCTTTCCCCCATTATTCAGTTTAAAAACTGCTCTGCCACCTTTTTGATTTTGAGCACCAGCAGCCTGGTTCTTTCTCAGGACAAGTGGAGACCATCCCTTTTGTACAGCTCCCTCATGTCCCAAAAAGCATCCCAGTGCCTAACAAACTTGAACCCTTCCCCCCTACACCACCATCTCATCCACGCATTGAGACTCCTGAGCTGTGCCTGTCTCTCCGGCCCTGCGCGTGGAACAGGTAGCACTTCTGAGAAGGCTACCTTGGAGGTCCTGGCCTTGAGTTTCCTGCCCAGCAGCCTAAATTTCTCCTCCAGGACCTCACTACTGCATTTCCCCACATCGTTGGTGCCGACGTGAACCACGACCACTGGCTCCTCCCCAGCACTATCTACCAGCCTATCTAAAACACGCGTAATGTCCGCAACCTTCGCACCAGGCAGGCAAGTCACCAAATATACAGAACCCAGATACCAGTGTTCCTGAGAACCCTGAATGCCACCGCAGATGCCCAAATATACCTTAAAATACCTATGAGATATTTTTAGGGTATATATTTGGACCAGCTATATATGAGCACATATCCCTAATCACAAAACATATCTTGTAAAAGATGTAGTTAGGAAAAACAAGGTATAGACAGGCAAGGCTTAGGAAAAGGGGGGTTACCAGAGGAAGAACAAATTAGGAAAATACTGTGATTTGGACAAGGAGACATGTACCTTATAGCACTAAAATACATAAATAGACATAAGGGCAAAGCAGAAGAGAGATACAGAATATAAGACTGCTGCTGAAACTTAGACTTTAAACATTCATGCCTAAATTCTCTAGAAAGCCCTCAACAATAAATATTATTCTGCAGTTTAAAAAATATGTGTTCTCAGACCCATTTTTCATAACTTTCCAAACAACATGTGCATTGTGTAAAAGGTGCTTGATAAATATGTAGTTGCTACTGGATCAGCTTTGGTAGTGGTTTGCCCTAGAAAAAATATATAGATTCTACTAGAGTTGATTGAAAAGCTTGTTCCATTTGCCCCCCCCCCAAGCTGGAATAAGGAGGCAGACAACAATTGAGGTACTAACAGGCCACTTTATTGAACTAAACAACAAAACACAAATGGCAAGGGCAGGACAGGTTGTGGCATGGCCAAGGCCAGGGAACCAAAGACCCCTCCCTCGCCATGATAACTAGGGTGAACCACCCCACCCCAGATGACAGCCCAGGAAATATGGCTCATGTCTGGTCAGCCTGGCAATCAGCTAATTGTTGGGGAAGCACCCCTGGGCTGCAAGGCTCAAAGGGAGTCAAGTATTTAGCCATTGGCCATTACAAAATGCAAAATATTGCAGCACATTCATAAAACGTTAAAACATTAAAACATTAAAATACAACCTTAGTGACCGGGTTAAAATTAACTGCTATTCTGTGATAAAAGGAAGATTAAAACAGCTTTGATCACCTAGCAAAATTCGGCTAGGGGAAGGAGTTCTACCCAGTCATTTTGTTGGAAATTAGTGAAACAGCACAGGTACTGTTCCAGGGTTTGATTCACTCGTTCAGTTTAGCCATCAGTTTCTGGGTGGTAAGCACTACTTAGGGCCCATTCCATCCCCAAGAGGCTCATTAGCTCTCCCCAGAATTTGGAAACAAATTGTGTTCCCCGATCCATGATTATTTTGGCTGGCAGCGTGTGCAGGCGCACTACATGCTGCAAGAAGGCTCTTGCCAGGGAACGGGCTGTGGGCAAACTGGGGAAAGGGATGAAATGAGCCTGCTTAGAGAACAAGTCCACAACCACCCAAATCACAGTCATCTGCTTACTGGGAGGCAAGTCTGTAATGAAATCCATTGAAATAACTTCCCAAAGTCTGCTGGTGGTCGGCAGGGGCTTCAATAAATCTGGGGGCTTCCCCGCCTGAGGCTTGCACATTATACAAGTTTGACAAGATTGAATGTAAACAGATAGGTCCTTATGCATGTGCAGACACCAGAACTGACGTTGCAACAGATGTAATGATTTTACAAAGCCTAAATGGCCCGCCGGCTTGGAGCCATGGACTGATTGTAATACATCCCCTCACCATAGTTCTGGGACAAACAGTTTACTCCCTCTGTACCAACAGCCATTTTTCCTGCTCTCAAGATCCCCCGCCAGCCTCAGTTCATTTATTTCAGCATCGGATAAAGCTGATGCAAACTTATCTTCCCAGTGAGTAGCAGGGGGCTGCGTGGCAGGGTCCTCTTGCCCCTGGCTATGTGTTAGCACTGCATCACTTAACTGGGAAGGCATGAAGAAAGTCACGGACCTCCTCCCTCCTGCTGTCGTGTTAGGGGAGGCGAGAGAGCGCATCATCCAGGGAATTTGATTTACCAGGGAAATGGTGCAGCGTAAACTGAAACTTGGAGAAAACCTCAGCCCACCTAAATTGTTTGGCGTTTAGGTTACGGGGTGTGTGGAGAACTTTGAGGTTTTTGTGATCAGTCCAAACCTCAAAGGGAACACGGGCCCCTTCTAGCCATGGCCAAACAGATCGCCCCAGCTTTCTTATCCCAGACAGGCCAGTTTCTCTCAGTGTTATTGAATTTGTGGGATACGTGTGCTAAGGGATAGAGCTGATCATCAGACCCTTCTTGTAAGATGCCCCCCCCATAGCGACATCCAAAGCGTCGATTTGAACCACAAATTTCTTGGTTTCATCTGGGTGTGCTAACACCGGCTCTGTTGTAAACAGAGCCTTTAGTTGATCAAGTGCCTCCTGGCACCTAGGGGTCCACTCCAACTTAGTTCCGGGTTTGGCTGCCCCCAGTCCCTTCCCCTTGGTTTTCAATAAGTCAGGGGTAGGCTCACTTGGGCAAAGTGGGGCAGGAAATTTCTGTAAAAGGAGGCAAATCTGAGGAAACTCTGGAGCTGTTTGAGGGTCTTTGGAGGTTCCCATTCCAATACATCCCAGACTTTTTTTGGGTCCATCTCAATCTCCTTCTGAGATATATGGTACCCTAGGAAGTCAATGCTGGTCTTATGGAACTCACATTTGGACAATTTGACAAAGAATTTGTGCTTGAGTAACATCTGGAGGGCCTCTCTCACCAGCTGAACATGGGATGCCATGTCAGGGGAGTACAGCAAAATGTCATCCAGGAAAACTACCACCCCCTTAAACAGGTGCTTGTGTAACACTTCATTTATTAAGTTCATAAATATTCCCTGCACCCCCTGGAGGCCAAATGGCATCACATGGTATTCAAATTGTCCCAAGGGGGTGTTGAAGGCAGTCTTATATTCATCTCCCTGCTGGATTCATACACGGAAATAAGCATCCCGCAAATCAAGCTTATAGAAGATTTTCCCTTTGGCCACCTCTGCCAAGAGTTCTTTAATCAATGGCATGGGGTAGGTGTTGGTGGACGAAACTGCATTCAGCCCCCAGTAGTCTGTGCAAAGCCAGAGCCCTCCGTCCTTCTTTTTACAGAAGAGAACTGGAGCTGCAAACGCAGAGGCTGCCGGCCGGATAAATCCTCTGGCAAGATTTTTATCTATGAACTTTCACAACTCCTCCTTCTCCATGGGGCTCATGGCATAAATCTTCCCTCTTGGCATTTTATGCCCGGGCAACAACTTGATTGCATAGTCAGAGTTGCGATGAGGAGGGAGCTCATCCACTTCCTCTTCCTCAAACACCCAAGACGTCTCTGTATTCCTTGGGGATGTGGGCCAGTTCCTCCAAGGCCAGACAAACCCGGAGAGTGTCACTATCCAAGGGTCCTCCCCAGGCAGGGTCCCAGACGTGAGTTTGACACTTTGGGGAGATGAAATGGACTATGCCTTCATCCCACAATACATATGGATCATGGCCATGGAGCCACAGGCTGCCCAACACCAAGGGGAACTTAGCTCCAGGGGACACCACAAAGGCACGGTCCTCCCAATGATCTACAGCCCCCACCTGCAATGGCACAGTCTCGAACCTACAAGGCTCTTTCATCTGAGAGCCATCCATTTGGGTAAATATCAGGGGCTCTGCCAAATGGACCACAGCTGCCTCCAATCCTGACACCATGGAGGGGTTGATGAGATCCCTCCCGCAGCCCAAGTCTATGAGGCCACGAACCCTAATGTGCATCTTCATAGTCAGGTTTATGATAGTTACAGTCACAAAAAAGAGGGGAGGGTAGTTGCTCACCATGTTAGGTGACTCGGTTGATGGGTCCTGCTGTGCTGCACCACCTACAACAGGACCTGGCCATTTCCCGCCAGCTCTGCTGCTTCATCATCACTCGACACCAAGTCCAATATCTCCACAGTGGTGTGTAAGGCACAGGGGTTTCGTGGCTTTGCTGTCCCCTTTTTCGATGGGGTGTCAGCCCGATGCTTCTCACTGTCTTTTCCCTATGGTCCAGCAGCCACTCCCGAAGGGCAAGTAGTGGCGAAGTGGCCCCTTTCCCCGCATCTCAGGCATAGGCCTTGCTTCATTCATTGGTCTTGGACCAAGACTTTTGGTGGGGGCGGCAGGGTTTCAGGTGGGGCGTAGCAGGTGATCTCCCAGCTGCAATCACACTATCTAGTCTCATAGTGTGCAATTGACTTTCTGCTCTCTCAGCCTCCTCCATCCAGGCACGCAAGGTTCTTGGCTCTTGGGAACTCATGACATTGTTTTAAATGTCAGCTACTAGCCCCAGTCGGTACTGTTGAGCTAGGACTGGATTGGTCCAGTCACGGATCTTGAAGGCATATCATTGGAATTCCGCTGAGTACTCCCTGGCAGGACTGGAGCTGGCAAGACGGGAGCTGGTGGCAGCAAAGCGGAGCAAGGAGGTGGTAGCATGGGGCCAGGGGGCGGCTGGCCCGGGCCAGGTGGGGGGGCAGCCAGAACCCCTTGCTGGGCTGCTAGTTGCATCTGCACCACCTGGGTCATCATGGTGGGTAACGTTTGTAATAAATGTCCTAAGTCTTGCATTATCATTCAGCAATCAGTTTCCGGGCTATCCAGCCGCGTCTCCACATCTTTTCCGGGACTTGACAACTGCCACGGGGGAGCCTTGAGGGGTTGGCTCAGAGTTATGCCAAAACTCCCTGTGCTCAGATGAGGGTCATACATGCTGTCCCGGCTCTGACTCCCCGGAACGACCAAGTGGTTTGTGTGGAGTCTCCCAGGTGCTTTGCCCAGTCTCTCTGCTTTTGTCAAAATGTCACCCCTCTGCCCAGGTGCAGAGGGATGAAAGACATTGTAGGTTGAGGGATGGCCCCACCATCCACCATTGTTGGCCCTCCCGGGCTGTAGATCAACACCGAGACCATTGACACTGGGACCCCTACTCCCGTTGACACTGGGACCCCCACCCTCGTAGAGACCAGAGGGGTGGCCGGTGCTGCCATAGTCATTGGGGTCGTGGTGGTTGGGGGTGCAGTTGTGGAAGGGACTGTGGTGGGTACCCCTCCTCCTCCGGATCCACTCATCTCAACTGAGAGAGATTTGGGCCAGTGGCAGAAGAAGATTCCTGATAATTTCTGTCAGGTTCAACAGCAAGCAAGTCCAGGCACACTTTACTCAGAAAGTTATGCTTTACTGGAATATCAGTCTGCTGCCCATTAATGCAGAGTCATTGTCAGGAATAATGGGTAGGGCATGAGAAGCTGTGTATATACTCTGATGCTTCAGCTAGCTAAGCAAATGAAAGCTGAGCGCACATGCAGGAATTCTCCTGGTGGGATATTACATAATGAACTGGAGAAAAGCCCCCTCTGTAAGAGGGCCAATACATTCACACCAGCTGGGAAACCAAGCCCTCCCTTCTGTTCAAGGCCATAAGATAGTAGCTGGCAGAGGAATGTTTCCCACAGCTCCTTAAGCAAAGCAAAGCTACGCGCATGTGAGAATGCAAGCAAGGCATGAGATCATACAGAAAACATGGCAGTTATCTAACACCTGCCCCTTAGATCTAATCTTAGCTGCTGCTAAAGCAAACAGGGAAACTCTATGGGCTAGATAAGCATTATTATCTGACAACAGGCATGCAATCTCATTTTCTGCTTGCATACCTAATAGAATTCCTGCTAAAAATTAATCTCTTGGAATGTTGTAAAGTGGACAATAGAGCATATAGTGAGGAATGTCCTCCACCTCTGGAAAACCACAAATGCAGAGACATTGCTCTTTTGGCGTATGTGAGTAATGGCCAGCCCAAAGGGCTGTTTTCATAGTTTGGAATTGCAAAGCTGTGAAGGACAGTCTGAGGTTGTGGTCAGAGATATTAACTAGGTAACTTGACTTGCAGTGGTCAACTTTGCAATATTTATACCAGGGAGCCACTTTAGATTTCAGAATCAAAGAATGGTTGATCCTTGCATCAGCTTCGTATATCCAGTCCCTGAGATGTGAATTCTCATCTGAGACCCTGAGAAGGTTGTCTGGAATAGTATATTTTTGAATGATAGTATTAAGAAAATTAGAATGGCTAGGGTCATTGCCAAAGTGGAAGTTGCCTGATTGGTGGCTTAAAGGCTTGGAGCTCGGGGGTGCGTTCTTTTTTCAATGTTTTATAACTGCCAGGTGAACCCGGGCTTTCACAGAGGGAAGTCCCAGTTCAGCTCTCATTAAAGATGTGGGAGTACCTCTGGGCAAAGCTAGAATTAGTCTCATAAACTGATTTTGGATTACCTCCAAATTAGCCACAATATCCTCCTTCCAGTCCCAGACTTCAATTCCATATAAGAGATGGGGGATGACCTTGCTGTTAAATAATTTCAATGCTGGGTCAATCATGCGGCTGCCCTTTGTGTAAAAAAAATGAACAATTGATCCTACCGTTCTTAATGCTGGGACTTTTATTGATGCAAGATGGTTTTTCCAGTTCAGAGTCTCCGTGAAGTTTACTCCTAGATATTCAAATGTTCTGCATTGTTCAATGGGGTTGCCAAGAATAGTCCATCGAGAGATTTTAGGCTTTCTCCTAAAAACCATTACCTTGGTCTTTGCATAGTTTATATTGAGTGATTCCTCCTTGCAGTATTTCCCTAACTGGTGTAAAAGTCTTCTCAGACCAATTTTGGTTAGGGATATTAGGACCATATCATCCGCATAGAGAAGAATTGAAATTTTTTGTTGACCGAGTGATGGAGGGAAGAAATGAGGGCCTGAGAGAATCTCTGTAATGTTGTTGATATACAGATTAAATAGCGATGGAGCCAGCACACAGCCCTGTTTTACACCTATGCTAACAGGAATTCTACTGGTTAGTGAACCGGAAATACCCACTCTAATTTGGGCAAAAGTACCTCTATGTAGCTCTCGCAGTAGCAGTAATAATCACCTCTCAATCTTCATTTTGGCTAACTTAGACCAAAGGTGTTCCCTGTTTATGGAATCAAATGCAGCAGCCAGATCAACGAATGCTACATAAAGTGCCTTTGTTGGTCCATTTGAACCAAAATGTGCCAGTTGGTACAGGGTTTGGCAATGACTGATTGTTCCAAGGCCCTTCCAAAAACCTGCTTGAGCCAGATGTAAAATTTGTTCCTCAGCCATCCAGTCTTCCAGTTTTGACAAGTATTTACCATAAAGTTTTGCTGCTATATCTAATAAGCATATTGGTCTATAATTGTGGGGGTCTGCAGTGTCCCCTTTTTGTGTATGGGCGCCACAATATTCAGTTTCCAGCCAGAGGGAAACACTCCTGACCCATTAATTTGTGTGAAGACTCTAGCCAGCAAGGGGGCCCACCACTCAGAGAAAACTTTATACAGTTCAGGTGGCAACATGTCTTCCCCTGGGGATTTTCCTGTGGATAGTGTGGCTATTAAACCTCTAATTTCTGCTTCTGAGACTGGAGGCCATTCCGGCAAACCTGTAAAATCTGAGGGTACAACCTGAGGGACATTTTTTTGGCCCTCTGGCTGAGGGCAGTTTAGCCCAAACACATTACTGAAATAAGTGAACCAAACATGGCCTGAAATGTGTGCATCCATCAGGCAGTATGGACTACTTTTTTTGTTTGCAACGAATTCCCAAAAATGATAATCATTTTTGTTACGAACAGCTGTATCTAGTTCTCTCCAGAGAAATTTTGCATGTTCTAATTTATTTTCCTTAATTAAGGATTTATACTGTGCCCTATGCTCTGCAAGAGCAAATGACTGCTCCCTATCCCTATTTCGCCTAGTGTATCTCATAGCTCGCAACAGATCTTTCTTTAGTGCTTTACATTCAGAATCAAACCAGGCATTGTGGGCATGAGGTATTGGTTTCAGAGGCCTATTGTTTATTAGCAGAGGCTTAATTTGAGAATTAATCTCCTCAAAGATTTTAATGGCATCTGAATCATGTTGTAAAAGGGAAGATCTTAAATTACTAAATTCAGGACTTATTAAAGTATGCGCTATTGTGCCCTGCATTTTTTCTGACCCCTTAAGTCTCCTAAAATTGGGTGTTACATCCTCTTCAAAGTCGGAGCGTGGTTTCATTAACACATTTTTGTGAATTGCAAGAGTTAGCGACAGAGGGCAGTGGTCACTTAGGGTGGAGTCCCAAACCTCGAACTTGGTGACAAAGCTAAGTAGAGTCGGCGATATTGCTATATAATCGATTGTACTGGTTCCTGAGGGTGCTACGTAAGTAAAGGTCCCACCTGTTTGGTCTAAGAAAGTCCCATGCAAGATGTGCAGTTTTGTCAATGAGAGCAGTTGCAAGAAATTAAGACCAAACTTGTTTACAACCTGGTCCCTTGAAGAGCGCTCCAGGTAGTGTGCATGCATGGCAATCTGCCCATTCAAGCCTTCTCTTGCCTCTGCATTCCCTGTCCCTGTTCTAGCATTGAAATCCCCACATAGAAGAACCTGTGTCTTAGGAAACTGAGACATTAACAAGTCAAGGGTATCTGTTAGTAAATTCCAAACATGCCCCCTTTCCTGCCCTGGTGAGCCCCTTGGAGGAATGTATACATTTACACATAAAACACTTTTAAAGTGTGCTCCCTTGATAAGTAAAGTTTGGACTTTTTTGGGCAGTTGTTTTCTAAGACTTGAATGTCCACTTTCAGATCCACTGACACCAAAGTAACCAGCCCTCCACTCCCCCCCCCAAATGTGTTTTAGTTGCTGGAACAGAAAATACCCTATATCCCTGGATAACCGGGAAGTCAGAGCTCTGTATCCAAGTTTCCTGTAAGCAAAGTATGTTATAATCATGCAAAAATGTTAAGAAATCAGAATCGTAAGACTTATTGCACCAGGCCCCCAAATTCCATGATAGAAATTTTAGTTGTCAGTCTGCCTGCCTGATCTTACTTAGGTCGCTTTTAGTGTCTAAAAAGACGCATCCATTCTTGACTGCCACGGCTCCTTCTAGGTCTTTCCACTCATCCCCTTTAAGCTACTGAGGGTGGTGAAAACTCTTATTTTCAGAGTTCACTTGCTGGGGAGCGATGTCTGTCTCCTCATCATTCTCCTCATCGAGGACATAATAGAGCCCGAGGACTTTTGCACATAGACAGCTGCCAGACTGTCCCAAGCGGCTTTCGCTGTTTTTTCCCCCGATACATAAATTAATTGTTCATCAGAGACACTTAGCACTATCAATACAAGCACTTTCTCTATCTTTGTTGTGTCGTCTGCCGTCAGAACAGCTGGAGGGGCTGACACATAAGTCCACAGCCCTTCCTTCACTAAGAAGTGTTTCATGAGAAGAGCCCACACCGAGTAATTCTGGTATGTTAACTTCTCAACAAGCAAGGCTGCCGGGGCCAAGGCCATGTTGTACTCACTTTGATCACTCTGTAGTAACAACTGAACGTAGTCCTCCAACTCCTCTGCCTCCTCTGAGTCAGAATGAGATGTGCTGCCATTTGTGGACTGTATCTTGGCTTCAGCTTCGCCTCCTGCCTCGTCAGCAGACATTCACTGCTGTTTCTGGAGCACACCAAATCCTCTCCAGGCAAAGACTCCACAACTCAGTGCAGGCAACACCAACTCTAGTCAGCTCTAGCACAGCCTGGGCCCAAAATCCTGTCAGCATAGTGGAAGTACGAATAATAATGTAGTCCACAATAGGCTAGTGCTGAACTATATACAGTGGTTTTATTTACAATAATATACATACAGTCCAGGGTAGCACTTGTAGATTCCAATTCTTCTGGCAGACTAACAAAGCGCTTCGCAAGGAATCCCATTCATAAGAGTGATGAATTACATACAGAGTGCACAGAATATATACCATGAAGTGCTGACTCACTGTGACTCCTATGAGTATGATGCAACTTTGGTCCAGTGACCTGTCACATGACATTACTTCCGTCACCTTCAGATCAAGATGGTCTACTTGACACACATTACCTGGCTGTCATCTTGCCTGCAATACATAACAGTATGCTGACAATGTCCGGCTGTCTTGTCTTTCTTGAGTCGTCTGTCAAAGGTATTAGTGGACTTGGGAAAGTAACTGAGACTGGATAGCCCTCAGTCCCCACTGCAGACACTGGCTGCCTTAGTTCTTGTTGTGTGGAGACTGCTTTGGAACTCTGAAGTTTGTCCCTTAGCCTATCTAATCTAGCAGTGATTGAGAATTGTTCCATTGGAGGTAAAGGTGAAAATGAGCACATTAGGTCCTCTTCAATTGAGTTCTCAAAGGATAGATTCTCCAAATTCTGGTAAGTGGTGTGGTTAGGGCTTTGAACCAGGTTGCGTTGACTCGCCTCTGTTGGGACTACTTTAAGTGAGTGATCCACTTCCATCTGAGTAAGGTCTTTTTGCAGGCGTGGTAGCAATGAGCTTAGAATTGTGTTGGCAAAAACTCTAGCTGGAAAGATTCCTTTCCTGTGCAAAAGCTTTTTATGTCTTGATAAAAGGCTAGGAATCTTGTTGCTGGCAAAAGTAAGTATAATTCTTTGAGCCTGGCTTGAGTTGCTAATAGACTCCATTGAGATAAGTTCGATTGGCAGCGCTTTTTCCCTTAGAAGGGCTTTTAGATGGTGGGTGGCCTGGTGTAGTGACTTCCATAGTATCATCTGCCCCTTATACCTGCAGACAGTCAAACACACTTTACAGGGCTGTAACTTTAATTGGGACTGAGCTGCATTCATTTGTGGCTGTTGTGTCTTGCTCTTTATACCCCCTCCTTTTTGAATTAGGGAAGGTGGTTTACTGGAGAGACCCCTTGGTTTCTACAGAGTCTTTGTTGTTGTTTGTGAGCTGGTTAATAAGTTGATCCATTTTACCTTCAATGCGGTTTAATCTTACTGCAATGAAATTAACAGTTCTGGCTGTGAGCTGAATGAGATCACCTGGCATGGTTTCAGAGGTTCTGTACTTGACATACTCAGCTTCTTTCTCCTGTTTTGAAGATTGAGACAATGTATCTCCACTCTCTGCTTCATAGTTGTTTTCATTGCTACAATTAGCAAGAAGGAAAAAGTGGTTTGATGTTGGAATATCAAATGTTGGGCTGGGTAAACATGCAGTAAAGAAGTCATTAATTCTGGTCTGTTTACAAGCCAGTGTAAATGAAAACTCATAATCATTTTGTGGTCTTTTGTAAGCACACATTTCTACTTTCAGAAAACGGCTTCACACTCAGTCTAGTTACCACCAGATACCAAGTGTTGCCTCGCTATCTTCGGCCCTCCTCTGTTTGTTCTTCCAGTGCCACCAGCTGCCCAGCTTTCAAGGTTAATACCCCTGACAATTAGAGAAGCTACATATCAGAATATTCAGGCCAGAGGAAGAGTGCATGTTTTCCTTGTAAATACCAGAAGCTTCAGAGTGTCAAAACAGCAATATCTTATCTAAGTTTAGAGTTCAAAGTAAAAACTTATCTTGTATTCACCAAAAAGGGGCAGAAGCAATGCTGTGGTGTGTCTGCCCGGGGCATTGCCAGAACTGGAACTCCTACAAGGCTAGTGGGAAGAAGGGATACACCCCAAAACATGTCCTAGCCAAGTAGGCTCAAAGGGAGGCAAATCCCAGCACTGCTGTAGGTGGTCTGCTTTCCCCGCCCCGGGTCGCATAGCCCAAGGACTGTACTGGCAAGACCCCTATGCCCCCAAGGGGTTATAACTGGTGCTCACTGTGCCACAATCTGCATGCAATGAAATCTTGCCAAGTAAAGTGACAACCTATTTAAAACCCAGCCACACCAAGCCAATTTCCAACTGCAACAGCAGTACAAGGTAGGTGAAAACACCCCCTCCCAAAAGCCAATCAGAGAGGAGGCAAAAAACCAAAATTCCTACCTAGCCCCCAACAAGGTGACCAGCCAGAGCCTGCACTGCCTGAAGGGCAGGAGGGTGGGCTGAGTGCGAGGCAAAGAATGAGGGTGGGAGCCAAGAGCTGGTTTACAAAAAACCTCTGCCCCCACCCCCTTAGCTCCGGATGTAGCTTATGCCATGTCATTACTGTCTCCTCTCCTTGTTGGGAGGCAAAAGCGGCCCCCCAGCTAAACGGCCACGAGGGTTGACGGCCAGGGAACCAAGATTATTACAGAAGCAGACATTTTTAGGCAGCATAAAATTAGTTCTTTTTCAGTTGCACAGGTTACCTCAGATCAACTGTGGTTGTGGTCACACGTGCAAGAAAATGTGTATGGGGGGGAGCGAGGCTATTTGCTCCGTAGGAATTTGACCCAGTTGTGTGATCACACAGTCCTTGGAAGCTGCAGGGGCAGCCCACCACCGGGTGATCAGATGCAACCATGGGTGCATTTGGGGTTTTTTGCTGTTTCTGGTGCGCTTCAATGAGGGATCAATGATTTGCATTTCTGCACTGAGTGCTCCCTATGCAGTGTGCGAGGATGTGCATACTGAGATGGGGGAAAAAACAATGGCATGAAGTCGGGTGTCTTTTTTTTTTTTTTTTTGCTTCATTGAAACCTGACTCAGGTCATCTGGCAGAAAGACAGTAGAGAAATGTTCATTTAAGAATAACTAAATAAATCAATTACAGATTTTTATTTCTTATTTATTTAAACTTGTATACTCCCCCTTTACTTGTGGAACAAGGATCAGTGAAAAAGGAATACAGTGTCTGTTAATAATAATACTTAGCATGTATATGCTTTAAGGTCACATGTCCACAACATCTCTCTTCACCACCTCTGTCTTCACCAAGATCTCCCTTCACCACCAAGAGAAGAATTGGAGAATCACATTCCATGGTGGAATGTGATGTAGTGGTGTAGTAATTAAGAGCAGCAGACCCTTATCTGAAAAACTGGGTTTGATTCCCCACTTCTCATAAACCCTTCTGGGTGACCTTGGACCATTCACAGAACTCTCTTTCAAGACAAAGACTGCAGAGATGGAGAGCGACAGAGAAGACTGTTTTGAGACTGAAAGATATTGAAAGAGACATGAGTAGAGAGATTGGGAAAGATTGAGACTTAAAGAGACAGAATTAGAGAGATTGGAAAGGGCTGTCAGTAACAGAGAGGCTGAAAAGGGCTGAGAATTAATATAAGAAGAGAATATAGAGGAAACCTGAGAATAAAGGGAAAGTGCAAAGGCAGAGCATAAAAGAAGTAATGCAATAAGCCAAATAGTTTCAATAAAGCTAAGAGGAGACATAGTGGCCGAGGACAGACTGGCAATTTGCCCCGGTATCGAGTCGGGGCAAAAAAACCCCGGAGTAAACGATACCGGGTTTTCCCGTCCACACAGCGGGGGCCTCTGCCAGAAGAAACGGGATGGAGGCGCGCGGGAGCGTTCAGACTGCTGCGCCGGAGGTGCGCTATATTCGCTGTTTCCCCATTATTTCGGCTGTGAGCGCATGTGCGCATGAGCGCTTGAGCGCTCATGCGCTCATCGCATGCGCATTTCGGCGATTTTTTTTTTTGCCCTGCAACGCCGGCACCGCATTGGGCAGTGGAGCGGAGCGCAGCCAATCACACCGCTGCTGCCTCATGCCCAACGCGGGTTGCTCTCGGCTTTTCGGCTGCGCGTTCAGACTCCCTGGAAGCGGAGAAACGCGCAACAAACACAGGCTTTCAAGATTTGTGTCGGCTTTTATCAGGTGTTTTTTTAATCCGGCAGTGAAGCGCGAGAGCACCGGTAGGCTATGGGTGGGGGACGCCAGGCAGATGTGCCTGTGTGAACATTCCATTTAATCCGATATTGAGTCGTTGTCAGCCTGGGTCCCATCCCGCGGCAAATTGCCAGTCTGTCCTCGGCCAGTGTCTTATAAATAATAAATAATAATACATTTACAGTAAGCGTCAATAAAATAAGAAATACAGGATATTTCTATGGCTTCTGGTTACAGTGGAGTTAGGAAATCATCATTACCATCTCCAAGTCAATTAGGTAACCTGACCCCCAAAAAATCAGGCACAATGTCAATATCCCAATTAACTATTAAAGATTTAAAAGCCATGATCTTAGAATCAGTGGCACAAGTAGTAGAACCTATTAAACAAAAAATTGATGAGATGTCTAGCCAACTTACAACCGAAACTGAAGAGATTAAAAGCAAATAATAGAAAAAAACCCAAAAAATCTTTAAAAATGCTACTAGTAATGAAACAATAAAAGGAAAAATTAAAGAATTGGATAAAGAAATACAGGAAATAAAGTCTAAAGAAAATAAAATGGAAGAAACTTTGAATTCATTAGAAATGGATAAGGCAGCACTTATTTTAAGGTGCCAAAATATACCAGAAAATTTGTTAAAAAGTCTAAGAGAAGAAATTTGCCAAAACTTAGCAGATCATTTAGAGTTTAGGAACCAAAGAAGAGATATCTGCAGAAATTGACATGATATACAGAAGAAACTCTGCTTATGTGAGGAAATATAAAGTGCCAAGGGAAGTACATATAAAATTTTATTAAAAAGAGCTGAAGAAAAATATAATAAAGGCTACCAATCAGAAAAAGTTACTATACAAAATAAGGAGGTTAGATTCTTAAAAGAAATTCTTTGGAGAGTCAGGGAAAAAAGACAAAAATACTATGTTTTGACAGACCTCCTAAAAGTTAACGATATCCAGTACAGATGGTTAATTACAGAAGGAGTCCAATTTGAATATGGTGGAAGAAGATATAATCTAAACTCAATTTTCAAGGTAGAAAATTTTCTTGAGAAGAATGGAGAGGATTTAGGCTGGCAGAAAGATGAGGAGGAAGAAGGAGAGGAAGAATTGGAAGTGGAAGGAGAGAAGCAAGAACAAGAAACTCAGAAAGGGAAAAAAGAGAAACCGAAAAGAGGAAGGAAAAGAATAGGCATTCCCTCAAACATCCAAACAAGATATCAATATAGAAAGAGAGGGAAAGACAGTAACAAAAATAAAAATGGAACAAGCTAAGAAGTTGAAAATACTCTCAATTAATGTTAATGGCATGAACGGTCCACAAAAAAGAAGAGTATATCATCAAATTGGGAAACAAAAAGCAGATATAGTCTGCCTGCAAAAAATGCATATCAAAAGAGATGACGTGAAATATCTTGCAAATAAAAAATTAAGAGTGGCTTTTAGTGCCTCTGATGGGAAAAAAAGGGGGTGTAGTAACATATGTAAAGGAATATTTACATCCGGAACTTTTATTTGCTTCAAAGGATGGAAGAATAGTGGTGATAGTGATAACTAGACAAGGTATAGAATTGATTATTGTGAATATTTATGCACCCAATCAGAACCAAGATTTTTTTTAAAGAACTAAGAAAAGTAGTAACGATAAAAGAGATTAGTAACATTTGTATTATAGGTGATTATAATGCAGTGTTTAATAAAGATATAGACAAGAGAAATCAAAAGAAGACAAAAACAAAGGGAACTAGTTTAACCAAAACTTTTTTACAAATTGCAGAAGAGTTCAATTTGGTAGATGCATGGAGAACCAGGAATATAAGTAAGAGAGACTTTACGTATTATTCGACAAGGCACAATTCCTGGTCAAGGATAGATATGACATGGGTATATATATCAATGTTAAAAGAGCTAATAGATTCAGAGATTCTACCAAATACATATGCCAATCACAACCCTATAATGCTGACCTTCAATGATATACCGAAAAGAATAAGATGGACAATGAATTCTGGCCTACTCAGAGACCCTATGTTTATAAAGAAAATGAAAATAGAAATTCAGGAATTTTTTAAAAGAAATATACAGCCTGGAATGGCAATGCACATAATATGGGATGCATTTAAACCTTTCATTAGAGGCTGGTTAATTAATCAAGAAGCATGGAAAAACAAACAAAAGAAGAAGAACTATGAGCAACTTAGCAAACAAATTAAAGTGGCAGAAGATGAACTGAAACGAAATGTAAATATTCAAGAATTTAAATTGGAAATTAATTTACTCCACCATAAGATGAATTTAATTTTAACACAGGAAATAGCAAGGAAAATAGAGTATGCAAAGTTATACTATTTTGAGAATGCTAATAAGCCTGCAAGATGGTTAGCTTACCGGCTTAAGAAAGAAAGAAAGAGCAAAACGAACGATACTAGCACTTAAAAATGATATGGAGGAAGAAAAGTATAAAGCTCAAATTCTAAAAAAAATTGTTGAAAACTTTTATAAGATACTTTACCAACAGAAGGGTGAAGATATGGAATTAATTAAATAATATTTAATAAAAGGAAATAAGCAAAAATTTAATGAAGAAAAAAAATTAAATGACCCAGTTACCATATGTGAAATAGTGGAAACTATTAGGAAACAGAAGAAAAAGAAAACTCTGGGCCCGGATGGTCTACCAATAGAAATATACCAAACATTTGAAGACCAGATAGTATTGCCATTAAAAGAGGTACACAGGATATAGGGAAAATAGGTAAACTACCAGATTCCTGGAATCAAGTGATAATTACATTAATACCTAAACAAAATACTGAAGGGAATCAAATTAAAAATTATAGACCTATTTCATTGCTGAATGCTGATTACAAAATTTTTGCAAGTATTTTAGCTACAAGATTCAAAAAAGTACTAAGGGAAATTATTCATCAAGACCAAGCAGGGTTTCTTCCAAAAAGATATATAAGAAACAATATCAGGACTATTATTAATGTTATAGAATATTACGAACAACATCCATAGAAACAATTAGCTCTGATGCTTTTGGATGCGGAAAAAGCCTTTGACAATGTATCTTGGGATTTCCTGTTACAAAAGTTAAGCTTATGGGATTGTGGAACAAACTTCTATATGATGGTTAGAGCAATTTATAAGGAACAATTTGCACAGGTAACTATAAATGGGGATTTGATGCAGAAAATAGAAATTCAAAAGGGAACAAGGCAAGGTTGTCCACTTTCTCCACTGTTATTTATATTTCCACTTGAAACGTTAAATGAACTAGTAAGAGAGAATGAACAGATACAAGGGTTGAAAGTGAAAGGTGAAGAATATAATTTGTTGGCTTTTGCAGATGATTTGTTGTTTATAATGGTGAACCCTCAAGTGTCAATGATACATTTACTAGAGTTAATAAGAGAGTATGGTGCAGTAGCTGGACTTAAAGTTAATCTTAAAAAAAAAAGTTGCTAACCAAAAATTGTGCATGGGAGATGACACAAGAAATCCAAAAAATATCAGATATGGAGATTGTCAAAAAAACAATGTATTTAGGGATTATATTGTCCAGCAGAAACAGTAACCTGTTAGAAGATAATTATAATAAACTATTGGGGGAGATTAAAAGAGACTTAGATAAATGGAAAGATCGACAAAATTGCTACAATTAAGATGAACATATTACCAAAATTTCTATTTGTAGCATAGAATATTCCAATACTTAAGAGAAATATTTTTTTTACAGAATTGGATAAAATAACTAGGCAATTTATTTGGCATCTGAAAAGAGCCAGGATAAAATTAAAATTTTTACAGGAGAAAACAGAAAGAAGGAGGCTTTGGTGTTATGAATTGGAAGCTATACTACCAAGCAGTGGCATTGTGTTGGATTAAAGATTGGATTAACCTGGAAGACTCAAGATGTTTAAAGCTGGAAGGGCATGATCTATACATGGGATGGCATGCATACATTTGGTACGAAAAGGATAAGATTCATTCTAATTTTTGGAATAATATGGTGAGAGGATCATTAATAAAAGTATGGAATGTAATCAAACAGAGACATTATAGGAAAATTCCTAGATGGGTTTCTCCCATGGAAGCCTTTGTAAAACCAACACTTATTGTAAAACATAATAGAATAACATACGATATGTTATTAGATGAGAACAACAAGCTTAAATCAGAGAATAATCTTCGCTTACAATACAATATGCAGCTCTCTTGGTGGGAAAGTCTACAATTAAAATCAAGATATGGTAAAGATGTAATTCAGGGCTTCGAGGACAATAGGAATGTACTGGATACAATTTGGCTCTCATCTAATGATAAAATAATTCAGAGGTTGTACAAGTTATTAATAGAAGAGTATATGGAAGATGAAACTGTTAAACTGGTAATGACTTTATGGATGAAAGATGTGGGACATACTATTGAAATAGAAAAGTGGTCCAAAGTATGGAAATCAATTAAATTAATGAGAACCATTTCATATAAAGAAAACATTCTTAAAGTGTTTCATAGATGGTATTGACCTCCGGAGAAAATAGCTAAATGTTATGTGAACAGCTCAAGTAAGTGTTGGAGTAAGAGTAAGAGTAATATAGGCTCGTTTTATCATATGTGGTGGCAATGTGTAAAAATTCAAAGATTTTGGGAGAGGGTACCGAGGATAATTTGGGAAATTATGGAGATTCATATAAACTTAGATCCAGTAATATATTTGCTGAATATTGTACCGGAAAATCTTAATTATCGTGACGTCTACTTAGTTACAATTATAATAACATCAGCAAGAACACTTTTGGTCAGATACTGGAAATCTGAAAAAATTCCTAATAGAGAAGAGATTAGTTTGAAACTGCTAAGTTTAGCAGAATTGGATAAAAACTGAATCAAGTTTGTTGATTCAGGGAAAAGGAGAAGAATTTTTCTTGAAAAGATGGTCAAGATTATATAAAGGGATAAGTAAGAATAATTAAGAACAGACTTAATGTAAATTGTATATTGAGCGATACCTTATGTATTGTTTGTACTATAAAATACATAAATAAACATGGGAAAAAATTAAAGACAGGGCACATATATTTTAAATAAATAAATGGAATATTCAAAGCATATAGTATCTGCTATCTAAGCAATTCTTATTTTTAAAAACCTGTGCTGTCTCCATATGGCAGATGGAGTGGGGCTGAGGCTAGAAAAAAAACCTTGCTTGTCTAAGCCCCCCAGTGAGTCCCATGGCTAAACATTTTAACCAGGACTTCACATTTTAGGTCACTGTACTACACTAGATCTCACCTAGGAATAGCAACCAGTATTTGATGAGTTTCATGTAAAAACTGCTCTGGGCTTGCCAATAACAGACAGAATCTTGTGCGAGTGTGGGGCAGTGTGCTGGTGTGACTGTGAGCACGCTGTCATAACCCATCTGCCCTCGAATAGACTGTCTTGAAAGATTAACTGCACCTATTTTGAACTGTAGACTGCAAGCCATAATTTTTAGCTTACCCGTTTCCTTCTTAGTGAAAACAGAAATAAAAATATATTGTGCACACTTCATTGCCAGAACCTTTGACCTCTGCTGTCTGTCTAGCTGCTGCTGTGATGAATGCATTGTGTCTCTTCATTTTTAATTGCTCATAAATTGTTATCCCATGAAATACAGAACTAGCCTTGTCTTCATTTGAGTAGGTCTTGGAGGGCAGCCTAATAGTAATACAATTAAGGAGGGTCTTTGTGTGTGGGTGTGGGAGTGAGGAGGGCAGGAAGGTTACAGGAGGTTGTAGTTGTGAAAGATGTGGTGTTTCTTTCTTGGAGAAATACAAAGGCCCTTCCGCAGTTACAAAGAAATATTGTTCCTGGTGGACAATGCTGTTTGAAAATATTCTCTGGAGGACTTTTGGAAAGGCAATGAAAGAGATTTCAATATACTCATTTAGAAATATGTGCGTTGGTGCATGCTAGCTTTGTATCAACAGTAGGCTTTACATCCATTGGGTGGTAGATCGTGACTTTACTTTTCTATTCCCTTAATAGTTTGTCCTCTTATTCATCTGCTTAGTGTACCACCAGTTGTCTAATTGCAAACATTTCTACCATTGCTGGCTTTTACTGGCTTCACTCAGGAGGACACCTCCGACATTTTTTGTAAAAAACCCCAAAGATCTGTGTGAACACTAGTCTACATGCATAAACATCTACAAATTTCTCTAAATGAATACAGTAGGGTGTTTTTTTATGATGAAGGTGAGGGGGTTGTGAGAGAATTCTGGAATTGTTACAGATACTGGAGAAACTGTGCTGGCTTTAGCTGCTGGGATCTCTGATCCAGATCCAAACACAGCTATTATACACTCAACAGATGCCAGGGGGCATGTTACTGTCTCTCAGCCTAACCTTCTTAACAGAATTATTGTAAAGGCTGTTCTAAACTGCTCAGAGCAAGAGCTGGATTATGTAACAGATTAATGCATTGTTTGTAGATTTGTAATGAACCCTTCTGATTCCCTAACAGATCCTTGTGACTCAATGGTAGTTTCAGAAATCTGAATCGTGGAAACATGGATTTGCTGCAAAGCTGGATGCACATGTTACTAATGACACTATACATTTTAATGGATAAATCAATTAGAAAGTTTATTTGGGATTAAAATCTCCATCCACACTGACAGATCAAGCAAGTCATTTATTTCTGTACTGTTTAACTGCTCTTTTGATTCATTCCATGTCATTTGCTCTCCTCACTGTCTTTGTGTGCCATTTTAGTTACAGTTAGCTTTTCTAGGCTGGTGTCTCTGTTATCCAAATGGATGGTCTTCTGGGTCCAAGTTCATAACCAATTTCCCTCTTTTAAAGGGACATATTGTGATTTGCTGGGGAATAGTGGATCAATAAAGCACTCAGGTCTTCACAGTAAGTGTCTAATAGTGCAGTCCTAAGAACACTTGTATGGAAGTAAGCCCCAGTGAATAGGGTAACCCAAAAAGATTGAAACAAAAACAAACATAAAATATAATTATACATGTAGTGCAAATGTACAAAATATCATATATAATGTAATGAGACAATTTTAAGTGCTAAAATTTAATCTAAAAACAACAGTCCTATGGTTTAGCATATAAATACCTAATCCCAATATAAAGACAAATGTCCAATCATATAAATACAGGCTGAAAGGTACATATGGAAGAACCAATACCAAAGGTTTGGACATTTTGTCTTTATATTGGGATTAGGTACTTATATGCTGAACTATAAGACTGTTGTTTTTAAATTATATTTTATCACTTAAAATTGTCTTATCTATCCATATAAAAGAAAGTCCTCTCACTGTAAATGCCTAGGCCAAACCTTTGTATCTAGAGAGACCAAATTTGGGGAGAGCACTCCTACTATGGTGCTTGCTAAGAAGGGATTTTTAGAAATTCAACCTCTAAGTGGGTCAAAAAGGGGTAAAATGTGCTCCCTCCATTGATTCCTATGCGGCTGCCAGGCAGCTGCCTCCCTGCACCCCCCACTCTCTGATTGGTCAGCTGCAGAGCTCAGTGTTCTGAGGTAAAGAAACAAAACCAGTTACAGGAGACTGCAGAGGAAAACAGGAGTGGCCAACAACCACCTGTGAGGTGAAGCAAGCTGCTGGCCCAGCCTCTCTGATGGCTTCCAACACACTCCCCCCACCTCCTACACCTAACAGGCGGTTGTCTGTCAGGTACAGCCCCACCTCCACAGTGGCTTCTAATACTCCTCCCCCTCCTACACTGGACAGGCAGCTGCCTGTCAGGTATAGGAGAGGAGGTGGGATGGCTTCCAACACACTCCCCCCACCTCCTACACCTAACAGGCAGTTGTCTGTCAAGTGCAGCAATGGTTGCAGGGTGCTTAAAGCCACGAAGGAGCCCACCCCAGCCATAATTTATTTATTTATTTATTTATTTATTTATTTATTTATTACATTTTTACCCCGCCCTCCCCGCGAACGGGCTCAGGGAGGCTTACATAGGGGCAACCATGTGCCAAGACAAAACAACTTAAAACCATATAAACAATTAACAAATAACATACTAAAAAATAACCATCCAAGGTGCTCGACAGTTCTTCACAACCTCAATACAATGGCGGTGTTAGTCCCAGCGATGTTGGTCGCAGCGATGTTGCACACAGCGGGTATAGCTAGATCTCCCTCGGCTGTCCCCTCCCTCCACCACATAAGATAGTCACATTGGCAGAGGGGAATGGAGTGGCGGCTCCTACTCAAAGGCCTGGCGGAAGAGCTCCGTCTTGCAGGCCCTGCGGAACTGTAAAAGGTCCCGCAGGGCCCTGATCTCCTCCGGGAGCTCATTCCACCAGGTAGGAGCCGCCACTGAAAAGGACCTAGCCCTCGTGGCCACCAACCTGGCCTCCTTTGGGCCAGGGACCGCCAGGCGATGTTGGGACTCGGACCGCAGTGCTCTTTGGGGCATATACAGGGAAAGGCGGTCCCTCAGGACCTTAGTGATCCTGCCAGCCCCGCCTCCACCATGGCTTCTAATACTTCTCCCCCTCCCCCTCCTACACTGGACAGGCAGCTTCCTGTCAGGTGTAGGAGAGGAGGTAGGATGCTTACAGCCACCAGAGAGGTTTGCTGAGCAGGATTGCCTTAGCACTGTGTCTGGTCCTGGAGTAACCACTCTGTACACAATAGTCCTTAAGCAGGTTTATTGGTTAGTAATGGCTTCTGGTCAGGTGAACACCTTTGCCAGAACTGGCAACCAAAAGCATAGAAATAAAATTCAAGACTTCGGGATCCTCCCCACAACCACATGTCACACGCACCTAGGCAACTACAGGTCATGAGAGAATATATGACCTAATTAGCAATATCTCAAACTCTTGACTCCCTTGACTCCCAAGGCCACAGACCCAGGTGGGATCTGTAAGGCATGTACAGGTTTTTGAACCTCTCAGACCCCCTGTCCAGGGGATCAGGAGGCACAGACCCTGATACTCTGCCAGCATGTACAGGATCTTACTCCTCCCTCATGCCAGTCCAGGAATGAGAGATAACAAAATCCTACATGCTTAAACAAACCCAAGAGTATGTCTGCACACACTCCTGGCTATTCAGTAGTCACTGCCACCAGAACCTCAGACTGCTAGATTTCCCACCAGGCTCAGGAGAGAGGTCCCAACTCCTGTTTAGTTTCTGGGAATTAACAACTTACCAGCTCTGCGCCAGAGCTGCAGATAATTAATTAACCCACAGTGGTAGTCTTCAGCTGAGTCAGGTCAGGCAACAAGATCTAGCCTTAGAACCCAGTTGCAATCCAGGACACAAACTCAGATAATATTAATTGATATTATCTTTATTTTAGTACAAAGCATACATATAACCAGACTTGCAAAGATAGGAAAACAAAGACTAAGACCTATAGCTTATTCAGCTTTAACTATACATAGAGGTATTTCATAGTTACCAGTCCTCAATGTGCTTTGTGGAACCAGAGAATCTTCATGTTTGCTGTGGGCAATTAAATCCAGCTTCACTGCCCACTACTAAAATTCCATGTTGCAGGTTTGTAATCCAAAAGGGAACTAACTCTCAGAAAGGGGACCTCTTTCCAAGAGAACTCTGTCCCATTTTCCATAGGGTGAGCACAAACCCCTCCTTCTCCTGTCCTAATTGAATATAGCCATTTACCCAATCAGAAAGGATGGAGAGGCGTGTCCAACTATGTAGGTGCAGACATTGCTGACACGACTAAAGGCACGTCTGCTTGAGCTTTGAAGTGTAAATGCATGGGACATCTGTGTCCTCAGTTTGGGAAGACATCTCAATGTCTGGTCTTCCCCTCAAAGGTGCCAAAATGGCTTTGTATATGCATATCAGGCTTGGAATCTGTGCAGGCCATCTGCTCAGGTGACAAAAGTCACATGGATATGTTAGCAGCTAGACCATTTGGGCCTAGTAGGAATTAATCAGGAAAGTCTTTTCCTATACAAGGCATGTGGGGGCATCTTTGGGAAAGTTTCAAGCAGCGCCATTACTACACACTATGCATTCATTCACACACTCCCTCCCTTAGGAATGTCTGGGAGGACAGATAAGGTAGGAGGCAAAGCTGGCAGATGGGCTAAGTGGGCAAAAATTACAAAAGCAAAAACAAGCCAAAACAGCATAGGCAAATAATACAGTTATTGATCATGGCACAGAAACTTTTAAGGGGCTGAACCTGACACACTGCTGCTAGCCCAGCCTCCCTGATGACTCTAAATACAATGCTCCCCAACACCAGACAGGCTGGTGTCTGTCAGGTGTTGGAGCAGGACAGGGTATGAATGTTTATGGGGAGATAGTAAAGAACATTTCTAGGAGCCATTTTGATGTGTGCCTCCGTCATGAACCTGAAGAAATGTCCACCACATCACCCTCATACCAACTCCCCCTCACACTTCTCACCTCTTACTGCCCCCCAGAAAGCTCCTGGCAAATGTCGAGCCAGATACACCAATGCTACAAGGAGGAGGCAACTTAAGAATGCGGCAAAGACATTTGCACATAGTACTCCTGCAGTGCACTGAGCTGCACAGGCCAAGTACCAGCAAGATCACCCTGAGGTGATCAGAACAACACAGTCTCAATATGAGCAAAACAATCCAGGAACACAAGTAGAGAGACCATCACTTTCATTGAAGGTGAAATTCTCCATTAGAATTCCTACGATAAATACCACATTTCAAATTTTATATCATCAGTATTATAACTGGATTTACAGAATTTAAATATTGTAGTGAAGCATGGGTATCTGGCTAGTTAAATTATCTCTATATATAATAATTCTATTTTGGTGTGAATGCTCCACATGCTTCCTCAGCCTTTGGCTCCCTCAGCTGCCACTCTGAAGGTCTGCCAATCCCCTAGCTGCATTGCCTCGCTGCATTGCCTTGGCCCCACCCACAGAGTCGGCAGCTAGTATCTCACCCTCAGTCTGGAGGGAGCTGGTGAAGGGGATGGATGCTCCACTGAGAGAGCGGCAACCCCTCCATGGGGGAGAAGGAGGCAGATCTAGCAAGCGGCAGCAAACAGGGGAAGCACTCACCTTCCCTGACCCTTGCAGCCCCTCTCCCTCGGCCACAAGGCTGGTGCTTCATCAGGGTGATAGCTCAGTGGGCTGCACCACAGAAAAGGCTTCCTTGGGCCTTTCAAAGGCTCCCCCACCTTCCTTCAACAGCAGCAGCAGTACCAGGGAGGGTCTGGCCTATAGGAAACAAGCTGCAGCTCCTGGAAAGCTGGACTCTCTCCTGAGGAAGACACTTCTCTTGGCTCCTGTGTAGGACTAACTGTGACTAACTGTCTCCTCAGTGGCTGTTGGTAGGCAACCAAGCTTTCCTCTTTGAGTAAAAAAACAAAGGACTTTCAGCATAACCCCCTCCCCTGCCCACTGCCAGTTTGGCCACTTTCCTGTCAGAATAAACTTATAACGGCTCTCTCTCCTTTTTGGCTCCATCATGGCTGGCTGGCTAATGAGATGGGCCAGCAGCCATCAAACCCTTCTCTTCAATCCCCTGCTGTGCAGCTGACTTTCCCCTAGGGTAGCCAATCTCCAGGTGAGACCTGGAGATCTCCCACTGTTACAATTGATCCGCAGATGACAAAGATCAGTTCCCCTGGAAAAATGGCTGCTTTGGAGGGTAGACCCTATAATATACCCTGTTGAGTCTTTCCATTCCTCCAATGTTGCCCTCCACAGGATCCACCCCTAAATCTCCAGGTATTTCCCTAATCAGAGCTGCCAACTGTACTTTCTCCTCAATACCTGTTGCTAGGCAAAACCAGGTTCTGTCAGTAAAAGGCCCTTTTGACACCTATTTTAGCCTTTGGGGGGAAACTCATTGGGGCCAGTCCTGATAGAGTTGCCTACTCCAGGTGGGAAATTCCTGGAGATTTGAGGGATGGAGCCTGGAGAGGATGAGGTTTGAGGAGGGGTGGGACCTCAGACAGGTACAGTTCTATAGACTTCACCCTCCAAGCCAGCCATTCCCTCATGGGGAACCATTGTTGCCAATCTCCAGGTGGGGGCTGGAGATCAATCAGAATTACAACTGCTCTCCAGGAGGGAGGGGGAGGAGATGGAAAGCTGAAGCCAGGGGGCAAATAACACTGGCTTGACAGTTGGCTGAGAGGGAGAAAGGGTTGCCAACCCCAGGTTGGGAAATTCCTGGAGATTTGAGGGGTGGAGCCTGGAGAGGGTGAGGTTTGAGGAGGGGTGGGAGCTCAGACAGGTACAATGCCATAGACTCCACCTTCCAAACCAGCCATTCCCTCATGGGAAACCATTGTTGCCATCTCCAGGGGAGGGATAGAGATCATGCAAAATTACTACTGCTCTTCAGATGCCAGAGATCAGTTCCCTGGAGAAAATGGTGGACTCTGTGCCATTATACCCTGCTGAGGTTGCCACAGCAAATTGATGCCAAGGCCGGGGCACTCTCCTAGAGCCTCTTTCTAGAGCTCGTTGTATTTATTTCCACAACAGGCCTTATTCCTAGTATATATATATATTGCACATTTACACTATGTGCGTAGTTATATTTTACTTTCTTCTATTTTTTTGTTTCAATGTTTTGGGTTACCTATCTCATGTAGGGTTCTGTTTTTCTCCTGTTTTTGGTTGTACTTAGCCCCAGTGAGTAAACTTCTCAGCAGACTTGCTTAAGGTTGCTCTGAAATATACAGAAATGCAGAGCTACGTACGTGGTCACTCAAGTCTCTCCAAATCATGTCTGAATCAGCCTGAAAGCTCATTGCAGTCCACTTTTAAAATAAATATTCAATATTAGCAGCACACAGAAAATGCCTATAATAAACTATATAATGCATTTCGTATATATCTTTTTTAAAATTAAAATGTATGAATCTCTTAACTGTCCTGCAAAATCTTTTCGGTACCCTTTAACATTAGAGCTTGGCCTGTTTTAACATGCTCCCCTCAGCTGTGTTATATGGTAGATTTAAAAAAATACAATTTCTGGATAGGCTATGTCCCTGTGGGCTAAAGGAGATTGAAGGAACAGACCATATACTTCTGACTTGTAGATTCTACCGGAATTTATATGATTATCACCTCATCCCTATACTGCGATCCTTGCAGGGCAAATCTGAGGAAAGTAATATAAAGAACATTCTAGCCTCAAACAGGGCTGATACCATCAAACCAGTGGCAAACTTCCTTTACAGAGCGCATAGCAGGAGAAGTTCTTTTTTGGCAGAAGGAGTAGTGAATTAACTGTTTTGCTTGTTCGCCATTTCTGTACATAAGGCTGCTATCATTATTCCAATAAAGGTTTGTTGTGTTGTGTTGTGAACATTAGAGCTGCTGAACAGGAACTGATTGTCTATGGTTTGATCCATGGAAGCTTGCTGGGAGATTTTGGGAGACAGTCCCACACTCTCAGCCTAATTTACTTCACTGGGTTGTTGTGGAGGAGAGGAGAACAATGTTACTGCTTTGAGTTCTCACTGAGGAGAAAGGTGGGGTATATATGAAGTACGTAAAAATAAATGGCATAAAATGCATGATGGTGCTTTAGTGGTTCACAATACATCTCCAAATGACTGATCACAGTTGGCTGATTATTGCATGCTAAGGAGACATGTGATTGGCCTTACCCATAGGACAGCAGACCTTTATATGTAACAAAGGTGCTATGCCCTGACCCCTGGAAAGTGGCTCTCCTGCCACTGCTATAAGGAGCACCCTTATTTATGCCAAATCTGTATTTAGTATTGCTTTTTATCTTGGTCTGAATCCAAGGCAATCCATTCAACATCACAGTAATCCAAATCAGTGCCCCAACTACTGATGTAGAAGAGGTTGAAGTGGACCAGTTCTATGAAGACCTACAACACCTCCTAGAACTAACACCAAAATAATATGTCCTTATCATCATAGGGAACTGGAATGTTAAAGTAGTAACTGGAATAATGGACAAATTTGGCCTTGGAGAACAAAATGAAGCCAGGCAATCACCAGATGGACAACACCAAAATCAGATTGATTATATCATTTGCAGTCAAAGATGGAGATGCTCTATACCAGGGGTGTCAAGCATGCAGCCCAGGGGCTGGATCAGGCCCCCGGAAAGCTTTTATCAGGCTTGCAGTGAAATTGGCTGTCTCCTGCTTTTTCTTCCAGTTCTTCTTCTGCTGCGTCATTGTAACTTGCTTTGCAAGACTCTCAAATACTCAGGAGTGACAGATAGGCAAGCTTCTGTTCCATGCACTGGAACAGAAAAAGAAATGCAAGAAAGCAAAGTGGCTAACTGATGAAGCTTTACAAATAGCTGAGGAAAGAAGGAAAGTGAAAGGCAAAGGTAAAAAGGAAAGATTTACCCAACTGAATGCAGATTTCCAGAGAATAGCAAGGAGAGATAAGGAGGCCTTCCTGAATGAACAATGCAAAGTAATAGAGGAAAACAATAGAATGGGAAGGACTAGAGATCTCTTCAAGAAAATTGGAAAAATAAAGGGAACATTCCAGGCAAAGCTGGCCATGATAAAGGGCAAAAACAGTAGGTACCTAACAGAAGCAGAGGAGATTAGGAAGAGGTAACAAAAATATATAGAAGAACTATACAAGAAGAACCTCAATGTCCTTGACAACCACAACGGTGTGATCGCTGACCTCGAGCCAGACATCCTGGAATGTGAAGTCAAATGGGCCTTAGAAAGCATTACTAACAACAAAGCTAGTGGAGGTGATAGTATCCCAGTTGAGCTATTCAAAGTCTTCAAAGATGATTCTGTTAAAATGCTGCACTCCATATGCCACATGAAACTTAACATCAAATAAAGCTCCATACGCCAGCAAATTTGGAAAATGCAACAGTGGCCACAGGATTGTAAAAGGTCAGTTTACATTCCAATCCCAAAGAAGGGCAATGTCAAGGAATGTTCAAACTATTGCACAATTGCACTCATTTCACACGCTAGCAAGGTCATGCTCAAGATCCTACAAGCTAGGCTCCAACAGTACGTGGCTAGAGAACTGCGAGAAGTACAAGCTGGGTTTTAAAGAGGTAGAGGAACTAGAGATCAAATTGCCAACATTCGCTGGATTATGGAGAAAGCAAGGGAATACCAGAAAAACATCTAATTCTGCTTTATTGACTACGCAAAAGCCTTTGACTGTGTGGATCACAACAAACTGTGGCAAGTCCTTAAAGAGATGGGAGTACCAGACCAGCTCACATGTCTCCTGGGAAACCTGTATAAGTGTCAAGAAGCAACAGTTAGAACCGGATATGGAACAACTGATTGCTTTATCATAGAAAAAGGAGTATGACAAGGATGTATATTGTCACCCTGCTTATTCAATATATATGCAGAGTACATCATGCGAAATGCCGCCCTGGATGAATTTCAAGCTGGAATTAAGATTGCTGGGGAAAAGATCAACAAGCTCAGATGTGCAGATGATACCACTCTAATGGCAGAAAATGAAGAGGACCTAAATAGTCTCTTGCTGATGGTGAAGGAGGAGAGTGCGAAAGTTGGCTTGAAACTCAACATCAAAAAAACTAAGATCATGGCATCACTCCTTGGCAAACAGAAGGGGAAGTCATGGAAACAGTGACAGACTTCACATTCCTGGGATCCAAGATCACTGCAGACATGAAATTAAAAAACACCTGCTTCTTGGGAGGAAAACTATGGCAAACCTAGACAGCATAATAAAAAGTAGAGACATCACCCTGCCAACAAAAGTCCATATGGTCAAAGCAATGGTATTCCCAGTGGTAATGCATGGCTGTGAGAGTTGGACCATAAGGAAGGCCGAGCTCCGAAGAATAGATGCTTTTGAATGATGATGCTGGAGAAGACTCTTGAGAGCCCCTTGGACAGCAAGGAGATCAAATCAGTCAATCCTAAAAGAAATCAACCCTGACTGTTCCCTGGAAGGCCAGATACTGAAGCTGAAGCTCATATACTTTGGCCACCAAATGAGAAGGGAGCACTCACTGGAGAAGGCCCTGATGCTGGGAAAGATTGAACGTCAAAGAAGAAGGGGATGACAAAGGATGAGATGGCTAGACAGTGTTATCGAGGCAACGAACATGAAATTAAGCAAACTCTGGAGGACAGAGAAAGAGAGGAGGGCCTGGCATGATGTGGTCCATGGGGTCACAAAGAGTTGGACTCGACTGTGTGACTGAACAACAACAACAACAACACTACTTTACTATGCATTTAACATGTTCTTTTTCATTAAGACATTCTTCTGGGCAATATGACCCACACTCCTAATCACTGGTGCTCTTTCATTGAAACATAGATACAACAATGCAGAAGATAAAATTACAAACTTGAAATCTGTTCAATTAATTTTGGAAACAGTAGTTGCAGCTTTTAAAAAACATGTTGCTACACCAAATTGAGTACAAAATTTAAAAAATACACTAGTAAAGAGAAGGGGTAAGTAAAGAACCACATCTGTGGCTTCTTTATTTTATCCAGGGAATAACCATGATTTAGCATGGAGAAGTCTACCAAGGGTAAAAAGCCAAGTTTCCTAAGATTTAAGGGAACCATTTATCACAATAGCAAAAATATTGTTTGATTTTTAGTCTTTATATGCTGAGAAATGAGTTCTCCTCTGTATACTGCTGGCACTTAGTTACAGAAGGTGAGCAGTTCTGACTGGCTCATAAAGTCCCCAATGTACCAAATAGCCAGTCAGTCAAGATCTTTATTGCACAAGCTATAAGCCATGGCCAATAATCAAGAACATATCCATATGCAAAAAATGTCCATTCTGGTTACTGAGATGTAAACATATAATATTAAATACTGTATACTCCAGATTGCATTTGCAAGAGAGCGGACTGTTGTAAAAGAAAAAGCAAAATTAATTACATAATATTATTACAATATTTTCCTCTGAAAAAAAATCTTTTTCAACATATAGGCTTATGTCCAGCAGATTATATCAATATGCAAGGACTACTGTCCTTGCCTAAGTGGAAGTGTGGGGAACAACCTCATGCTAGTCCTTGTGGCTAAGTTAAACGTTGCATATCCCAAACTGCTTTTTCAGTTGCACTAGCTGTTATACAAGAAGTCTCCAGGCATATAGGAAGGAAGGTGCTAGGCATTTCACATGATCTTGCACAAGAGGAAATACACTAGGTATGCTTCTGCTTGCAGATCACTGGATCCAAGCCAACATAAATAACAGCTTTATTTAGAATAGACATCATGGTTATTTAAAGGGTAATCCAGAGGTAGACAGACCTTTAATTTTCCTAGTACAACAAATAAAATTTCTGAGTTCTAAACTATTCTTTTATCTGTCTTCCACTACTTTGAAAGCATGGACTGAATTCTTAATTATGTAAATGCTCAGGAAAAAAAAAATAAACTAGCTCTGCAGTCCTATGCATGCTTACTTAGGTGTAAATTCCTCTGAGATAAATTGAACTTATTTCTGAGTAAATGAGCAGTGACTCCCGAAAGCTCATGCCCTGCCACAATTTTTTTAGTCTTTAAGGTGCTGCTGGACTCTTCCTCTTTTCTGTTCCTGAGTAAGTCGATTTATGACTGCAGCTTTTTTTTAACACATTTATATGGTGACCTTGTAGCCTAGATAAATGTCATATCCTCTGGCTTTAAAATACCTTAAATGTTATTTGGGTCATGCGTATGTACATGGGATTGTTCTTTACAATTAACTCATCAAATTTGAAACCAGAACTACTTCTCTCAAGGATTCCACTAATCTGGCTGCATGGATTCATGTCACAGTGCCCTCAAGGCTCAATACTGTAATCTGTTCTACACGGGGCTGCCATGGAAGACAACCCAGAGCCTTCCCCTGGTCTGGAATGCTGAAGCTCATAGATTTGCAGGAGCAGGTCAGAACATACATATTACATTGGTTTTGAAATCATTTCACTGGCTGCCTATTTGTTTCTAAGCCCAGCTCAAGGTGCTAGTTATTATCTATGAAGCTATTCATGGATTGAGATCCCACTATATGCAAAACTGCATATTCTCCCAATATTCTCCAATATATTAGCTCTTTTCTTGGGATCAAGGCCTGCTTAAAGTACCACAATGTAAGCAGATTTATCCATCTTCTGCTTGAACCACAGACTTCCTGAATTTGTCAGGAAGATATTAAAGCTATTGGCAGGGCTCATTTCCTGCAGGAGCACATAGGAACAAAGCTCTGGCAGTAAGGAACCCAGGGGGCAGGCACATGCAGCAAGCCCTGCCCCCTGCTCCCAGCAGCCCCCCTCACCTTTCCCGGCCCACTGGCCGACCCAGCGGAGTGCTGCCGCAAGCTGGCCCTCGAGCTGCTCCACCACTGCCTGGGCTGTGGCGCCCAGCCCACCCAGGCTCTGCCCGTCCTCATGCCAGCCCTGGCACAGTGCCTCTGCAAAGCGGGCCCCAGCGATTCCTGTGAGGCTTGCATGGAGCTCCGCCTTGGCCTCCTGCACCTCTGCCCTGCCACTGACCTGCTCTGAGGCCATGTGCATCCTCTGCGCCACCCTTCTCGACCCACAAGCAACAACACACTTTCCTGCACTTGCTGGCCATCCAAAAGAGTCCAGTGGCACCTTTAAGACCAAGGGTTATTCAGGTACAAGCTCTCCCTCCTCTGTTAGGGCAGATCTGCACACTTCCTCCCCCCCCATAGCTAGCAATCCAAAACAGTCCAGTGGAGCCTGAGTTGTGGGTGTTGTCTTCTGACACACTTCCGGTGATGTCAGCGGGAGTGGCATATGCAAATAAGTTATGCTAATGAGTTATGCTAATGAGCTCCTACACCTCTTTTTCTACAAAATGACCCCTGGCTATTGGTATTTTGCCCACACTGTAAGGTGGAGCTATTTAGAAAAGCTTTCACTAATGAGTAAATTTTGGAGCCAAATGTATGCTCTTCAGTAGACTGACTTAGTTGCTGTATTGGTATTTTTAGTAGTCTGATTTATTTCATATGTATTTTATATAACATGGCAACCCATCTTTAGTCTGGAATGAGAAAGGTAGGTTTAAATGCCCTCAAATAAATAAATAAACCTATCAACACAAGGAATGTTTATGAATATCAGAAGATGATGGCTTCAATCAGTTTCAGCCATTTTTCCAGGGGAGTTTTTTGGGGGGACCTACAGCCAAAGGCAAGAATTCTAGTCTCCCCTCTTGTTTGTAAATATTTACTACATTTTCCTATTATTCTGTTTAACCCTACCTTTCATAGGCCATTTCTGCACTGCGGTGTCCTCCAAGAAATTCTGTACTAAAATTGAATTCAACCTTCTTTTTAATCCAGGGCTTTCCCCCATTCTGCACTAAAATCAAGTTCAACCTTCTTTTTATTCCATTTTTTCCCTCCACTCTTCATTACATCACCTCCCTTCAGTTGTCAGCCTGGTTTCAGCCTGATGTTGCCCTGGGTTATTTGGATGCTATTTTGCCATGAACTTAAATTGCCTCAACTTGAACACTGAGAAAATCTGGAGTGGCAGGCATATGCCAAAAGGACCATAGAGACACCAACCATATGATTGGGATAACGGATAACTTTGTTGTTGTTGTTGTTCAGTCGCACAGTCGAGTCTGACTCTTCTTGACCCTATGGACCAGATCACGCCAGGCCCTCCTGTCTTCCGCTATCCTCTGAAGTTTGCTCAATTTCATGTTCGTTGCATCAATGACACTGTCTAACCATCTCATCCTTTGCTGTCCCCTTCTTCTTGCCTTCAGTCTTTCCCAGTTCCAGTGAATGCTCCCTTCTCATTTGGTGGCCAAAGTATTTGAGCTTTAACTTCAGGATCTGGCCTTCCAGGGAACAGTCAGGGTTGATTTCTTTTAGGATTGAATGATTTGATCTCCTTGCAGTCCAAGGGACTCTCAAGAGTCTTCTCCAGTACCATAGTTCAAAAGAATCTAACTAAATAGTGACTATTGAGTAAAAATAACTAAGATGTTTTTCACATTGTCCCATACAATTGTTATTGCCCCTCAGATGAAAGAAAGAGTCAGACAACTTTATTTAACTTACATCATAATGGCAAGGGCAAACGGTAACAGCGCCCATGCCCCCATCCTTGCCTTACAATGGGCAATGCACCCTGCCCCTGGGTGGAGCCAACTGTAAGTGGCTCACACCCAGCTGGCCCAGCAATGGGATCTGCCGTGAGGATCCCTCCAATACAACCACACGGCCTGTGCAGAGGATCCATCCTGGTGATCCCAAAGGCAGTATGCCATCCTCATCCCTGGCCACACAGCTGCAGGGATGATCCTGTCAGACCCTGATATCCTCACAGGGTTGCTGATTGGTGCTTAACAAGCCACAAAAAATTCCCTATTGTGAGGCAAACTCTCTGTCCATAAACTATGCAAAATTCAAAATTTTAGTATTCTCAAAGTCCTGGAAACCACAAAGCTGGCATGTCAAAGGAAATAATATTGAACAAGTGAAATCTTTTAAATACTTGGGGGTTTCTTTTCAATACAACCATAATTGGATGGAACAATGCAAGCAAGCAGTCATCTCAGCAAGGTGCAGTTCATCTGCAGTGGTTAGTTTCTTTTATAAGAAGGGCAATCAATTTGTCCCAGCTGCCATTTGTGTCTTTAATGAAGATAAGAACATAAGAACATAAGAACATAAGAGAAGCCAATGTTGAATCAGGCCAATGGCCCATCTAGTCCAACACTCTGTCACACAGTGGCCAAAATATACCAGGTGCCATCAGGAGGTCCAGCAGTGGGGCCAGGACACTAGAAGCCCTCCCACTGCTGCCCCCCCAAGCACCAAGAATAGAGTGCATCACCTGCCCCAGACTGAGAGTTCCCATCTATACCCTGTGGCTAATAGCCACTGGTGGACTTCTGCTCCATATGTTTATCTAATTTCCTCTTGAAACTGTCCATGCTTGCAGCTGCCACGACCTCCTGTGACAGTGAATTCCATGTGCTAATCACTCTTTGGGTGAAGAAGTATTTCCTTTTATCTGTTCTAACCCGACTGCTCAGCAATTTCATAGAGTGCCCACGAGTTCTTGTATTGTGAGAAAGGGAGAAAAGTACTTCTTTCTCAACCTGCTCAATCCCATTCATAATCTTATAAACCTCGATCATGTCACCTCTCAGCCGCCGTTTCTCCAAGCTAAAGAGCCCCAAGCATTTTAACCTTTCTTCATAGGGAAGGTGTTCCAACCCTTTTATCATTCTAGTTGCCCTTCTCTGCACTTTTTCCAATGCTATAATATCCTTTTTGAGATGTGGTGACCAGAACTGTACACAGTATTCCAAATGAGGTCGCACCAATGATTTATACAGGGGCATGATGATACTGGCTGATTTGTTTTCAATTCCCTTCCTAATGATCCCCAGCATAGCGTTGGCCTTCTTTATTGCAGCTACACATTGTGTAGACATTTTCATTCAGTTATCCACTACGACTCCAAGATCTCTCTCTTGGTCCGTCTCTGCCAGATCAGACCCCATCAACGTGTATTTATATTTAGGGTTTTTGGCTCCAATGTGCATCACTTTGCACTTGGCCACATTGAACCCCATTTGCCACGTTGACGCCCACTCACCCATCCTCAACAGATCCCTTTGGAGTGCCTCACAATCCTCCCTGGTTTTCACCACCCTGAACAACTTTGTGTCATCTGCAAATTTAGCCACATCACTGCTTACTCCCAATTCCAAATCGTTAATAAACAAGTTAAAAAGCATCGGACCGAGTACTGATCCCTGTGGTACCCCACTGCTTACCACCCTCCACTGAGAAAGTTTCCCATTTATACTCACTCTCTGTTTCCTATTTATAAGCCAGTTTTTGATCCACAAGAGGACTTGTCCTTTTATCCCATGACTATTGAGCTTACTTAGGAGCCTTTGATGAGGAACTGTATCAAAAGCTTTCCGGAAGTCAAGGTAAATAATATCTATTGGGTCCCCCTTGTCCACATGTTTGTTCACTCCCTCAAAAAACACTAACAGGTTAGTGAGACAAGATCTTCCCTTACAGAACCCATGCTGAGTCTGCCTCAATAATTTTTGTTCATCAATGTGTCTACTAATTCTTTCCTTAATAACAGTTTCCACCAACTTACCCGGTATCGATGTCAGACTGACTGGCCTGTAATTTCCCGGATCTCCCCTGGAGCCCTTTTTAAAGATGGGAGTGACATTAGCTACCTTCCAGTCCTCAGGAATGGAGGCAGATTTTAAAGAAAGATTACATATTTTTGTCAGGAGATCCACAAGTTCACATTTGAGTTCTTTCAAGACTCTCGGATGAATCCCATCTGGGCCTGGTGATTTATTAGTTTTTAAATTGTCCATCAGTCGGAGGACTTCCTCTCTTGTTACCGCAATCTGATTCAGGTCTTTCAAACCCCCTCCCGAAATCGGTGCTTCTGGAGTGGGCAAACACTTCTCCTCTTCCACAGTGAAGACAGAGGCAAAAAATGCGTTCAGCTTCTCAGCCATTTCCCTATCATCCTTCACTACTCCTTTTACCCCTTGGTCATCCAAGGGCCCCACTGCCTCCCTGGCTGGCTTCCTACTTCTAATGTATTTAAAGAAAGTTTTATTGTTGGTCTTTATGTTTTTTGCGATATGCTCCTCATATTCCCTTTTTGCTTGCCTGATCACAGACTTGCATTTTATTTGCCATAGTCTGTGTTCCCTTTTATCAACCTCACTAAGACTAGCTTTCCACCGCTTAAAGGAATCCTTCTTACCTTTTACAGCTTCCATTACTTTATTTGTTAACCATGCAGGCTTTTTTCTATACCTATTTGTACCTTTCCTAACCTGCGGTATATATTTTTTCTGAGCTTCTAGGATTGTCTTTTTAAATAGTCTCCAAGCTTCCCCAATGGTTTTGACCTTCTCCACTCTTCCTTTCAATTTCTTCCAAAATGCCAAAACAATTTCCCAGCTATTATACGGGATCCCCATTTGGGTTAACACCTTCAATACCCAGCTTGAGCAAATCCAGGCAACTTTCTTATGCTGTATTTTGGGGGTCCCCAACTGTGTTAGCTATGCTACAATGTGCTTAGAAACTGGAATGTGTCTGATTGAGACTAGGGCATGGCTATTAACCTTACAGTTTTGGCTACACTTCAGGGCAGAATCTGCTAGCTATATCCATATAATGCTAGCTGATTCTTTTGTTTCCAACTGGTATTGTCAGATCCAGAATAAAAAAACATTCTATAGGTGTCTCTTTGGACAACCTCTGCATGTTAAGTGAAATGCAGGCATTTAGAATTTTGAAACAGAGGATTCTAGGTATTGAATCTGTTCTCTTGAACACAAAACTTGCTCCCCTTTAGCATTTTTTTTTAAACAAAATTTATTGAGTTTTCAAGAACGAAAAAGAAGAAGAAAAGAAAAAAAGAAGAAAGAAAATTACAGTACAGAACAGTACAGAACAGTCAATAGTATGCAACTGTGAAAGAAGATATGAGAACTATAAAACAGTATGCAACATACAATGTACGGGGTAGTTAGTAGAACTTGTACAACAGTAAATAGCATAATTCAAATATTTTGTAACTCAGGAAAACAATCTAGATTAACAACAAGTCAATATTTTGAAGTTAGGTTCTTTGATATTTTCCCAGTCTAATTTATCTACATTCATTTTTTCAAGTAGTGGATACCATTTATCTAGAGGGTTTAGTAAATACCTTTCCACATCTTTCTGGTGAAACCATAAAGATACCTTTTCTTGCAGAAAAAAATCCCATACTTTATGTATCCATTGTTGCATAGAGGGGAGAGTAGTTGCTTTCCATTTACTTGCAAGAGATGATTTGACAGCAATTAACATTATATTAATTAATGTTTTACTACTTACAGGAGGGCCGTCCGTGGACCAATGATGGAGGAGGATCAGCATCGGATCGTAAGGTAAGTTGTAACCAGTTAATTTGTATATAGACGAGATAATTTGATTCCAATAAAGGGCTACTTTAGGGCATTCCCACCATGAGTGAAAATATGTTGCCTTTTGACCACATTGCTTCCAACATAGTGGGGAAGAATTTGGATATATATGCGCGAGTTTAGCTGGGGTAAGGTACCACCTGTGAAGAACCTTCAATGCTGTCTCTTGAATCAATGTAGAAGGTGAGATCCTTGTAAGGTTTTTACATATGACTGACCATTGCTCTTCAGAAATATTATGTCCTAAGTCTTTTCGCCATGCTGTTTGATAACTAGGTATCTTATTGAGTTGTAGGTCCATGAGTTGTTTATATATTGCTGATATCGTACTCTTCCTGGGATGATGTCTCCAAAGTAGTTGTTCAAAAATCGTGAGGGGTTTCTGTAGGTTAGGTTTAAGTGCAGAGTCATCCAGTAGGTGTTGGACTTGTAAGTATTCAAACCAGGCTAGTTTAGAATGTGATTTTTTTTCTAATTCCATTTTTGAAAGTAATTTGCCCTTGGATAGGAGGTCCGTTATTCTCGTCAGGCCCGCTGATTTCCAAGTATGGAAGGAGTTTGGGTTTTCCACTGGAGGAAACCAATTTTGACTTGTAAAGGTAATGATAATGGATCGTGTTGATGTCAACTGAGATTTAAATTTATACCAAATCTTCATAGTAGACCATAAGTAAGGGTTATGTATCTTTTTCAGTAGTTGTTGGGGTCGGTCATTCCATAGTAGTTGCTTGAAGACATATGGTTTAATTGTAGATTCTTCCATGTGATGCCAATCTAGATTATCTTCATTGTGATAATGTTTCAAAAACTTGGACAACTGAGTGGCCACGTAGTAAAGTCTTAAGTCTGGGACCGCGAGACCACCATTACGCACCAGTCTCCTAGCTGTGTCATGTTTAATTCTTGGCGCTTTATAATGCCATAAAAATTTGGAGATATTGCGTTGCCATTTTGCCAGCAGCGGATCCGGGAGGAATATTGGCAGAGCCCTAAAACAGTAAAGAAATTTAGGAAAAATAAAAGTCTTAAAGGTTTGAATTCATTCAAACCATGAAAGCGGTTTGTGGTCCCATTTCCTAAGCAATTCATTTACTTCATTGTCAATTTTATTATGGTTCCATTTAGTAAGGTCTGAGAGGTGTAATGGTAAATTGATACCGAGGTATGGTTGATAGGTTTTGGTCCATTGGAATGGATATTCTGAATGAAGTTGCACTGTTGTGGTATTGGATAGACGAATTGGATAAATAGTTGACTTTGAGTGGTTGATTTTTAGGCCAGCCATGTCTCCAAAATCGTTTAGTGCATTTTGGATTTCAAGGAGAGAAGATTGAGGCTCTGAGACATAAATGGTCATGTCATCTGCGAAAAGACTGACTTTGAATTCTTTTTCTCCGATGCTTATACCTTTTATGTTGGAATTGTTTCTGATAGTAGAAGCCAATGGTTCTATAGCTAGAGCAAACAATAATGGTGATAAGGGGCAGCCTTGTCTGGTGCCCCTGTATAAATTAATATTAGAAGATGAGTCCCCATTGAGCAAAAGCTTAGCTTTGGGTTTTTTGTACAGAGCTGAGAGTGATCTGATGAAAATGTCTCCAAATTTCATGCGTTGTAGGAGTTTATCCAAGTATAATATTTCCAAGGTATCAAAGGCTTTTTCAATGTCCAGCATTAAAATCAGAGAGTTGTTTGTCGTTTGCGTTCTACCTTGATGAATTATATTCAAGGTTTTTCTGATGTTGTCGGTAATGTCTCTAGTCGGTATAAATCCTGTCTGGTCATTGAGAATATAGTCGCCTATTATATTCTTCAATCTGTTGGCTAAAATAGACGTGAAGATTTTATAGTCTGTGTTGAGTAAAGAAATTGGGCGATATGCCTTAGGGTCTGTGGCATCTTTTCCTTTTTTTGGTATGAGAATTACATTCGCCTCTGTCCATGTATCAGGTAGTGTTCCTGATAGCATGATTTGGTTAAACACATCTAGAAGAGGTTGTTATAAAATTGGTTCAAAGGACTTGTAGTATTCCGGTTGAAACCCATCAGGGCCGGGTGCTTTATTCAGTTTAAGAGCTTTTATGGCTATTTCCACTTCTTCTTTTACTATAGGTGCATCAAGGAGTAGCCTGTGATCTTCCGAGAGCTCTTTGATAGATGTATTATTCATTAAAAAATCCTGTATTTTCGTTTCAGATGGGTTAGATGTAGTATAGAGTGAAGCATAGAATGCTTCCATCATGTTAATGATACAGTCTGGGTCTGTTTGAAGGAACCCTTTCGAGTCTTTGATACCGTGGATCCATCGATCTACTCGTTGCTTCTTCAATTTCCAAGCTAAGTGATGGAGTTTCTTTGGGCTGGAACTAGTTGATTCATATTTAGAGAGTAGCTCTGATTGAGTTGAAATAGAGGTTTCTAACAGTTCTAATTGTTTTCGGAAGTCAGTTAAGCGTTTGTAAATTTTGTTACTGCAAGTTCGCTTGTGACTCATTTCAAGTTGTCGTATCTTAGCTATAAATTCGGACTTTTTTTCTGTTTTTTCTCTTTTGCAGGCTGTTGAAAGTGCCTTCGATTTGCCTCGTAGAACTGCTTTGGAGGCCTCCCAAACCATGTAACTAGAAACTCCACACTGTCTATTTCGCTGGAAGTACTCTTCAAGTTCTAATTGAAGATCAAGCCTTGTTTTGGGATCCAACAATAAATATTTGTTGAAAGTCATATTAGGTGTCTGTCGTTTATTCATTCCAAGTGTAAAAGTGCATTCTATTGGAGCATGGTCGGACCAACGGAAGCTACCGATTTCTGAAGATTGAAAAAAAGGGAGCGATTCTGCCATTCCAATGATATAATCTAATCTGGTGTATATTCTGTATTTAGAAGAATAATAGGAATAGTCCCTTTCAGTGCCATGGTATGTCCGCCAAACATCCTTATAATTGAAATCGTCTAAAAGTTTTTGAAGAGGGCTCGAAGTTTGTATATTGGATCTCTTTCTAAAGGATGATTTATCCAGGTGTTTGTCTAATAAAAAGTTGAAGTCACCTCCAACTATAGTGTGACCTGATTTAAATTGATGCAGCTTAGTAAATGTAGTACGCAAAAATCCAATTTGTCCCGCATTGGGCGCATAGATAGATGCCAGCGTGACTGAACTGTCTTGTAGTTTTCCTTTTACAAATACGTAACGCCCACTTTCATCTTTTTCAAGTGCCTCGATCTTAAAAGGGACGTTCTTTGCTATTAAAATGGCCACTCTGCAGGACTTAGACGTGCCAGGAGCGAGGATTTGAGTATTGAACCAATTAGAATTAAAAACCCTTTGATTATTTTTAATATATGTTTCTTGGAGGAGTGCAATTGCAGTTTTGTGGTTTTTCAGATCGATGGCTATACATTTAGCTTTAACTTTGTTATTCAAACCTCTGCAATTAAGAGAGGTGATTTTGTATTTTAGCGATGCCATTTGGGTTTTAGACAGTAAATAGGCTTGTTAATAGGATAGTCAAAAATTTGGAGTATTCTGAAAATAGGTGTGCAACTAATTTAAGGAAAGGTATCTTATGGTTTTTGGTATCCTCTAGAAGCATCACAACATTCCGTATGCCATAATCAATACATTGTAAAATAGCCTCCAGAGTAACATCTTTGTTTATAAACTTTTTCATTGTGTAGTACTGAACTGTACTAAGTAAGAATAGTTGAAGAACAGTCCCCCCCAACCCCCTCCCTCCCCACCCGCAACCTTTCCCATACCCAAACCCCTGTTACATTCATTTTCCCCCACTTTAAACTCCGTTTTACTTGGTAAAGGAATAATACTTTTGGGGATAATAAAGAGTCGTCGCTGCAAGACCTTCAGAGTGTGGTAAAAATGCACACAGAGCGGCAAACGCTCCTTCATAAGGTCAACAAAAAGAAACAAGAAAAATAAGACCAGGACCTTCCGGCCCGTGGATACCCTTATAGGCTTCATGCCCGAGTCTGACACAGTCACCCCCCCCTTACCGAAGCATATGGCACAGTATAATACTTAAATAAACAGTGCATTATAACATCAACATTATTGTGAGTAAACTTTAAAAAGGCTTAAGCAGTATTTAAGTACTTAAGGAGACATCTGGAGTCGATTAGGAATTCTGGTCCACTTCGTTGGAGTTCCAGAGGCTTCCCGCTTTCTTTTCTTGGAATCAGAGGTGTCCATTGCTTGACTGTCCTCCAAACCGATAGCCCTGAGGAGTGCTTGGCCTGAGTCAAGGTCGTCTGCGAAGTAAGTGTTTCCTCGAAGCCTAACTTGCAGGTAGCCTGTCGTCAGCCATCGGTATTTCAAGTTTGCATCTTGGAGATGTTTTGTAATTGGTTTTAGAGTTCTGCGTATTTGAAGGGCCTCCGGGGCTACGTCAGGAAATATGAAAATTTCATTATGATTAAATTTGAAGCTGCCTTTATTTTTTGCTTCTTGCAGTATTTTATATTTATTTCGGATGTCAAGTAGCTCTATAATGATGTCCCTAGGGCCCCTGCGATGTTCCGAGACTGGCGGGCCCATTCTAAACGCCCGCACTATCATTGGGGTGGCGTCATCATCGAAAGCAATATTGGAGGTTAACCAGGATGAAATGAAGGAGGCCAGATCTTCGGTACCTTCAATTTTTTCTTCGAAGCCTCGAAGTTTAAGAAATCGTTCTCTAGAGCGATGTTCTAGGACCAGGATCCGTTCTCTTGCCCAAGTTTCATTTTTGTGAAGTTCTTTAATATCCTCCTGGTTAGTGATAGAGGTTTCTAATGCCGAGTCTGCAGTCTGAGAGATAGTGTGAATGGATTCTTGCATAATTTCCAAACGCTCAGACATGGGTCTTAGTATGTCCATTATTTCTGATTTGAAGGCACTCAGAGTTTCTACAAAGTCATTTTTCGTTAGAGCAGACTGCTGTGCCTGAGTTTCAGGAGCCCTGGCGGCCATTTTAGGTTGCGAGTCGCGAGTACCGCGCGCTGCTCCAAGGGCCAAATCTGGGCCGAAATAAGGTTTAATTCTGGAGGTGTTTAACGTTCCAGCACCGTTGCGATTTCCTCCAGATTTCCCCATAACAATCAATACCTATCTGTTTCTTTTAGTGTAGTTAGATAGGCAAGGGAGAGGAAGGTTAGTCAGAGCTCGTTCATTTGGCGCCCGCCATCTTCCTTACCGACGCCCCGCCCCCCTCCCCTTTAGCATTTGGTATCTTTCCAGAATATGGCCTGCCTGCTGTTTACCGTTCCCAGATTACCTCACCCCAGTTATGCCACTCTTTTATATTAGCAAGACTCAATGTTTCACCTTCAGCAGTATTGTCTGGGAGGTTTGCCAACACTCCCTATCAAGAAAAACTTTGTTCATGTAAAGGAAGGCACCCATAAATGGTAGCCCATGTCCTACTTCATTGTGATTTTTATGGGGAAATGCGGGACTGTATAATTAAACCTATTGTGTCTAACTTTCACAGTCTATCTGAGGCGAAGTTAGTATCTCTTTTACTATCTGACTGATGTTCCCACATTACAAGTTCAATTGCAAGGTATCTTCTGGCTGCCATAACAATCAGGGAGCAAAAGTCTAGCTTTTCTATGTGATGCCTGATGGTTATTATAATTGAAATTCTCTGTAAATTGGCCATGTTGTACTTTTTCTTCTTTTTATGCCAATAAAGGTATTTGGAGTGGATCCCTGGCCACGCAGCCTCAGGGATGATCCTGTCAGACCCCTATACCCCCACAGGGTTGCTGATTGGTGCTTACCAAGCTGCAAAGAACTCCCCCCAAAGACATAACTCTTCCCTAACTATAAAGTGACAAACTTATCATATAGCCTCACTCAAGCCAATTCCACAATCCACTAACTGCAGTGCAGGGTAGGCAAAAAACACCCCTTCTCATCTGCCAATCAGAAAAGAGGCAAAAAATTCCTACCCGGCCCCCCGTCAAAGGGGCAATAGGCCTAAAGCTTGCACTAAGGACAGGGCAGGTGACACAACCCAACCCCTAAAATATTCCTGAGCTCCCCGTTGGCCTTGCACCAAGCTCTCTCAATCCCCTTGGGATCCAAAGTGTTATGCCATACTAGGCGCAGAATCATGGCAGACCACACAATTACTGTGTCTGGCCACTGGTACTGAATAAATCTCAGATCGTCCTGAGCTTGCAATACCAAGGCATTCCTTTACAGGAATCCCAAGTCATTGCCGCCCAAATGAATCACCAGAACATGGGGTGGAGAACCAGTGCTATTCCCAAACAGAAGGGGGAGGAGGCCCAGCCAGCACAGGCCATGGCACCCCCTCCACTCAACCATGGCCCATTGACTGAGGCCCATCTGAGAGCTAATGGCTGACCTATTGGCCTGATGAGCCACCCAAATGATATAGCTCCTCCTGCCACAGACCACAGCACCTAGGAAGAAAAAACAATGAACTACCAAACACAACAATGGAACAAACTCACAGTATAGCAAGGGGGTGCACATAACCCTTGTAAGTGGCTGATAGCCATCTGCCCACATGCTGCAGATAGGGCTAAAATACAGAACAAGGGTCACCAACATTTTGAGCCTGCAGACATCTTTGGAATTGGGGGGGGCGACACAACACCAAAATGGCTGCCATGGGAGATGTAGGTAAATCAAATATGGCTGCCACAGGAGGAATAGCCAAACACAATGTGTCCCTCCACAATTCCAAAAGAATCACATGACAACCATGCTGAACATATGAAGATGCCTTGTTCAGAGTGAAGCCATTTATTTGCCAAGCTGTACTTTATTTGAAAGCACGTCTAGTCTAGGGGTCTAGTCTAGGGGACCCAACATTTTTGAGCCTGGGGCACCTTTGGAACTCTGACACATGGTGTCGGGTGCAACTACAAAATGGCTGCCACAGGAGGCAGAACCAAGCACAAAATATTAGGGAGTAAAGTCTACATAAGTCTGATAGTAACTCTTCAACATTTCAAGCAGAAGTGCTGTTTAACAACATGCCTTTTAAAATGGACATAGTGTTTAAAATACAAAATAAGTATATATGTATATCAAGCTAGCTGAGAAACCCATACTGAGAAGTATCTGTCTTGATTTTGCAGGCCTCTAAGCCTTACTACTCCTTTACATGACCTGGGCAAAAGCTGTACCTGGCCCCTTCCATATTCTAAAAATACTTGGTGGGTGCCATGTCGCTCATGAGCACCATGTTGGGGACCCTGATATAGAACTTAAAGTGGGCAGCCCACCATATTATAGACAGAAGATATGTTTGTCCTTTAGTCCCAATATAAATTAATGCAAAATTTAATAAAAGCAAATTTATTAACAATATAAGAAACCTGTAATTTATATTAGTATATGCCAGCCTTTCCACCAATTACTCTCTCCTGACTAACTCAAATGGGTAAGGTCTTCAAAAGGGATGATTATTGTAAACAATATTTCTAGATCAAATGATAGAAAGAATTTTAATAGACCCCTCAGTACAAAATCCTCCCTGCTCCTCAGCAAAGGCTTCATTTTTTTCTGTTCAAGATTTCAGTTTATTTAATAGCATACAATTATAAAGTTTTAAAGAAATATCTAAAACATTTATTACTCAATTTTCTAGTTCCATCATGTTCCCCCTTTTAAAAATGGGCACAATTATTCCTGTGTTCTAACCTGAAGGGAACTTTATGTTTCTATTATTCTGTGTCAATAATTTAGCTAACATTTATACCTATCAATCCACATTTTGTTTAAGCAACTCTGGTGTTAAATGAACCTCCCCTGGTGCTTTACAGTTTTTTAACCGCACTATTAGTAACTTTATTTCAGATACTATGGTAACTGCCTTAATCAGTTGAAATTCCAATGTATACATACCAAGAGGAAAGACTGCATAAAGGTTTTTTAAATGTTCCCATTTATTCTTTGAAATACTAACATCTACTGAGAAATTAACTTTGCCACATCCCTCTGTAACCTATTGCCAGAAAGACCATCTCTTTATATCATATCCAAATGTAGTTACTTCCAGGGTTGTCTAACAGCATATTTATCAATTATACTTATGAATTTACCCAAAGATTTTCCCTGTCTGATCTGGTTGTAACTATATTTAATAATTGTATAAATTATTTTAGCACTTCTGGTCTTTCATCTTATCTTGGAGACTTCTAAGGATAGCATGCAAACACATTTTGTGGGCCAGTTAGGGATGAGTTGTCCTGAATCAGATGCTCTTGTGCTCCTGTTGGTTTTCTCACAACAATTAGTTTTAAAAGTGCTGTGCAATCTCTTTGAAATTAAGCCCAGCAGTTTGAGGGAGCATGACACCACAGCTGCAGAGGCCAGGGGAGGTGAAGCAGCTGAAGGACTGGCAGGTGGCAATGACAGTGGCTGGCGTAAAGCCACACCAAACAGAGAGGTTTGAGTGAAAATTGGCTGCATTAGAGGGCTGGTCACTGGGTTGCCTCCTCATGGTATGACAAAGAGGGGTGGAAAGAAGCTGGAATGACATGGACTTGCATGAGATCAGCTGACCCTAGAATGGGAGCCCTTAAGGCTTCCTGGGAGGGCAGAGCTCAGAGAGAGGTAGCCTTGGCCAGCCTCCCATTGGAGGACAGGAAAGCACTCAGGGAAACCCAGGCTCGGAGGAAAGGGGATTGGAGGATCCTTGGGATGGTCCATCCCTGGGGGGACTTTTAAACACTGAACCAGAGATAAGCTCGGGAGGAAGGGAAAGGCCTCACCCATGGAGTGTATGGCCAGGTTGGGCTGTGGCAGGGGAGAGGGAATCAGATGAAGGAAAAAAACCCTGCCCCTCACTATTCTGAGGCTTCCTCTTGAGTTTTTTGCTGAGAGAAAGGCCTCTGGAATGCAGCAGTACCAGACTCCACCCCAGAGCTACAGGACAACTTCCCAATACCAGCACCAACTTACTAACCAACAGCCTGGCAAGAACCCAGACTATGGTGGTAGTTGACCATCTGGTTGCCAAAAGAATGCCGCCATCACTTATTAGCACTATTAGCACCTATATTTACTGGTACCTATGATTTTATATGTTGTGGTTTTATTGAAATTTTGTGTTTTAACATATTTTGCAGTATATATATATATATATATATTCTGTAAGCTGTCCTGAGCCTGCCTTGGCGGGGAGGGCAGGATACAAATTAAACAAATAAAAATAAATAGCTGCTGGCACACACCATAACCACTGACTCCTGCCCACACTACTTATCAGCTGAGCTAAACAGTATTTAATGTCCACAACCTCCTTGCAAGGGAGGTAAGTCATCATACAGTGAAAAAAACGGTCATAGACCTACATTGTTAATATCCACAAGGACTGAATCTCCAAAAGATCCCAGTGTGAGTGCCAAGCCCCATGCCTTGCCGGACAGTGTCAATTTCAACTGGCCTGGCCTACAGACCCCAGGCAAATTTGGCCTCCAGGGATGGACTTGCACCAAGAGGCAAGGACGTATAGGTGGCCAGGAGCCCGGTGCTGAGTTGTGATTTCCATCACTGACGAACATGAAGGTCCGTGGCTACTTTGGATGACCAAGGCTAAGCAGTGTTCCCCCCCCCATACTCCTGCTGGGGATTGTATTTTAACAGACTTAGTTACAATAGTAGGTTGAAGATTTGTCTTCCCACCCCTCATAGTAATTAGTCAGAGTAGTCTAATCTTGCTGGGCAAGGGGGCAGCAAGAAGGGAGGTCAGGGTGGGTAGGGTTTGTTTATGATTTGTATTATTGAATCTATTGTAAATTGGTAAATTGGCTTGATTGGATGATTAGTTATCAATCTATTGCTTAGGAGAACTACTGACCATCATAAGTGGCATCCCAATAATATATTCCATCTATAGCCAACTTACAGCTGGCCTGAGGCACTGCGAAGGCCACCTTTAATGTGACTGAATTAGGGATACCAGTGCTCCTGGGGAGGGGAAAGTATAGTAGTGGGACCAGGCAGGAAGTTAAGGGAAGGAGGCGGAGAAACAGAGAGGTTCGACCCTCTTCCAGCCTGTGTCCCATCCCGAAAGTGGCAGGCAGTGGGTCGGGAACTAATGACCCCCCTCCGACATTGGTGTTGTGTAACACCAGACCCATAAATAATAAGACCTCAACCCTGCAGGATTTTCTGCTAGAGCAGGGAGTGGACCTGTCGTGCATGACTGAAATCTGGGTGTGAGATGGGGACACAGTAGCTTTCTCCCAGTTGGCTCTGCCCAGGTTCTCGGTCCTTTACCAATTGCAGACTGAGGGGCAGGGGGGAGAAGTGGCCCTATTCATTCGGGAGGCCAACTCCTTCAGGGCGCTCCTGCCAGTGAACTCACAGGCACTGAGTGCACAGGCCTAGTGTAGGAAGCCAGGGAGAGTTTGGCTGTTTGGCTGGTGTACTGGCTGCCTAACACACCGTCCAACAGTCTGTCATCCCTGGTTGAGGCTGTGTTGGGCTGTGCATTGGAGTACCCTAGGCTGATAGTCTTGGGTGACTTCAATTTCCATGCCGACGATGCAGCCTCTATACCAGTGATGGACCTGGTGTCATCCATGGCAGCACTATGACTCACCCACTATATAATGGCCCCCACACATCAGGCCGGGCACACGATCAATTTGATCTTCGTGGCAGGGGTTACAGTGGACCGGATTATTGTTTTGGCAGTACCATGGTCGGACCACCGTGCCCTAAAGGCCCATGTGAATGTTCCACCCCAACCCTGTTTAGGTGGCAAGCACATTTTGGCTCACCCTCAGACCCAAATGGACCCTCTGCGGCCTCAGAGGGCTCTGCAGGATCCCATGCCCCCAGGCGACTCATTAGATGAGCTAGTCAAGGACTGGCATGGTCAGCTCTCGATGGCCATCACAGAGATCACTCCCCAATGCCCTCTGCGCCCTCGCTCTAAGCAAGCTCCTTGGTTGACCAAGGAGCTATGATGGATGAAATGAGAGCTCAGACAACTAGAGAGACGGTGGCACCGTGCTCGCAATGAAGCAACAAGAGCATCCTATAGGACATTTATGAGATCCTATGAGATGGCAGTCAAAGCTGCAAAGAGAGAGTTCTATGTGTCTGTGTTTGCATCTGCTAGCTCACACCCAGCACAATTGTTTAGAAAGATTTGGTCATTAACAGAGCTGCCACAGGGCAGACCAAATGCTAGGGAACTGGATATTGGCTGTGAGGCTTTTGCGAGCTATTTTGCAGATTAAGTCCTATCACTCCGCCGCGATCTCCCCGCCACGGTTGATACAGTGAGTGAACTCAAGGCTCCATGCACGTCTTCCACTTCTATTCTGGATTATTTCAGTCCACTCAGCCTAGAAGAAGTGAACAAATTGCTCTCAACAGTATGCCCAACCATGTGCAGCCTTGATCCGTGCCCTTCATGGCTCATAAAAGCTGGCCATGAGGGGTTGCGAAGTGCCCTTGGGGATATTATCAACAAGTCCTGGCCAAATTGACCAACTATCAGCAACAATTCAGTTGCAGAGCTTTATGGATGACACTTCCATACTGGACCTGTTTCCACCCACTGGTTTGCAGGGTTCCTCAAGGGGTGGTGCTATCCCTGATGTTATTTAACATCTACATGCACCCCCTTGCCCAGATTGCCTGGAGGCACAGGCTAGGGTGTCACCAATATGCTGACGACACCCAGCTATATCTGCTGTTGGGTGGTCAGTCTGACTCTACCCCAGATGACCTGAAGCAGACTGGCTTAGACTGAGCCGATTGAAATTGAATCCAATGAAGATGGAGTTCCTGTGTCTGAGCTGGAGCAGGTTGGGGGTAGGGATCCCACTACCAACCTTTGATGGGGTGCCTTTGGCACCAGCACCAAGGGTCAGGAGTTTGGGAGTGCTCCTGGATGCCGCCTTAAAAATGGAGACCCAGATAGCAGCCACTGCCAAGGCAGCTTTTTACCATCTACGGCTGATTAGGCAGTTGGTTCCCTTCCTTGAATGCAATGATCTGGCAACAGTGATCCATGCTATGGTCACCTCAAGACTAGACTATTGCAATGCTCTCTACATGGGGCTGCCCTTGTCCCAAATCTGGAAGCTGCAGCTAGTGCAAAATGCAGCAGCTAGGCTGTTGATGGGTCTCTCTATATGAGATCACATCCAGCCTGTGCTGAAGTCACTGCACTGGCTGCCAATAGCATACCGGATTTGTTTCAAGGTGCTGGTTTTGACCTTTAAAGCCCTATATGGCCAGGGGCCTGTCTACCTGAGGGACCGCATTCCCCCATACATGCCCCAGAGAGCACTGAGGTCAGGCTCACAAAACCACCTGACTCTCCCTGGTCTGAGAGATGCCAAATTGCCTATTACGAGAGCTAGGGCCTTTTCAGTGGTGGCTCCACAGTGGTGGAATGAGCTCCTGGAGAACATCAGGGCCCTGCAGGACCTTTTACAGTTCCACAGGGCCTGAAAAATGGAGCTCTTCCACCAGGCCTTCGATTAGGAGCCACCACTGATGAATGAGCCATCGGAACATCTCGTGGCCCTTATGATACACTGTGAGATACTGCCTTCTTCTTGGGAATATGCCTAGGAACTGCCACCATCTGTTCTGTTTTTACTTGTACTGTATGCTATTTATGGGAATTTCTACTGTATTCTTACTATATTTATTGTTTTATTGTATTTTAATTGTGTACGCCACCTTGAGCCAGTTTACCCGGCAAGGCGGGATACAAATCGAAATAAATAAATAAACAAATAAACAAACAAACAAATAAATAAATAAATACAAAAGCCCTCCTCCCCTTCAACACCAGAGAGGAAAGGAATAGGTCCTTTCTGAGGGATCATTTCTTTCACCCCAGCCTGATTCCCTCATACCCTGAGAATCTCATCCTCCCTGAGGAGTTGTTGCCATGTGAGTGGAAAACCTCTACAATATCCGAAGCCAGTGGAGGCAAAGCCAGATTTAGTTTCTTTTATATGAGAGAATACTGGAGACTGATGTTAATATTTGCCTTATTTACAAATAGAAACCTAACAGTATGTAAATAAAGGCAAAAGTCAGTCCTGCTAGGCAACAGATCTGCTTATCCATACCAGTTATCCATATCCATACCCTGAAGACTCTGAATCCCATAGTGTTTCACCTTTAGTCAACTTGGAGCTTTGATCTTCTCTGCCTCTCTCTCTCTCTCTCTCTCTTACCTTCTTTTCAAAACTTCTAGCTGTTTTCCCCCCTTTCATACAATATGCCAAGGATTCTCAGTCCATATTCCTGCAGTAGATTGCCCATTCAGGAGACCATCCACAGCCATTAAAAAAATATGAATATCCCTTTGTAAAAGCTCCAACTCTAATCAGGTGGGTAATACTTCAGACAAAAGTTATACAAAATTCACAGTAGCTGGATAGCAAAACGCAGCAATGTTTTAGCCAGTGCTGTTTCAAAAATATGTTTGGAACAGAGTGTGTCTTTGCTCTGCTGACCACACAAACAATTCATTTTGAAACAAGTACCAAGAAAGCAGTGTGAAATATAATAGGTGTAACTTGACAATATGAAAACTCACAGAGGATGCCTGGATGCAGTTGTATTAAATAGGATTCTGGGGATCCTATTTCCTGGATTATGTCATGAAATGGTTCAAGGCAGCAAAATGTCTTGGACTTGCCCTGCCTGGCATACCTGCAAAATCTGTTAAAATTAGATCCATGGGTTTTGTTTCAGGTCTGTCACCAAGTTTTCTTTAATGTTCTTTTTACAATGTTCCTTGGTAATAGCCTTCATTTAAATGAAAGTACTTGTTACTCTACATTTTGTAATCAGCTTCAAGAACAAAGTATATATTTTGTATCAGTTCCAGATAGTGCACCTATGTTTAAATTCCTATTTTTCTCAGTAAAATACACCTGTGAAGTGCAGAGAGTCACTGGGCTGCTGATCTACTGAGTCCATTTGGATCCTTGCCAAAACCTGAGGGCCTGGCAGTACTACAGTTCCCAGAAATATCTCTCCATAGGAAAGGTTTTACACTAGGGATACCATTCCCCAGGTGGGGGTGGGGGATTCCTCTATTTTTGTGGGCTCCTGCCCGGTGCTGGCCAGTGGGCTCATAGGAGGAAATTCCCCCAACCCCTGATGCTGTGCGCAATGTGCTGACATCACCTGGAAGTGATGTCAGTATGTCAGCGATATGGGGGGGGCAACACTGTTCTCTTTGGTTTGAGGCTCATAGAGTTTTGCCCAAAAAGCAGATTGTTGCCCCTGATGTTGCCAATGCACTGACATCACTTCTAGGTGACTTCAGCACATCATAGAGTTTTGCCCACCCCTGGAATGCCCCCCAAATTCCCCTGCCAGCATGACAAAGGGACCTGGCAACTCTATTTCACACACATAAATATATAGAGGATCTAACTACACATTACCTTTCCCCGGTGATTAGATTTAACCAGGTAGCCTTAACAGGTAGATTAGATTTACCAGGTTGCCTACCACAATTGGTGACATTCAACCCCTGCTGCTCCAGCCCCACCTTTGTTTAATGGACCAGTGGGAGCAAAACTGGGGGGGGGACGACAACACTATAACATCACTTCTAAGTGAGTACCTAGAAGTGATGAAATGCTGTCATGCAGCACTCTAGAAATTCTCTATGGTTTTACCATAGAGATTTGGGGAACTTTTAGAGAGTCATGCAATACCGTTTTCCTCAGTCTCTCCTGCCAAAGTGCTCCTGACTTCATATGGCTCTCAACTGGCAATCCTGCAAGTCCCTTACCTGGGCCTGATGAAGAGGCACATTCTGAAGTTCCATGCTTTCAGGTGTGCATAGGCCCAATTTGGGTTTTGATACATGGGGTGGTAGGGAATACGGCCTGCATTGTTTTCTTGACCTGAAAGAGCTCCAGGGAACCACTACTTGCCTTGCTGGGGACTCCATGTGTACTGAAGGGCAATGCATTACATTTTACCAGTGGGTCAAATAGTGGCTTCATGGTCAGCAAAACAGCAAGGGACATAGGTCTAAGCCCTGGTATCCATATGCTGTGGTGTTTAGTCAAATAAGTCTAATGTATGCCTGGAAAGTGGATAACTTCAGAACATGCCTCACACTTCAATCCTTTAAAGTCCTAGCACACTGGTATCTCACACCACACAAATTGGCACACATGACTTCATCTTATAACCCAAGTTGTTGGAAAAATTGTGGAGTCTTGGGCAACTACTTACACTGCTGGGTAAATTGCCCCCAAATACTTCCATTTTGGGAAGCATTTTTAAAACAAATCAAATCTTTTAATGATATAGAAATCCTCCCCATACCAGAACACTTATTTTTTAACAGATGGGCAGTTCATGGCTCTGCTTCAACAACTGTTAATGCTTTTTGCAGCTAAGACTGTTATTGCCACTCACTGGAAAACAGCAGTGGCACCCACTCTTTCACAATGGCATAAAAAGCCGTGGGATTTATACATTATGGCAAAACTCTCGGATAATCTTACATGCTTTGATAAAATCCATACTCCTACCTCATTTATATCCACATGGTTTCCCATTTTAGAATATCTGACACAGCAAAATAACATACCTAAGGTAATGGATGATCTATGGTTGTATTGAGTTTATACATCTGTTCCTCATAGTATTATAAGTCCTTGTTTGTTCTCTCGCTATACATTTAATACCTAACACACTATTCTTAATACTCTATGTCAAATGTCAAATATCTAGATTGCTCTAGTTTCTTTGTATATTTCTTACCTTTGGATAGTTCACATCTCACAGTTGATAGATATTAGTTTATGAATCACTTTGTACTTCATGTGCACTTGTAGTTGAAATGTTTGTATTAATATATATTGTTTTATAAAACTCAATAAAACTTTATTGTAAAAAAAAGAAAAGAAAGAGGGTTACGAAACTGCGGGGGAAATCGGGCGAAGCCGCGGGTCAAAATGCAGCCCCGCGGCTTCGGGTGTGAAATTGACTAAAAATCTCGGGGCAAACGGTGGCGCAACCCCGCGGCAGCTTTAGTGGGAAATCACCCATAATTTTCTGTTACAAGCCATGGAGATGACAATTGTACATCAATGATGATTGGATGGGAGTGTTGGTGGCACTGTGTACCTGCTCTCCAGGATACTCTTGCATGTTCTGAGTCTCTGCACCATGTCTTCCATGTATACATACCAGAGACTCAAACGTTCCTAATAAAGTAATAATTACAGAAGCTATTCATTTTCTGATGTTAACTTAAAGACATACATTCCAATGAGGCAGACATATGCTCTGGTGTGAAGTGTGAAGCAAAGGTGGTTTACCAATGCCTTCCTCTGCAAAGCCTTCCTCAGTGGTCTCCCTTCCAAGTGCTGATCCTGCTTAGCATCCAAGAGCTGATGAGATTGGGCTATACCATGCTGCCTTCATCCCATATGCTCTGATAAATGTGTGTAATGTTATATTCATTTCAATGTGGGGGGAGCACTGTGAGTAGCAAGTCTAAAGTAAATGGGGCAACCCTGACAACCTTTGATGTACATTAGAGCCCTCATACCTACTGCAAATTGCTGCTCAGAAATGACTGCTGAGATGCAGGTGAAAGTGCTTTGCCAGCACAATAAAAAGTCCAGTTAAATCAATTTTATACTCCATATTTTATTCTCTGTTATATAAGTTATACTGTAAATCTGACAGAACTATAAGAACTTGACAAATGTAACAATAAAAATAAATACGGTTAAGTCCTGACCTATCTGAAAATACAAATATAGCCAGTTTATGGTCCTTATTTTTCACTCTTTGTATTTGCTTTCATGAAGATAACTTTATATAAACTATCAATATTCTTCATCACCATTTTGATCTAGAAGAAAAGTTTCATCCTTCAGTAGTGCATGTAATAGAATTGGTCAGATTGGAGAAGCACATTTTTATCTTGGATCTTTAATATTTCACAGTTCAAGCAAAAAAAATTAACTAAACTGTTAAAGATGTGGCTAGTAACTTCACCACCCAAATATCAATGTACTTTTATATTTTGTTTCCTGCTATGAAATGTGGTGTATTTTAACAAAAGTATTCATATTTACTAGGTACTTGTCAATTAACACTATTGTAACATTTCTTATTCCTCATAGACTGAATTTCCATTGTGAATATTCACTTCTTTAGGAATTCTTAATAAAAGTCTCTTACTGTGCCATTGGCTCCTCCAGCTGCTTCGGGGGAGTACATCGCACCCAGTTCTAAGGCCTCCATGCTTAGTGGCCTGTTGGGCTCCATAACTGACTTTAAAATGAAAGAGATATCTGTGAAATACATAATAGAATTATAGAATGATGTGACCAGACACCATTTCATTCAATTTCATGCCCAAAGGCAGATTCTTCTACATATTAACCAACATTTTATACCACACACTGGGATCCCTGTGCATAACCTTCATCATATATAAGCAAAGAGCATGTGAGCATGGCACACCATAATTGCAGGCTTGGAGCTGATGAATAACTTTCATAGTTTCTAAAAAAAGATAAAGATCTATGGGAACTTCCCTTTAGAACCCTAAATATGCCAATCAGTGAAACCAGGCATGGACATCTTGTGACTAACAGACCTACTAACCACATGAGGTGGACAAAGTCAGCTCAGTGAACTTCCTGTTTCTTTTAGGGATGCCACATATTTCATGGTGAGTGTATCCAAAAAGCAAATATACTGTGTTTGCTGCCTGCAATTTCTCATGAGTAGGGCTGCCATTAATGGCCTGGTAAATAGCATGAAACAGGAAGTGAGGACCCTGGGGGGGGTGGCCAGCAGCAAAGGAGTGATGTCACCTAGGGGAAACAATAAGCAGAAAAAGAAATGCTGCATCAATTGGAGCAAAGAATAAAATCATCATTCCACTGCACCATTCTTTTTTCTTCATCTCTTCACTTATGGGAAAATCACAGATTCTCTGGTAATTCCTAGAAAGGACAAAAACTGAAAAAAAGGGGGGGAGATCAGCCTTTGAAATTATGCATATCTATCATTCTGTAGCTGTTAATGCTGAACTTGTGATTTCCCCCTCCTCCTCATGGTGGTTCTCTCTCTCTCTCTCTCTCTCTCTCTCTCTCTCTCTCTCTCTCTCTCTCTTTCTCTCCTCTACACCCCCTCCCACCTCGTGATTCTTTCCTTGGCAAACATTGTGCAATGTATGTGGTTGATTGCATCATCCCCGGTTTCTACAACATAATGATGTAACTTTGGCAGTTTGCAACTTGACTACTACCTTTGATGGAAGAGACACACATCCTGACTAATGGAATCTTTGACACCATGATTGTTGGCTAATTTTTTTTGAAAAAAAGGCTAAAATTAATTTAAATTATATATTGCCCAGGAATTTCATTAATTTTTTTTTTATTTCTATGTAGAATAAACTGAAAAATTGATACGACTATTATTTAGGGCCTACTATTGATGGCCTACAATACAAACTTATAGTAATTGCAAAAACATAAAAGGTAATCCAAGTATATAATTTTTATTAAGCTTAATCAAACTTATTACTACATACAATTACTTTATATAATTTTCATGTAATAATCAGACTCCCCCACACACACTTTTTCTTAATAATTTTAAACAATGACATCTGGTCATATATGTATACTAGGGAGCAAAGCCCATTGTGGTGGAAAACAATGAGCCCTAGAAAGAAAAGGAGGGAAGGTGGAAGGGAGGGAGGTTTGGAGAAAGGAAGGGAGGGAGGGAGGGAGGGAGGGAGGGAGGGAGGAAGGAAGGAAGGAAGGAAGGAAGGAAGGAAGGAAGGAAGGAAGGAAGGAAGGAAGAGGGAAGAGTGAAAGAAAGCAGAGAGGAAGAAAGGAAAGGGGGGAAGGAAGGGAAGAGGGCAGAAAAGGGCTTCTCTGGGCCTACTGCCCACATAGAAGGCCCAGGGGATGGTGTGTGGGGGATGGAAAAGGGCTTCTCTGGGCCTACTGCCCCCATAGAAGGCCCAGAGGATGATGTGGGGGGATGGAAAAGGGTATCTCTGGGCCTACTGCCCCCATAGATGGTGTGGCTGTGGGACAAAAAGGCCTTCTCTGGGCCTACTGCCCCCATAAAAGGCCCAGGGGATGGTGTGTGGGGGACAGAAAAGGCCTTCTCTGGGCCTACTGCCCCCATAGAAGGCCCAGGGGATGGTGGGGGTGGTGGAAAAGGGCTTTTCTGGGCCTACTTTCCCCATAGAAGCTCCAGAGGATGGTGGGGGAAGCAGAAAACATCCAGGCCTATTGCACCCATAGAAGGCCCAGGGGATGGTGTGGGGGGTGGAAAAGGGCTTTTCTAGGCCTACTTCTCGCATAGAAGGCCGAGGGGATGGTGGGGGCCCCCGAAAAGGGCTTCTCCGGACCTATTGCACCCATAGAACGCCGAAGGGATAGTGAGGGGCGGAAAAGGGCTTGTCTGGGCCTAATGCCCCCATAGAAGGCCCAGGGGATGGTGGGGGGGCAGAAAAGGGCTTGTCTGGGCCTCCTGCCCCAAAAACAAGGCCCAGGGGATGGTGTGGAGGGGTGGAAAAGGGCTTGTCTGGGCCTACTGCCATTTTAGAAGGCCCAGGGGATGGTGGGGGGGATAAGGGCTTGTCTTGGCCTACTGCCCCCATAGAAGGCCCAGGGGATGGTGGGGGTGATGGAAAAGGGCTTTTCTGGGCCTACTTTCCCCATAGAAGGTCCAGGGGATGGTGGGAGAAGCAGAAAATGTCTTCTCCAGGCCTATTGCACCCATAGAAGGCCCAAGGAAGGTGTGGGGGGATGGAAAAGGGCTCGTCTGGGGCTACTGCCCCCATAAAAGGCACAGGGGATGGTGTGGGGGATGGAAAAGGGCTTTTCTGGGCCTACTGCCCCCAAAGAAGGCCCAGGGGATGGTGTGGAGGGGTGGAAAAGGGCTTCACCAGGCCTACTGCCTCTATAGAAGGCACAGGGTATTGTGGGGGTGGTGGAAAAGGGCTTTTCTGGGCCTACTTCCCGCATAGAAGGCCGAGGGGATGGTGGGGGGGCAGAAAAGGGCTTCTCCGGACCTATTGCACCCGTAAAACGCCGAAGGGATAGTGGGGGGGCGGAAAAGGGCTTGTCTCGGCCTACTGCCCCCATAGAAGGCCCAGGGGATGGGGGTGGTGGTGGAACGGGCTTTTCTGGGCCTACTGCCCCCATAGAAGGCCCAGGGGATGGTGGGGGGCAGAAAAGGGCTTGTTTGGGCCTCCTGCACCCAAAACAAGGCCCAGGGGATGGTGTGGAGGGGTGGAAAGGGGCTTGTCTGGGCCTACTGCCATTTTAGAAGGCCCAGGGGATGGTGGGGGGGAATAAGGGCTTTTCTTGGCCTACTGCCCCCATAGAAGGCCCAGGGGATGGTGGGGGTGATGGAAAAGGGCTTTTCTGGGCCTACTTTCCCCATAGAAGGTCCAGGGGATGGTGGGGGAAGCAGAAAACGTCTTCTCCAGGCCTATTGCACCCATAGAAGGCCCAAGGAAGGTGTGGGGGGATGGAAAAGGGCTCATCTGGGGCTACTGCCCCCATAAAAGGCACAGGGGATGGTGTGGGGGATGGAAAAGGGCTTCTCCGGGCCTACTGCCCCCAAAGAAGGCCCAGGGGATGGTGCGGAGGGGTGGAAAAGGACTTCACCGGGCCTACTGCCTCTATAGAAGGCACAGGGTATGGTGGGGGTGGTGGAAAAGGGCTTTTCTGGGCCTACTTCCGGCATAGAAGGCCGAGGGGATGGTGGGGGGGCAGAAAAGGGCTTCTCCGGACCTATTGCACCCGTAGAACGCCGAAGGGATAGTGGGGGGGAAAGGGCTTGTCTCGGCCTACTGCCACCATAAAAAGCCCAAAGGAAGATGTGGGGGGGGGGTGGAAAAGGGCTTATCCGGGCCTCTTACACAGTAGAACGTCGAAGGGATAGTGGATGGGTGGAAAAGGGCTTGTCTGGGCCTACAGCCATCATCGAAGGCCCAGGGGATGGTGGAGGGGGTGGAAAACGGTTTGTTTCAGCCTCCTGCCCCCATAGAAGGCCCAGGGGATGGTGTGGGGGGCGGAAAAGGGCTTGTCTGGGCCTAATGCCCCCAAAGAAGCCCCAGGGGAAGGTGTGGGAGCATGGAAAAGGGCTTGTCTGGGCCTACTGCCCCATAGACGGCCCAGGGGATGGTGGGGGAAGCAGAAAACGGCTTCTCTGGGCCTATTGCACCCATAGAAGGGCGAAGGGATGGTGTGGGGGGTGGAAAAGGGCTTATCCAGGCCTACTTCCCCCATAGAAAGCCCAGGGGATGGTGTGGGGGGTGGAAAAGAGCTTGTCTGGGCCTACTACACCCATAGAAGGCCCAGGGGAGTGTGGTGGGGGTGGAAAAGGGTTTTCCGGAGATACTGCCCCCAAAGAAGGCCCAGGGGAGGGTGTGGGGGGGTGGAAAAGGGCTTGTCTGTGCCTATTGCACCCATAGAAGGCCCAGGGGATGGTGTGGGGGGTGGAAAAGGGCTATTCCAAGCCTACTGCCCCCAAAGAAGGCCCAGGGGAGGGTGTGGGGGGTGGAAAGGGCTGGTCTGGGGCTACTACCCCCATAAAAGGCCTAGGGGAGGTGTAGGGTGGAATAGGGCTATTCGGGTCTACTGACCCATGAAAGCCCAGGGGATGGTGGGGGTGGAAAGAGCTTGTCTGGGCCTACTCACCCATAGAAGGCCCAGGGGAGTGTGGTGGGGGTGGAAAAGGGTTTTCCGGACATACTGCCCCCAAGAAGGCCCAGGGGAGGGTGTGGGGGTGGAAAAGGGCTTGTCTGTGCCTATTGCCCCCATAGGAGGCCCAGGGGATGGTGGGGGCGGGAAAGGGCTTCTCTGGGCCTACTGCCCCCATAGAAGGCCCAGGGGATGGTGTGTGGGGGACAGAAAAGGCCTTCTCTGGGCCTACTGCCCCCATAAAAGGCCCAGGGGATGGTGTGGGGGTGGAATAGGGCTATTCCGGGTCTACTGACCCCATAGAAGGCCCAGGGGATGGTGGGGGTGGAAAAGGGCTTTTCTGGGCCTACTTTCCCCATAGAAGGCCCAGGGGATGGTGGGGAAGCAGAAAATGGCTTCTCTGGACCTATTGCACCCATAGAACGCCAAAAGGATAGTGATGGGGGCGGAAAAGGGCTTGTCTCGGCCTACTGCCTCCATAGAAGGCCCAAGGGAAGGTGTGGGGGGGTGGAAAAGGGCTTGTCTGGGCCTACTGCCCCTATAGAAGGCCCAGGGGATGGGGGTGGTGGTGGAAAAGGGCTTTTCTGTGCCTAGTGCCCCCATAGAAGGCCCAGGGGATGGTGGGAGGGCAGAAAAGGGCTTGTCTGGGCCTCCTGCCCCCAAAACAAGGCCCAGGGGATGGTGTGGGGGGTGGAAAAGGGCTTGTCTGGGCCTACTGCCCCATAGAAGGCCCAGGGGATGGTGGGGGAAGCAGAAAACGGCTTCTTTGGGCCTATTGCACCCATAGAAGGCCGAAGGGATGGTGTGGGGGGTGGAAAAGGGCTTATCCATGCCTACTTCCCCCATAGAAAGCCCAGGGGATGGTGTGGGGGGATGGAAAAGAGCTTGTCTTGGCCCACTACACCCATAGAAGGCCCAGGGGATGGTGGTGGGGGTGGAAAAGGGCGTTTCCGGGCATACTGCCCCCAAAGAAGGCCCAGGGGAGGTTGTGGGGGGTGGAAAAGGGCTTGTCTGTTCCTATTGCACCCATACAAGGCCCAAGGGATGGTGGGGGGGTAGAAAAGGGCTTTTCCGAGCATACTGCCCCCAAAGAAGGCCCAGGGGAGGGTGTGGGGGGTGGTGGAAAAGGGCTTGTCTGTGCCTATTGCACCCATAGAAGGCCCAAGGGATGGTTTGGGGGGGGTGGAAAAGGGCTTGTATGGGGCTACTACCCCCATAAAAGGCCCAGCGGTGGTGTGGGGGAAGGAAAAGAGCTTGTCTGGGCCTACTGCCCACAAAGAAGGCCCAGGGGATGGTGTGGGGGTGGAAAAGGGCTTGTCTGGGCCTACTGCCCCCATAGGAGGCCCAGGGGATGGTGGGGGGGCGGAAAAGGGCTTCTCTGGGTCTACTGCTTCCATAGAAGGCCCAGGGGATGGTGTGTGGGGGACAGAAAGGCCTCCTCTGGGCCTACTGTCCCCATAGAAAGCCCAGGGGATGGTGTGGGGGGATGGAAAAGAGCTTGTCTGGGCCTACTACACCCATAGAAGGCCCAGGGGATGGTGGTGGGGGTGGAAAAGGGCTTTTCCGGGCATACTGCCCCCAAAGAAGGCCCAGGGGAGGGTGTGGGGGGCTGGAAAAGGGCTTGTCTTTGCCTATTGCACCCATAGAAGGCCCAAGGGATGTTGTGGGGGGGTAGAAAAGGGCTTTTCCGAGCATACTGCCCCCAAAGAAGGCCCAGGGGAGGGTGTGGGGTGTGTGGAAAAGGGCTTGTCTGTGCCTATTGCACCCATAGAAGGCCCAAGGGATGGTGTGGGTGGGTGGTAAAGGGCTTGTATGGGGCTACTACCCCCATAAAAGGCCCAGCGGTGGTGTGGGGGAAGGAAAAGAGCTTGTCTTGGCCTACTGCCCACAAAGAAGGCCCAGGGTATGGTGTGGGGGTGGAAAAGGGCTTGTCTGGGCCTACTGCCCCCATAGGAGGCCCAGGGGATGGTGGGGGGGCGGAAAAGGGCTTCTCTGGGCCTATTGCCCCCATAGAAGGCCCAGGGGATGGTGTGTGGGGGACAGAAAAGGCCTTCTCTGGGCCTACTGTCCACATAGAAGGCCCAGGGGATGGTGTAGGGGTTGTTATAGGGCTATTCCGGGTCTACTGACCCCATAGAAGGCTCAGGGGATGGCGTGGGGGGGGCAGGAAAGGGCTCGTCTGTCAGCATAATGTATATATGTAGCTGGCAAGATTGTCAGTAGTCAGAATAGATCAGTTCCATCTACTTGACAGATGTAGCTAGTCAGGTGATAAATGTTGCATCAGCCAGGCAGCCTGACTCAGCATATTCTGATAATTAGACAAAGTGTCTAGTGATTGGCTGGCACTGTGTATATATGTGTTTAGTGTCCAGCAGCTCTCTCTCTCCCAGAGAGACTGGTTGCAGCGTAGCACTTTGTCCTTCTGTGAAATAATTGTAAGTAAGCTCCAGCTCTGTAAATAAATCTGTACATAGCTTTCAGCTCACGGCTCTGCATTCATTCTTTACGGTGGCGCGCACCCGCTACCGACAGGGTTATGGGCCCAGCCTGAGCTGTTAGCGGGCTAGTACAGTAGCAGAGTGAAGCTGAGTGAAGCTGTGGAGAATCAGTTCCTGAAGGAGCAGTGATTTCTCTGGAAGCAGTTTTCAGCACAACGTGGAGCTAGCCAGCATTTCTGCAGAGGACGAGAAACCTCTGTCCAGCTTGGTGAAGGCAGAGGCGTCGGAGGAGGCAGACCAGTCTGTGGAGCAGCTGTTGCCAAGGTCGTTTTGGCGTGGAAGGAGAAGTGAGTACGAGATGGCTCTTTCCTCAACTACACTGTTAGTGGATAAGCTAACAGACTCTAATTATGCTGTGTGGTCTATCCGGCTGAAGCATTTACTTAAAAAGGAGGGTCTGTGGACTTGTGTCAGTTCCCCTCCAGCCGCTCCTGACGAGGACGAAAAGGAGCAAGATGAGCGTGCCTTGGCTCATATCGTGCTGAGCTTATCAGACTCTCAATTACTGCATGTTTCTACTTTAGAAACGGCCAAGCTTGCGTGGGAGGCTTTGGCAAACATTCACGTCCAGAAATCAGCCTCTTCAATTATAGCACTCACCAGGAAGCTCTATCGCACTGTGCTCTGCCAGGGGCAGCGTGTCAGAAGTCATGTTGATGCTTTGACTGAGTGTTTCCAGGCTCTTGCAGCACGAGGTAAAGACTTTTCTGAGCTTGACAGAATATATGTTCTTTTGTCATCTTTGCCTGACAAGTACAATGCATTAATCTCATCGTTGGAGAGTTATAAGCCTGAGGAATTAAGATGGGATTCAATCGTGGGTCGCCTGCTTGATGAGGAAGCGCGTTGGAATGCAAAACCCAGTTTTGGAGCTGCAGCAGCCTCCTGTTTCCGGTCAGAGGAGTCAGCGTCTGTTGGCAGTGTTTCCAGCTCTGGAATGTGTCCGGGCAAGCCACCTTTTGCAGTTTCCAGGAAAAAGCGTTGTTTTAAGTGCGGCTCGGAAAAACACATAGCTCGTTTCTGCCCCAAGCGGGAGCAGTCTCGCCAGAAATCATCTGTTCAACAGTCTACTGAGCAGCGAACTCCAGCCTCATTTTCAAGTTCTGTCCAGAAGAATCGCCTTACTTTGGTGACAGTTGGGAAGGGGCTAGGCTGTGTAAAATATTTGCTTGATTCAGGAGCTAGTAAAACTGTTGTGAAAGACAGGCATTTGCTGACCAGTGAAACTGCTGCAGAGGTAAGCTCTGTCTGTCTAGCTGATGGCAGAGAAGCCTCTGTAATTTGTAAAGGCAGCGTGTTTATTCCAGAATTGAATTGTGAGATAAAAAACGCACTCTGTGTTCCAAGTTTGGAAAATAATTTACTTAGTATACAATCACTCACTGAGAAAGGGTTCAAGATAATTTTTGAAAATGATGAATGCCTTTTATGTGAGGGTGATGAGATAATGGCTCGGGGCAAGCTGCAAGATGGTGTTTATGTGCTTAGCAGTGAATGTGTGCAGGCACAGTCAGTTATCCAGAATGTTAACCCTCTGCATTCTAACTGTTCTCATCTTTTCCATAGAAGATTTGCACATACCAGCTTCCATACTTTGGGCAAAACTTTTGATTGTTTGGGCAAAACTGATGTGTCTCCCTGTGACAACTTTCTTGATTGTTCTATTTGCAAGCAATCCAAGTCCCAGGCTCACCCGGTTGCCAAGGTGAGCAGTAGAGTCTCTGAGGAGCCTCTTGAGCTTGTTCATGGGGATGTAATTGGTCCACTGCCCCCCACAGTTTCTGGGTGTCGTTTCTGTTTGGTCTTGGTGGACGACCATTCACATTATGGTTGGGTTTTTCCCTTAAAGCACAAGTCACAAGTGTGTGCAACAATTAAATACTGGGCTGCAAATGTGGAGAAGCAATTACAATGTCCTCTTCGTGCCTTTCAATCTGATATGGGTGGGGAGTTTCTGAGTGAAAGTCTCCTTCAGTTTTTCCAGTCACATGGGATTGTGCATAGGCGGACAAATGTGGCACAGCCCAGAGAGAATGGCCTAGCAGAGCGTAGAAATGGTGTATTGCAGACCATGGTCCATTCAGTACTTACTGATGCCAAGTTACCTTTTTCTTTTTGGGGAGAAGCAATTACATATTGCCAGTATACTTTAAACCGTCTCTGGACCAAATCCATTGATCAAATCCCCTACACCGTTCTGTTTGGCACAGAGCCCAGCATAGATCATTTAAGAATCTTTGGTGCTAAGGCATGGGTAAATGTTCCTTTAAGCAAGAGGCGAAAGGGACAGAAAAGGGCTCAACTTCTAACTTTTGTTGGGTATCAGAGTGGCATGAAAGCCTACCGGTTTGCCACTAAGGATAATGCTGTAGTTTTCAGTCATTCAGCAAATTTTTGTGAACATAAAAACTGGGCTGATATTCATGATAATGACTTGCCTTCACAGGTAATTTTTCCTGTTGCTGGTGCTGAGCAGAGTGCTCAAGGTCGAGCTGAAACTAACTCAAAGAAGCTTTCTCCTACCAGGTCTTTATCTGAAGCTGATAAGACGGAACAGCAGCCAGAAAGCAGCCAGCAGTCGCAGCTGCGTGTGTCTACCAGGAGCAACAAAGGCGTTCCGCCCCAACGTTATGGAATTAATCATGTTTATATTCCTAACACTGTTGATGATGTTTTTGCTTTGCAAGGGGCCGAGCGGGAAGCGTGGCTTGAAGCCATGAAGGCAGAACATGCCTCTTTGCAGAATTATAAAGTGTGTTCTCCTGCACAGTTGCCAGAGGGCAAGAAAGCTTTGGGCTGTCGCTCGTTATTTAAGGTTAAATCAACCAAGGATGGATCTTTAACTTATAAAGCAAGACTTGTGGCTAAAGGCTACGACCAGGTTGAAGGTCAAGATTATGATGCTTGTTTCTCTTCTACCGTGAAGATGGAAAGTGTAAAGACAGCATTGGCTCTAGCTTCTAAACTTAATATGAGTGTTACACATTTTGATTTTTGACACAGCGTATTTAAATGCTGATCTCAAGGATGAGCTGTACATGCAGCAAATACCAGGGTTTCAATTTGCCGATCCAAACTTAGTTCTGCGTTTACATAAAGGCCTCTATGGTCTCAAACAGAGCGCTTTTCTTTGGCAGGACTGTTTGTACAATGCACTGACGCAGCTAGGATTCAAACAGAGTGTTGCTGATCCTTGCTTGTATAGCATATCTGTAGATGATAAGCTTTGCTTGGTCTTGGTTTTTGTCGATGATCTCCTATTTCTGCATCTTACAAACAAGCAGCTTTCGTGGTTTAAAAGCACTGTGCAACAATTGTTTAAAATAAAAGATTTGGGGTCTGTGAAAAACTATTTGGGCATAACAGTGCAAAGAAATGCTCAAGGGATGTTTGAGCTGAGTCAAGCAGACAAAATACAGGCATTGCTAGATAAATTTAAAATGGGTGAATGCAACATTGTTGGAACTCCAATGTCTACTGATTTTTGTAAGCCTGTAAATAGCCCAGAGTTTGCTGACAAACAATTGTATCAGTCATTGGTGGGATCTTTGTTATATTTGAGTTGCTGTACTCGCCCTGATATATGCACTGCTGTACATTGGCTAACCCAAAAGTCTTCCTCTCCCACAGATCATGACTGGCAAGCTGCTAAGAGAGTTCTACGTTTTCTAAAAGGGTCAATAAATAAAAAACTTGTTCTGGATGTGTCCAGCACTCAGCAGCTGTTTGCATACTGTGATGCCAGTTGGGGGAGAGATCTGATGGCAGATCTACCACAGGGTATGCAATATGTGTATATGGCGCACTGGTATGTTGGAAAACAATCCGCCAAAATCATATTTCAGCCAGCTCTTGTGAGGCGGAATATTCATCGATAAATGAGTGTGTGTTACAGATGGAATGGTTTATGCATCTGTTAAAAAGCTTTGATATAAATTGTCTTTTGCCTGTTAAACTTTTTTGTGACAGCAGTTCAGCTAGGCAACTTGCTACAGGTCAACAGGTACGCTTCAGAAGCAAGCATGTGGTTGTGCGTTACCAAAATGTAAGAGATGCTGTTCAGAGAAAATTTGTATCCATTGAACCGTGCACCTCTGAATCAAATGTTGCCGACATCTTTACTAAAAATTTATGTAAAGAAAAATTTGTTTATTTAAGTGGAATGCTTGGTCTGACTATCTGAAATCTTGAGAGGCGTGTCAGCATAATGTATATATGTAGCTGGCAAGATTGTCAGTAGTCAGAATAGATCAGTTCCATCTACTTGACAGATGTAGCTAGTCAGGTGATAAATGTTGCATCAGCCAGGCAGCCTGACTCAACATATTCTGATAATTAGACAAAGTGTCTAGTGATTGGCTGGCACTGTGTATATATGTGTTTAGTGTCCAGCAGCTCTCTCTCTCCCAGAGAGACTGGTTGCAGCGTAGCACTTTGTCCTTCTGTGAAATAATTGTAAGTAAGCTCCAGCTCTGTAAATAAATCTGTACATAGCTTTCAGCTCACGGCTCTGCATTCATTCTTTACGGTGGCGCGCACCCGCTACCGACATCGTCTTGGTCTACAGCCCACATAGAAGGCCCAGGGGATGGTGGGGGGTGGAAAAGGTCTTTTCTGGGCCTACTTTCCCCATAGAAGGCCCAGGGGATGGTGGGGGAAGCAGAAAATGGCTTCTCCAGGCCTATTGCACCCATAGAAGGCCCAAGGTATGGTGGGGGGGGTGGAAAAGGGCTTATCCAGGCCTACTTCCCCCATAGAAAGCCCAGAGGATAGTGTGGGGGGATGGAAAAGAGCTTGTCTGGGCCTACTACACCCATAGAAGGCCCAGGGGATGGTGGTGGGGGTGGAAAAGGGCTTTTCCGGGCATACTGCCCCCAAAGAAGGCCCAGGGGAGGCTGTGGGGGGCTGGAAAAGGGCTTGTCTTTGCCTATTGCACCTATAGAAGGCCCAAGGGATGTTGTGGGGGGTAGAAAAGGGCTTTTCCGAGCATACTGCCCCCAAAGAAGGCCCAGGGGAGGGTGTGGGGTGTGTGGAAAAGGGCTTGTCTGTGCCTATTGCACCCATAGAAGGCCCAAGGGATGGTGTGGGTGGGTGGTAAAGGGCTTGTATAGGGCTACTACCCCCATAAAAGGCCCAGCGGTGGTGTGGGGGAAGGAAAAGAGCTTGTCTGGGCCTACTGCCCACAACGAAGGCCCAGAGAATGGTGGGGGAAGCAGAAAATGGCTTCTCCAGGCCTATTGCACCCATAGAAGGCCCAAGGTATGGTGGGGGGGTGGAAAAGGGCTTGTCTGGGGCTACTGCCCCCAAAACAAGGCCCAGGGGATGGTGTGGGGGGGTAGAAAAGGGCTTTTCTGGGCCTACTTCCCACATAGAAGGCACAGGGGATGGTGGGGTGGGGCGGAAAAGAGCTTCTCCAGGCCTATTGCACCTATAGAAGGCCCAAGGGAAGGTGTGGGTGGTGGAAAAGGGCTTTTCTGGGCCTACCGCCCCCGTAGAAGGCCCAGTGGGTGGGGTGGGGTGGTGGAAAAGGGCTTTTCTGGGCATCCTGCCCCCATAGAAGGCCCCGGGGATGGTGTGGGGGCAGAAAAGGGCTTTTCTGGGCCTACTGCCACCATAGAAGGCCCAAGGGAAGGTGTGGGGGTGGAAAAAGGCTTGTCTGGGCCTACTGCCCCCATAGGAGGCCCAGGGGATGGTGGGGTGGCGGAAAAGGGCTTGTCTGGGCCTACTGTCCCCATAGATGGCTCAGGGGATGATGTGGGGGGTGTTATAGGGCTATTCCGGGTCTACTGACCCCATAGAAGGCCCAGGGGATGGTGTGGGGGGGCAGGAAAGGGCTTGTCTAGGCCTACTGCCCACATAGAAGGCCCAGGGGATGGTGGGGGGTGGAAAAGGTTTTTTCTGGTCCTACTTTCCCCATAGGAGGCCCAGGGGATGGTGGGGGAAGCAGAAAATGGCTTCTCCAGGCCTATTGCACCCATAGAAGGCCCAAGGTATGGTGGGGGGGTGGAAAAGGGCTTGTCTGGGGCTACTGCCCGCATAAAAGGCCCAGGGGATGGTGTGGAGGGTGGAAAAGGGCTTCTCCGGGCCTTCTGCCCCCCCAAAAGGCCGAGAGAATGGTGTGGAGAGTGGAAAAGGGCTTTTCTGGGTCAACTGCACCAATAGGTGGCTCAAGGGATGGTGTGAAGGGTGGAAAAGGGATTCTCAGGGTCTACTGCACCCATCGAAGGCCCAGGGGACGGTGTGGGGGGTGGTGGAAAAGGGCTTTTCTGGGCCTACTGCCCCCATAGTATTCCCATGGAATGGTGTGGGGGGCAGAAAATTGCCTCTCTGGGCCTACTGCCCCCATAGAAGGCACAGGGATCGTGTAGGGGTGTGGAAAAGGGCTTGTCTGGGCCTACTGCCCCCATAAAAGGTGCAGGGGATGGTGTGGGTGTGGTACAGAAAAGGCCTTCTCTGGGCATACTTCCACCCATAGAAGTCCCAGGGAATGGTGGGGGGAGCAGAAAATGGCTTCTCTGGGCCTATTGTACCCATAGAAGGCCCAATGGACGGTGTGAGGGGTGGAAAAGGGCTTTTCTGGGCCAATTGCACCCATAGACGGTCCAGGGGATGGTGTGAAGGGTGGAATAGCGCTTCTCCGGGCGTACTGCCCCCCAAAAGGCCCAGAGAATGGTGTGGGGGGTGGAAAAGGTCGTTTCTGGGCCAACTGCACCCATAGACGACCCAGGGGATGGTCTGAAGGGTGGAAAAGGGATTCTCCGGGTCTACTGCCCCCATAGAAGTCCCAGGGGAAGGTGTGGGGAGGTGGAAAAGGGCTTTTCTGGGCCTACTGCCCCCATAGGATGCCCATGGAATGGTGGGGGGGGCAGAAAAGGGCCTCTCTGGGCCTACTGCCCCCATAGAAGGCACAGGGATTGTGTGGGGGTGCGGAAAAGGGCTTGTCTAGGCCTACTGCCCCCATAGAAGGCCCAGGGGATGGTGGGGGGAGTGCTTTTCTGGGCCTACTTCCCCCATAGAAGTCCCAGGGAATGGTGGGGGGAGCAGAAAACAGCTTCTCTGGGCCTATTGCACCCATAGAAGGCCCAAGGGATGGTGTGGGAGGTGGAAAAGGGCTTGTGTGGGGCTACTGTCCCCATAGAAGGCCCAAGAGATGGTGTGGGGGGAGTGGAAAAGGGTTTGTCTGGGCCTACTGCCCCCATAGAAGGCCCAGGGGATGGTGTGGGGGGCGGAAAAGGGCTTGTCCGGGCCTACTGCCCCCAAAGAAGGCCCAGGGGATGGTGTGGAGGGGTGGAAAAGGGCTTCACCGGGCTTACTGCCGGCATAGAAGGCACAGAAGATAGTGGGAGTGGTGGAAAAAGGCTTTTCTGGGCCAACTTCTCGCATTGAAGGCCGAGGGGATGGTGGGGGGCCCTGAAAAGGGCTTCTCCGGACCTATTGCACCCATAGAACGCTGAAGGGATAGTGAGGGGGGCGGAAAAGGGCTTGTCTCGGCCTACTGCCCCCATAGAACACCCAAGGGAAGGTGTCGGGTGGTGGAAAAGGGCTTGTCTTGGCCTACTGCCCCCATAGAAGGCCCAGGGGATGGGGGTGGTGGTGGAAAAGGGCTTTTCTGGGCCTACTGCCCCCATAGAAGGCCCAGGGGATGGGGGGGGCAGAAAAGGGCTTGCCTGGGCCTCCTGCTCCCATAGAAGGCCCAGGAGATGGTGGGGTGAGCAGAAAATGGGTTCTCTGGGTCTACTGCCCCCAAAACAAGGCCCAGGGGATTGTGTGGGGGGGTGGAAAAGGGCTTGTCTGGGCCTACTGCCATCTTAGAAGGCCCAGGGGATGGTGGTGGTGGGGATAGGGGTTTGTCTGGGCCTACTGCCCCCATAGAAGGCCCAGGGGATGGTGGGGGTGGTGGAAAAGGCCTTCTCTGGGCCTACTTTCCCCATGGAAGGTCCAGGGGATGGTGGGGGAAGCAGAAAACATCTTCTCCAGGCCTATTGCACCCATAGAAGGCCCAAGGGATGGTATGGGGGGATGGAAAAGGGCTCGTCTTGGGCTACTGCCCCCATAAAAGTCCCAGGGGGTGGTGTGGGGGATGGAAAAGGGCTTCTCCGGGCCTACTGCCCCCAAAGAAGGCCCAGGGGATGGTGTGGAGGGGTGGAAAAGGGCTTCACCGGGCCTACTGCCTGCATAGAAGGCACAGGGGATGGTGGGGGTCTTGGAAAAGGGCTTTTCTGGGCCTACTTCCCACATAGAGGGCCCAGGGGATGGCAGGGTGGGCGGAAAGGGATTCTCCGGGCCTCTTGCACCGTAGAACGCCGAAGGGATAGTGGGGGTGGTGGAAAAGGGCTTGTCTGGGCCTACTGCCACCATAGAAGGCCCAAGGGACGGTGGAGGGATGGAAAATGGCTAGTTTCGGCCTCCTGCCCCCATAGAATGTCCAGGGGATGGTGTGCGGGGTGGAAAAGGGCTTGTCTGAGCCTAATGCCCCCAAAGAAGCCCCACGGGAAGGTGTGGGAGGATGGAAAAGCACTTGTCTGGGCCTACTGCGCCCATAGAAGGCCCAGGGGATGGTGGGGGAAGCAGAAAATGGCTTCTCTGGGCCTATTGCACCCATAGAAGGCCGAAGGGGATGGTGTGGGGGGATGGAAAAGGGCTTGTCTGGGCCTACTACACCCATAGAAGGCCCAGGGGATGGTGTGGAGGGGTGGAAAAGGGCTTATCCAGGCCTACTTCCCCCATTAAAAGCCCAGGGAATGGTATGGGGGATGGAAAAGGGCTTCTCCGGGCCTACTGCCCCCAAGGAAGGCCCAGGGGATGGTGTGGAGGGCTGGAAAAGGGCTTCACCGGGCCTACTGCCTGCATAGGGGATGGTGTGGGGGTGGTGGAAAAGGGCTTTTCTGGGCCTGCTTCTCGCATAGAAGGCCAAGGGAATGGTGGGGGGCGGAAAAGGGGTTCTCCTGACCTACTGCACTCATAGAACGCCGAAGGGATAGTGGGGGGGCGGAAAAGGGCTTGTCTCGGCCTACTGCCCCCATAGAAGGCCCAGAGGAAAGTGTGGGGGTGTGGAAAGGGGCTTGTCTGGGCCTACTGCCCCCATAGAAGGCCCAGGGGATGGTGGTGGGGGTGGAAAATGGATTGTCTAGGCCTACTGTCCGCATAGAAGGCCCAGGGGAAGGGGTGGTGTGGTGGGAAAGGGCTTTTCCGAGCCTACTGCCCCCAAAGAAAGCCCAGGGGATGGTGTGGGGTGCGGAAAAGGGCTTATCCGGCCAACTACCCCCAAAGAAGGCCCAGGGGATGGCGTGTCTGTGTGTGTGGAAAAGGGCCAAACCGGGCCTACTGCCTGCATAGAAGGCACAGGGGATGGTGGGGCTGGTGGAAAAGGGCTTTTCTGGGCCTACTTCCCACACAGAAAGCCCAGGGGATGGCGGGGGGGCGGAAAAGGGCTTATCCGGGCCTCTTACACAGTGGAACGTTGAAGGGATACTGGGGGGTGGTGGAAAAGGGCTTGTCTGGGCCTACAGCCACCATAGAAGGCCCAGGGGATGGTGGTGGGGGTGGAAAAGGGCTTTTCCGGGCATACTGCTCCCAAAGAGGGCCCAGGGGAGGGTGTGGGGGGGTGGAAAAGGGCTTGTCTGTGCCTATTGCACCCATAGAAGGCCCAAGGGATGGTATGGGGGGTGGAAAAGGGCTTGTCTGGGGCTACTACCCCATAAAAGGCCCAGGGGTGGTGTGGGGGGTGGAAAAGGGCTTGTCTGGGCCTACTGCCTGCATAGAAGGCCCAGGGGATGGTGGGGGTGGTGGAAAAGGGCTTTTCTGGGCCTACCTCCCACATAGAAGGCACAGGGGATGGTGGGGGGGCGGAAAAGAGCTTCTCCGGGCCTATTGCACCTATAGAAGTCCCAAGGGAAGGTGTGGGTGGTGGAAAATGGCTTTTCTAGGCCTACCGCCCCCATAGAAGGCCCAGGGGGTGGGGTGGGGTGGTGGAAAAGGGCTTCTCTGGGCCTACTGCCACCATAGAAGGCCCAAGGGAAGGTGTGGGGGTGGAAAAAGGCTTGTCTGGGCCTACTGCCCCCATAGAAGCCCCAGGGGATGGTGGGGGAAGCAGAAAACGGCTTCTCCAGGCCTATTGCACCCATAGAAGGCCTAAGGGATGGTGTTGGGGGTGGTGGAAAAGGGCTTGTCTGGGGCTACTGCCCCCATAAAAGACCCAGGGGATGGTGTGGAGGGTGGAAAAGGGCTTCTCCGGGCCTACTGCCCCCAAAGAAGGCCCAGGGGATGGTGTGGGAGGTGTAAAAGGGCTTTTCTGGGCCTACTGCCTGCATAGAAGGCCCAGGGGATGGGGTGAGGGGTGGTGGAAAAGGGCTTTTCTGGGCCTACTTCCTGCATAGAAGGCCCAGGGGATGGTGGGGGCGTGGAAAAGGGGTTCTCCGGGCCTACTGCACCCGTAGGACGCCAAAGGGATAGTGGGGGGGGGCGGAAAAGGGCTTGTCTGGGCCTACTGCCCCCATAGAAGGCCCAGGGGAAGGGGTGGGGTGGTGGGAAAGGGCTTTTCTGGGCCTACTGCCCCAAAAGAAGGCCCATGGGATGGTGTGGGGGGCGAAAAAGCGCTAAACCGGGCCTACTGGCTGCGTAGAAGGCACAGGGGATGGTTGGGGTGGTGGAAAAGGGCTTTTCTGGGCCTAGTTCCCGCACAGAAGGCCCAGGGGATGGCGGGGTGGGCGGAAAAGGGATTCTCCGGGCCTATTGCACCGTAGAACGCCGAAGGGATAGTGGGGGGGTGGAAAAGGGCTTTTCTGGGTCTACTGCCACCATAGAAGGCCCAAGGGACGGGGGGATGAAAAATGGCTAGTTTCAGCCTCCTGCCCCCATAGAAAGCCCAGGGGGTGGTGTGGGGGTTGGAAAAGGGCTTGTGTGGGCCTAATGCCCCCAAAAAAGGCCCAGGGGAAGGTTTGGGGGGGCAGAAAAGGGCTTGTCTGGGCCTACTGCCCCCATAGAAGGCCCAGGGGATGGTGGGGGAAGCAGAAAACGGCTTCTCTGGGCATGTTGCACCCATAGAAGGCCGAAGGGATGGTGTGGGGGGTGGAAAAGGGCTTATCCAGGCCTACTTCCCCCATAGAAAACCCAGGGGATGGTGTGTGGGGGGTGGAGAACGGCTTGTCTCAGCCTACTGCACCCATAGAAGGCCCAGGGGATGGTGGTGGGGGTGGAAAAGGGCTTTTCTGGGCATACTGCCCCCAAAGAAGGCCCAGGGGAGGTTGTGGGGGTGGTGGAAAAGGGCTTGTCTGGGCCTACTGCCTGCCTAGAAGGCCCAGGGGATGGTGGGGGTGGTGGAAAAGGGCTTTTCTGGGCCTACTTCCCACATAGAAGGCCCAGGGGATGGTGGGGGGAAAGGAATTCTCTGCGCCTACTGCACCCGTAGGGATAGTGGGTGGGGGCGGAAAAGGGCTTGTCTGGGCCTACTGCCCCCATAGAAGGCCCAAGGGAAGGTGTGGGTGGTGGAATAGGGCTTGTCTGGGCCTACCGCCCCCATAGAAGGCCCAGGGGGTGGGGTGGGGTGGTGGAAAAGGGCTTTTCTGTGCCTCCTGCCCTCATAGAAAGCCCCGGGGATGGTGTGGGGGCAGAAAAGGGCTTTTCTGGACCTACTGCGATCATAGAAGGCCCAAGTGAAGGTGTGGGGGGTGGAAAAAGGCTTGTCCGGGCCTACTGCCCCCATAGAAGGCCCAGGGGATGGTGTGGGGTGGTGGAAAAGTGCTTTTCTGGGCCTACTGCCCCCATAGAAGGCCCAAAGGATGGTGGGGGTGGTGGAAAAGGGCTTTTCTGGGCCTACTTTCCCCATAGAAGGCCCAGGGGATTGTGGAGGAAGTAGAAAATGGCTTCTCCAGGCCTATTGCACCCATAGAAGGCCGAAGGGATGGTGTGGGGAGGTGGAAAAGTGCTTGTCTGGGGCTTCTGCCCCCTTAAAAGGCCCAGGGGATGGTGTGGGGGGTGGAAAAGGGCTTCTCCGGTCCTACTGCCCCCAAAGAAGTTCCAGTGAATGGTGTGGGGCAGTGGAAAAGGGCTTGACCGGGCCTACTGTCTGCATAGAAGGCACAGGGGATGGTGGGGGGTGGAAAAGGGATTTTCTGGGCCTACTTCCCGCAGAGAAGGCCCAGGGGATGGTGGGGGTGGAAAAGGGCTTGTCTTGGCCTACTGCCCCCATAGAAGGCCCAAGAGAAGGTGTGGGGGTAGAAAAGGGCTTGTCTGGGCCTACTTTCCCTAAAGAAGGCCGAGGGGTTGGTGTGGGGGGCGGCGGAAAAGGGCTTCTCTAGGCCTAATGCCCCCATAGAAGGACCAGAGGATGGTGGGGGGAGCAGAAAACGGCTTCTCCGGACCTTTTACACCCATGGACGGCCTAAGGAATGGTGTGGGGGTGGAAAAGGGCTTCTCCGGGCCTACTTCCCCCATAGAAAGCCCAGGGGCTGTTGGTGGGGGTGTAAAAGGGCTTCTCCGGGCCTACTGCCCCCAAAGAAGGTCCAGGGGATGGTGTGGGGGGTGGAAAATGGCTTGTTTGGGCCTACTGCCCCTATAGAAGACCCAGGGGATGGTGTGGGTTGGTGGAAAAGGGCTTTTCTGGGCCTACTGCCCCTATAGAAGGCCCAGGGGATGGTTTGGGGGGCGGAAAAGGGTTTCTCCGGGCCTATTGCACCCGTAGAAGGCCCAAGGGATGGTGTCAGTGGGTGGAAAAGGGCTTGTCTGTGCCTACTGCCCCCATAGAAGACCCAGGGGATGGTGTGGGGGTGGAAAAGGGCTTTTCTGGGCCTGCTGCCCCCATAGATGGCCAAGGGGGTGGGTGGGCAGAAAAGGGCTTCTCTGGGCCTACTGCTCCCAGAGAAGGCCCAAGGTGTGGTGTGGGGTGTGGAAAAGGGCTTTTCTGGGCCTACTGCCCCCATAGGAGGCCGAGGGGATGGTGGGGGGCAGAAAAGGGCTTTTCTGGGCCTACTGCCCCCATAGAAGGCCCAGGGGATGGTGTGGGGGAGCAGAAAAGGTCTTGTCAGTGCCTACTGCCCCATAGAAGGCCCAGGGGATGGTGTGGGGGGTGGAAAAGGGCTTCTCCAGGCCTACTGCCCCCAAAGAAGGTCCAGGGCATGGTGTTGGGGGGTGGAAAAGGGCTTGTCTGGGCCTACTGCCCCATAGAAGGCCCAGGGGATGATAGAGGTGGTGGAAAAGGGCTTTTCTGGGCCTACTTCCCCCATAGAAGGCCCAGGGGATGGTGGGGGTGCGGAAAAGGGCTTCTCTGGGTCTACTGCCCACATAGAAGGCCTAGGGGACGGTATGGGGGGGGCGGAAAAGGGCTTGTCTGGGCCTACTGCCTCTATAGAAGGCCCAAGGGATGGTGGGGGGGGCGGAAAAGGGCTTGTCTGGGCCTACTGCCCCCGTAGAAGGCCCTGGGGATGGGGGGGGGGCGGAAAAGGTCTTCTCTCACCTGCCTCAGCCTTGAGGGCCTGTCCCTGCACTCATACTCCAGACAGTCCTCTCTTGTCGGGGGACCGGAGCAGACTGCGTCGAAGACACTGACCGGGGCTGATGTGGGTCGGACTTCGCCAAGCAGCCAGTCACCCCTGGCCAGTGTCTTCTGACTCCCAGTTCTTGAGCCGAATCAATTATGGCAAGCATAGAATGTTGTGGAACCAAAATTCAAATATGAATAAGGACAGGATATATATATATTTCTTGTGTGTACATTTCTGGATGTGTGTCATTGTAATATAAAGAATATTGACCACTGAGGAAGGCCCGAAGGGGCTGAAATGCGTATGGTCCTTAGGTCAAAAGATTTTTACCCATCATTTGTATTTGTATAATAACTAACTTGGTTGTATAAGCCTTTTAAGCCTGATACTTAGACTGTTTCTTTTAACCGCAGTATGTTTTAGCTATTTGTACACCCTAATTGTCTAATTCCTAGAAAAGACTGATGTCAGTTTCAGGTTTCCCCCAGAAGTGACATCATGCTGTCAACTTGATAGCCATTTTAAAATTATTTTTCTCCAAGTGGTGGTGAGAAATGAGAGCTGGGGGTGGGAGAAATCCCCTGCCCTGCTGGGAGCCTACTCATGGCTGATCCCCCAGTCTTTTCATTTTGCTGCTGTCAGCCTTGATCAGAAACCAAACAGCTTTTCAGCCATGCAGTAGGCCTGATGTCTTCTGTCTTGTAATGTTCTGTTTTGCATCTGAACGGATCAAGTCTTTCTCAAGGTCATGAATGGTCACATCAGGGTTTTCGGTTTCGGCGTTGCGAATGGCGGCCACCTTTCGGGACGCTCCCGGAGGTGGTTAGCCCACGCGCAGTCAGGGGGGGTCTTCGCATGTGCGAAAGACCCTAGTGAGCCTTAGGTAAAGGCTCCGAACCGGGGGCGCTTTGGGGAGTAGCCTCTTTGCCGGCAGACAGCCGGGAAATTGAGGCTTTCTCCCCGCCCCAATCGGCCCCGCTGCATCGTGCCCGTAATGGGACTTAGCAGCGCCCCCGAATTCCACCAGGAGTGAAGAAAGCGGCATGAGTTAAAATAAAAAGAAGAATTGCATCGAATCGTGAGTTGAAGATCTAATTTGAAGCGAGATAAAACCCCCCGCAAACGTAGGGAGGAGGGAGGAGTCCCCACCCCCTTTTGAGAAGCGAGATCTATAAAGGGAATGCAAGGAGGGGGGCAAAGAGGAAAAAGTGTTGGTGAAGGTACCGTTGGGGTTTGGCAGGCGATTACAACATTGTTAGCCTCTTGGAGGATGCGGCACGAACTTTGAAAAAGTAAACAAAAAAGAAAATGTCAACGCTGAAAACTGTCCTGCACAAAACGGAAGAGAAGAGGGGAGGGACTTCCGGCCCGGGTAACCCCCCCCTGAGTTTGCTGTCACTCAACAAGAAAAGCAGCTGCTGCGGCCCCTGCTGGAGCAAATGCAGAAAATCAATGAAACTCTGATTAAAGTGGAAAGTGTTCTCATCAGTCGGCAAAAGCAAATCTCGGAAACGACAAGAAAGGCTAATCTGACGTTAATCCTTTTGGGCGAGAAAGAAGAAGAGGAAGAAGATCTCAGTTTTACCTTGACGAATGACTTGGCACCCCTAACTGGCAGTGAAGCGAATGAATTAAAAGAAGAGGTGGACATGGCTCCAAAAGCCTATTCCACTTTTATAAAGGAAAATACTCTGCCAGAAGAAGGGGATGCCGAGCTGAGCAAGAAATACATCAGAGATCTAATTTCATCTGTAGTGAATATGGAGCCCGTAAAAATTGATGGTCGGAAATATAAGAAAAGAAAGAAACGAGAGAAGATGGAATCCATCCTTAAAGCAATTAAACTTCTGAAGAGACATGCCAGCAAGGTGGAAGCAGCACTCAAAACTGGGATCAATGCAAGCAGCGAAGAAGACAGCGACCCAGGGGAAAGAGGTGACAGAGCGGGAGCCATCAAGATTAAAAGGACCCAACCTTTAGTTGAAGAGACTTAAGAAGACACCTTGAACAGTGGTTGTTCGTGTAACATCTGGAAGGAGCTGGTTAATAACTAACCCCAATGGACTTTACTAACTGTATTAACAGAGTTATTTTGGACTTTGGACTGTTAAAAAGAAGATCTTCTAACCGTGATGGATGCTAAAAATAGTACTAACTAAAACTAACCCTTATTAACAGAAAGTTTTCACTCCATCCTTTTTTTTCCTTTCTCCAGCTGTCTACCCTACCCTTTTCTTATAAAAAGAATAAAATTCTCTCCTCTTTAGGAGAGTTTTACCAACAAAAAAAAAAATGAATGGTCACATCAGGTAATTAAATGATTTGGGGCTGTATGGCTCCCGTAAACTTATGTGAAAATACACATACACAAAATAACCTCAACATCACCATGGACTTAAACCATCAAACTGTAACATTTTTTTTTCAAAGTAGAATTTTAATGTCTCTATAGATGGTTATACAGAAAAATATCATATGCTGAATTAATCAAAATACACCCTCGTTCTGATGAAATCTGAGTCTATTTCAAGAGCACAGAATATTAAGAACAATTGAAAGTCAGTTAAAGGAGGAAAGGGGGAGGGGAAATTATCCTGCTGGAGTCTGTGATAGCTTATACAATCCTAACAATTGACAGAGGTGGGCTTCCATCTCCCTTTCTTGCTGCTACCACCAAGTCCAGAAGTTCCCTGGGTTTCCTTCATCTCCTTCTTTCACCTTCTCTTCTTCAGACCCTACCACCTCCACCTATTTCCTTTTGCCCCCTGTTGCTTCTCTCCTAGATTCTTCATGGGGCCGGGCTGTTATTTTATTTTATTTTATTGGTATATACACCCTGTCCCAGTCATCTCTGGTCAAACAAACTTTTTGCCCAACATCCAAATCCTGAAAAACTAATTTGAGACAACGTAGGACAAAAGGGATGAGCATATACCACACCTGGTAGTATTGGCTCTTCAGCAATTTTTCTGTTACCTATCTCTGCCATAAGCAGGTGTCAAGTTATGCAGGTTGGAAATATACTGAAATTCTGGATGATCAGATTCTTCATACTGACTGAGAACAATTGGTGTTAATCAGTTAAAATAATTAAATTATTCTTTGTATACAATGAAAAATGAGATTATAAAATATTTATGCAAGTGAAAGTGATGTTTGTTCAATATTATTAGACAATCTGACTTCCATAAAAATTCAGGAAAGTTCTGTAAATGTAACATTCTGTGAAGATCTACATCAAGCCTTGAAAGATATTATTCTTTGTATTTTTTTCCCCTTGCAGCCTTTTGTTTCTACAGAAAAATATATCAAACATGCACTTTCATTTTTTCCTGCCCTGTCTTCACTGTCCTGTCTTCTCTTCTTTGTGGCTTTTAAAAACTGTTTAGAATTATAGTTGCCTTTTGAGTAACTACAAAAGAAACAGGAGAGATACAAATGATTTGAAGTGAGTAGTGCTTTCTGGAAACTACTTCATTCTGCTTCCTAGGTTGCTGTTCATTTCTCTTCTCCCCCACTGATCCCCCCAATCCATGACACTGTGCCTTTATGTTGCTGGGCAACTGCTCCACTGCTGCAGCACATGCATGGTAGACCATAAATTCTTATCAACTTTTCTCCTTCCTCCTTTTAAATAACAAACTCTGTAACAGGACATTTTCTTTCTTTCTTTTTCCTGATGGTTAAATAACATCTGTGGGGATTTCAAAGGCTGCTTGGTATGCCTTCAAGGACTGAGATAATTTATTACAATTCTTGACAGACACACACATACTCACATCCACCTGACATGATTATCAGTAGCCATCTCTCTCTCTCTCTCTCTCTCTCTCTCTCTCTCTCTCTCTCTCTCTCTCTCCTCTGTCTTTCTCTCCTATCCTGTTTCTTCTCAGCTGAAAGTGAGTGAAGCATTATTTTACAACAGATCTGAGAGTTGAGAGGAAAGATCCTGGACTAATTCCATCTACCTTTTTGTGTAAGAAATCAGACAAAGCCTTTTGCCTTTCTTCCCCTCCTTGTGGAAATTCAGTGTCCTGCTGCTTCCATTTGTTTTTGATCTGCCTCATTAAAAGACTATTGATGGCTTTAACTATTGTCCTTGTTTAGGTACGGATTTACAAGCACTAATATCTGACTGTGCTAAGATTAATGGGAGCCCATGGAGTTTACAATTATCCTTAGGTTTCTTGACCACACATGTAGGGGTTTTAGTAGGGGTCATGCACTCTTATGAAAAACTCTAAAGCAGGCTTAAACCTGGGAATACTTTAATAGGATTGAATCTCTAATAGGATTTGGCAGCTTGGTTTAAAATATAGTATGTATGTATTTTTTTTAATGTGGAGTCATTCTTTTTTAAAATAAAGTTTTCAGCGTGCTTTTCTTAATGAAGTAGAGTGATTCTTTTTTTTAAAAAATGAATTCCTCTGTTTACAACATCAAGAATGAAGACACGGGAAGTTTTTCCCATCTTTTTTTAAAATACAAGGTGGATTTTTAAAAGCTTTGAATTCAGTGGCCTTTCTGATGCAATAATCTGTATATTTTAGCTAATGTGCAGTAAAAATTCAGAAATATCCACAGCAATAGTCTGCCTTTTCTTAAGCAAAATAATTCTTGAAAAAAATATGGCTGGGACTTCATTGAAGCAAGAGTTCTGATGAATAATAAAGCACTCCCATGCTGACTCCTCCCTTATTCAAACAACAAGGGCACATTAGGAGACAGTGGCAGTGGAATAAATTAGATTGATTCAAAATAAGACTGCAAATAAAGAAGGAAATAAAAATAAGTGAACATAGGAAAGAAATCCCCCCCCCAACAGATTTTATCAGTAAATACTTTCCATTGGGATCTTCACAATAGTTCATTTGAGCTTTCCACATCTCTCCTTATAATAATTATCTTTTGGTTTCGTAAGATTCCATGCGCTCCCATTGGCTGTAAAATGCCCTCCCTCAGCTATTGGCCCATCAGCCACCACTCAAGAGTACCCGCGTGCCATTGCCTGGGTGCTGGGTCTGCTCCTCTTCCCCACCCACTCCCCCTTCAGACAGATTTGCATGGCAGATTTACTGGCAGACAGCTCTGTCTCCTGAGGAAGACAATTCTCATGACTCCTGTGAGGGACTGTCCCCTCAGTGGCTATTGGTAGGCAACCAAGCTTGGTTCTGTGAGTAAAAAAACAAAGGACTTTCAGCATAACCCCCTCCCCCGCCCATAACCCCCTCCCCAATGGCCACTTTCCTGTCAGAATAAATGGAAAAAGGCTCTTTCTCCTGCTTAGCTTCAGCATGGCTGGCTGGCTAACGAGGTGCGCCAGCAACCATCAAACCATTTTCTTCAACTCCCCGCTGTGCGGCTGACTTTCCCCTAGGGTTGCCAATCTCCAGGTGGGACCTGGAGATCTCCCACTGGTACAATGCCATAGACTCCACCCTCCAAACCAGCCACTCCCTCCTGGGGAACTACTGTTACCAATCTTGGGGGTGGGCTGGAGATCACTCAAAATTACTACTGCTCTTCAGGTAGCAAAGATCAGTTCCTCTGGAGAAAATGGTGGACTCTGTCATTATACCCTGCTGAGATTGCCACAGCAAATTGTCACTGAGTGCCCAAAGCCGGGGCACTCTCCCAGAGCCTCTTTCTAGAGTCTGTTGTATTTATTTCCACAACGGGCCTTATTCCTAGTCTTGTAAATAAAGCTGAATCACTTATTGGTGTCTCATACTTAACACCAATAATCATTGCTTTGTTGTTTTGAAAAAAGGTGCCAATACTTATATACAAAGTTGCAGTGATTTCCAACAGTTCTTCCCTCAGGACTTCAGACAGCCTCCAAAAATTTTCTGGTACTCAGCACCAGTGAATATCACCAGTCACTACCAACAAAGCTGTGACAATAACACAAGAAAACATTCTAGCTAGGAATGTCCACATGAGGGAAAAATCCAGTATTTTTTGGATTCAGATTGGGAAGGGTATAAATATTGTTATTCAATGGTATTCAGATGCCCCAGTTCTGTTTCAGGATTCACGTTTTGGTTTCTCTGGAATTCTGGAATTATTCAATTTGCATTATTCCTATGGTAATTTTTTTTGGGGGGGTATGCGGAGTGGATGTTTTTTCAACCAAATGACACCAAAATTGCCTGGGACATAGAGCAGCCTGTCCACTAAAGATGCCCCAAGTTTCAAGCAAATTGGACAAGGGTCTAATTCTTCAAGCCCCTGAACAGAGTGACCAGGCCATCATACATTCAGGGGGGACAGACTGGGAGGAAAAAAGTCCCTGGAAAAGGACCCCACCCCAGCAAAGGAGGGAGGGAGGGAAGGAGAGAGGGAGGGAGAAGGAACCAGCCAGACCCAACAGTCTTCCAAGTCTCACACCTGGCACACACCAGCTGGAAGCCACCTCCTCTAGGCCAGACAAGACTTGACCAGCCAGGAGTTGCCTTTCCCTAAACTGGCAAGATTTCTCTCTTCCCTCCTCCTTCCCATTTCCTAGGAAACCTGTTAAAAGAAAAAAGCTGGCCTGAGATCCTTAAAATGCCAGCCCTGAATATTTCTGAATATTTCTGGAAATATAGACCCAGAATTAAGGATGTGTGCTCAGATATATCCAGTCCAAAGGCATTTTTCAGGTATATTTAGGTGTCCAGAATGATATTCAGGATTCTTGGGAATAACAGTTTCAAAGGAAGTCCTCATCCTCTTAAACTAGCTGTCAATAAATTTATTATTGTACTGCTATATGGTGTAGTACAGTCTTTCAGATCTAGGAAGCTATGGATGGTAGGTACTTGGATAGGAGACTGCCAAGGAAGGCCCTGAAGAGAATGGCAAAGGCAGCCCTACCTCTGCTTCTCATTTGGCTTGAAAGGCACTTGCTGGGATTGCCATAATGCAATTCTACAGAACTTAGGTATGTGTATGGAAGGCATATATCACATATATTATCAGTGACCACTGTTTTTAAGATTGCCTGGTCTCAGGCTTTTACTCGGAAACTCACGTTTCAGGACTTAGAGTGGAAAGGTGAACTCTCAGGGCTCTTTTCAAACCTCTATGTACACTTGCTTGTGTCAAGTACTGTGTGCATAGACTGTGGATGTAAGGCTACAATCTGGTAACCAACAGCTCATTCAACAGCTATTCAGCAGGATGGCATGAGGTTCTGCCCCACTAACAGCCCCAGGCCCCTGAATGTTTCATGGTTTGAGATGTCCCAAATGGGAAATGAGGGAAGTAATCACAGGAGTAGATCCATAGCCATATTTGTGTCATCTGACATACACATTTTGGAAAACCAAAAGTAATTTTCAGAGAGTAGCTTAGCAGCTGGGTTTTAGTATATCACATTGCTGAGGAGGAAACTGAACAGCTCCCTGGATGACCAGAACTGCAGTAATATATTGAAAACTACTAAACAATGTGACTTGAGGATGATTTCCCTTCTAAATGAAGTTGCTCCCTCATGTTATGGTGGTAACAAAGTGGCTAGGAGCAGAGTAGAATTTTAGCTGACTTTTGTGATTGCCCAGCACTGTCCAGAGTGGGAAGGAGAGAAATATAATTACACTTTAGACCGATAGATAGCACAGGAAATACAAATAAGTTTGATGAGAAGAACTTGTATTCCCAAAGCCTGTGCTAAGAAAAGCAATCATCCTGCATGAACTGGCTATAACAAAACCTGGTTCTAAAGTGCCACAGGGAGAACTGATGTTCAAAGAGATGGTGACTTGGCAGCTGCTTTCAAGTGTTTGCCTCTGAGACCTTTTCGAAAATGCCATCTTAAGGATATGTAATGCATATTAGAGCACTGGTACTTTCTGTATTTGTCACATTTATTAACATCTACCACACACCTTCAAAAAGTTTTAAGGACAAGTATTACTACTTTTGGGGCTTCTCTTTTGAGAAAAGGTGCGGCAAGCATTAGGGAAACAGCTTGAAATGCTTTTTTCAAAATGCTTTTTAAAATGGTAAAACATTCCACAAAGGTGCAAGTGATAAAACAAATGTTATCCACATAAATGGATGTCTTGACATGGAAGCTATGCAGAGCTTTAAAAAAAATCCCATGAGATATTTTTGAATACTTGTAATTAGGACTGCACACTTTATTTGGTCTAAATTGTAGATTAACCAATTTATCAAGGTTGCTTTTAATCAATGAGGGTGAATTTTAACCAGGTTCTGGGTGTGCTTTTCAGGCTATTTTGCTTTTGGTATGTTATATATCTATCTCATTTTTATTCTTCCCTTCCTCCCTGGTGCTCAGGGCAGGGTAATGTGAGTTTAACAGAAAAGACTGCCTTCCCTTCTAGCTCATTTTTAAATAATCTTGCAATTCCTCCAATATCTCAAAAAGGTACCTACACTGTGCTTTAATTCAAATGATGAATTAATTATGTGTTCAAAATCAAATGCTTAATCAATTATAATTATTTGTTTGATCCAGCCAAAGTTAAGCCCTTTTAAGTGTCACTGATTTTAGTGCCAGAGAGCTAAGAACTGCTTCTTCCATTGTAACCACTGATGACTTCTAGAGTGCAACATTTTTTAGAACATCCTGTAAAAATGCCCTTAGGGTACATATAGCTGCCTTGCATCTTTCTGAAAAATATGACAACAAAAACACAGATAAAAACCTCATTATACATACATGTGAAATTGGAAGTGTACAAGAAAGGAGGAATTGTAACTTTAACATCACCCTAAAATTAGGAAGGCTACAGCTAATTATCTTTTTTCAAAATAGCTGAGAAAAATCTGACCAACTATCTGTGAGAAGTCTGATTTGTCATGTATCTTATATGATTGTATCTTTTCCACAATGACTAGATCAATGAGATTCAAGTGTCAGTCACTGATCTAATGGACAGATGGTGATTTCTGTTTGATAAGGATTAGGGTTTTGGCAATGAGGATGGCTTAAGGTAACAATTTTTCTCATGCTGATGATAATCTTTGGTAATGCCATCTGATTCAAGTACAGTAAAAATCGCTCAGGCATTGCTTCTCCAAATTATTCCCATGTATATTTAACTGCTCTTCAGTACTTGTAACGAAATTAGTGCTTTCATAATTGTCTCTGGGGCTCTTAAAAGAGTCTAGGCTGCTTGTCACAATACTTGCAGATCAAATCAGCATGTAATGTGAAGATCATTGCATATGTTAAAAAATCTTTCTTAAAAAGTATTATAAACCATGTTTTTCAGAGAGCAGTGATGGAATTTAAAATTTAAAAAATATATTTCTTATGGCCAACCAAAATATAGTTCACAACTTTTGAGTGCTCCACAAGCCTTTATCAGGATAAATACTTTTTAAAAGAAGGAGTGATGGGGGAAAATATTTCAGGCAATGGTGTAATAGCAGAGGGCAGGAATCTTTTTTGGCCTGAGCCATGCTGAAAACATCTACCTATGAACCTAGAAAACAAAAGTAGGGGGAAAGTTATGGTTGGTTCTTGGCTACACACACTGAGAGAAAGCTACCCCACAAAGTTGCAGCAAGCCCTTCTAGGTTTCTAAGACTTGGGCTGAGTTCAGACTGGCAATTTGCCCTGGTAGGGGCCCAGGCCAGCGACGATTCAATTCCAGAGTAAATTGGGCATTCACACAGGCACATCTGCCTGGCGTCCCCCACCTGTAGCCAACCCGTGCTGTTTCGCTTCACCGCCGGATTAAAAAGATACCTCATAAAACTGGTAGCAAATCCGAAAACCCATGTGTGTCGCGCGTTTCTCCGCTTTCAGGAAGTCTGAACGCGCAGCTGAAAAGCCGGGAGCAACCCACATTGGGCAGAAGGCAGCAGTGATATGATTGGCTGTGCTCCGCTCTACTACGCAATGCGGTGCCGGCGCTGCAGGGTCCTCCCCCAATCGGCAAAATGCGCTTATGCGCATGAGCACTCATGCACACATACACCCATACACCCACAGCCGAATTAATGGTGAAACACCGAATACAGCGTGCCCCCCAGTGCAGCAGTCTGAACGCTCCCGCCCGGCTCCGCCCCGTATTTTCCAGCAGCGGCCCAGGCTGTGTGAACGGGAAAACCCGGAACAGTTTATTCTGGGCTTTTTTGCCATGACTGGCTACCGGAGCAAACTGCCAGTCTGAACTCAGCCTTGGTGTTGGCTGCACAGCTCTGGGAGGCCTTGAATGGTATAAGACACATACCCATTGGTTTCTCCCAAACTACTGGCCTTGAACTACTGGCAGTTCAGCCAGTGCCACAGTGCCTTAGTTGCTGAGACAGAGAACTGAATGCCAAGCATAATGCTCTGGTGTGTTGCTGTTTGGCATACATATCGGTAGTTGCCTAGCTCTATGTTAAGATCTATGTTCTGATTTTTTTCAGTATATTTGCAGGCATAATTAGAAAGTGATACTGGATGGAGTTGGGTTCAAGTTGCACCTAATCCTTCTGGGAAGAAAATATAAAGAATATAAAGGCCAGCAGTTACTAATAATATTCAAACAGGATACACAAGTCTAAGAACCAAAGGAAGATATGGTCATTCCAGAAATTCAGTAGGTATAAAGTCAATGAAAGTCAAATTGGCAATATTACATAGTGGGTAAAGATCAACAACCTCCCCAACCTGAGCAAAGTAATTGAGGAATTCCTCTCTTTCACTGCAAATTTTGATAATTACCAAATATAATTGAGCAGGGGGTTGAACTAGATGGCTTGTATGGCCCCTTCCAACTCTGTGATTCTATATACTAAGACTTCTCTGAGGCATTACAATGAATTTTTAGCTCTAGTTGAACAAATTGTACCCCTAGGCTTAGAGAATGATATGGACATAGGCAAGAATGACCACTCCCTGTCTGCAATCTAGTCTTTGGTAACCAGTGTAATCCACAGTGTGGAAGGCCAAGATATGTATTGAAAGGAAAGAAAGGAATTCCTGCTCAAAACCACTCATATCCTTGCAATATCATCAGATTATCTGTCCAGAGCCTTACTACATAATCAACTGGAGTGAAGAAGAAGAAGAAGAAGAAGAAGAAGAAGAAGAAGAAGAAGAAGAAGAAGAAGAAGAAGAAGAAGAGGAGGAGGAGGAGGAGGAGGAGGAGGAGGAGGAGGAGGAGGAGATAGGATTTAATCTCTGCTCTTCACTACCTGAAGGAGTCTCAGAGCAGTTTATAATCCTTTTCCCTTTCCCTCCCCACAACAGACACCCTGTGAGGTAGGTGGGGCTAAGAGCGCTCTTTTGAGAAGTGCCCTTGAGAGAACAGCTCTGAAAGAACTTGTAACTGACCCCAGGTCACACCAGCAGCTGTATGTGGAGGAGTGGGGAATCAAACCCTGTTCTCCCAGATTAGAGTCTGCTGCTCTTAACTACTACACCAAACATGGTTCTCAGATCATATGAATATTTCTCTCTGTCAAACTGAAAAGTACTGAGACTGACGAGTGATTTCAGCTCTCACATACTTTATTAGTTGAAGAACAAGACAACTAAGCCGGCTCACAGGCCGGCTTTTTATCCCCTGTGAGCCCACACCCCAAAACACACAACATCCAGTGATTCGCTATTTACATTGATTGAGTTAACTCCTGCTCCTCAATTGGAGGGGAGCCAGGATCCTCTAGTCCATTGTCTTTCGGGGCGAAGCTCAGGCCCTTCGCCTGGCCACATGGTAGACCGGTTAGAACCGGTCCCAGCACATGGCTGTCCTAAGCCCATGTCCTCAAGTGGATACATTACACCCCTCCCCCCTTGGTCAGAGATACACCCGCACACAAAGTCCTTTAAGTAAGCCAGAGGCTTTCGTTCCCGGGTTGAGCGCCGGGGGGCCAGGACGGGAGGAGACGCAGGTGCTGGTGTCCTGGCCGGGGAGCCGACCAGTGCTGGTGGAAGGGACCTGGCCGCTGGGGCGTTGTCAGCTGTGCTCGAGGCTTCAGTAGACGGGGCGAGGGGGGTCGTGGCTGTGCTTTCCACCGGGCTGTGTTCCTGCGGAGAAGATCGTGGCTCCTTTGCCTCCTGAGGTTCGGGGTCCTCAAAGTCGTCCGGCTCCCGTGGTGCCACCCTGCGGCGGAGTTGGTCGATGTGGCGGTGGAGCACGGTACCATCTTCGCAGGAGACCTCATACGAACGGGGGCCCCTGACCCGGACCAGCCGGGCCGGAACCCAGGGTGGACCCTTGGTGTAGTTACGGGCGTACACCGGGTCCTCTGGGAAGAACCCCCTAGCCGCTTCATGGGACTCAGTGACCGGTGCCTTTTCTGCAGCGCGATTGGGATGTAGACGGTCTAACTGGGTCATCAGGTGACGGCCTAGGAGGAGTTCGGCCGGACTACGCCCTGTTGTGGTGTGGGGAGTGATCCGCTGGCCAAAGAGGAATGCTGCCAGCTTGTAGTCCCAATCCTTTGAGTCCAAGCGCCGGAGTGCATCTTTGGTCGTCCTGACCATTCGTTCCACTTGGCTGTTGGTCGCGGGGTGGAAAGGGGCGGACCGGACATGGCATATTCCATAGTAACGGGTGAAGTCCATGAATTCGCTGGACGTAAAGGCTGTCCCGTTGTCTGTGACTAGTGTGTCGGGAATGCCCTGGGCACTGAATATCTGCCACATGGCTCGGATAGCAGCTTTGGAAGAGGTGGAGGGTACTGGGACCACCTCTAACCACTTGCTGTATGCATCCACTAGGATGAAGAACAGCTGTCCCTGGAACGGGCCCGCAAAGTCCAAGTGCAGCCGGGACCAGGGGCGGTGTGAGGATTCCCAGGCACGCTCAGGGGCCCTGGGTGGTTCCGGGCGGGATGACTGGCATGGTTGGCATCTCCGGACCATGTCTTCTATGTCTTTGTCAAGCCCTGGCCACCATACGTAACTCCTAGCCAGGGCTTTCATCCGAACCACACCCAGGTGTGCCTCGTGGAGGGCGGCTAGAACCCGTTCCCTCAGTGGTGCGGGAATGACCACCCGGCTTCCCCACATCACGCAGCCTTTGTGAGTGGACAACTCTTCCTTCCTGGAGGTGAAAGCTGTGAAGTCTGGGCCTGCCTGGCCTGCGGGCCACCCCCTTACCACCCAGCCATGAACGCAGCAGAGGACCTTGTCCTTTGCAGTGAGGCGCGCCACCTCCCTGACGTGCACCAGCTGGTCCGGGAGCGCCTCCAGGAGGGCGATTTGGTAGGCTGGGGCTGGGTCGGGGTCTGTGGCAGGCAGTGGAAGGTGGCTCAGGGCATCCACATGACCCATCGCCTTGCCTGGCCAGTGAACGAGGGAGTACGAATAACCAGACAAAAACACAGACCACCGGATGACTCGTGGTGACGTCATTTGGGGGGTCTGGCGGTCCGGGGCCAGGAGACCGAGAAGAGGCTTATGGCCGGTCAGGATCGTGAAAGGCCAGCCATACAGGTAATGGTGAAATTTTTTCACCCCGGCCACTATTGCGAGCGCCTCCTTGTCAATTTGCGAATAGTTTCGCTCCGCTGGCGACAAGGTCCTGGAATAATAGGCCACCAGGACCTCCCGGCCGTCCAGCAGTTGGTGGCCCAGAACTGCCCCAACCCCATATGGTGAGGCGTCACATGCCAATACCACGGGAAGCTGTTCATTAAAATGCGAGAGCACTGTGTTAGAGGTTAACAAGTCCTTGACTGCTTGGAACGTGGTGGCGTGTGGTGGCCCCCAAACCCAAGGAGTCTTCTTGTCAAGCAGGCGGTGGAGCGGCTCCGCCACCGCTGCCTTGAGAGGGAGAAAAGAATGGTAAAAGTTCAAGAGGCCCAGGAAGGCCTGTAGCTCCTGTTTGGATGAGGGCGGGGGGCTTGTGTGATTGCCCTGACTTTGTCCTCTGTGGGATGGAGGCCATGTGCGTCAACCGCGAAGCCCAGAAATTCTATGCGTGGCACCCCTAGGAGGCATTTCTCCCTCTTCACCTTGAGCCCTGCCAAGTCAAACCTTCGCAGCACCGCCCGGAGCCGGTCTGCGAATGAGGATGAGTCTGGAGCCGCAATGATCACGTCGTCCAGGAATGGTTGGACCCCGGGAATCCCCTTCAGGAGGGAGTCCATGGAGGACTGGAAAATCCCTGGCGCGACGGACACCCCGAACTGGAGCCGGTGGACTTTAAAAGCTCCTTTATGAGTGGCTATCGTTTGGGCTTCGGCGGTGGTGGCGTCAACGGGTAGCTGTTGATACGCCTGGGTGAGGTCTAGTTTGCCAAAGACCCGGGCCCCTACTAGTGCCGCCAAAACATGGCCGACCACGGGTACTGGGTACGCATGGTCCTGGAGGGCTTTATTTAAAGTGCATTTGTAGTCTGCACAAATGCGAACGTCACCGTTTGGCTTTACGGGGGTGACTATGGGGGTTTCCCAGCGTGCTGATGCAACCGGTTCCAGCACCCCCTGTTCCACAAGGCGGTCGAGCTCGGCCTCAATCTTAGGCTTCATTGCAATCGGGGGGTGGCAGGCCTTCATGCGTATGGGCCGGACGCTGGGGTCGAGATCCAGTGAAATGGGGTCCCCAGTGTACCGCCCCAGTGTGCCGTCAAAAACCCGGGGAAATTCGTCACAGACCTCAGCAAAGTCCGGCGCCCGCACATGATTCACCCCTGTAACCGTGAGTCCTAGGGGCCTGAACCATGAAAGTCCCAGCAGACTCGAAAGATGTCCCTCCACCACCAGTAGATCCAGGATCCCGTCAAAGTCCGTAAACTGTACCCGGAACTTGCCCCAGCCCCGGACCTCCACGGGGTTCTTGTTAAAGTCCCGTAAGGTCAAACCCCATGGTTTTTGCAGGGGGGGTCCCCCCTGTGGACAAATCTTGTGGCGCGTGTCCGCGGAAATTATGGAGAATGACGAACCCGTATCAATCTCCATTGAACAGGGGAACCCCTCAATAAGCACTGTCACGTGTAATTTGTTGGGGCCGTCCGGGGGCAAGTTACATACCAGGTGTGGCTGCTGGGTGGATGCGAGGGTGTGGAGGCTTGATGGTCGATCCGTTCCAGTCGGGCGGGGTGGAGAAGACCTCAGGCGCTTACCCCGGGAGCGGCAGGCCCGGGCGATGTGGCCCGTCTTTTTGCAAACTCGGCAGACAGCAGTCCTGAAGTGGCACGACCGTCAATCATGTGGGTCACCACAGCTAGCGTAAGGGGCTGGTGAATCGGCACGATGCTGGCGAGGCATGTTGCTTATGGAGATCGATGCTTGCGAAGAGGGCTGCTTTCGAGGGGCGGCTGCCATTGCGGGGTGGTTGAAACACGGAGCGGTGGCAGCAGATGAGTGTGGCGTGTGGCGGTGCTGCGCCTGGAGTCCGCGAGGTGATGCGCAGTGCGAGGCAGGCGGCCCTTGGGGATGCGGCGTGTAGTGGGGCCGTGTGGTGAGCGGCGGGAGATGTGGCGCGAGGCTGGGTGGCGTGCGGTGATCACGGCGCTGCGGAAGAAACGGCTGCGGTGGTGGTGAGCAGTGCGGTGCTGCTCTCGGGGTCAGCGATGCGATGCTCTGGAGCGTTGGCGGCTTCGGTTGCGGTGAGCGGTGCGGTGCTGCTCTCGGGGTCAGCGATGCGATGCTCAGGAGCGTTGGCGGCTTCGGTTGCGGTGAGCGGTGCGGTGCTGCTCTCGGGGTCAGCGATGCGAGGCTCAGGAGTGTTGGCGGCTTCGGTTGCGGTGAGCGGTGCGTAGCTGCTCTTGGGGTCAGCGGTGTGATGCTCGGGAGCGGTGCAATGAGCAGCTGGGCTAGATGCGATGCTCTTCGTCATTGTCGTTGTTCAGGGAGGGAGTTGGCATCCCACCTTCGTCGCCAGTGAAAAGTACTGAGACTGACGAGTGATTTCAGCTCTCACATACTTTATTAGTTGAAGAACAAGACAACTAAGCCGGCTCACAGGCCGGCTTTTTATCCCCCGTGAGCCCACACCCCAAAACACACAACACCCAGTGATTCGCTATTTACATTGATTGAGTTAACTCCTGCTCCTCAATTGGAGGGGAGCCAGGATCCTCTAGTCCATTGTCTTTCGGGGCGAAGCTCAGGCCCTTCGCCTGGCAACATGGTGGACCGGTTAGAACCGGTCCCAGCACATGGCTGTCCTAAGCCCATGTCCTCAAGTGGATACATTACACAAACTAAATTCAAGAAAGTAGTCAAATTTTACAAAGAAGCCATGGCCCTCATTTTGTAAGACCTGAGCAAGACTGTTAATGAGAGGACATTTTGGAGGTCACACTAATACAGGGGTAGCCAAACTTCCTTAACGTAAGAGCCACGTAGAATAAACACCAGACGTTTGAGAGCCACAAAACATGAACAAACATTACATGTTTTTACTGAGAAATATACAAATTTGCTTTTTATTAACATTAAATGAGACTGCCAAAAATAATAACAAAAGCAGTAAAAGCAGATATTGATAATGATACTTATTTGTCCAATGACAATTGTTTTAAGTATATATAATTAGTTTTAAGTAAATAAAGCAAGAAAAAAGAAAACAATACAATCCCAAAGAGATTAGAACATTTCCATACATACCGAACAAGAAAAAGAAAAAGAAAACAGACAAGTACTGGAGTCTGCTCATTAAACTTCACACGCTTAAGTCGAACCATTTCCTTTTGGAACATTCAATATTATATAAGTTTAGTCTCTTCCATTATTCTGGTACTTCTTTACCCATTTATAAAATCATTCCCACTTCTTTTCAAAGTCCACGTCAGGTTTCTCCCGCAGCTGCAATGTTAATTTGTCCATTTCTGCTGCCCTGGGCTTTCTATGGGGCACTAGGCCCAGAGAAGGCCTTTTCCGTCCCCCACGCGCCATCCCTTGTGTCTTCTATGGGGCAGTAGGCCCAGAGAAGCCCATTTCCGTCCCCCACATGCCATCCCCTGGGCCTTCTATGGGGCACAAAGCCCAGAGAAGCCCTTTTCTGTCCCTACATACAATCCTTCTATGGGGGCACTAGGCCCAAAGAAGGCCTTTTCCGTCCCCCACACGCCATCCCCTGGGCCTTCTATGGGGAACTAGGCCCAGAGAAGCCCTTTTCCATCCCCCACACGCCATCCCCTTGGCCTTCTATGGGGGCAGTAGGCCCAGAGAAGGCCCTTTCTGTCCCCCACATGCCATCCCCTGAGCCTTCTACGGGGGCAGTAGGCCCAGAGAAGCCCTTTTCCGTCCCCCACACGCCATCCCCTGAGCCTTTTACGGGGCAGTAGGCCCAGAGAAGCCCTTTTCCGTCCCCCACACGCCATCCCCTGGGCCTTCTATGGGGCACTAGGTCCAGAGAAGGCCTTTTCCGTCCCCAGCACGCCATCCCCTGAGCCTTCTATGGGGCAGTAGGCCCAGAGAAGGCCTTTTCCATCCCCCACACGCCATCCCCTGGGCCTTCTATGGGGCATTAGGCCCAGAGTAGGCCTTTTCTTTCTCCCACATGCCATCCTTCTATGGGGGCACTAGGCCCAAAGAAGGCCTTTTCCGTCCTCCACACGCAATCCCCTGGGTCTTCTATGGGGCACCAGGCCCAGAGAAGGCCTTTTCTGTCCCCACACGCCATCCTTCTATGGGGGCATCAGGCCCAGAGAAGCCCTTTTCCGCCCCCCACACGCCATCCCCTGGGCCTTCTATGGGGCACCAGGCCCAGAGAAGGCCTTTTCCGCCCCCCACACGCCATCCCCTGGGCCTTCTATGGGGCACCAGGCCCAGAGAAGCCCTTTTCCGCCCCCCACATGCCAACCCCTGGGCCTTCAATGGGGCACCAGGCCCAGAGAAGGCCTTTTCTGTCCCCACAAGCCATCCTTCTATGGGGGCACCAGGCCCAGAGAAGCCCTTTTCCGCCCCCACACGCCATCCCCTGGGCCTTCTATGGGGCACCAGGCCCAGAGAAGGCCTTTTCCGTACCCCACACGCCATCCCCTGGGCCTTCTACGGGGCAATAGGCCCAGAGAAGCCCTTTTCCATCCCCCATATGCCATCCCCTGGGCCTTCTATGAAGGGACTAGGCCCAGAGAAGCCCTTTTCCGTCCCCCACATGCCATCCCCTGGGCCTTCTATGGGGGCAGTAGGCCTAGAGAAGCCCTTTTCCGTCCCCCACACGCCATCCCCTGGGCCTTCTATGGGGGCAGTAGGCCTAGAGAAGCCCTTTTCCATCCCCCACACACCATCCCCTGGGCCTTCTATGGGGCAGTAGGCCCAGAGAAGCCCTTTTCCATCCCCCACATGCCATCCCCTGGGCCTTCTATGGGGGCAGTAGGCCCAGAGAAGCCCTTTTCCGTCCCCCACACGCCATCCCCTGGGCCTTCTATGGGGGCAGTAGGCCCAGAGAAGCCCTTTTCCCGCACACACTGCCTACTGCCCCCATAGAAGGCCCAGGGGATGGTGTGGGGACAGAAAAGGACTTCTCTGGGCCCAGAGAAGCCCTTTTCTGCCCCTCTTCCCTTCCTTTCCCCCCTTTCCTTTCTTCCTCTCTCCTTTCTTTCACTCTTCCCTCTTCCTTCCTTCCTTCCTTCCTTCCTTCCTTCCTTCCTTCCTTCCTTCCTTCCTTCCTTCCTTCCTTCCTTCCTTCCTTCCTTCCTTTCTCCAACCCTCTCTCCCTTCCACCTCCCTCTCTTCCTTTCTATGGTCCGTTGTCTTCCACAACAATGCGCTTTGCTCCCTAGTATTCAATAAAAATATTTCAGGTATAAATGGAATGTGTTTCTCTAACATTTTTTTGTATTATTTCATGCACCCAAATCCAATACTTTTTAACCACATCTCAAGTCCACCACATATGATAAAATGTACCAGTTTTACAATTACGTTCCCAACATATATTAGACATGTTTGGATACGATTTAGCTAGTTTCTCTGGTGTCATGTACCAGCTATAAAACATTTTGTACCAATTCTCTTTATATGAGGACGCTTTAGTAAATTTTATATTAACCTTCCATACTCTTTCCCATTGCTCCAGTTATATATTGTACCCAAAATTCTGGGCCCATCTAACCATTACCTCCTTCACCACTTCATCTTGCATCTCCCAGTCAAGCAAGAATTTATAAAACAATTTTATATATTGTTTTGAAGCAGAACCAATAATTTTGTGCAACTCATCAAGAGTAGTTCGAAATCCTGTTATTTTATCTTTTACATATCTAGAATCAATTTGTACCCTTTCCCAGCAGTTCAAACTAATACCTTTCCTTTTAAGTTCTTCATTCTGCAACAATTTATTTTGATCATCCGGCAAATCTTCATATTTCCACAAATGTTCCTTTGTACATACCCCAGGATTTGTAAATGCTTTTAAAGGCAAAACCCATTTTGGAATCTTGTCATAGTACTTCTTCTGAATTTGTTCCCAAACTTTACTTAGTACTGCTCTCATAAAGTGTTGCCTAAAGTATTTGTGGGTTTCACTTTTTTTTTTACCATACTAAAGCATACCAGCCCAACTGCAAGTCATGACCTTCCAATTTCAGAAGCCTCAAATCTTCCAACATAATCCATTCCTTTATCCAAGTAAGTGCTGCCGCTTTATAATAAAGTTGCCAATTGGTAAGTGTGAAGCCTCCTCTTTCTTTATCTTCCTGCAATATCTTCAGTTTAATTCTTGGCTTTTTTCCTTCCCAAATAAATTGCCGTATTAATTTATCCAGTTCTTTTAAAAAGTTCACATTCAATGCTATTGGAATAGTTTGAAACAGTAATAGAATTCTTGGTAAAATGTTCACCTTTACTGCCACTATTCTCCCCATGAAGGATATTTGTAAATGTTTCCACTTCTCCTAATCATTCTTTATCTCTGTTAAAAGCTTCACATAGTTATCTTTTTACAAGGAGCTGCATCTATTTGACAACATTGTACCTAAATATTTAATTTTTTTGGATACTTCTAATCCTGCACTATTTTGTACTTCTCGTTTCTGATCTGTTGTGCAGTTCTTTAAAATCAGTTTTGTTTTTCTTACATTCATTTTCAGTCCCACCACAGTGCCATACTCTTTTATTACTTGGAGAAGAGGACTTATTGACACTTGCGGTTCTTCTAAAATATACACCAAATCATCTGCAAATGCTTGTAGTTTGTATTCCTCTCCTTTAATCTTGATCCCTTTTATAAGCACATTTTCTCTAACCATATTGTTTAATGTTTCTAATGCAAAGATGAATAGTAGTGGTGATAACGGGCATCCTTGCCTTGTTCCTTTTCCAATATGAATATTTGCATTGGTGTCTCCATTCACTAAAACCTTAGCTGATTGCAAAGGATATATTGATTTAATCAATGTAAAAAAGAATTCTCCACACTTCCACACTGAAAGTTGTTCTAACAAAAAAGTCCAGTTTAAGTTATCAAAAGCTTTTTCTGCATCCAAGAATAGTAGAGCCATCTGCTTTTCTGGGTGTGCCTCAAAGAATTCTATTACATTCAAAATGTTTCTTACATTATTTCCCATTTGTCTTCTTGGTAAAAATCCAGATTGATCCTGGTGGATCACTTGAAGCAAAACCTTTTTAAATCTATTAGCCAAAATAGATGCATAGATTTTATAATCCACATTAAGCAATGAAATAGGCCGATAATTTTTAATATCTGTTCCATCTGTCTCTGGCTTATGAATTAATGTAATCATTGCTTAAGACCACGATTCTGGTACCTTCTCTCATTCAGCTATATTTTGCATAACACCCTTCAATGGCAATGCAATTTGATCATCAAACATTTGATAGAATTCCACACGTAGACCATCAAGTCCTGGCATTTTCTTCCTTTTCTGGTTTTTAATTGCTTCCACTACTTCAGCAAATTAAATAGGCTTGTTTAAACTCAGTCTTTGTTCTTCTGTAAATCTGTTCTTGGTATATTTTTGTAAGAATTGTCTTACCTCCATTGGGTTGATGTTTTCTCCTTGATACAACCTACTATAAATTTCTCCACAATATTTTTTATATCCTTCTGAATATTCTTATCTTCCCCTTGTTCATCCTTTATATTTTTATGTGCTTCATCTCTGCTTGTTTTCTTAACTTGTAAGCCACCCACCTTGTAGGCTTATTGGCATTTCCAAAAAAAATTGTTTAGCAAACATTATTTTCTTTGCAATTTCCTGTGTTAACATACAGTTCATTTGGTGTTGTAAATTTTGAATTATCCATCTAACCTCATTTATTGAGTGCCCTTTCCTCATTTCCTGTTCTTCCTTTTTGATTTGCTGTTCAAGTTGCGTGAATTTCTGCTTCCTCTTTTTATTGACCCATGCATTCTGGCCAATAAACCAACCATGCACATATGCTTTAAACACAATGGAGATTATCTTTGAAAAACTCCTGAAATTCTTTTTTACATTTAGTGACAAAATCTTCATCTTTTAATAACCACAAATTTAAAGAGCATCTATTTTTCCTTGGGGAGTCCTGTAAGGTCAAGAGGAGAGGGTTATGATCTGTGTACGTTGCAGGGAGAATTTCTGCCTCTATTATATCATCCTGTCCTATTATATAAAAGGGTAGTGGTCTGGCAAGATTCTATGCTTGGCAAAATCAGTTTGCTCCCTGGTATGTCACTCAGAATCTGTCCCTAACCACTAGCTGTGTTGCCTGAGTTCGCTCCCACCCACTGCAGCCTAGGCCACTCTTCTCTGATTGGGCCAGCATTTCAAGCTCATTTGCATATGGAAGCTGATTGAACTTCACTCCATTTTGCACCTCAAACTCCCCCCACCAATACAGTTGGAATTGTCAGTTGTTTATGCAACCTGTTGTATTCTGAGGTGAAATATGTCCTCACTCACAACACTTTCCCTTCAAAAGAAACAAACCCAATAACATACCCATGCCACACCACAAAAAATACAGGTCACACCACAAGCAGAATGCCACAAGGCAAAAAAACCTCTGGTACTAATTCTGGCAGGGGACACTGTGAGTGTAGAAAATGATTTATCGACACAGTGGAAAATCTTTAGGAATTGTTTGGTGCATTTACCATGGGGCACCCACCCAGAGCCTCTGGCATTTTCTCACTCTGCTGGCATCAAAACCAATTGAAGGCAAAATAGAGATATGGAGACTTTTCCATCCTGCTTTACATCAATTTGTCCTTGTTGGCAATGGCAACCTTAGGCCTGGCTGCTTGCTCCTGTTCAGCAGGAGCATCCCTATGGAAACTGCCTGGGTGATTTTGGACCAGCCAGAGACTTTCTGCCTAACCTGCTTTACAGGGTTGCTGTACAGATCACAAATCCAAAGAGAATGAAGTAAACTGCTTTGCTCCCTGCCAATGAGAAAGAAAGAATTTTGCCTAGGAAGAGGCTGCTGAGAGGGGATGAGATAAGGTTGCCAACTATAGGTATGGAAATTCCTGGAGATTTGAGAGGTGGAGCCCAGAGAGGGTGAGGTTTGAGGAGGGGTGGGACCTCAGACAGGTACAGTGCCATAGACTCCACCCTCCAAACCAGCCATTTTCTCCTGGGGAACTATTGTTGCCAATCTTGGCCCAGTGGCCATCAAACCATTCTCTTCCACCCCCTGCTGTTCAGCTGTCTTTCCCCTAGGGTTGCCAATCTCCAGGTGGGACCTGGAGATCTCCTGCTGTTACAGTTGATCTCCAGATGACTGAGATCAGTTCCCCTGGAGAAAATGGCTGCTTTGGAGGGTAGACCCTATGGCATTATACCCTGCTGAGTCCTTCTGACCCCACCCCCCAATGCTGCCCTCCACAGGATCCACCCCCCAAATCTCCAAGTATTTCGCTACTCAGAGCTGGCAACCCTACTTTTCCCTCAGTGCCTGTTGGTAGGCAACCAAGCTTGGTCCTGTCACCTGTTTTGGCCTCTAAGAGAAAACGCATTGGGGCCAGTCATGATAGGGTTGCCAACTCCAGATGGGAAATTCCTGGAGATTTGAGGGATGGAGCCTGAAGAGGGTGAGGTTTCAGGAGGGGTGGGACCTCAGACAGGTACAATGCCATAGACTCCACCCATCAAACTAGCCATTCCATCCTGGGGAACCATTGTTGCCAATCTCCAGGTGGGTGCTGGAGATCAATTAGAATTACAACTGCTCTCCAGGAGGGAGGGAGGAGGAGATGGAAAGCTGAAATCAGGGGGCAGATAATGGTAGGTTGACAATTGGCTGGGAGGGAGATAGTGTTGCCAACTGCAGGTTGGAAAATTTCTGGAGATTTGAGGGGCAGAGCCTGGAGATGGTGAGGTTTGAGGAGGGGTGGGGTCTCAGACAGGTACAATGCCATAGACTCCACCCTCCAAACCAGCCAGTCCCTCATGGGGAACCATTGTTGCCAATCTCCAGATGAAGGCTGGAGACCACTCAGAATTACAACTGCTCTGCAGGAGAGAGGGCAGAAGTCAGCTGAAGTCAGAGGGGCAGATAACAGTAGGTTGATGGTTAGCTGGGAAGGAGATGGGGTTGCCAACTCCAGGTTGGCAAATTCCTGGGGATTTGAGGGGTGGAACCTGGAGAGGGTGGGGGTTGAGGAGGGGCTGGACCTCAGGCAGGTAGAATGCCATAGACTCCACCCTCCAAACCAGCCATTTCCTCCTGGGTAACAATTGTTGCCAATCTCCAGGTGAGGGCTGGAGATCACTCAAAACTACAACAGTTCTTCAGGTAGCAGAGATCAGTTCCTCTGGAGAAAATGGTGGTCTCTGTCATTATACCCTGCTGAGGGCGCCACAGCAAATTCACACTGTGTGCCCAAAGCCAGGGCATTCTCCCAGAGCCTCTTTCTAGAGCCCGTTGTATTTATTTCCACAACAGGCCTTACTCCTAGTTTACCATATTAGCCATTATCCAAGCCATATCAAGCCTTGACCACGATTTATGCCCGCTGACAAAAATGTAAAGTCTTTTTTATTGTTATTTCCTACTCTCCAAGCATCCACCAGGTTCCACTCTTCTACCAATTGTAAAAAGGTTTTAGGTAATTCATTTCCACTCTTCTCTTTTTTTGTGACTCTCTATCCCAATATCTATCAAATACTGCATTGTAGTCTCCAACAGTACATAGCTCTTCATAAGTTTGACTTACAATAACTTCCTGCAGCTCCTTGAAAAATTTCTCCTGTTGCTGGTTTGGAGCATAGATGTTCACAATCAATGTCTCTTTGGCTTGCCTTTGAATTTTTACAATCACTATTCTTCCATCTTCTGCTTCATAAATCATTTCTGGATGTAGATATTCTATTACATAAGTTACTACTCCTCTTTTTTTCTTGAATTTGTCTACCGTCACAAATGCTTTGCCAAGTTTTTTCACTTCTGATAAGTTTTTCGCTGCCTGTTTAACATGGGTCTCTTGTAAGCAGACAATGTCTGCATTAAGTTTTTTCACTTGCTGAAATATTTGTCTTCTCTTTTGCAGTGCATTCAAACCATTGACATTTATTGAAATTATCCTCATTTTCCTTCTATCCATTGTAGTTGTCATTTTTGCCATTACTTCCAGCTTTATTCTTTTCTTGTGCTCGTGTTACCATAGGTTTCGTTGTCACTTTGTCTTTCTTTTTTGTTCTTGGTGGTCTCAGCATCACTGCTGCTTGTGCTTGGACTTCACCCTCTTCTAGACCTTCCTCCTCCTCTCCTTGTTCCTCTTCTTCTGGTTTAGCCCCTATGTCCTCTCCATATTTTTTAATAAAATCTTCCACCTTGAATGTTGAATTCAATCTGAATCTTTTCCCTTGAAAAGAGAAAAGTACCCCTTCTGGGATCAACCATCTATATGTTACTGCATTATCCCTCAACAATTCCATCAGATGTGCATAGTTCCTCCTCTTTTCTCTCACTCTCCATGGGACTTCCTTCAAGATTTTAATTTCTGTCTCATTAATCTTCAGTGTCTTTTTGCTTGCAGCTCTCAAGATCAGATCTCTCATTGTTCTTCTTATAGAACCTCACATGTATTTCCCAGGGTACTTTATTCCTTCTTGAGTACACTGAATTCATCCTGTATGCCACATCTATCTCCTCCCATACAGTTGGATATTTCTCTTCTTCCAAGAAGGTTGCTAATATTTTGGCTATTTCTTCTTTCACATCTTCATCTGTTTTTTCTGGGATATTTTGAAACCTCAACATAGAAGATGCCTTATCAACCTGTAGTCTGACAAAAGAATCTTCCAGAAGCTCATATTTTGCTTCCATGTTTTGAACTCTCTGGTCCTCAATTTCTGCTTTCTCTTGCAGCAGACTGGTCACTTGTTTCAACTTCGAAATCTGTTGGGTATTTTCCACAATTTGTTGTTTATATTCTTGCATCTGAGTAGTGACTTCTAATGCTTGAGCATCAAATTTTGACTGTAGTGGCATCACCTGTGCTGCCAAAGCATCAAAATTGGCTTGTATTGATGCCACCACCATTGGCAGTGCCTGGGTTATAGCTTGTGGAATGGCCGCTTGTATAGCTTGTGGAATAGCCATCTGTACAGCTTGTGGAATTGCTTCCACAATAGCCTTGTTCACCACTTCCTTAATTACATTCTGCAGTTCCTGGTTTTGCACCTTAGTCAGTGCTGCTGCCACTGATTTCTGCACATTTGGAGATGGCTTAGAGGAAGACATCTTTTCTTACCCTAACAATCCCTTTCCCCCCCTTTCTTTACTACTTATTACTTTTCTTTCTCTCTCAGCCATCTGTATTTGTATTAAGACTCAAACATTTTACATAAAGAAGCATAGCATGTTCCCAAACATTTTCATTAATTCCCACAATTACCCACAGATCTTATCAAATTACAACATTTGTAATTCATAACAACAAGCCTGGAGAAGTAAAAAGACACAATCTCCCCTGTTAACCAAAAACCCACAACAAGTTCAAAATTCAGCTCCTGTAAGTATTAACACTAGCCCTGTAGTGCCAGTATCAGTTCCAAGAGTCTCCAGTTATTTCCCCAGTTAACAAATTTACAGGCCCTTAACACTTTTTTGCTGCAGTGAAAGGGGCACTTTCATAGAGCAACCTAACATATGACAGTGAAAGAAGGATGTAGGGTTCATAAAGAAACAGCTGCCTTGGAAGCAAAGAACCACAGTTCTAAAGTTGAAAGTGCAAAGTACCACATGATATCATAGCTAAGAATGGACAAATTCATGGGATAAACAAGGACAAACAAGACAATTGAGTGTCTGCCAGAAACAGATGCAAGCACATTTGTTCTCCATGTAGCCGAATACAGGCGTTCCATTGAAGTGCTGGTAGATGGTGAAGTGGGGAGGCCTGGTGGCTCCTGGAAGCATCTTATTATACTTCTGCCACCCAGCTGTAGGAAGAGTTCAAAATGTCGAAACTCATATTTGCTGGTGTCTCCCAATCTCTGTGGTAACACCCCCTTCAGTCTCGCCAGAAAGAAACAATAAAATATTTCCCCAGAACAATGTTTTCCCTTCAAGATACCAGACTTTTTTCAGATAAATATTTCAACAGAGTTATTATGCTATAATAGAACTCTGTCTTTGGTCTTTAAATTTTTCAGTCCAATCTCTTTTTGAAAGGGTACAATCTTAGCAGTTTTTAAACCATGTACATTCATACAGTGCAAAATATAGATCAGGTACAGCATACACATATATTGTTAGAACGGAGTACATAATTTGTGGGCATGAATAAAAACATTCTAGATTTGCAAAGATATCTCTTTTGTTAAGATCAGCAAGTATGAGGATATGCAGATTCAGGGACATGCTAGAAAAAGTGCCCCAGGCTGTGGCTGGTGATTTTTTTCTTCTTATTTACATGCCACAGATATAAATAACAGATAGTGGCCCTGGCAACACTGTATGCTCCTCTCCTTGCAGTATTGGGTCTAGGTACTGGCCCAGGCTAAGAATCTGTTCCACTGGTGCTTAGTTTTAATGCCCTTCACAACTTGGGACCCATATACTTAAAGGACTGTCTCTCCCTGCATGAGCAAAGACAACAATTGTGCTCTGAATAACAGCATTTCGGGGTTGTTTTACCCCTTGTGTAGGCTTGTTCTGCTGCTGCCCTATTTACAGGCTTTTTCAGTGCCTGCTCCAGCCCTGTGGAAGAATATCCCATGACTTGGATGGGAATAAATGCTATAAACAAGTTCCATGTATGGTAGATTTCTCTGCACACTAACTTTTCTGCTAAACCTCCACTAGCTCAAGGGCACATTGAAAAATCACTGATTATGAGCAAATGAAAGTTTTAGTGGAAGAGGAAGCACACTCCATTGAACAGACTATCTAGTGTGCCTGGAACTAAGGCCCACGTCCTTATTATGTTTCAAAAGAGTGTAAATCAGAACTTCTTAACAGGGCCTATAGCATCATGTGATCACATTACACTTGGCCCAGATATTATTTATTTATTTTTCTGTTTGTTCATTTATATCCCACCTTCCTTCCCAATGGGGACACAAAGCAGTTTACAACATTCTTCTCTTCTCCATTTTATCCTTGTAACAACCCTGTGAGGCAGGATAGGCTGAGAGTGTGCAACTTGCTCAAGGTCACCCAGCAAGTTTCCATAGCAGAGTGGATTCGAACCTGGGTTTCCCAGATCCTAGCCTAGCACTCTTACCACTACAGCACACTGGGTGAGCAGTTTGGTTTTTTTTAAAGGTGCTATTTATCTGTTATGTAAAAAGTCCTTAGTTCAGTCCCTGACATCATTACTTAGAGGATCTAAAGCAGCAGACCTTTCTTAACAGGGCCTAACACAGGTAAAATCACCCCTCACCTCATCAACATCACCTCTGCCTTGTCTGAAATTGAACATCAGTCTGTTCAGTTTCAACCATCTCAGAAACTATTTTAGCACAGAAAGAGTAGCTGCCAGGTGCTTTGTTAATGAAACACAAAGCTCAGTGTGTATCAATGACACAATTCCAAAACTCTTGAAAATCTCACCTGCCAACTTCTTCAGTTATAGAACAAGGTGGACAATACAGAACCCTCTGTGGAACTCTGTACAACAGGCATTGAAGATTTCTTCCATATAAGACCATAATTCTTCAAGAGGAAGTCCAGTGGTTGCTTACTAGATGTTCTAGTTGTCAGAACCACATTAAAAAAAAAGGATTAGAAACCAGTCAAACGATTGCCAGCTCATCCCTGTTTTATGATACTTTCTTAGGGAGAGGCCAAACTATTGCATCCTTTAAAGAAGATGGGATCTTGTCCTCTTCCAGTGAGGCACTTGTGACTCTGATCTATTATACTCCAAGCCCCTCCAGCCAGGAGGGGCATTGGTTTAGGCTAGTATTCTGACTATATTCTTCTATTATATTCTAATGACACAGTCTAAGCACTTCTGCAAGTCCATCCTATCTATAACGTTATTGATATAGCTAGGCACTACAGGATATTATTGATATAGCAAGAACTATATGAGTGGCATGGCAATATTACTTAGATATACATATTGCTACACTGTACTTTCACAGAGAAGAATAGTTTCATGTGTTAGAATCATAATATGTTGCTTGGAGGTAACTCGGTTTCCCAGCTGTTGGCCCTCAGGCCATTTGGCTGGGGGACCACTTTTGCCTCCTGTCATGGGCTGGGGTGCAGGACCAGGCAAGCATGGGGTGGTCAGAGCAGAGTTTGAGGTCAGAGCCAGCCGAGACTAAAGAACCAAGTTCAAGGGGTGGAACAAGCAGGGTGGTCAAGAAACATAGTTCAAGGTCAGAACCAGCCAGGAGTGAATAGGCAAGTCCAAGGAGAGAGTCGAGTGGGGTGGTCGAGAGACAGTTCCAAGTCAGAAGCTGAGTAAGCCGAGAAAACTGAGAAGCCAAGTCCAAGTTACCAACTGTAAGCATGGTCAGGTAGTCCAAGAGTCGAGGGTCCAGAGTATGAGAGCTGGGAGTCAAGAGTCCAAAAGCCAAGGGTCCAAAGTCTAGGAGTGCACTGTGCAGAGTAGTGAGGTCAAGGTGAGCCAAGGTTGAGGAGCCAGAGACATCAAAACCAGAAACAAGGCAACAGGAACTGGAGTGGTGCAGAGCAATGCTTCGGAAATGCGACTAGTTGCTGGCACAAGTTTGATGCCATGCCAGCATGAGCTAAATAGCAATCCCAGCAGGTGGTAATTAGCATGCTCCGAGCACAGCCCGGCTCCCGCTAATACTCTGGGCTAAACGACTGCTGGACACGCATGCGTGCTTCATGTCGGCAAGCTGTCAAGTCCCACCGGCGCCGCTCTCATTCCGGTGGGACTTGACAGCTTGCCGACATGAAGCGAGACACCGGTGGGGGGCGAGTCAGGGGGCATGTCACTCGAGCGGCCATCTGCCCCAGCTGTTGCTGGGCCAGGCTCAGAGCTTGCCGCGTTGTCAGGTATGGAGGCTTCTGGCGAGATGAGCTCATCCCTGCTGGCACTTAGCTCCTCCGCAGCTTCTGAAGACTCAGGTGCGGCAGGGGGTGTGACACCTCCCAGCGAGGAGAGGAGGCAGTGGTGATGTGGCATTAGCTGCATCTGGGGCTAAGAGGGTGGAGCCTTAGATATTTAAGCTGGCTCTGGGCTCCCGCCCTCATTCTCTGCACAGCGCTTGGCTGGGAAGGAGCTTTGGGGCTCCATCTGTGCAGCTTTGGGTGTTGGGAGGCAGAGCGTGGCCTGGCGTGGCCTGGCGTGTGCACAGCAGGAGCGGCTGTAAGCTCGCGGGTCCATTCATGAAGGAGGAGCATTTAGGCAGTGGTGTAGTGAACACCACAGCGGCCCAGTGGGCTCGGCAATGGATCTTCGTACAGCATTGGCACGTCTCATCATTTGTGGTCCGGTTGTCTGTGGCCTCGTCAACTGCGGGGCTTCTTGGGGTGCTCCGTGTGCCTGGAGGCTGCTGTGTTTTGAAAGTGGGGCCTGGTTGGTGAGGCCGGCCTGCGGGTAGCTGTGCATTTGGGCAGGCTGGGGTGCATGTGTGGTGGCCAGGGTTTCTGAGGCATAGTTTCCACCCTCCCCTCTCCTTTTAACTGCCTAATTTCATAGCGGGGTGTTTTTTCCCGCCTTTCCCTCCCCTCTGTTTAGCCCGACCCTCCCCCTTCTTTTGGTGGCCTGGGCTGTTTGAGGTGGAAAGGTTTTTCAGAGCTGTTACTTGTGCCTTTTTGTGCTACGCAACTGGGCTGCTCAGCTGTTGCTGGGCCTTCATCAAGTATTCCCCACAGGAGCGGTGGCGCAGGCAGTAAGAACACTTGCAAAGTAACATCAATAAACAGCCATTACGGCTGTTCGAAACTCACTGCGGCTGGAGTGAGCTCCCAGCCCATGTCCCAGCTCCCGTCCACCCAGTGGTTTGAAAGCATCATAAATGCAAGTAGATAAAGTGGGTACCTGCCCTAGGTGGCAGGGGCACCCCCTTCCTCCTCGTGACGTGGAGGTTTCGGCGGTGGCAGCAGTGGCGGTGATGGCAGCGAGCAGTTCCTGGCGACCAGTGGAGCAACGTTGGAAGGCGGAGCCCAGAGAAGTGGAGGTCTGGAGAGCGTGGTGATGTGTGGCGCAGCATGGTGGAGCCACCTATGGACAATAGCCGGAACTGCAGCCAACACAGAGCCACGCACCAGGACGAGACATGCCAGAGGAAGCTGCCCGGAAGATCGGCTCCAGAAAAAGGGCACCAGGACGCCAATATCTGAAGCCATGAAAAGGAAGCCGGATGACAACTAGCCTGGGGTGCTGGTAGGCAGTCACCACCTTGTAGACTATGTGGCCCTAGTTAGGTTAAAACTGGTTGCTTATAACCACTATGTAAACTGCCCAGAGTCCCTCTGTGGTTAGGGCGGTATATAAGCCGAAAGTATAAATAAATGAATAAAAATAAAATATTTGGGGCTGGCGGCCATTTTGAGTTCTTGATCCCATCTGGTTCTTCAGCAGCCATTTTGTGCTGGTGGCCATTTTGTAGCCTGGGCATCCATTTTGTGGGCTCGGGTTGACTTGTCATATTGGTTTGGTGTAGTGGTTAAGTGCATGGACTCTGATCTGGGAGAACCTGGTTTGATTCGCCACTCCTCCACTTGCACCTGGCTGAATGACCTTGGGCAAGCCGTAGTTTTGATAAGAGCTGTTTGAAAAGTGCAGTTTCTGGCAAGAACTCTCTCAGACCCACCTGCCTCATAGGGTGTCTGTTGTGGGGAGGAGAGGGGAGAGGAGTTGTGAGCCACTCTGAGACACCTTTGGGTAGTGAAGGGTAGGGAATAGATCTGGTCTCTTCTCTTCTCTCTTCTTTTCTTTTTGGACCATCTTTTAATTATGGCACCTAAGAAGGGCATTGGACAATCAAAGGGGAAACAGCCTGCTCCTAAGGCTCCCCCAAAGAGGCCAGCCCCCACCCTCTCTTCCTCTGAAGATGAGGGAGGGGATGAGGTACAGCAGTCCATCTTGGATCGCCTGATGGCAGTGGAGCAAGCTTCTGGGCTAGCTACACCCATCCTCTCTTAGTTCCAGGACAGGGTGGGTGAACAGAAACTCGCTCATCATCCAACAAGCGGTTCCAGGCTGGAGTTTTGACCCGTCTTTCTCTCATTGAGGGTAGGATTTCTGCAGGTTCTGGGAGCAGTGCTGGAGGTGCAGATTGCCAGGGTGATTCAGACGCTGTCCCCTCGGGAGCTGGGCCTTTTCAGGGGACAGATACAATTTCTTCAGGTGCTGGGAGCAGTGCTGGAGGTGCGGATTGCTAGGGTGATTCAGAGGCTGGCCCCTCGGGAGCTGTGCCTTCTCAGGGGATGGATATGCCCAGTTTGCCTACAGCTCCGGCAGACACTACAGCGGGTAAGTTGGCTGCTGGTTCTCCTCCTAGGGCTGCCTGGCCATGGGGGCCTTGTGGGGCTCCTACCACTCTGGGTCCAGGCACGGCTAATGCTTTCCACAATCAGGGCATGGGGCAACACTGGGGTGCAGAGCCCACTCAGTTGCCCACGCAATGGCCCTACGGGGCATGGTATGGCCAGCCACCAGCTGGACTTGGTCAGTGGTGGGGTTCCCCATCATCTGGGGGTGCATCTTATGCTGTTACACCTGCTTCTGAGCTTCCTTTTGGGGATGTGGCATTGCCATTAGGCGATCACCTGTTGCCAGCCACCAGGGAGAAGATTTACAGGGGTGAATATGTGGATTTCTTTTCTCTTCTTTTTCAGGAGCTGGAAAAGAAAGACAAAAATGACCTTGACAATAAGGACAAAGAAAAGCTTAGGAAGATGAGAGCTGATCGGGCTAACCGGGTGGCTGGATTTCTGGTTTTTGCAAGTGTACTGGCAAAGCACAGCCTTGGCTAGCTGTGGCTTTATTTCAGTACTTTGATATTATTTATAAAGGTTATACAGGTTTCACTGGACCAGCATGGCTCCAGTATGATGAGGAATTCCGTATGTGGGCAGCCATGAACCCTTCCATGCAGTGGGACTAGGTGCACCCTCACCTTTGGCTGCAGATTATGTCCCCGGCCAGCCCTAACGTGGGTGACCAGTCTCATAGTGGACACATTGTGCAGTGCCAGTCTGTGTCGTCTAACACCTGTGGTGCCACAGGACAGGTGGTTCAACCCCACCAGCTATGTTGGGAGTTTGGGTTGCAAGGGGTTTGTAGCAGGAAAGCCTGCCAATATCAGCATGAGTGCCCTCTGTGTAGCGGACCGCACCCTTTCTCAGCATGCTTCTGGAGTAAGCCCCGGAGGGGCTGTAAGCGATTTGAACCTGGGGGTTCCGGGACACCTGCTGGTAAAGGGACCCAGTCCCATAAAGTTGAAAGTGCTTGAGGGTTGGTTGTGCTGATACCCTAGGCAAGAGGATAGTTTATATCTGTTAAATGGTTTTAGGTTTGGTTTTCGTATTCCCTGCCAGGGCCCTAGGGTGGCTGTTATGGCACCCAACTTGGCATCCATCAGGGGTATGGAGCACGTGGTTAGGTGCAAGATTGAAAAGGAGAGGGCAGAAGGTAGGGTGCTGGGCCCGTTCCCCTCTCCGCCAGTGGTGAACCTGCGGGTTTCCCCATTGGGTATTGTCCCTAAAAGGCCCATGGTGAATATCAGTTGATACACCATTTGTCTTATCCCCGTGGGATGTTGGTTAATGATGTCATTCCAGAGTTTTTGTGTTCTGTACAGTACACCTCCTTTGATCAAGTGGTCAGGGTGGTTCGCCACTGCGGGATAGTGGCTGAAATGGCCAAATGCGACATTAAATCGGCATTTAGGCTCCTTCCGGTTCACCCCAGTGACTTTTGAGTTGTTGGGGTTTTCCTTTGAAGATCAGTTCTGTATGGACTGGGCCTTGCCTATGGGCTGCTCTGTTTCGTGTGCAGCCTTTGAGCATTTCAGCATGTTCCTGGAGTGGGCCCTTCATTGCCGCATGGGGATTTCCACAGTTGTTCACTACTTGGATGATTTTTTTTTTTATTTGTAGCACCGTTGGGCTCTGGGGGATGTCAAGTACTCTTGCAACATTTTTTGGAGCTGGCTGATGAGCTGGGTGTTCCCCTGGCTCATGAGAAGACTGAAGGTCCTTCTCAAGTCTTGACCTTTTGGGGCATCGAATTGAATACCCTGGCATAGGTTTCTTGGTTGCCTATGATCAAGGTGGCCAAGTTGTGTGTGAGGTTAGCCACTTTCATGGTGTGTAGAAAGGCCACGCTTCATGAGTTTCAGCAGCTCAACTTTGCTTGCAAGGTGGTTGCCCCTGGGTGTGCTTTCTTGCACAGGTTGTGTAATGCTTTTAAGGGCCTGCGGCTACCACACCATAGGGCCAGGGTTACAGCTGGTATAAGGGCCAACCTCAAGGTGTGGCTGGAGTTCCTTGACTCCTTTAATGGAGTCTCTTTCTGGAGGACTGAGCTGCAGTTGGGGGCTGGCTTGCAGATTTGTTCTGATGCTACTGGGTCGCTGGGTTTTGGAGTCTATTTTCAGGGCCATTGGTGTGCCAAGGAGTGGCCAGCGGACTGGGTGAGAGATGGTTTTTCCAGGGACCTCACCTTTCTGGAATTTTCCCCCATTCTGGTGGCAGTTTGGTTGTGGGGGGACAGGTTGGCTAATCACACAGTGCATTTTTGGTGTAATAATTTGGCTGTTGTTCAGATCGTCAACTCCCTTACATCCAAATCGCCTCGAGTAATGGATTTAGTGCAAGCATTCACACTCTGCTGCCTCCATCTCAATCTCTTGTTTTTTGCCAGACATGTGCCCGGGGTCGACAATGGAGTGGCTGATGCTCTCTCTCGTAAACAGATGGAGAGGTTTCGTCAGCTGGCTCCAGAAGCGGACCTGCATCCGGCGCGCATGCCAATGGAGCTGTGGCGGGTTGGAAGGCAGAGGTGAACAGGGCAATTGGACTGGCCATTGTGCCAGGAACGAAGTGCGTGTATGACCATGCGGTCTGCCAGTTTTCCAATTGTAGGAAGGAGGTAGGGTGTTCCGACCTGTGGCCAGTGCCTGTGGACCATTTGCTACACTTCTGTGTATTTTTCTGAGGTAAAGGGCTGGCAGTTAGCTCGATTAAGGGATTGCTCTCAGCCATTGCCTATTCTAGTAAAGCAAGGGGACTTTTGGAAGCTACAGGTGACTTTAGGATTTGTAGGATGCTAGAGGGATGATCATGGGAAGCTGGAGCTTGCAATGATGACAGGCAGCCTATCTCTTCAGTTGTGTTGAGAGGTTTGCAGGCTATTTGGAGGGACATCTGTTCATCAGAATATGAGGCCTGCCTTTTCCATGCAGCAGCACTGACTGCCTTTTTTGGCACCTTCCGCATTGGCAAACTGGTAGTGCAATCCAAGACAGATGGGTCGGGCCGTCTTTTGAGGTACGTGATGTACGTTTGCAAGGGGATCAGGTTCACTTCACCTTGAGGCATTCTAAGACAGATCAGCATAGGCATGGCACGGTTGTCACCATCAGTGTGTGTGCGAGAAGGAATTGTGCCCAGTGTCTGCCTTGGAGGCTTATCTTGCAGTTAGAGGGTTGGGGGTTGGTCTCTTGTTTCGGCACCAGGACAAAAGCCCTTTAACGAGGCACCAATTTTGGTCCATTACCTCTGCAACTTGGCTAGGCTAGGTTTGGCAGGGGTTTGATTTTGTACCCATTCTTTTAGGACTGTGGCCGTGTCCACAGCAGCTGCTATGGGATACCCAGCCAGGGATATACAGCTGGCCAAGACTGAAATGTTACTCCTAAAATCTACTGGAGAGCAATTGAGCCAGTCATGTAAGATATAGAGAGCATTGGCCAGCCTATTTGAAAAAAGAAGGCTTCTAATCAGATATAAAAATAAGAGGTCTGGTTGCTACTATTAAGAAATTATTTAACTGGCTTGCTCCTTACAGGGGTCTTTTTTGGGGGGAGCGCACCGGTGCTATGGTGCCACACTTGGTTTGGTGTGGGACTTGCAACCCATTGCCATTGATAAAGCTCGCTGCAAGGCCAACCAAGAAATCTGGATTGCTCTTGAAAGGGGCCTGGACCGATATTTGCCTCACCCTAGCATACATGCAGGTGTTGCGAGCTTGTATAGGAGTGATGGAGTACATTTGTCGGAGGTGGGTAGGAACCTCTTTTTGGAGGACTTACAGCAAGGGCTTTGCGATGTTTTAGGTGTCCTTGGTGGGTGTAAAGGCCTAAACTGAGGCTTGACCTTTTTTTGTTGCAGGATTTCATTCCATACAAATTGCGGCATGGTGAGCACCGGCTATAATGCCTTGGGGGCATAGGGGTCTTGCCAGTACAGTCCTTGGGCCATGCGACCCGGGGCAGGGAAAGCAGATCACCCACGGCATTGCCAGGATTTGCCTCCCTTTGAGCCTTGTGGCTTGGGAGTGGTTCCCTGGCAATTAGCTGATTGCCAGGCTGACCAGAGGTGAGCCATATTTCCTTGGCTGTCATCTGGGGTGGGGTGGCTCACCCTAGTCATCATGGTGAGGGAGGGGTCTTCAGTCCCCTGGCCTCGGCCATGCTGTAACCTGTCTGTCCTTGCTGTAGGTCTTTGTGTTTAGTTTAATAAAAGTGGCCCGTTAATACCCTGACTGTTGTCTGTCTCCTTATTCCAGCTTGGGGGGCAACCAGGCTTTTGCATTATAATTGACTGAAATAAACAAGATTGGCTATTGCAGTGATGTGGATATGTCAACATCAGAACCTGGCAGTACTATAACATGCCTCTCTTGGCCAGAATTAAACAGGAAGGAGGAGGAAGAAGAATCCATAACAAATGAATATCAGCTGCCAGAGATGCCTCCAGAGGGCTTGAATCCTTCTGGATTCCAAAATGCTTTGAAAGATTTTGGGATTCCAAACATTTGTTCTGTTGAGGCTGCAGTGAGACCTTGTTATGTGAAGTTCCTTGATACCATTGACAAGATTGTTCCTTGTTGACCTCTCCCACGCTTAGGGAGAAAGCCAGCTGCTTGGGTTACTGTGGAACTCGTGTCCTAAAGGAGGCCAGAAGATATTAGGGAAAACACCAGTGGAAAACCCACAATGAATCCAACCAATCTGACAAAACATTCTAGGTGCAGGGCAGGGTAGCCAAACTGGAACCTGAGTGAGATGAGGCATGGGCACAGCTGGCACAACATGGTCAGAGTCCAGCTCCTAAGCCAAACATGGAACAGGTAATTTGGTAGCAGCAATAGGTTTGTGGACAAATCCAGAAGTCAGAATCCAAACACAGTCTAAAGGTTCAGAGTCATGAGTCAAGGGCAGAGGCTGTGAAGGGCAAGGGGCAGTGACAGAAAGGTCAAGAGTAAAATGACATGTTGCTTCCACAGCCAGTCTCCCCTTTTCTCCACCTTTTATAACAGAGACACTTGTCTTGCAGCTGGATTGCATCATGCAGGTACATGCACACACATCCTCACATGTCTGGATCCAGGTGTTGCTGGGCTGCTAATCACACATTCTGCTGTCTTTCCAGCATCCCACATTGAACCTTCCTTCATCTATGGTCCAATAGTTCTGGAGACAGGGGAGGCAAGGTGGATGGTGGGATGCTCCCTGATACTAAGCCATGGGGCTGTACAGCTGGGAAGTTGCTATCAGGCTGGGAATCATTGGTTGGCAGCGCAGAAATAGCTTCCTATAGCAGACTGTCTGTAACTGGCTGCAGGCTGGGAACTTCTTCACATGCCCATTTCTCTTCTGAAGAATCCTCCACCCCTTCAGGGTTAACTGTGCCCAGCTGACTCACAACATCTTGTTACAAAGCCCACTTGAAAATTTATGAAGTGGCAGCAATAGTGGCAGTGATGGTTGTATTTCCCTACAACCATTGCATCAGCTACCTACCAGCTGCTTTAAGGTGTCCTGTGACCTGCTGATTCGTAAATCTGAACCTTTCATGTCTCAGGAACTGACAATTAGCTGTGATGTCTTTTCAAGGTGCTTTGCTGATAAAATAACATGAATGAACTTTGACCTGGTTGTCACTGGTGAAATAGGCCTGGGGGTGAAATGCCTAATACATCATTTGGTCTGATTATGGACCATTTTGATTCAGTTACTGTGATGGATATTGACAGAACCCTGGGATCTGTGAAGGCCACCATGTGTATATTGGACCCTTGCCCATCCTGGCTGCTAAAAAATGTAAAAACCAGCATAAATGAACCCTTGATTACTGTCATAAATCAGTCACTAATCCAGAGCACTTTCCCTCAAGCACCCAAACAAGCTGTCATCCATCCACTACTTTAAAAAACCATCCCTAGATCAAAATCTTGTTGCTATTTTTTGCCCAGTGTTTAATATACCCTTTTAAGGCAAAATGATTGAGAGAGCAGTAGCAGCCAGCCCCAAGTCTTTCTGGATACCTCACAGGTTCTAGAAGACCTTTTCCAGCCTGGTTTCAGGCTGGGCTAGGGAACAGAGATGACTCTAGTGGCTTTAGTTGATGACCTCCTCCTGAGTGTAGACAAAAGTCATGCTTCTTTTTTGTTCCTCCTGGATCTGTCTGTATCCTTTGATGCAGTAGAGTCTCCTAGTGAGGTGTCTGGAGGCAGAGGTAGATATCAAGGGATGTGCCTTAGACTAGTTTAAATCATTCCTCATGAATTGGACTCTAAGTGTTGCCATTGGAGACCAGTTACCTTCAGGTTGGGATTTATCTTATGGAGTCCTCAGGGTGCAATCTTATCAATGTCTACATAAAGAAATAATTTGTAGCTTTGGAATTGGGTGTCATCAATATGCGGATGACCCCCAGCTTTATATCTCTCTGTCAAAATACCCGAGTGATGCAGTAGAGGTCCTGAGCTGCTGCCTGACTGCTGTGGTCAAATATCTACAACAGTCGGTATAAAGTACTCAAACACTATTAAACTGTGGTTTTGCTTTTACAACAAAAATATTATAACAAAAATTACTCAAAGAACTCATCAAAAGTTACAGAAAATCAATATAAATCAACACTGTCCAAATATTTTCCAAAAGAGTACAGAAAATCAATAAGTAACAACACTGTCCAAATATTTTCCAAAAGATCATGCAGCTCAACTCATACAAATAATATATCCTTATATTCAGTGTCTGATCTTCCCACTAAACAATTGACTAAATGATATCTATAGAAAACATGGCTTTGCCCTTTTAATTTTGTGTGTTTAAGCTAAAGGAAGCTGTAGGAAAGGTTTAGGAAGCTATGCTATTTAGTAAGGATATAGGAAACTTATTTAGCAAGCTGTAGTGTGTTGACACTTAAAACTGGATCCAGCATTACTGCCAGAGAAGCAAGTTAATGCAGCTATAAAAAAATCCTTTCTTCCAATTCAGTCTAGCCTGCAGGATGGCTCTCTACCTTGACTCAGCTGATCTGACAACCACGATCCATGCCACAGTATCTCAAGACTAGACTATACTCTACATAGGTCTCAAAGTCAATTTGAAGACTCCAGTTAGTTTATAATGCAGCAGCTAGGTTATTACCGAGAGCCAAGTGAAATAAGTAAAATTTTTGATGCTGGCCCCCTAGGTGTGTGAAGGCAACCACATGGGCAGCAACTTAAATCTGTACCTTTGTAGCCTCTGCTTCAAATTGTAAAACGTTTACATTCCTTATGTACTTTGTGAACCACGCTATCACAACTTCCCTTTGTAAGGACAGGTTATAATGATATGACAAAGTTGAAATAAGCCAATCTATCTAGGAAGCTAGTCACATTTGGTCAATTGGGAGCGACTCTGGCTCAGAGGCAGAGCATCTGCCTTTCATGCAAAAGATCCTCAGTTTGATCCCTGACATCCCCTTAGAAGAGCTAAGGTAGCAGGGGTTTTGGTTTCAGCGACTTGCTAGATGGTCACATCCCATCGAGCTCCAATGGATGCATTCCGTACTGGAGCAGCAAGAAGGGAGACCGGATGATTTTGGCCTCCCCTAGAGCCCCTGTAGGGGGATTCTAGCCTGGGACATGAAGAGAGCTGCTCCCAAAGCTGTGGCTGTAAGATTGAGGCTCCCTTTTGTCCCCAAAGGTTCTACCACACCGGGGCCAGCAATGGTGCACAGAGACGCACACCAAGTCCAGAGTTAGCAAAGGATCTAAATGAAGCGGAAGAATTTACCCTATCATGCAGCAGTTAATCGATATTAAACGTGAGTGCCAAGATACCTAAAAGAAGCATTTGTGGGATTGGATTTAAACGTAAGCCTTAAATCTGAAGAAGGGGGAAACCTTTCCAGAGGGGGAGGAGTAGCCCTTGCCTAGTCTAAACAACTGAATAAAAGATTAAGGCGGAAACTGACTTTAAGCATATGCATCCATCCAAACCCACCTAGTGCCAAGAACAGTTTTTAGCACTCCAGAGAAAGATTTCAGAATTTTTAAGAACTTTTACCTTTAACATAAACAATGTTGCAGCATGGGGGGAAAATAGCATCCAAAGTGAAACTTATTACAGGAGCTACCAGTTCATCATCACCGAGTCATAGACTGGAAATGATCATAGACATTGCAAGCATGATTTCTGAAGCACTATACTCTCTGCTGGACCAGATGACAAACCTCAACAAAAACTTTGAAACTCTCCAAAAAGAGATTAAGGAAGTCAAGTCCACATCAGAGAAGATAGCTAAAATACTTCAAAAAGTTGAACACAATACAAAAACTTTGAATCAAAAAATGGAATTAGCAGGAAAGGAAAGAACTTCAGCAAAACAACAACTATTACAACTTCAAGTGGAAAAATCCTCATATGTCCTCAGATTTCAAGGGGTCCCAGAAAAAAAAGATGAAAACCTCAGACAGATCTTAAGCGAAGCACTGGCTCCTCGAATAAATTGAGAACCGGAAACATTATAATCGGATATAGATATGGTCTACCATATCTACCCTGAGTTTGTTAAAAAAATAATCTTCCAGTGGAAATTTTTTGAAATTTTTAAGAAGATCAACAAGAGATTTGATTTTGAAAGCAACTAATGGGACAACTTTAAAAATCCAAGGAGAAGAAATAAAAACTTTGAAAGATATTCCATTTGAAATACAGAAAAAGAGAAAACAATATAAACACGTTACAATACTACTGCAAGAAAATTCAACTCCATATCGATGGCTTATGCCAGAAGGACTGACTTTCAATTATAAGGAGAAAAAAGAAAAGATTGACTCTTTGGCTAAAGCTAAAATATTTCTGGAACAGCAACAAACCCCAGCAAAACCAAAAGGAGAAGTAAAGGACAACAATGCTACGGATATAAGCAAACAAGATGGGTCAAGAAGTGGCAGTTCCTCATCTACATCGGTGTCTTTAGGCAACTTTATGGACTCTGATTCTGATTCTGAACTGGGGCAGCTGCTCCTAGATCATTTAAGGTCAAACTCCCCTTCAAGAAGAAGAAGAAGCATAACCAGAAGAAGAAGTCAAAGTGAAGATCTGAGAATCTACTTTGTTTTTATCTGAGATAATGCACTATTATGTTACTTTAAACTGTATTTTGAGCCAGTGCTCTTTTACCTTACTTATTTTGTAATCATACAAAATCTTACAATAATCATACCTATAGGGAATTCCTAAATTCGAATGTAGACTTTTTAAGATACTTGCCTAGTGGATCATTGGATCTAACCCAATAGCTAGAAGATTTAAGGTTGTAAATTATTCACTAGATCAATCTATATTAGATTTGCTCCTATATTAACGCTGATGCAACTAACCAGATATGTTCTAAACAGACCATGGTAGAATTCCACATATAAACTGTAAATGAAATTATGATATATTTTGTATATTTGTACAGGAATGCCTTCAAAATGCTGACAAAATGCCAACAGGAAGTGGTAGAGATAATGAAACAGCAGTTCCAGACTGTTTCTAACTCTTCTTCTCAGCTGACAAACCTCAGTTATTTTTGTGTTTTAAAACCTGCCATTTCTGAACAAATGTAATAATTAGGGGTGAGAGAGAGGGGATATATATGCAAGGGAAATCTTTGGCATTGCCTCTGTTACCATTAATGTTCAAACTTATACACACTGATGTAGCATTCTGGAAAAATAATCTGAACATGCTGAGGTGACTCAACATATTTCAAATACAGTTTATGAGCCAGTGAGACAGCCCATTGGTCAGTGTTGCCCAGTACCATTTGCTCTGGTTAGCATTAAAGTCTCAAGCAGCTAACACCCCCCCTCCCTTTTAACACAAGATGTCAAGGGCTGAATCTGGAAGTTTCTGCATGTGATCCTTCTTACCCAATTTTCTTTGTGAGTGTATGCAAAATGTTTCCATCTGAGGCTAAAGTCAGTAATAATTCTGTTGTAGTCTTGGATACAAAATATATAAATACCCCTCAAAATACCATTGTTTAGGTTTTGCTTTATAAACTTATTTAATGTGTTTGTTTGTTTAAAACATTTATTAGCCACTGTGACGTACTGCACTTTTTAAAGTCTTAGAAGTGCTGTACAAACAGCTGAAGGACTATGAAGGGTTAATTCTTCACAGAAACGGAGAGCCTTGAGGTTGCTCCAAGTAATCTGATTGGTTAGCATCAGTCACAAAAGCACAGAATCAAAGAGTTGGAAGGGATCTCTAGGGTCATCTAGTCCAACCCCCTGCACAATGCAGGCAATTCAACTACCTCCCACACACACACTCCAGTGACCCCTGTTCCATGCCCAGAAGATGGCAAAAAATCCTCCAGGATCCCTGGCCAAACTGTGCTGGAAAAATTTTTTTCCTGACCCCAAAGTGGTGATTGGCATTTCCCTGGGCATATAAGAAAGGACCCCAAGAACTAAGCACTGATAAAGCCCTTCCTGCCCTTCCTCTCATAAGTTCACAGACTCAGCATTGCTGTCAGATAGCCATCTAGCCTCTGCTTAAAAAACTCCAAAGAAGGAGAGCCCATCACCTCTCAGTCATCTCCTCTCCAGGCCAAATGTACCCAGTTCCTTCAACCTTTCCTCATAGGACTCAGTCTCCAGACTCCTCACCATCTTCATTGCCCTCCTCTGGACACATTCCAGTATGTCTATATCCTTCCTAAACTGTGGTGTCCAAAACTGAACACAATACTCTAGGTGAGGTCCAACCAGAGCAGAGTAAAGCAATACCATCACTTTGTGTGATCTGGACATTATTCTCCTGGTGATACAGCCCAAAATAGCATTTGCCTTTTTTAGCTACCGCATCACACTGCTGAGTCATGTTCAGTGTACTGTCTTCCAAGACCCCTAATCTTTTTTCACACTTACTACAGCAAAGACAAGTCTTCCCCATCCTATAATTATGCATTTGATTTTTCCTACCTAAATGCAGAATTTTACATTTATCTCCATTGAAATTAATTTTATTTGTTTTAGCCCAGTTTTCCAGCCTGTCAAGATTATCCTGTATCTTGGCTCTGTCTTCTACCCCACCCAATTTAGTATCATCTGCAAATTTAATAAATATTCCCTCTATTCCTTCATCCAAATAATTTTTAAAGTTGTTGAAAAAACAGATTCCAGAACAGATCTCTGAGGCACTTCACGTGCCACTCCTTTCCAAGAGGATGAGGAACCATTCACAAGCACACTTTGGGTGTGATCTGTCAGCCAGTTACAGATCCACCTAACAGTAATAGAATCCAAACCACATTTTACCAACTTGTCCACAAGAGTATTATATGGAATCTTATCAAAAGCCTTACTGAAATCAAGATAAATGATGTCTACAGCATTCCCCTGAGCCAGCAAGGTAGTAACTTTCTCTATATTGAATAAAATATTTTATTAATTTGAAATATAAAAACTTCTTGAATGCCATTTAAGTTAAAGGGGGCTCCCAACCCTGAGGTTTCTGGGCTGAGCAAACAGGGTGGGACAGCCAGAATTCTTCAGAAAAGAACAACAGAGATTACTAGTGTGGCTCAGTCACAAAAGGGAAAGAAAAGCAGAGGGAAAATCTTGCCTGTATGGAGGGGAAGTGGATGGGGCCATCATAGCCACATCTCTACCTCATAGAATTCAAGGCAGCTTACAATGCACATAATAACAAAACAAAAAAAACATAGAAACTGCTTAAAATCAATAATTTAAAACTGCCAGGTCACAGAAGAACTATGCAGAGGTGGCATGAGCCCGATAGGAAAAGGTAGTTATTTAAAGTTAAAACACCTTCTCTGTACTAGCTGAATTGTACTGCAGCGGGGCTCAACAAGTGAAACTCTCCATTATACCCTATTTAAAGATACATTTGGGGAGAGGTGAGGTAAAAGCTGTAATTGGGGATTAAATACTTGCTATGTAGCTGCCTTGCAGTCTTGTCTCTCTGCCCTCCACAGGCAGTAGCTGGAGTCCAGACCTTTCTATATGACCACCCAGTCCACTCCTTCCAACTCAAAGGGATAGGGAAAGTATTTAAAATTCACCTTCCCTTTAAATACTTTCCCTTTTCTCTGGGGCTCCTGCTGCCTTTGTGACCCAACTCTCCAGGGAATGGGAATGCATTTAAACTTCAAATACCTTCCCTTCACTGGAGCATTGTGCTGCAGGGATGGCACAAGCCTGACAGGGAAAGAGAGTTATTTAAAGTTAAAACACCTTCCCTGCACTCACTGAATCACACTGTGGTGCGGGTCGGCAAGAGAAATTCTTGTTTAGTTACTTAGAAGTAGAGTGAATTGATACCAATGAGCTCTCCTTTCCAATCTATGTATTTAGAATTAATTTGTAAGTGGATGCATTGCAATATTTAAGATGATTTATCTGAATGGATCCTTTTCAACATTCACATCCATCTAGATTCCTAGTTGAAAATATGGAGGGGATCCATTTAGAATTAATGCATTTGATTTCAAAGGTACTTACATTTGACTGTGTCCCATTAAAACTGAGTTGGGTGCTAATGCTGTCAAGATTTAATGATAGTATGTTGGCTTTTTGGTCATCCATGTGAAAGAAGGAGGTGGTCTCAATGAAGCCTGTGACAGCCTATTGTCTACATCATGAAATACCATCACAACTGACACTAATCGGCATCCTTGTTTGCAATCTTATTAGAAAGATCAAGGCATGAATGAATATAGAGAAAGAACTGCCCCAGTAGGTCTAGGAGTGGCCTCTCCCAAACAGAGCTCAGGGCAAAGCTCATGGAGAGGGCAGCGTGGGCAAACATAAACTTACAAGGCATACCTGTTTTTCTTCCCCATTTCCAAGAACTATAACATTTTTTTCCTGACTGAAAAAAGAATAGTTCACTAAAAATTAAACCAATAAGAAAACATTTAAGAAGTTTAAAACTATAATTACTTTAAATGTGAGTTTTTGATAGGGTTTCATCCCTTTATCAGGGGTTTAATGATTTCTAAAGGAAATGATCACATCCCTTTGTTCTTAAACAAATAAGTTGTGTTTGTTATCTTCTGCAGTTGCTGATAGTATGATGGATACATCTCCAAGGAATAATTGTAATAAGTGGCAGTACATACCTCAAAAGACTGAATCCATCTATTAGGTAGAATTCCCTACAGAAATCTCAGAAGTTTTATGTATTGGTGGCTAGTTTGCATTAGAAAGATGTTTCCAAGTTGACTTCACTGAAGTCAGAACTATTTGCGTTAGAAAGTAGGATACATAGGCTAACTGATAAGCACATAGTCAAGTAATGCAGTTAATATAGTTATGTCTGTTAATTAGTGTTTGCTGACTGCCAAAAGAAGATACCTGTTAGGAGACAAACTTGTTTTCCTTATTAAGAGTAAGATCCCTCTTGCCAAACTAAGGTGGACCCACTTTTGATCTAATTAAAACTGGCAGAGGAAAGACGACTGAAAACTTGCACCACTCTGACATGTATTTGCATATTCATATATGAGATGGATTGATCTTTGGCAATTAACATGGGCCAATGAGAATAAAACCTAATTAGTAAACATGCGTTCTTTATTAACTTTTGGGCCACGCTTCTGTTATGTTCCAAGCTGACTTAACAGAAGGGCTTTTCAAGAAAAAGAGGGAAAAAAGGTTAAAGCTATTTTCATGCAAACTTTCTTCACTGGTATTTCTTCCTTTGCTAATTATTTACAATGATGGACCTCTCTCAAGAGACACAATACCACCTTCCTGACCTTTTAACAGTTCTATAAACTCTACTTATGCATGAAAACTCTGAGGCATTAAAATGCTATTGTTTTGGATTGCTTGTGAGTTTTGCTTGGATTGCTTGTGAGCCATGGTTTTCCTTCCAGTTGTAGTGATACATCTTAAGCCCTGTTCAGATGAGCTATAAAAATATGCAGATGAGTTCAGGAATGCATTCTTGTCTTCCAAGGTGATGTACCCCAATCTCCCATTCTAAGTAATAGGTGGCGAGTAGAGCCAGTACAATAGGACCCCTCCACATGTTTTTGGAAACCTTGTTTTTCTTTTGAATACCTTGTTTTTTCATGGTGTAGTGCAACACTCTGATGCATGGTTTCCATGCATGATTTATCACTGTCATGTAAGATGATAAATGAACACTGAGTTAATGTGGGTTTGTTACTTACTTGAATATTTTTATGGTATTGGTGATATCACAATCATACTCAGGTACATGGTTGAATGGACCCTATTGTAAATTTTCTTGTGAATAATAGTGAAAATGAATAATGAAATGCTGGTCGTAATAGTCTATGCTGACCACTTTGCACATAAAAAAACCAGTTTTGTACTATTTGTGTCAACTGCTTAGTGCACAGTTGAGTAGGTAGGTGCTCCCTCCACCTGGCACTCTCTAAGCCTCTAAGTCAAGTCCTGTTAGCTGTGCTTTAATCTACATGCATGTTGAGCTGCGGAGGGGGAAGGAAGAAAAACAGTTTCACTGAGCCCTGTGCTGATCTTTCAGGGTTACAAACTGAGCCCCATAGTAGGATGTGCTTTGCTGTTGTTTTCTTTCATTTTTAATACTGGACTGTAAGATTTTATAAGCTTTCAGACAGAAAAAGTGCTGTAAATAAATAAAAATTATTGTCAGGTATCCCTGCCATAAGGGATGGAGAAGGGAGGGAGGATGGGACTGTATGGTGTTAATTGATGTATCTGAACTGGTGGGATGGAATGTGGGGAGCTGCCGATGTTGCCTGGGCAACCGGGCCATATCTCATCTCCCAGGCCAAGAGTGGCCTTGAATGCCAGGCTGAGTGTCTCCTATCGCTTTCTAAAGACAACAGCTAGGCTGGGAACGGGGGGGATGGAGGGTAGACTATTATTTACAGCTTTCTGGGGTTCCTGCGCGTGCGCTGACCATCTATTGGTAGAAAGGTGGAGGCCCTTTCCCCCCTTTAGAGTATAACCCAATGCTTCATGTATCCAAGTTATTCTTAACAATGCTTCTGTTCTAGTGACCTAGTCTTGCAGCTTAATAAATACTATTCTTGTTTCAATGAACAAGGCCTGGTGTTTGGCTGACTAACTAAGGACCCTGACAGTTTGTTAAGAATCACTTTTAGTCGGGACTGGTCCGAAACCCGCTCCTCCACAATGAGTGACGGTGAAGAAGACACTCTTCCGATCGACAAAGACCAACAAGATCGGCAGGAGGACAAGAAACCTCCTGTGACGACAGTGCCGAGCACCACCGCAGTCGTACCCGCGGAAGTCCCCAGTACCTACGTACCGGTAACCTGGGGCTCTGACTACAACCTGGGGGGGCCCTACGGGGACCCTTATGGAGCGGCCTATGGTGGCGTGACAACCCAGCCCAAGCAGTGAAGAGACTGGGTGAAGCCCTTGGCTGAGACACATGAGACATGGTTCTACACTCCGCGTGCTTCGGTGAGGGAGAGCCGCTACGAGCGATCGATACACCGACTGAGCACAGCGGAAGGGATGGAAGACCTGACCAGAGAGTCAAGAGGTGAGGAGGGACCCGGAGGAAGCCGGAGGTGGAGCGGCTACCCGAGCCACGACCGCTTGATCCGCATGTTGGACGAGTCCCTCTCCCGCATCCCTAAGATGATTTCAGATGGCATTCGTGAGGAGATGGATCGGAGGCAGCGAGAGGCGCCCCCTGGCCAACCACCTCCCGACCAGCAAATCGTGCCCGTGGGTCCACCCGCGCAACCAGCGGGGCCCCCGGACCAACCTGCGGGGGCCCCGGGGCAGGAGCCACCCGCACTGCGACCGCAGCAGCCCTGGGGTTTCCTCCCGCTGAAGCCGGCCGAACTCCTTGACGCAGACTTCGATGGGACCCCGGAGAAGTTCTCGTTTTTCCTGGTGAGAACGGAAAAGTTCATCGAGAATTGGGGTCACCTGTTCCAGAGCGAGGACCGTATGGTAGACGCCATCACATCACACCTGAAGGAGGCGGCGGCTGATTGGTACGTAGCCTTGCACCAAGCGGACGGGCGAGAGTTATGAGAGATCGATGCATTTATGTGGGCTATGAAGGAGCAGTTTGAAGACGTCAATGCAAACAAGACAGCCCGAGCGGCCCTACGCGCTCTCAAACAAGTCTCCCGATCAGTCCGCGAATATATAGCGGAGTTCCGCCGGCTCGCCGCGAAGATACGAGGGTGGCCCGACGGAGTCTTGGCGGAGCAGTTTCGACTAGGGCTCAACTCCAAGATCCGCCGCACCGTGACACGTGGACACGACCCCGACACACTAGCGGGCTGGATGCAATCAGCAGTCACTATGGAGACCCGCCTAAGAACCATCCGCCTGGATGATGCGGCGGCGCTGGGGAAGGGAGGCCAGTCGGGCCCACCGCCGACCCCAAGAGGGAAGATCCAGCCATCGAACCCCAGACCCAAAGATGGCATGAGAGAGATCAGGATGAAACAAGGGCTCTGTCTGAAGTGCGGAGAGGCGGGCCACTTCGCCGCGAACTGCCCCGGAGCCTCTACGCCGCCCGGGGGGGCGAAAGGAACCAAGAAGAAGTTCGATACTTCCACACCTAAGCCAGTAGCAAAGCCGAGGGGGGCGAGAGCTCTGCAAATCAACCCCCTGAGCGAGACCTCGGACTCGTCGGACGAAGAAGCAACGAAGGCGGGAAACGAGAAGGACCTGCTGTAAACAGCGCTGAACAGCAGGTCCCGGACTCACAAGTGCAAATCCCGGTGAGCAGACCCCCTTCTCTTTTCTTCCTTACTGTGACCCTAATGGACCCGGGTCCACAGACCCTTGTGAGAGTACGAGCCCTCATTGACTTGGGGTGCGGGAAGGACCTTATTAACCCCTCATTAGTAATGGGCCTGGGGGCGAAAGTGGTCAAGCTGACAGAACCCCTGGTGTTTATGCAGATGGATGGCTCCACGATGAAAGAGCCGTGTAAATACGAGACTGTCCCACTGCGGGTGGGGATCGGGAATCACTGGGAAGTGAGACCCTTCATAATTACCCCCGCGGCCCGCTTTCCCCTGGTCCTAGGTAGTGCGTGGTTCTTTGACCATGACCCGCATATCTTATGGGGGGACGGGAAGATTAATTTTATCTCTGAGAAGTGTAAAACCCACACTTGGCACAGGGACTGGGGGCCCCTAGGTACGGGAAATGACCCAGTGACGGTGGGGGTGGTGGAAGCCGAACTGGAGGCGATTCCCAGGGAATACCGGGACCTGGCTGCTGTCTTTGGGGAAGAAGAAGCAGATGAGTTGCCCCCCCACAGAAACTGTGACTGTGCTATTGAGATACTGCCGAATCAAAAACTGCCTAAGGGTAAATTGTATTCCATGAGCCCATCCGAGAAGGTGGAGCTGAGAAAATTCTTTGACAAAAATTTGGAGAGGGGGTTCATCCGACCCGCCTCTTCCCCTTTTGCTGCACCCGTCCTGTTCCGGAAAAAGAAAGACGGGGGGCTACGGCTATGCACTGACTATAGGGGGCTGAATGCGGTGTCTAACACAAACACATACCTCATGCCCCTAATCAAAGACCTGTTGGCGGTGGTGGCTGGGGGGAAGGTGTTCTCCAAACTGGATTTGAGAGATGCCTACTTCCGGGTGTGGATCAGAGAGGGGGACGAATTCAAAACTGCTTTTAATACCCCCCTGGGACAATTTGAATACTTGGTTATGCCTTTTGGGCTTCAGGGGGCACCAGGAGTATTCATGAATTTAATTAATGAGGTGTTACACAAGTATTTGTTCAAGGGGGTCCTTGTTTACCTTGATGATATACTTTTGTATTCCCCCGACCTCAAATCACATGTGAAACTGGTGAGGGAAGTCCTCCAAACGTTGCACAAGCACAAACTTTTTGCGAAACTGTCCAAATGTGAGTTCCACAAGTCTGAAATCCCCTTTCTGTGCTATCGCATCTCACAACGGGGGATTGAAATGGACCCTGACAAAGTAAAAGATGTGGTGGGGTGGGAACCCCCCAAGACGAGGAGGCAACTCCAGGCATTCCTCGGATTCGCCAACTTTTACAGATCATTCTTATCGAACTTTGCTCAGGTGGCCCTTCCCCTCACTGACTTGCTTAAAATGAAGGGGAAAACCCCTGATGGCACCCGGCCAGGCGCACAGTTAAACTGGTCTCCGGACTGCCAGCTCACGTTTGAATGATTGAAGGCTCTCTTTACTTCGGAGCCCGTGCTGGCCCACCCCAATGAACTAAAGAAATTCATTGTCCAAGTTGACGCATCTGATGTTGCCATGGGGGGCAATCCTCCAAGAGGGGGAGGATGGAAAACTTCACCCCCTTGCGTATGTGTCTAAAAAGTTCAATGAGACTGAACGGAACTGGTCCGTGTGGGGAAAAGAAGCAGGTTCGATCCGCTTAGCGCTGGCAACATGGCGCCATTGGTTAGAGGGGGCGCGAGTTCCATTTGAAGTATGGACTGATCATAAAAATCTGGAACTCCTCTGCTCGCCTCGCTCCCTCAACGCCAAACAGTTGCACTGGGCTGACTTTTTCTCCAAGTTTAATTTCACTTTGCATCATTTTCCTGGGAAGTCTAACTCAGTAGCTGATGCTTTGTCCCGCCTCCCACAACACGACAGCAAAAGGGAGGAGGTCCGGGATTCCATCTTTACTCCCTCCCAGCTGGGAGGGGCGGTAACCACACGCAAACAGGCGAAGCAGCCTCTCACTGCCCCGCCTCCCTCCGACTGGGAGTCGCGATTCGCCTCTGCCATGTCTCAGGCTGACAGGGAAGAGATTGCAGGTGAGGAGGGGGTGGCGCAAGACGCACAAGACTGTTGGCGAAAGAATGGAAAACTTTTTGTACCAAGCTCACTACGGGGGGAGGTGATGGGGTGGGCTCATGGCTCAAAACTTGCAGGACACACGGAGTTTGTTAAATCGCTCCAACTTTTACAACGGCAATTTTGGTGGCCTGGACTACGTCGGGACTTGTCTCTGTTTACTAACGCCTGTCAAACGTGCTTGATGAGCAAGCCCCGGCCAGGGAAAACCCCTGGAGCGTTACAACCCCTCCCCACCCCGTCTCGCCCGTGGGAAGTTATCTCGATGGACTTTATTACAGATCTACCTCCAAGCAGGGGGAAAACTGTGGTTTGGGTTGTTGTTGACCTGTTCACCAAACAGGCTCACTTCGTTCCATTTGCTTCCATCCCCTCGGCTAAGAAGTTAGCCTCAGCGTTCTTACAACACGTTGTGAGGCTTCACACTTTGCCAGCCAAGGTGATCTCAGACAGGGGGGTGCAGTTCATGTCCCAGTTCTGGGGTGAATTGATGTCACTGCTAGGGGTGGAGCGGGGGGGTTGGTAGTGCATATCACCCAGAGACTGATGGGCAAACTGAAAGGGTCAACCAAACCCTCGAACAATACCTCAGATGTTTTACTAACTTTCAACAAGATGATTGGCATTCCCTCTTGCCTTTGGCTGAGTTCTGTTACAATAACACTCAGCACTCCTCGACGGGAATGTCTCCTTTCATGGCGGTTCATGGTTATGAAGCCCCGCCTCTTCCGTTTTTAAATTCTCCCGACCTCCCGGCGGGAGATGCTGGTGACTGGTGCAAGCGCTTGCAACTGGCATGGCCTTTGTTGACTAAAACTCTTGAGAGGGCCAAGGCTGCGTATAAACTGCAAGCTGATAAGAAACACAACCTTTCGTGGATCCCGAAGTGTGGAGAGTTTGCTTACCTTTCCACACAAAACCTACGGGGAGTGCAACCAAGCCGCAAACCTGGCTGGAAGTTTATTGGACCTTTTGGGATTATACGTGTAATTAACAATGTCACTGTGGAACTCGATTTGACTAAATCGCTAAAGTCTATTCATCCTGTCTTTCATGTAAGGCTCCTGCGACGTGCGCCTGAGGAGAATGCATGGAGACCTCGTCGCCCCACCCCGCCTCCGCTCATGGTAGGGGGGGAACCGCACTACGAAGTTTCACAGATTTTGGACTCGAAGATTTCTCGGAATCGCCTGTATTACTTTATTGATTGGGCGGACTTTGGGCCTGAACAGAGGGAGTGGGTGAGGGCGGAACATGTTCATGCCCCGAAAATGATCCGGGCATTCCATAAATTGTACCCGTTAAAACCAAAGGGATAGGTTTATTATCAGGAGGGCAGAATGTCAGGTATCCCTGCCATAAGGGATGGAGAAGGGAGGGAGGATGGGACTGTATGGTGTTAATTGATGTATCTGAACTGGTGGGATGGAATGTGGGGAGCTGCCGATGTTGCCTGGGCAACCGGGCCATATCTCATCTCCCAGGCCAAGAGTGGCCTTGAATGCCAGGCTGAGCGTCTCCTATCGCTTTCTAAAGACAACAGCTAGGCTGGGAACGGGGGGATGGAGGGTAGACTATTATTTACAGCTTTCTGGGGTTCCTGCGCGCGCTGACCATCTATTGGTAGAAAGGTGGGGGCCTTTTCCCCCTTTAGAGTATAACCCAATGCTTCATGTATCCAAGTTATTCTTAACAATGCTTCTGTTCTAGTGACCTAGTCTTGCAGCTTAATAAATACTATTCTTGTTTCAATGAACAAGGCCTGGTGTTTGGCTGACTAACTAAGGACCCTGACAATGATACTATATAACTAGCTTTTTCAAGATGGTGAGCTAAAAAGCCATTAACTCATAATAGAGGAATAGAGGAACCTGGAGAATAGGCTATGCAAATCTGTATTTTATGCACAAAATTATAGGTGCTTAGAATCCAGCCCATATCCTTTTGTCTGCACTGGGAAATTCAAGCAGCTCCCAAGAGACAAGACTTCAAGGGACAGAAGCTCACCTTCTAAATCTTGGGCATTTATCAGAAGGAGAGCTTTCTCCTGGAATGTCACATGCACACATAAGGGAATGAGACCTCTGGAAATTTTTCTATGCAAGCCCCATTGAAATGAATGGAACCCACAAAAAGCATCCTATGCTGCTTCAATTTATTTTCAATGGAGCCTGTGCAGGAGAACTTACCAGTAGATTATACACATTGAATTGTGTATGCGCACAACTTTGCATTGCAACATATGATCTTTGTCTACTTTTATAAAAGTTTTAAACTTGATTAGGCAGGCAAGTCATTTCCAGGTTTCAGAAATTTTAGCAGGCAGATTAAGTAATTTTTTTAATGCTGATATTTGTCTCTTTCCTGATGCTGTTTTGGAGTACCTAAAAAGTTATCTGGTTTTTGTAGCACAATTCCTTTCTTTTCTTTTTTGTGTTAGCATAATTACTGTTCATGTAGCAGACTGATTCAGATCCTGAATAAAATATTAATATTTTATTCTAATAATCTCACAATAACAATTAATCAGTTTCCTTTTGAAATCATCTACTTAAAAACTAGTCAAAGAATGAGGTGAAGGAAGGAGACGGTGACTTAGATAACATCTGTTAATTCAGTACCAAAAAGAAGAAAATGAAGAAGATTTGAGAGAGTAGGAAAAGTCATCTTTATTCTTATAAAAATACACACACACACAAAATTTGATATTTACATTTTAAAACAAGAATGAGATTTCTTTTTGTCTACTTCCTGCTGTCTTTTCCAGTTTTAGTATAATCAGAATAGGGAGGCTTGTGTCAATGGGATTTAAATGTATTTAGCATTGGTAGGATCATGCCCACTGAACCATCTTTTTTAATGGCACCTCAAAATTCCCCTTAAATTATTTTATCCCCAGTAAAAGCTGGGATAAAAGAGCAGTGAGCTATGAAGTCCCCTGTTCAAATGTTGTTTCTGCCATGAACTCACTAGGTACCCTTGTACAAGTTGCTCTTCAAATTTCCTCTGTCTCCCACCAGCAGGGGTCATTTCACAGAAAAAGAGGCACAGGAGCTCATTAGCATAACTCATTTGCATATGCCACAACCCCTGATATCACTGGAAGTGTGTCAGAAGGCAACACCCACCACTCAGGCTCCACCCCAAGAATCTCCAGGTATTTCCCAATTCAGAGCTGGCGAGCCTACCTGGAGAAAAACTGCTTCAAAAGCACAAAGAAAATAGTCAAGATGTTAACTGGTTTCAATATAACAAACATTTATTATAAAATCAAAAACTCTACAATTAATGATGAGACAGGAGTAGCAGCAATCTTCTTCTCATTTCAGACTCATAGCCTACAAGTGACTACAAGTCTCAGAGCACTGAGCCTATTCCCAGGGGCTGTCATTCCACTTTGCAACCTGTCATTCCAGTCCCAGAGCACTAAGCCTATTCCCAGGGGCTGTCCTGTCATTCCACTCTGTGACCTGTCATTCTAATCCCCCAGTACAGATTATGTTGCTAGGGATCATCATTCCATCCTGGGGAACTGTCATTCCAGTACCAGAGCACAGATTCTATTTCTAGGGACTGTCTTTCCACTCTGGGAACTGTCATTTCATTCCCAGAGTAGCCTATCTGGGCCCAAGGACTTTAATGAAAAAGCCATTTCATATTTTCTTCACAACTTTTTTTGTGCTGCAATGTATTTCAATGGAGCCCATGCAAGTCAATTGGCATTCCTGGCTCCCATTATCTCCAATAGGCCTTCAAGACTCCCCCATTGTTTCCAATGGGCAATCCTGTCATTCCTTTTATACATCCCAGTTAGTTGTCCCTTTGAAACTGTACCACATCATTTTAAATACCAGCAAAATGAAGAGCAAGTAACAGCAAAATGAAGAGCATGAACATGTGCAGAGTGCACAGCAAAAACAGCTGGGAAGAAAACATTGCTGGCACTGACTCTCACCCTCTGTCTCTCTCTTGCATGCTCTCTTTATCCCCCCCCTCCCCCGAAGAAGTCTGCAAGCAAACAAAACCGTACCTGGAGGAAGAAGTTACTGGTCTTCCTAAAAGAGCTACAAGCTCCATTTCCCCCCCTCTTTCTAGCTGTTTCCCTCCGCCTCCCTCCCCAGAGGAGGAGGGGAGGAGCCCTCAGCCAATCAAAGGAAGGCTTGTGTTCTCTCCTCTCCCAAACAGGAAATAGGAGATGCTGGAGAGAGGAAGCTGCGATGCCAGAGGAGGAATGCAGTGCAAGCTGCTCTTGGATTTAAGGAAAGTTTTGGCTGGCACTGGTTGCCCCAGGGGGAGGAGTAAAGGGAAGGGAGTGTGTATGTGTTTGCTTGCAAGAGAGGAGGGGAAATGTTGCTACTCCTGGAACACTGTCCCTGCTTGTTCTGGCTCAAAATGACCCCTGCCCACCAGCAGTAACAGCAATGGCCAATTTTACAAGGCTGTTACAAGGATTACAGTGATATGCTTTAAACTTTAAAATGCTGCAAGTTATCTTCAGTGCAGGGCAAGAAAAGCCCCCCAAGAGGAACTTGGTGACAGCAGATGAGATACTGACTTAGATACGCAGGTGTTGGGCCTTCAGGTAGTGGAGTTGAAAAGCCCTCAATAAACAACTGTAGATCAAGGAAATGTCCCTTCTGGCCTCTAATATGGTGGTCATTAGGGCCAAATTATCCTTGTCCAAATTCTTGCTTCGACTTTGAAGTGCCAAATTACCAGTGTACTTTCCAAAGTGCTTCTTAAAAAAAAAAAAAAAAACCCTCTCATTTGGTATACAGCACTGTGCTTACCCAGTTTGCCACACAGCTTTCAATGTGTCGCTTGCCTCTTTTCCCACATATTCATTACTGATACACATACTAATACAGCCAGGAAAAAATATTATTGTCTTTATGTGATTGTACATGTGGTTGTATCAAGATTCTTGATGAGCCACCAATCCAAAGAAGCATTCAGTGTGTGTGGTGCATTGCTAACATAAGTAGAAAATGATGTCCAGGAACCAAGGAAGCTGCAGCAATTAATTTCAATTACAATTAAGGAATTAATTTTAGAAATTCCACTGAATTCAGAAGGAATGAAAGTCAGGGACAAGTGACATTAAAGTACAGCAAAGGAACAGAAATCTTCTTATCTCTAATGGCTAGGTTTTCAGCCATAAAACTAGCACTGAATATCTACATTGGCTAATAAAGTACATCATCAACACCATCTAAGCTGCTTCCACAATATTTTTTAAATCCAGTATATCATCTTTGATGACATCAGATATAGCTGGTTTCTTAATGAAAGCATTTGTGAACATTTACGAAATGCCTTTGAAAATGTTCCTGGGCAGAGGTCAGGAAATATACTATTACACTGACCTCAGGAAAAAAATGAAATGGCAATAGGTCTATAATCAAATGTAATTATATATATGCAACTGATCATGAACTTTCATCTTCAGGTAAATAGCCTTTTCTCAGCCGGGAAGGTGAAATTGCCACATTGACTCTTTACCTGCCCGGCTGTGATTGTCTAATATATCTTCTAATCTGTAGCTTAATGTAAGAAAGAAATCAGGTTCATAGAATCCATTTGCAAAATGAGAAAATACCAACTTCCTCTTACGTACAGGTATTTATTTTAAGAAACTTCATTGAGAAGGAGAACAGTATGCTTAATCACCTTCCATCAATGTCAACCAAATTACTAGTTAATGGGAGTTTATACTGCATAATATTATTTCCTTTGTGTGAACCGTTTTCTGACATGTTACATTTAGTTAAATGACTTATCATAGTGTTTTTTTACATAAGGACAAAAAAAGGAAAAGTACATTAGTGAATTTGCACAAATTGTGATGTGGAATCAATTCTTTAATGTGATTATGGACAGAATAAATTATAGTTTATGGAAAGTACAAATCTTTCTCTGAGCTAGAAACTGGGCAAAGTAAATTCAGCATGCTGAATGCATCATATTTTGACTTTTCAACTTTACTAGACTAGCTGCTTTTGAACAGACTGCAGTTTCCACAAGCTCAGCTGTATTTTGACTTGATGGGTTATATCCAGCGGGTTCCTCCTTCCACTAAAAGAGAAATCTTCATCTGGAAGAAAAAGTCCTTCCACTGGAAGGAGTCTTCCCACTTAGCAGAAGTGAAACCATTGTATCAAACCCATTGGCTCTTTCTGTGGGAAAAGGATCATGCAGAAATATACGGGGGGACTGTTACCTTAGAATGCAAAATTCACAAGGGTTCAAGAAAAATCTGCAAGTAAGATGCTAGATCCCTATCTGACACTTGGAGCTCTTTCCTACAGCATCCACCCAGATGGGATTCTGATGGAATTCTGATAGAACTGATAAACTTCCACAATATTTGTATGTGTGATGGGAAAGGTACATGGAACCTGACTTTTGTTTTTCTGATGAGAAATATTTATAACACTTAAACCATCGCTCACTTTTGGCATCACTTAGGAAATTTTAGTAGGCACTGATTTGAATGCTAGCAATGCTAGTGGTGGTGCAGGCAGTAAGTTCTGCATAACATCTGGACGAGCAGCTTTGGCTGTTTGAGCCCCACCGTGGCCGGAGTGAGCTCCCGGCTCTATGTCCCAGCTCCCGCCCACCCAGTGGCTCGAAAGCCTGTAAAAAGGCAAATAGACAAATTGGGTACCTGGTCTTAGAGCGGGGGGGCACCCGTCCCTTGTGGAGTAGCGGTGGCAGTGGCATGAGCAGCGAGCAGCGATCGGCGGCAGTGGCAGAGAAAGTATGGCGGCGGCTGGCGAGGCTGGCAAGCAAGAGGAGGCTGGACCAACAGGTGCGGAAGCGGGGCGACGCGACAGGCCAGAGCCTGATGGACAGAGGCCGACAGTGAGCATGTGTGAATGTGCGTTCGGCCCAGACTCGAAAGGTGTCGCAACAGCCAGAAGGTTGTAATAAATCAAGACCAGCACCAAGAGGACGTCGTCCGCAGACAACAGAACAAAAAACAACTCGATACAAAGGGTGCCTGGTAGGTCAGTCACCCCCCCCCTTGTATGTGGCCCTAGATTAGGATTTGTATTGATTAATATTTGTGTGTAAACCACTCAGAGACCCCTCAGGGTTTGAGTGGTATAGAAATTGAAAGTATAAAGTATAAAAATAAAAATAATATATAATTGAATTGTTTTCAGTAGATTTTATATGGATTTTTTTGTCATTTATACATTGCTACTGTGAGCCACCCTGAGCCTGCCTTGCGGGGAGGGTGGGATATAAATCTAATAAATAAATAAATAAATAAATAAATAAATAAATAAATAATACTTTGTTCCTTCGCACTGTGCAAACACATTTTATACATTATACTGAGGAAAACTGAAAGTTTTGTTTTATTTTGTCATCAAGTGTACATTGAACAGAGAGCTGAAGCCCTTGACAGGTACCAAAGTGTGACATGCAAGACTGCAAACATGTGCTTGTTATATTCACAGTTATCTAAACTGTACATGTATATAATGTAATGTGTGAATTAGTCTATTGATCCTACTTTCTCATATGGTTTTCAGTCTTAGTCAACTTGACAGTAGTAAATTGTGTACAGGCCAAGCCCTGTCCTGATCCATTTCTGGCACTATTTGATTCTCTCTATAGCATATGACTTTCATATATGCTTTTATTACCTTTTCAGTCTTAAAGGTGAATAAAAATAAAACACACTATTTAACAAGTGAAGAGAAATGCATGGATATTCATGGCCTGATTTCTTCATCACCTGCTGTTCTTGGTGGTCTCCTGAATTCAAGAATTCTTCCTTCCAAGGTTTAAGCGTAGACAACTTCACAAAAACAAAGTCACTGTTGAATCAATCCATATCCAATCTTACACATTTATAAGTAAAAGAAAAACCTAACATTGGATCATCTTTTCCCAAACTACAGAACTTTCATATCCTATTAATTTTGATTGGGCTTTTACAGGAGATACACTTCCTTTTAATTCTTTTTAACCTTATTATTTAATTTAGAGAAGTCATAATATTGGAGTGAGCAACTCAGCATGCCTGGAACTTGGGGGGTGCTACATCAATCTAAGGGTATATATGTGTTATCTTCTTGAAAAAGATGCCTCTTTGTCTTAACTTGAGAGTTGCCTTCTGACCCTTCTCTTCTCTTCTCTTCTCTTCTCTTCTCTTCTCTTCTCTTCTTCTCTTTCTCTCTCTCTCTCTCTCTTCTCTTCTCTTCTCTTCTCTTCTCTTCTCTTCTCTTCTCTTCCTCCCTTTCTCTCTCTTTCTTTCTTTTTCTTTTTCTTTCTCCTCTCTCTCTCTCTCTACATGGCCTTCCATGAAGACACAGATCTTTGCATGTCTCTCCTATAGATACAATGCCTTCATACTTCCACACACACATTGCTGGACAACCCGGCCATTTGTAATAGGGAAAGTACTCTTTAGATTAGGCTTCTTTCTCTTCTTTGCAGCCTGAGTATGAACTGGACCTAGCTGAATAAATGTAAGTTTACCTTTTTTGCAATATACTTCTTGGGGGATTTATTTACTGCACTCAGAATCATGCTTCTATGACTGGGCAAAGCTCTGCTGTATTAACCAAATATCCCAATAACTGAATGAACCTGGGAAACATCTATCACCTTTTTATCCTTCCTTTCTTCTGTGGAATTCACAGTGGCATACATAGCTCTTCAGTCCTCTATTTTATACTCACAACAACCCATGGGCCCCAACTCACCTGGGGATCCATTATTAATTTATTTAAAAAAATTATATCCCAGCTTTCTTCCCTTTCAAGGCTGTCAAAGCCCTTGCAGGCCCATGGGGCATTGGGAGAATGACAAGGCATGGTTTGGAGGCTGCTGCAGCTGGCAGCCTTCTGAAGGCTTGCAGGAGGCCTGCCTAGCTCAGGGACTGCCAGGACACACTCACACATTCAACTGGTGGGGGAAACCACACAGTGGTTTGTGCTCATGTGGAATCCCACATTCTTCTATCCTATGGTATCTCCAGGAGGTGGGCTGGGGTGTTGTGTGTTTATCAGCCAGAAGGCTGGTCAGCTGATACATGGATCTGCTGCCCCTATGCTGTACCAAGTCTCTGGCATCTGTAGCCAATACAGCTGTGGCCATTTCAACTCCATCAATGTGTCCATTGTCTGTTCACCTTTTCCTCCTCCCCCCCCCGATGCGAGGGCCACAATACTGTGAGATAGATTCACTCTACACATGGAATGTTGACAAGAAACCTTTGAGAAATCTTTTCAACATTATTTTGATCCTGTTGTGTCCTGGGATCAGAAGGCAGAGCTGGCAAAATACAGCCAAGCTTCGCTCTCTGAGAACAATAGGGACTAGGTTCCTGAGCTCGCCAGTAGAGAACCAATGGCAGCCTTGGCGGGCGATTCAAACCCGCCAATAGGAACATGGGGCCGTCCCCCCCTAACTGTATATAGTTGGCCTCCGGCCGTTACTGTTTGTTCTTGTCTTGTGTGAAGTACAAATAAACGCGTCTTCTCTTATGTCGTCGTCCGAGTCATGAGGCCCGAAACCCAGTACTTTACAGTGGCGACGAGGATGGGATTTCAACGCCTTCCGTGACTCCATGAGCGACGAAAAGGACACCGCCGAGCACCGCATCGCTGACCCCGAGAGCAGCACCGCACCGCTCGCCGAGCATCGCATTGCTGACCCCGAGAGCAGCACCGCACCACTCGCCCCGGCGCACGCCTTCCCAGACAGAGCCATGGCCGCCTCTCATGTAACACTGGAGCGCTTCGATCCGTCGCAGCCAGAAACCTGGGACGCATGGGTCGACCAGCTCATCAGCTATTTGGAGCTCAACGAAATCCGCCACCCAGACCAGAAACGATCGATCCTGCTGAACGCGTGCGGCACCCAAACCGTCCGCCTCGCCAAGAGCCTCTTGGTGCCCCGCACGGCCTTGGAGAGCTCGTTTGGGGAGATCCTGGATGTCCTCAACGCTTACTTCAGCCCCCGGCCGACCTTCCTGGCCAAGAGGATGGATTTCCAGAGGCGAGTCCAGGCCCCAGGTCAATCCATTGCCACCTTCCTGGCCACGCTAAGGGTGCTCGCGCTGGACTGCGTGTTCCCGAAGGTGGAGGACAACCTGCTGACACAGTTCGTGTGGGGCCTGGCGGACTCCAAGCTGCGGCGCAAGTTGGTTGGACACCGGAGGCTCTCCTTGGACAAGGCCCTCGACGCCGCAACAGCCCACGAGGCCGCGGAAGGGGAACGCCCGGCTGCGGCCGCCCATGTGGTCGGAAGGAGTCCAAGCCCCGGGAATGTAGATACGGAAGGGGTCTTCGCCCACAGACCCCAACAACGCCGGCCGGCGCCGTTCCAGCAGGCCAACAGAGAGCCAGCCAAGCCTTCCGGCAACCGGACCGTCTGTGCCAGCTGCGGGGAAGGCCATGGAAGGAAATCCTGCAAGTTCCGGGATGCTGTTTGTCACGGGTGCGGAAAGCAGGGACACCTCGCACGGGTCTGCCGGTCCAAGGGCCCCAGGAATTCGAGATCGTCGGTCCCACCGCACCGCGCATCGTCCACCGCCTACGAGACGACGGAAGAGGTCGCCGAGTTGTACCATCTCACCGACCAGCCGCTGCAGGTACTTCGCCTCCCCAACCCCAACCTCTCCGCTGCCCCGAAGATCCAAGTAACCGTACGGATCGAGGGGTCCCCCTGTTGCATGGAAGTGGACTCGGGATCGGCAGCGTCCATCATTTCCCTGGACACTTTAAAAAGACTTTGCCCATTAGGGGGACCCCCTCTACGTCCATCGCCACTAAGCTTGGTGGACTTTCAAAGGAACCCTGTCCCCATCCGGGGAGTCGGCACTTTCCGAGTGCAGTACCGAGACTTTGAGGGGAACTTGGACTTGGTGGTGGTAGAGGGAAATCTCGTTAGTCTCCTGGGGCGGGCGTGGTTCGAGGCCCTAGGCATAACGATTGGGGGAGTGAATACGTGCGGGGTGCGGGACTGGGGGGCGGTGTGCAAGGAATTCCCGGAGGTCTTTGATGGGAAACTGGGGTGTTATAAAGGGCCCCCGGTGTCGCTCCATTTAGACCCCACAGTGACGCCCGTCCGACGGCGCTTCCGCACCGTGCCCCTGGCCCTCCGCCCGAAAATAGAGGCCGAACTGGACCGGTTAGTGGCCCAGGGAGTCCTAGAGCCCGTCCCGAACGCTCGATGGGAGACCCCGATTGTGACACCCGTCAAGCCAAACGGGGAAATCCGCATCTGCGCGGATTATAAGTGCACCATTAACCAGGCACTTCAGGCGCACGCATACCCCGTACCCCTGGTCAGCCATGTCTTAGCCACACTGGCGGGGGCATGCATATTTGGAAAGCTGGATCTCGCGCAGGCGTACCAGCAACTCCCGGTAGATGAGGCCACGGCCGAGGCGCAAACCATAGTGACCCACCGGGGGGCCTTCCGGGTGAAGCGGCTGCAGTTCGGGGTCAGTGTGGCCCCAGGGATCTTCCAAAATCTAATGGACGATTTGTTAAAAGGGATCCCTGGGGTGACGCCGTTCTTCGACGACGTCCTCATCGCCGCGACCACCCCTGAAAGCTTCGCCGCCCGCCTCCGAACTGTACTGGAACGCTTCCAAGCCGCGGGGCTGAAAGTGAAGCGGGAAAAGTGCCTCCTCGGGGTGCCGGAGGTGGAGTTCTTGGGGTACCGGGTAGACGCAACAGGCCTGCATCCGGCGAGGGACAAGGTAAAGGCCATCGTGGAGGCCCCCGCCCCGAAGTCCAAGGCCGAGCTCCAGGCGTTCTTAGGCCTCCTGAACTTTTACCACGCCTTTCTCCCTCACAAAGCCGCCGTGGCCGAACCCCTGCACAGGCTACTGGATAAGGCGACACCTTGGGCATGGGGAGCGAGGGAGGAGGCGGCGTTTCGGGGGGTTAAAGTACTCTTGATTTCTAACGCGGTACTCGCCCACTTTGATGAAAAGCTCCCGGTAATCCTTGCGTGCGACGCATCACCGTATGGGGTCGGGGCGGTCTTGGCCCACAAGCTACCGGATGGGAGGGAAGTCCCGGTGGCTTACTACTCCCGCACGCTGTCCCCCGCGGAGCGGAACTATGCTCAAATCGACCGGGAGGGCTTGGCACTGGTGGCGGGGGTTAAAAAGTTTCACAACTTTGTGTACGGGCGGCACTTCACGCTCATAACCGACCATAAGCCGCTCTTGGGACTGTTTGCGGCGGACAAACAAACGCCGCAGGTACTGTCGCCCCGGGTGTTGCGCTGGTCCTTGTTTTTAGCGGGTTACCAGTACCAGTTGGAGCATCGGCCGGGCAAGGCGCTGGGTCATGCCGACGCCTTGAGCCGCCTGCCGCTACCGCATACAGGGGAAGATCCAGCCCCGGCTCCCGCAGTATTGTTAATGGAGGAGCTGCCAAACCCCCCCCTTCAGGCTGCAGACGTGGCCGCCCGCACGTCCCGAGATCCCATTCTCTCCCGGGTCCTAAACTGGGTGGTGAGGGGATGGCCAGCGGAACAGACAGGGCCAGAGTTCACGGCATACAAAGCCAGGCGGGAAGAGTTATCCGCCTTAAAAGGGTGCTTGTTATGGGGGGACAGGGTGGTCATCCCGGGGCCCATGAGACAAGGGGTCCGAGGGTGCACACGGTGTCAGGAAGTCCGCCCCAATCCCCCGAGAGCGCCAACCCAAAGCTGGGAGTCTACCCACAAGCCGTGGTCACGCCTACACATAGATTTTGCGGGGCCGTTTCAGGGGCTCCAGTTCATGGTGATGGTAGACTCCTACTCAAAATGGGTGGAAATAAGCCCAGTGTCTACCACCTCTGCCAAAGCGGCAATAAGGGCCCTGCGGAAAATATTCGCGACGCACGGGTTACCAGACACAATCGTGTCGGACAATGGGGCAGCGTTCACATCTGCTGAGTTTCAAGCGTTCCTCGAAAAGAACCTAATCAGGCACATGCTATTTTCCTGCAATGATAGAAATACTAGATGGTTGAAACTGTATTTGGGGGTCAATTCTTTGGAGCGGTGGCAAATCTTTGAGTATGGGATTAACTTGGAAAAGCTATAGAGGGTGTGTGTATATAGGAATCAGGGAAGGAGATAGTGTTCTACATGACTCATCAGATGGGAAAAATTCAGAATTCTTACCCACCCTTCCAATTTCCACTTAGAGGATTCTATGAGGATACTCTGGATTGAACAAATTAATTCTTCTCCTCTATTTTTCTTTCAGTTGTCACTCAGTTGCTCTCAACATTCCATCATTCCTGGAAAATATTTAGCCAGGTCAAGGTTCCCCCCCCCCTGAGTTTTTCTATTTAGGATGATAAACAAAGTCACATATATATGCATACCTGGGGAGACCACTGATTAATAGAGAACTTTGGGGACAAGTTATAGCTCATCTGCTTTGTACGTAGAAGGCTCCAAGTTCAATCCCTGACATCTTCAGTTAAGGATCAAGTAATAGATGATGTGGAAGACCCCAGCCTGAGACCTTGGAAAGCCACTGCTTGTCTGAGTAGACAATACTGACTTTGATTGACCAAGGGTCTGATTCAGTATAAGTCAGTTTCATGTATTTGTGTGTCTGTGAGTGACCTGGTTTTGCTGCTTTCATCATTTGCTCAGGGGACAACTAGTTTACTATTAAATATAGTAATATGAGTCCAATCATTAAAGTTTCTATCTTGTGATGAGCGGGTTACATTTGTGTTATTAGTTATCACATAAATGAATTAAGGCAGATCTGGAAATCCGAGCATCCCTTTTTAGAGATGAGTGAAAGTGCTGCTAAGAGACACAACCTGCTTCAGAGGAAGCCAGGTACCAGAGAGTTAAAACACTTGTTCATTGGCTTTCTCAGCTCCTATTTTAATTTGCTCTCTCTCTCTCTCTCTCTCTCTCTCTTTTTAGACAGCTCTGTGAAGGCAGCCTGGTTCGCTGCCTCACCATACTAATGAGACTCATCCATCTGCCTCTGACATTGCCAGCCTCTCCTTTTTGCTGAAAGTCAGAGATGAACGCTCAGGACAGGTCCTTTCTGGGCTGCAGTACTTAATCATTTCTAAACACGCTAGATGGCCTCAGGCAGTGAAGGCAACAGGCATTTAACCCAGACTTGGCAGCTATGGCTTCTGCACATTCTGGCTGTAAACCTTGATAATGAAAAGTAGCTGTGCTTTTACTCTCCACTTAACCAGATGCTCTTTGCTTCTTGGGGCAAGAGGTTAAATAGATATAAGAACCCAATACTAGTTCAGAGGCCTTTTATTTGAAGTCCTCTTAAAAGCTTCGAGGGGAACATGCTGCTCTTTTGAGCTGTGTGTGTCTCATGGGACCTCATATTTAGGCATCTGTCCACTAAATACTGGAATATTATATCAGCACCTCGTCCAAAGCATCTTTCTCCCACCACACATACACCAATATCAATAAATATCATCCAGAACCATATTATTCCACATAATAATTTGAGGCACCATTTTTTGCAGTAAAACTGGGCAGAAGGGGCATTATTAGTATTATTAGCACCAACACCACTGTATAAAGATAAAAAAGATATTTTTTTAATTGTTATTTGACCCTCTGATTTATTTTTCCACTCCATCTACCACTCCATATGTCTCCAGAATCTGCCTTTTTTCCCAGAGCTCATGTTGGTATAAAGCAATTGTCCGGGATGTGTAAGAATTAAGTATCCCATCATTCAGACTAGACATGCAATTAGAAGAGTTCCACTAATTTCCACTGCTGAGACCCTGTCACTTTAATTTATCCTTACTTTACAGCATTTAAGTCTTCTCTGGTTTGAGGCCAAAGGGTTTTTATATAGTTTCAGGCATGGGAGGGGGATACTATGAAGGCTACAGGGAAGATGTGTGGATAATATATGTGTGGCTGATTTTAAGAGTGCACTGGAAAGGGTGCAATGTGGAACTATCTATTTAATGAAACAGAAATAGCTGTGAACAATACACACAGTTTTAAAAGTCTAGGCTAGCCCATTCATTTCTCACATTTATGCCCTCAGCCCTCTTCCAAAGAGCTCAGGGTGTCATACAAAGATGAGATGATCCCATTTTGTTTCACAGCCATGCTCTGAGATATACTAGGCTGGGTAAGCATGATTGACTCTAGTTAACCATCAAGCAGAAACTGAGTTTTAAATCCAGGTCCAACCTTCTAACCACTGGTCTCCTATACCAGATAGAGATATGTGACTAACTTTGATGAATTTTGTGTTGGCAAATGGAGCAAATTTGGTTGCTAATACAAGCATATAGCAGAAAGGTGGTGCTAAAGAAAGAGGAAGTTTGTGGAACATAGAAGGGATATTTGCTGTGTATTGTTTTTGCCTTACTTAATGTTTAGTTAAATGTTACTTACCCAATTGTCATTAGTGATTTTATGGGACACAACTACAGATGTTTTTGACCCTAAGAATATTCTTCAGTTCTATTGCATCATCTTCAGCTACCATCCCTGTTCCTTCTGTATCCTGGGGATGGTTGTCACTACTGTTATAGCTGCTTGCTTGTCCCTGCCACTATGTTTTACTATCATTACATATGCATACAAATACAGTGACAGAAATATGGCAGCACATTAACATTAGAAGTAGAAACAAATGGAGGCAGTAGTCATCTATCTCTTCTGTTACCCAACACTGGCCACAATCAGCTGATAACTAAAGGCCAGACGAGATATGACTTGAGAGATTCAGGATCACCAGAGATGGGAGCTCACTCCGTCACATGGCACTAGGGTCTACAACTCAGCATCTTAACCTCTGAGCCACCACAACCCCCTCCCACTCACAATAGCTTGATATACATTTCAATCCTTGAGACTTTTGTAGAGAAACAACAGTATTTTTGGTTGTGTGGCTCATTAAAAAGACTAGAAATTTTTAATTTGATCCTAGGTATATCTGCAATGCAAAATAGTGCTTCAATCTGGAGGAGGAGGAGAGTTGGAATTTTACCCCACCCTTCACTTGGAATCTCAGAGCAGCTTACAATCTCCTTTCCCTTCCACTCCCCACAACAGCCAGCCTGTGAGGTAGTAGGGTTGAGAGAGCTCCGAGAGAACTGCTCTTGAGAGAACAGCTCTGAGAGAACATTGACTGACCCAAGGTCACCAAGCTGGCATCATGTGGATCAAAGCTGGTTCTCCAGATAAGAGTCTGCCACTTTTAACCACTACACTAGACTGGCTGTCATAAGAACATAAGAACATAAGAGAAGCCAATGTTGAATCAGGCCAATGGCCCATCTTGTCCAACACTCTGTCACACAGTAGCCAAAAATACCGGGTGCCATCAGGAGGTCCAGCAGTGGGGCCAGGACACTAGAATCCCTCCCACTGCTGCCACTTCCAGCACCAAGAATAGAGTGCATCACCTGCCCCAGACTGAGAGTTCCTATCTATACCTTGTGGCTAATAGGCACTGATGGACCTCTGCTCCATATGTTTATCTAATTCCCTCTTGAAACTGTCTATGCTTGTAGCTGCCACCGCCTCCTATGGCAGTGAATTCCATATGTTAATCACTCTTCAGGTGAAGAAGTACTTCCTTTTATCTGTTCTAACCTGACTGCTCAGCAATTTCATTGAGTGCCCATGAGTTCTTGTATTGTGAGAAAGGGAGAAAAGTTCTTCTTTCTCAACCTGCTCAATCCCATGCATAATCTTCTAAACCTCGGTCATGTCACCCCTCAGCCGTCGTTTCTCCAAGCTAAAGAGCCCCAAGCGTTTTAACCTTTCTTCATAGGGAAGGTGTTCCAACCCTTTTATCATTCTAGTTGCCCTTCTCTGCACTTTTTCCAATGCTATAATATTCTTTTTGAGGTCTGGTGACCAGAACAGTACACAGTATGCCAAACGAGGTCGCACCAATGATTTATAAAGGGGCGTCATGATACTGATTGATTTGTTTTCAATTCCCTTCCTAATAATCCCCAGCATAGCGTTGGCCTTCTTTATTGCAGTTACACACTATCTAGACATTTTCATTGAGTTATCTACTACGACTCCAAGATCTCTCTCTTGGTCAGTCTCTGCCAGTTCAGACTCCATCAACGTGTATTTATATTTAGGATTTTTGGCTCCAATGTGCATCACTTTGCACTTGGCCACATTGAACCCCATTTGCCACGTTGCTGCCCACTCACTCATCCTTGACAGATCCTTTTGGAGTGTCTCACAATCCTCCCTGGTTGTCACCACCCTGAGCAACTTCGTGTCATCTGCAAATTTAGCCACTGCACTGCTTACTCCCAATTCTAAATCATTAATAAACAAGTTAAAAAGCATCGGACCAAGTACCAATCCCTGTGGTTCCCCACTGCTTACCATCCTCCACTGAGAAAGTTTCCCATTTATACTCACTCTCTGTTTCCTATTTATAAGCCAGTTTTTGATACACAAGAGGACTTGTCCTTTTATCCCATGACTATTGAGCTTACTTAGGAGCCTTTGATGAGGTACTGTATCAAAAGCTTTCTGGAAATCAAGGTAAATAAAATCTATTGGGTCCCCCTTGTCCACATGTTTGTTCACTCCCTCAAAATGTTCACTCCTGACAAAATGTTATGCCACATAAGGTTCATATCTTAGTAACGGAGCTCATGCTTATCATGTTTAAGGTTCTAGGTCAAATCCTTGGCATCTTCAGTTAAAGAATCAGAAGTAGCATGCTGAGGAGGAAGACCTCTGTTGATAACTTGGAGAACTGCCAAGGTTGATGGGCCAGCGCTCTGAAGCATAAGATAGATCCATATATGATCTTATTGTGATAAATAAAAATAGATCTATTTGGATAGACTTTTCAAATGTGGAATTCATATTTATTCATTCATCTTTCCTTGCCCATTACCCTGAAAGCTGTGAACATGGCAGGGTCTTCATGAAGCCATAGAAGAACTCTTCCTTTTTACAGCAACCTTCTTAGCAGTCCATCAAAATCAAAAGTTTCAGCAAGGGATAAAATAATAGAAAGTTTGTACCACAACAGTTACAGCAGAATTCCATACAAGATAACTGGTGCACAGCAATCAAGCTGCACTGATTTCCCTTTAGAAATCTTTCTAGCCTTCCCTAGATACCCCTTTGTTAGCAATGCAATGACGATGTCTTCCTCTTAATGTGTGTGTGTGTGTGTGTGTGTGTGAAAGAGAGAGAGACAGACAGACAGACAGACAGACAGCAAGTGGCATGCATCCATGTGTACTGTACTAGTAGTAACCTGAAATGTATTTGATACTTTTCCTTTAATTCCATCAGTAGAGCTGCAAAGTTAAATCACTCATTCTTTCTCCACCCTTATAAGCCACTGACTTAAAAAAGAAAAGTCTTTGTAGTAACCAAGTCTCAGTTTGGAAAGGATAATTTTTGTCTATTCTCAAATAGAACAAGCTTCATGTCAGTTGTCAGTTTTTGAAAGGTAAACAGTTGTTTTGAAGTACATTCACAGTCCAGTGTAAAATCTAGCCCACTTCTGCAATAATTGCCATTATTTACAATTGAAGTGAGGGGGAAAGGACAACTTCACATGCTAATCAGCAAAAATAGCAAAGATTCCCCCCTCCCCACCGAATAGATTCTCCTATTGTTACTATGTGTATTTCTTGAGTTTAAAAAAATCAAGGAGAAGGAATTATACAATGTAGCCTACATATCAGCAGGGTTGTTTCTATAGTAAGCACTTCTTCAGGTATTCCACTAGACAGGCAGCTCACAGCTCTTTCAAATCTGTGGCATAATTAATACCAGAGAAGAATGTTAGCAAAAGAAAAACTTGACTAGCGAGGGGAGGGGAATGCATATCCCAAAACGCTATGAAGAAAGAATATGATATTTCAGCAAGTACACCTGGGCTCAGAAATTTTTAGAGATTTGAGAAATATTGTTATAGCATAAGAAGCATTTCAAATAACATCCACAACACAGTGTTAAAGAGGCTGGACAGTCTGAAATATAACAAAAGGCACAGAAGTCTAGAAGGTGGCAACCATAGAATGGGTAATCATGAAACCATAAATAGTGACACATCTTTGTTGGGATTGCTGATATTGGCATGAAAACAAACTAAGTGACCAAGGAGGTCCATGTGGTTGTGTCTTGACAGATTTGAACCCAACACATAGGGGAGCAGTTATTCTAGATATTGCATGAATGGAAATGATGGCAGACCTGTGAACTGCTGCTAAACAGCAGCCAAGGGGGGATCCAATTTAGGGTGGACTACAACATGGGGATAAGAGGTTTTTAACACTTTCCTTTTGTTCCATTTCCCAAATTTAAAATGGCATTTGCCCTGCTGGAGAAAGCAAAAAGATTACCTGTACATTATTTGTGTCTTGTCTCTAACGGGGCAAATGACAGCTATAGGGCATTCTTTGAGTTTGGGAGAAGTGGCTTCTAAGGAAAAGAGTTAAACTGTTGCCCTACAAGGCTTTTGAGCCTCTTTTTGGACTGTAATAAAATAATAAACTGTGCCAGTGCGTGTGTAAGGAACTGAACCACATGGTAACCCTCCCAGATGCCAGCAGAGACTGCACCCAGGCAAGAGACGCTTCTCCTGACCTTTCCAGCAGCTCCAGTGCCCAGCCCAGCATAGGTTACCAGCCTGCTCCTCATGAAGGAAAATGGAACAGAACCAGTATACATTAAAGCACAGCTCCATGCTTAAATAAAATACAAGGACTAGGAACTCCAAAAACGCCATTGAGAGATCCTTCTACATCAGGCAGGCAGCCTCTTTCCCTCCCCCCTCACCTGCAAGACCTCACCTAGCCCTGGCAGAGTCTATTCATCGTTGCCTAGTAACTGATTGATGGCCATCAACAGCCGGGCTAATGCCATCAAGAACACAATAGAAGTGGCCGGATGACTCATCCTGGCTGTTACCTGGTGTCAGACATGAGTAAGTTTCTAGCTCTCAGTATTGACCATCCCTCAGGCACACCTCCACACACCTCCCCTACATCTTCCAACCAATAGGGTGCTTTCAGGGACGGACTACCAGAAGGCAGGATCAGAGGCTGGAACCAGCCCCCACCCTCCTGCTTATAAGGAGATGCCAGACCACCGGCCCTCTCTCTGCTCTACGACCCCTATCGAACCTTTGACCCTCTTATGTCCAGCTTGCTATCCCCAACCCTTGCCTCCATCTTTAAACTCTGGTCTGCAGGCCGAGTTTCCACGTGATAATCTGCTGGTCAGACCACGTGGCCCCATTTTTCTTAGTTTCCTTCCCCTCCATTTTTCCTGAGGAACACTCTGCACAAAGGGACCAGTAAGTATTGCCCACCAACAAGTTACCTGCTAATGCAAATGTGCTTTGCCTCTCTCTGTATTTCTTAGGACTTGAATAATTGTGTGTGAGCTTGTGTAATTGCTTGTGTGTGCAAAACTTCAGTAAAAGACTTTATTTTCAACCATAAAAAGTCTCCTGGTCTGTTACTTAACTCCTCCAGGCGGGGCTGACCTCTGTATACATAGGTGTTCGGTCTCACAGCTGATTGCTTATTAATAATCAATATAATTCCCCTCGTTATTATTCATAATAACGCGCAATCAGGCTAACAAAACCACAAACCTGATCTGATTGGGATGGGGCTCACACTATTAGGTGTGAATTGGCATTATGTTCATGGGTCTTTGGGCATCTTATACAATATGATACTCAAGTCTTAGGTAAAAGGACTAGTTTTTATAAGAAACAGCGTATGGGGGTCATTAGGCATATCTTCCTTTTGCAGTTCTTGTAATTTTACCTTACAATTTACCTTCCTTCCATTCTTTCCCTCTTAAAGAACGGCACAGGCAATGCTCCCCATTTATCCTTACAATGCCAGCTTTACACCATATTTAAAGAACTGTTGATACAGTAATACAGTCTATCCTTGCACAGCAGTTTTAAAGCCCACTCAGGGGTGAGGGGTATTGCTTCCCATTGTCTCATCCAGTATGGCAATCTCATTTAGAGGTTATTTACTAATTAATTTTCAGCCAGCCAAAATTTTCTATCCTGAGAGACAATCTCTACTAGTGGCTCCAACCAGAACCAAGGAGGAGAAAATGATAAGACCTTTACTTTTGAATAAGGTTTGGGGACCATTCTTGTCCAAAATCCAGCATCCAAGCTATTGTCAAGAGTGTCTTACAGGGATTTTATCCTCCCCGTGCTGAAAGATCTGTGTGGCAAAATGACTCAATGACCCATGAGCCATACTCCATTTTGGCCCTCAAGGGCATCTAGACACCAGTGGTCATCCCCAGTCTCCATCTAGCAATGCATCATTCTCTTGGCCCACCTGACTCTCGGAGGGATTCTCTCACTTCTCCTGTAGTATACTACCATCAGCTGGTTAAATTCAGAATTACCTATTGAGAAGATGAGCACTCTCAGTTTCCCTTCCATGTTGCTGCTTAAAGACCCCACCTAATGCCCACTACCCAGTAACTAGTTGCTATGAGGATGGATTACTGCACTCCCAGGGAATTAACAGTCTAACAACCAATTGCCTCCCTTCCTCTGATGCCCATTTTGAATAGCTTATTTGAATGACAGAGGTTGAAGCAGTACAGAGAACAATTACCAACATTTAAAATAGTAAAGAATTTATTAAAACAGAAAACTCCACATATGTACTCTTTACAGCAACAGACGGGGCAAGGAATACAGGCAACTCTGTAAACATGTAATCTTCAGCTCTGTGTATGCTCTAGCCAGTGTTATTCTGAGGCAGGCTATTTAAACTTAGAAGTTACAGCAATTTAAAAAATTTCCTATTATCTTGGAGCCTGTATTGGCATGCATTACATTGTATCTACCTTATACTGATTACGTTTTGAGAAGACAAGCATTCCTAGCAACCCTTCCATGTTGCTGATTAAAGACCCCACCTAGTGCACACTACTCAGTAATCGGTTGCTATGAGGATTGATTCCCCTTGCCCAGAAAGTGGGCTGGTAGTCCAGAATTAGGGTAGAAAATTTCTAAGATGCCATCATGGACTTTTTATTCTGGTTTTCAGTTTTTATCAAATTGTTCTTGAATTCTAATGTTTTATATGTTTTTATGGCATTATGCCCCAGTGTACATTGCTCAGAGCCTGGCACAAGCTGGGATAGGGTGATTAACACATTAAAATAATAATATTAATATTATTATTCATTGAGCGTTTTATCAATTTTGTAAACTGCTTTGTGCTTTGGGAAAAGTAGTGTACAAACATTAAATAAATAATACACGTAATGTACATACCATCTTATTAGTCAAGGAAGAAAAAATGTGGGTTTTTTTTTTCTTAAATGACATCTCTAGATCAACAGGACTTCTTCAGCAGTGGCACTGTGTGCGTGGAACTTTCTCCCCCTTGCCTGCTGCCTACCTTGCTTTCTTTTAAGTGCCAGTCCAAAACATTTCTGTTCACCCAGGGTTTTAATTAAGGGGTTATTTTTGAACACTATTTTAGCCTGGAACCTGTTGATTTAAACTGTTTGTGGTCTGTTCTTATGATCTATGTTTTTGTGCTGGGGATTGTTACTGCTGGGGCCTTTTAATGCTAGATTTTAATTAATGCCTTTTAGTGTATTTTTTATTATTTTTATTTTGTAAGCCACCTTGGGTAGATTCCTGGAGAGAGGGCATAAAAATGTGCCATATAAATAATAAAGTTTCAATTAAATGAAATGAAACATTAAGGGTAAATGGAAGATTTCAGATTCTGAAGAGGGCCAAGGAAACTACTGGCTGATAGTGTAATTGCCAAAGTTTCCATTTAACTGCCTGAAATAAATAGTGGTGGGTGACAGGGGAGTAAGCTTCAGGTGGGCAGTGGGATTCATCCCCTCTGGGAGTTCGCAGGTGGGCAATGTCCCCTCCCTCAGGCCTGCCAGGTACCATCATGAACCTTCTCAGGTTGTCAAGCTTATTTATTAAAAAGATTATTAACATGATTTTTTACCTCAACTTTCCACTGTCGTAAGGCCACCAAGGTCTCTAACCAATTAAAACATACAAGTTAAAAAATTATTTTAAAAGCCATGAAAACCAACACAAAAATACATAATTGAAACTATCTCAAACCACAGCTTAAAATAAGTACAAAAAATAAAAATCACAGTTAAAACATTGGGGAGGAAGGATGGATCACTGAGGGACTGCCAAGTGAAACAAAAAAGTCTCCACTTACTGATAGAAGGTGGCAACAGAAGGGGACAGGTGTATCTCCCTGAGGAGAGAGAAGACAGGGACATTCAAAGTGGAACCTCCAGTGATGACCACCACCACCAGCACCTTTAGTTGTGCTAAGAAACAAATTGAAAGCCCATGCAGATGAGTCAAGACCCAAATGATATGGTCCCTACATCTCACTTCAGTCAACATCCTGGCTGCAGCATTCTGTACCAACTGATATTTCCAAACACTTCTTAAGGGCAGCCCATGAAAAGCACAGTAATTTAATCTAGATATAACCAGGGCATGCACAGCATTGGCTTGATCTTTTCTGCCTAGGAAAGGCTGCTGCTGGCTAGCCAGTCAAAGCTGGTTAAAAGGAACTCCTGGCCATGGCTGCCACCTGCTTATTCACAGTAGGCCTAGATCCAAGAGCACCCCTAGACTATGGACCTGTCCCTTCAAGGCAACCTCATCTAGAATGGGTTACACCTTGAATCGTGGGTCAGACCTTGCATTCACCAGTAGCACTTTTGTCTTCTCAGTTTATTAGCCCACATCCACTCCAAAACTGCCTCTAGCCTCCCTGGGATCAGCCAGAAGTGCAAGATAGAGTGGTGTGCCATCTGCATTGTGGTGACAACCCAGCCTGAATCTCTGGATGACCTCACCCAGCAGTTTCATGTAGATATTAAAAAACCCTGGGGACAAGATGGAACCTTGTGGGACCCCAGAGGCCGGAGGTCAAAGTGCTGAGCAGCAGTTCCCCAGCACCATCTTCTGAAATCTATCCTAGAGGTAGGCAGGCCCATAGCCTGCGTGGGGCCCTGGGGGCCCGGGCCCCCTGCAGGTTTTGCGGGGCCCCTCCCCTGAGCCTCCACTCCCCCCTACTCCCACCGGGCCCCCTCCCCCCGGCCCTCGCCCCTCTCCCTATGGCCAGCCGGGGCGCTCCGAGAGGGGAAGGGAAGGGGAAAGGAGATGGGCCAGGCCGGCTCCCCCTGCGGCTCTGGAGGCGGCAGCGGCACCTTCTCCCCCAATATGGCACGGAGGGTGTGGCAGCTGCGGGCGAGGGGGGAGGAGGGCGAGCGCAGCGGGAGGGCAGGAGGGGAAGGTCCCTGTCCGGCCGGAGGGTTGTGCAGCAGGTAGTGGAGGCTTCTTCACCCCCCCCCTTTTTCCTGACAGAAAAGTTGTCCTGGAGCTGCATTTCCAGTTCCTTCTGATCAGGGGTCTTTTTGGGGGGAGCCCGCTCCGGGAGCTCAGGAGCCAAGCCCCGCCCCCAGCCGGCGTCCCAGGGAGTCTTTCTGGCAGCCACATGTCAATTTCAGCTCCATTATATCCTATGGGCCATTGAAGTCAATGGTGAAAACATAGGGTATATTCTGGGGGCTGGAGGGGAGGGTTTGAGGGAGAGGCTCCAAACTCACAGGGTAGCTGATGGAGCCTCTCCCCAAGATACCCACGAAGTTTCAAGAACATTGGACTAGGGGTCCAATTCTATGGGCCCCCAAACAGGTTGCCCCTATTCCCTCCATTGTTCTCTATGGTGGGAAAGAAAGTTACTTTTTCCCACCATAGAGAACAATGGAGGGAATAGGGGCAACCTGTTTGGGGGCCCATAAAATTGGATCCCCTGGTCCAATGTTCTTGAAACTTGGTGGGTATCTTGGAGAGAGGCTCTACCAGCTACCCTGTGAGTTTGGAGTGTCTCCCTCAAACCCCCTCCTGTCCAACCCCCAGAATATACCCTATGTTTTCACCATTGACTTCAATGGCCCATAGGATATAATGGGGCCAAATTGCCGCTGAATTTCTTTCATTCCCTCCTTTCCTTCTCTCTTTTTCCTCTTTCCCTCCTTCTTCTCTTCTCTCTTTCTTTCTTTCCCACCTTTTTCTCTTCTCTTTTTTCCTCCTTTCCCTGTTTCCCTCCATCTTTCCTCTCTTTCTTTCCCTCCCCCTTCCATCTCTTTCTTTCCTTCTTTCTACTCTCTCTCTTTCCTTCCCTCTTTCCTCCTTCTGTGGCCCAACTCTAGTGAGAAGGAGTTTAAACTTTAAACCCCTTCTCTCTTAGCTCCCCCACCCAGGCCAGCTAGGGAAGGGGAGGCTTTTGAAGATGCCTCCCCCCCTTTTGCTTCCCCTTCTGACTTCACTTCCGGTGATGTCAGGGGGTGTGGCATATGCTAATAGCCTAATAGCTCATTAGCATACCATATTCTAATGAGCTCCTGCAGCTGTTTTTCTATGAAAAGACCCCTGCTTCTGATAAGGTCTTAATTGTGGTTCCCATTGTTAAATAGGAAGGCTTTCAATCAACATTTCTCTTCTTTTTAAGAATGTTCCTATATTTTAAGGGTAGAAATATATATATATATATATATATGTAGTGACTAGAGTGGTAAACTCCAATGTGGTGCCCAACAATGTGTTTGCTGGTGGCTACTTGCTTCTTACCCAGCACTTTTTCACCAAAGCAAACAGCCAGTTCTGACTATCTTTCACCTCAGTAAAGCAGGAGGTGTTTTTGAAGACCCCAAGGGAAATCACTTTTGGTCTTACAGAGCGTGCACATTTGGGGACAGTTGTCCTGATCACAGGTGGATGTTCTGCTTGAAACCTCCCAATATTTTAGCAGCCATTTTGTGATTGGTCCTGCTTCCCAAGGTATCAATTTTGTGATTGTGACCACTGCCCTTTCTTAAAATTCCAAAAAATGCCCACAAGTTCAAATCAAAGTAGCAGCCCCTTGCAGGAAGTTCAGTATTTTTTTATTGTAAAATGAAACTGAATTCTAGGGGGGGGGGAGCTAGTTTTCTGGTTTTCGCTTAATAGTCTTCTCTGCTCTCTAATAAAATATTTTTCCTTTTTTCTGTTGCTGCTTTGCATGCCTTTCAGTATCAGGTCTCAATGAAAACTTTTTGAAAACTTAGTTCTGTTACACAAAGATTAATACTGCTGTGATTGTGCTGTCCGGTTTTAAAAACATAAAATCAAATCTCTCTTTCAATTGTACTGAATTTGTCTGACGAGATTGAATTTGGTCTATATTTTCCCCCTTGCAATCATGGTTCCCCAATGGAGGGGGGGCAGTGTTCCCTCTAAGCTGAGTTAGTGTGAGCTAGCTTACACTTTTTTTAACTTCCAGCTCGCAGATTTTTGTCTTAGCTCAGGAAGGATGGCTCCAGAGCAAACTAATTTATGCGGCAGCCAAATTGCTCTCTCACAACTTTAATGGCAGTAGCTCACAAAGTAGAAGTTTTGCTCACAAAACTCCACAGCTTAGAGGGAACATGGGTGGTGGGCCCCCTGAGAAAAACATGGGCCCCCTGAGCAAAAAGTTGTTAGCTACGGGCCTGGAGGTAGGGTAGGACCAGAACCACTTTGAACTGATGCCTTCCAATCCCAGCCTGGAAAGGCAGTACAGAAAGATACCTTGTTCAATTATATCAATAGCTGCCAAGAAATCCCAAAGAATCAATAAAGTCACACTTCCTCTGTCCAACTCTTGGTGCAGGCCATCCACCTGTCCCACAACCAGGCCTAAAAACAGATTGGAAAGGAGCAAAACAATTTGTCTCATCCAGGAAAGCCTGAAACTGGTTGGAAAAAAAACCCCTTTTTATGTTGCAGCTGAGAACTCTGTTTGGATTCTGAATATTGCAGATTGAACCTATACAGATCATGGGTATATGAAATAAAACACAATTGGATGAGTGGCCCATGCTGCACCTTAAGAATATTTATTCTTACTTAGTCCATGAGTGAACATCTCTGTGTGAGTAAGGTTGTGCCATAGCTTTCAGGCTCAGTACAGCTCCTGGGCTGCACAGGCTGTGTGGCCACCAACATGGAGTCCAACAGGGCTCCTGGACTGTGCAGCTGCAGCTGTTGGGACTAGTGGGGCTCCTGGGCTGTGCAGCCACCAACACCAGACCAGTGCAGCTCCTGGCCTGCTTCTTTACCAATGCAGGGGCCAGCATGGCCCCCAGCCTCTACTCCAGCTGCCTCCAGGCATGGCACAGTCCCCAGGCTACTTCACTGCTGCCTTTGCTGGGCCTGCTGTGGCCCCAGGGATGCTTCACAGGTAATAAAGAGTGTTCTTTGCATGTGTGTAGAGAACACTGTTATACTTGGGGGGCTTTTAACCCCCCCCTTGTGTATTTTTTAAATATATTTCAGGTTTTTCTGCAAACTTAGGGGGTCACCTGAGTTTTCAGAAAAATCCACTTAGTGCAATTGTGGCCCTGATCCATGGATTTAGATATCCACAGATGGAGGCACACTTGGGAAATGTTGAAATAATTTAATAGATGACTAAGTTTGTGTCTGGGCCAAGTTCACTCCTGTGTCCTGAAGAGAATACACCCTTGGTGGGTGGCCTTAGTTACCACCACCCAGTCTTTGCAGGATCGGGAACTCTTATAGGGGAAAATCGATTTATATCCATAATATTGTGTTCATAAACTAGTCTACAACTGGATTTTATTGTATGTGTTGTGAAGGTACTATGGACATGGTATGTGCTAGGAGAGAAGGGCATTTTCCTCACTGAGACTGGTGGAACATAAATCCAATCTATCTTTTGTCATCCTTTCTTACCCTTTCTTACCCTCTTCCACTCTTTTAGTGACAGTTCCTCCCCACCTCCCTCTTTTTTTCTGCTGTGGGAGCAGTTGTGGTGAAGTAGTTTCAAGCAACACACTTCTAACAAAGAAGTGCTGCATGCTCAGACGTCTGTTACCTTTTAAGCTTCTACTACAGCTCAGATTTTTCAGAATGTGATTAGAACTGACTTCTCCACACCACTGCCACTGCAAATCCCATCACTACCACTATAATCTTTCAACCTTCTTCCTTAGCACACCACAAACCTGATTGGGAAAGTGGTAGACGATATCTAATATTCCAATAGCAAAGTTAGGATATTTTTGGATACTTAAATCTGGTGACTGGAGCTGTGAATGGGCAAAAGAGATCTTTCTACAAGCCTGAAAAGGGCCCTGGGTTTGCAGGAAAATGTGAAATCTTAAAAAATAAAAAATACACCCTGGGCAGCTTTAAAAAATCTGAAAATGATAAAAGGAGAGCCTATAGCTTTAAGCAATGGATTCCCTCAGTGGTTGTTGCTAGGCAACCACAATATTCTAAGCTTGGCTCTGTCAGGAAAAGGCAGGGATAGGGGGTGGGGGTAGGGCCTTTTCCAGCCCTATTTTGGCCTTTGAGAGAGAACTCATTGGGGCCAGGGCTGGCTAGAATTGCCAGCTCCAGGTAGGAAAATTCCTGGAGATGTTTTAATGATGTTTATGGAGTGCAGGGTTTGGGGAGATGAGAGGCCTCAGCATGATATAATGCCACAGAATTCACCCTGCAAAGCAGCCATGTTCTCCAGGGGGACATATGTATGTTTGCAGTTCAGTTGTAATTCTAGGAAATCTCCAGGACCCACCTGGAGGCTGGTAACATTGGCAGCAACCTCTGGGTGACTTCATGCCACCTGAATTGCATTACTGAACTAGGCCTGGATGCTTGCTACAGTTCAAAGGAGCCATCCTATGAAAGCCAGGGTGATGTCACAGTTAGAGCTTCAGGGTCAGCAGGACATGGTTCAGATAATAATAATTCATGCATACATAATAATATATAATAAACTAGGAATAAGGCCCATTGTGGAAATAAATACAATGAACTCAAGAAAGAGGCTCTGGGAGGGTACCCTGGCATTGGGCACTCAGCGTCAATTTGCTGTGGTGACCTCAGCAGGGTATAATGACATAAAGTCCACCATTTTCTCCAGAGGAACTGATCTCTGCTACCTGAAGAGCAGTTGTAATTTTGAGTGATCTCCACCCCTCACCTGGACAGTTTTATTTATTTATTTATTTTTCACATTTACATCCCACCCATCCCGTAAACGGGCTCAGGGAGGGTCACAACATTTCAATAAATACAATAAAATTGAAAGCACATTAAAACAAATAAAATCAATAGTCATGCTTGCCGTAGGGAGAAATCGGCCCATTGATGTAACTAGGTATGGGCAGTTATCAGTAGGTGGGTGATCTCAATCCCAGGGGGGCTACATGTGGATGCCTGCTGCCTCAGCCAAAGGCCTGGTGTAACAGCTCCATCTTGCAGGCCCTGCAGAATTCCATAAGATCCTGCAGGACCCTGATCTCAATAGGGAGCATGTTCTACCAGGTGGGGGCCAGGGCAGAAAAAGCCCTGGCCCTGGTCAAGGCCAGGCGGATGTCCTTTGGGCCAGGGATCACCAGGAGATGCTGACTCTCAGAGCATAACACTCTCCGAGGAGTATATGGGAAGAGGCGGTCCCTTAGGTATGTTGGTCCCAGGCCATATAAGGCTTTGAAGGTAATTATCAACACCTTGAAGTGGATCTGGTACTCAACTGGCAACCAATGCAGCTGACAGAGCACAAGGCGAATGTGAGCCCGCACCGGCATCAATGTCAGCAGGTGCACCGCCGCATTTTGTACCAGCTGTAATTTCCAGATCAGCTTCAAGAGTAAGCCTGTATAAAGCGACTTGCAGTAATCAAGCCGGGAAGTGACCATTGCATGGGTCACCATATCTAAGTCCTGGGGGGAGAGATAGGGCTTCAGTAGTCTGATCTGCCTAAGATGGAAAAATGCAGATCTGGCAACTGCAGCAACCTGGGCCTCCATAGGTAAAGAGGTATCTAGTGTTACTCTCAGACTCTTCACCAACTGGGCCCTTCCAGTGTAGGAAGCCTGGTGCCCACCTCTGTACCCCCATGACCCAGGTACAGGACCTCTGTCTTTGATGGATTTAACTTCAATCGACTCTGCCGCAACCATCTAGCCACAGCATCCAAAGCCTCAGCCAGATTTCCAGGAACGGAGAACAGATGACTGTCCATTAACAGATAAATCTGAGTGTCATCAGCATACTGATGGCAACCCAGCCCATAACTCCAGACTAACTGGGCGAGGGGGTGCATATAGATGTTAAATAGCATTGGCAAGAGGATCGCTCCCTGCAGCACTCCACATTCTAGTGGGTACCATGTGCCACCCTCTGTCCCCAACCATGGAGAAAAGAGTAAAACTATTTCAAGGCTGTCCCCTGGACTCCTATGTCGGTGAGGTGGTGGGTCATACGATCGTAACTGACCATATCAAATACTGCCATTAAATCTAATAACAGCAGCAGCACTGACCCACCTCAATCCAGATGTCTACGGAGGTCATCTGCAAGGGTGACCAGAGCCATCTCCATCCCATGGCCAGGGCGGAAGCTGGACTGGAAAGAATCAAGGATGAAAGCATCATCCAGGAAGGCCTGGAGTTGTTCAGACACCGCTCTCTCAACCACCTTACCCAGGAACAATACGTTCGACACTAGGCAGTAGTTGGTCAGGATTGTTGGGTCCAATGATGGTTTTTTCAAGAGTGGGTGAACTACCACCCCCTTTAGAGCCTCCGGAAAAATCTCAGTAGATAGGGACAAGTTGATGATTTCTTCCAGAGGGGCCCAAATGCTCTCCCCACAAGATTTCACTAGCCAGGAAGGGCATGGGTCAAGGAAGCAAGTAGTAGGCCTCATAGCTGCCAGGGTCCTGTCAACTTCCTCCCAGGTGAGTTGATTGAAGTGGTCCAGTAGTGGATCAGAAGACGGACAAATGGCTTCTAGTTCCTTCACTGTCTCAATTGTGGCCAGGAGGTCCTGGCGGAGTGCTATGATCTTATCTGCGAAGTAGCTTGCAAATGCCTCACAGCCGATAGCCAATTCCCTACTATTTGGTCTGCCCTGAGACAGAGTCACAATGGACTGAATAACTCTAAATAATTGGGCTGGCGTGAGCTCACAGATGCAATAGAGGCTGCATAGAAATCTTTCTTTGCCATCTCATAAGCTTTCATAAGTGTTCTATAGGATGTTCGTGACACTTTGTCATGAGCACGTTGCCACCTTCGCTCTAGCTGTCTTAGCTCCAGCTTCATCCTTCGCAGCTCCGTGGTGTACCATAGTGCTGCTTTGGTGCAGGGACACAGAGGGCGCCGGGGGGCAATCTCGTTGATGGCTTCAGGGAGCCAGTTATCCCAGTCCTCCACCAGCTCATCCAACGAGACGCCAGGGGGCATTGGATCCCACAGGGCCTCCTGAAGCCAACTAGGGTCCATTTGACTCCACAGGTGAGCATAAATGCACTTGCCACCTAAACAGTGCAACAATGGTTCCCCAGGAGGAAATGGCTGGTTTGGAGGATGAAGTATATGGCACTGTACCTATCTGAGGTCCCACCCCTCCTCAAACCCCAACCTTTTCAGGTTCTACCCCTCAAATATCCAGGGATTTCCCAACCTGGAGGTGGCTACCCTATCTCCTTCCCAGCCAACTATCAACCTATCTTTATCTGCCCTGTGACTTCAGCTTGCCATCTCCTCCCCCCTCCCTCCTGGAGAGCAGTTGTAATTCTGAATGTTCTCCAGCCCTCACATGGAGATTGGCAACAATGGCTCCCCTGGATGAAATGGCTGGTTTGGAGGATGGGGTCTATGGCATTGTATCTGTCTGAGGTCACACCCCTCCTCAAACCCCACCCTCCCCAGGCTCCACCCCTCAAGTCTCCAGGAATTTCCCAACCTGGAGTTGGCAACAGCATCAACCTGCTGTTATCTGCCCCTCACTCTTCAGCTTTCCATCTCCCCCACATACACCTGCAGCTTCTGCCGTGCTCTGAAACCCCCTCCCTTTGGTATTGTGCAGAGATGGATGGTAGAGACCCTCAGCTTTTTGGAGAATAAGAACAAGCAGTTATAAACAACTATGAACCCTACAGAATTCAAAGAATCGAGGTCAATGAGAATGGGCTTGATCTACTTTGACATGCACTGAAAAGGATTTGCGATTCCAAAGATTGACTCTTAATTGTAGAGGAGCTAATAATAAGATCAAAGCTAAAAGAATTGCTTCAGATTTGTTTAGGCAGCGTGTCAATATTGTTTTTTTACAGGAGACCTATATTAAATCCGGCTCTATAGTTTTACTGTCTAATTGGTTTACTACTCAAATTTTGGCTCATGGAACGTCGAAATCGCATGGGGTGGCTATACTTTTTTCCAGAGATCTTCATATCACTGTTACAGATATTGAAAGAGACCCTGATGGTAAATTCCTTTTTATTAAAGCCAAGTTACAGCAAACCTCTTTAACTTTAGCATCTGTTTATGCTCCTAACTCCAATCAAATTCAATTTTTAACTGATATTTTGGGTAGATTGCATAAATTTGCTGATGGTTCTTTAATTCTTGGTGGAGATCTGAACTATTTAATGAACAAATTCATGGATAAAACCACCCAAGTCAAGCCACAACAACAAAAAAATGATGCAGACGATGTTCATAATTTGTTAAAAAAATAATTAATAATTTGGGACTTATAGAGATTTGGAGATTACAACACGGTAACATTCGAAACTATACATTTTATTCTAATCGGTTTAAAACTTATTCTAGGTTGGATTATGTGTTGCTTTCATCGGATTTATCTAATAGAGTAATTTCTTCAGATATAGGCACAACGAAATGGTCGGATCATGCCCCAGTGCAATGTGTGTTGTCAATTTTTGATAAGAATTTACACAAGACAAATTGGAAATTTAATACATTTTTATTATACGATGTTGTATCCAAGAATCAATTACAAGAGGAACTTGAGGAATTTTTTAGAATTAATACAACCCCAGAAATACCGGCACATATAATTTGGGAGGCCTCTAAGGCATTTATTTGAGGTAGATGTATAGCACTACTAGCACACTGTAGGAAGGAAAAAGAGAAAACAAAAAAAGGTTTGTTAGAAGAAATCCAGCACTTGGAAAGTAAACATAAACAAAGTTGTAATATAACAATATATAAAAAATTACAAGCAGCCAGGAAAAAATTAGAACTTCTTGAAGAGACTGAAATTCTTAAGACAAACTTCACAAATGTTAAATCTAATATAACTAAGTCATCAAAAAAACTTAGATTTTTATCATGGAAATTCAAACAAAAACAGAATGAAAGACATATAACTGCATTAAAAGATCATAATAATGATCTCAAGTACGCAGATACCAATATAGCTAAAATTTTAGAAAACTTTTATGGAAAGTTATATATGTCTACCAATCCTCCAAAAGCTGAGATTGATGCATTTCTGCAATGCTTAACAGATTTTCCTACACTAATAGAGGAACATCGTGAGTCTCTAGAAAAGCCATTTACTATAAATGAATTAGAATTTGTAATCAAAAAAGCTAAAACGTCTAAAGCTCCTGGCCCTGATGGATTTACCATTGAATATTTCAAAACTTATATGTCTATTCTTAGTGCACCTTTATTGAATGCCTGCAATTTGGTACTCTCTTCAAGTAAAATCCCAGAAACATGGCGCAAGGCAAATGTAATTTTAATACCAAAGAAAGGAAAAGAGCCTACAGATCCAGCATCCGTATGCCCTATATCATTATTGAATAATGATTATAAGTTATTTACAGCTATGTTGGCCAGGCGTATGCAGCAAATAATAGAAAACTATATCTATTCTGATCAAGCTGGATTTCTTCCAGGAAGAGATATTTTGGACAATATTCGTAAGACACTTAATCTTATTCACTTCGGGAAACGGAATCATCATCAGGATATCCTGCTGTTATCATTAGACATCCATAAAGCCTTCGACTTGCTGGAATTCAAATATTTAGAAACCTTGTTAAAATTTATGAATTTTGGCCCTATGTTTAGTAATGCCATCAAAGCAATTTATGATACATCAAAGGCAACTATTTTGTTTAATGGTGCCGCTACAAAAGAACTGTTTATTTATTTATTTAATTTATACTTTTGGCTTATACCTAACCTCAGAGGGTCTCTGGGTGGTTTACATAGCGGTTCTAAGTAACTGAATTTTAACCTAACTAGGGCCACATAGTCCACGGGTGGTGACTGCCTATCAGCACCCCAGGCTAGTTGTCATCCGGCTTCCTTTCTGCGGCTTCAGATATTGGCGTCCTGGTGCCCTTTTTCTGGAGCCGATCTTCTGGGCAGCTTCTCCGGCAGGTCTCGTCCTGGTGCGTGGCTCTGTGTTGGCTGCAGTTCTGGCTATTGTCCATAGGTGGCTCCGCCACACTGCGCCACACATCACCATGCTCTCTAGGCTTCCACTTCTCTGGGTTCCACCTTCCAACGTTGCTTCACTGTCACCAGGAACTGCTCACCGCCATCACCACCGCTGCTGCCGCCGCCGAAACCTCCATGTCACAAGGAGGAGGGGGTGCCCCCTGCCACCTAGGGCAGGTACCCACTTTATCTACTTGCATTTATGATGCTTTCGAACTGCTGGATGGACGGGAGCTGGGACATGGGCCGGGAGCTCACTCCGGCCGTGGTGAGTTTCGAACAGCCATAATGGCTGTTCATTGATGTTACTTTGCAGGCGTACTTACTGCCTGCGCCACTGCTCCCTGTTAATGCAAAGAGGCACCCGTCAAGGGTGTCCCTTGTCCCCAATTTTATTTATTTTAGTAATGGAGCCATTAGCTTATTTACTAAGGGCTGACCCCAATTTTGTTGGTATTTCACTATCTAACAAGGAATTCAAGCTTAGTCTTTATGCGGATGATGTTATTCTTTATGTTTCCTCTCTGTTACAACCTTTAGTAGCTATACAACATTCCCTAGACAGTTTTGGCCTGGTCGCAGGGCTTATTGTAAATCAGACTAAGTCGCTAATTTATCCTATTCAATTAAACCCCCTTACAAAATATAACATCGAACTTCTTTTTTCTTTTCACTGGGTGAAGCATTATTTACAATATCTGGGCATCAAAATCCCGGTTGGCAATGCTGACATAATACAGACCAATTTTTCTGATCTCCACAAAACTATCAAAACCCAGTTGACTTCATGGTCCTCAAAAATGTTTTCCTGGATGGACCGAATTAGTATAATTTGTTCTTTTATTTTGCCAAAATATTTATATTTCTTTAGAATGATTCCATGCTTTGTTGCAGAATGCCAAATAAAGACTTGACAGAAAGACTTTGATGCATTTATTTGGTCTAATAAACACCCCTGAGTAAACAAGTCTACAATATTTAGACCGCTGAAACAAGGGGGGATGGCATCACCTAATCTTCTTTTATATTATAGAGCTGTGGGTTTAGCATCATGTATTAGACAATACCACCAAGATGATTGTCTCGATTGGGCATGGATAGAAACATACTCGAGTCAATGCCATAGGTTTCAAGAATTGTTATGGTTGGATAAAGCTTCACAGACTTTTGATAAAGTTGACTCACCTTATTTAAAATCCATACTTAAAATATGGTATAAAGTAAAACCTAAAATTATTCAATCTTTTTCACAACTCACCTGCTTCTTAAATCAATCTTGGTTCCCTCCGGCGCAGGTCCAGCAGGCGTTTGCCCTATGGAAAAAGACAAATATCAGAATTATTGATTGTGTTCATAAAGGTAAACTTATGACCAAACAAGACCTTGAAAGAAAATATAAAATAAATATTTATTGGTATGAATATTTTCAGTTTAGACATCTTATAGAAAATTCTGCGTATCAATCTTCAATACAAAACCTCTCAATGATTTTGAACAGCTATTATATAAACCATACCAAAAACTTGGTTTATTATCTAAAATTCATAACATTCTGTTGATAGGTCAAAAACTAGAAGTGTTAACTTACCAAAAAGCTTGGGCTACAGATTTAAACTGCGTGATTATAGAAGATCAGTGGGAAGACATTTGGCAGGCTCAAAATAAGATGTCCAAATCAGTATATGCTCTAGAGGCAAACTTAAAAGTTATATTAAGATGGTATATGACTCCGGTTAAATTAGCCCACATAATTCCAGGTTTAACCCCTTTTTGTTGGAAAAATTGTGGGGAACGTGCTACTTACATTCACAGCTGGTGGTCCTGTAAGCTAATTCAAGGATTTTGGATTCAGATAGTACAATGTATAGGTAAACTGACAAATTATGACTTACCTTTAGATCCTGTGATTATTCTCTTGGGACTTTGGCCTGAAAACGGTCCACCTACAAAAAGGAGAAAATTAATAGGAATGCTACTTACAGCGGCTAAAATCCTTATAGCTAGATTCTGGAAAGACAAAGCAATTCCTACTGTATTACAATGGGTACATAAAGTTTGGGACCTGTTTATGTTAGATGTTTTTTCAGTTTATAAAGATTCCTCCCACAACGAACAACTGTTTTATAACCCGCTAAGTATTTGGTATCCTTTGGTAGAAAAGAGAGAATTAGAATGTTTTGAATGGGAGGCTATTAAGGCTGCCAAATTCAAGCTTCTCCCATTTTGTTGAGGCTTTATAAATATTTTTATTGTCTTGTCAGGTCAAAGGTATTTGAATGTAAAATTGCTTAAGAGATTGTATCTTCATAGAAGTTACTGTTGGTCAGTTTATAAGTATCAATTATATTTTTACATGGTTCTGTCAGGGACATAATCGCCATGTTACTTTCCCTCTCGTTGTGTTGTTCTGGTTTTAAAATTGGTTACATCAAAGTATATTTTGTTATTGTTGCTGCCATCTTAAATTGTAACACTAAACTTAATTTTTTAAAAAAGCCATTTTTCGCCTCAACCATTGAAAATTGCTTGTCGGCACGCTTTTTACAAGCGTGGTCAGGGGCCTACTGAATCCATCGCTGAGTACGTCACTGCCTTGCGGAAGGCTGCCCGGCCGTGTGGGTTCACCAACCTAGAGGAGGCCTTCCTCGACCGTCCCGTATATGGCCTACGGGACGAGCGTCTCCAGCAGTGCCTGTTTGCCCGAACAGAGCTGACGTACACTGTGGCTTGTGCTGAGGCTGTTGCCACCGAGGCTGCTGAAAGATCAATGTGGGAGGTCTGGCATTGCCAGGTCCTGAGTGGAAAAGAGCAGTCTGTACATCAGCAGTCGACCAGCAAGTCAGAGGGGGAGCCTGATGACATCTGCAGGATGCAAGCTGCACGTCCGCCATGGACCCCACCAAAGACTACATCTCATCATTCCTGTGCCGGCTGTGGCAGCAAACATGACCGAGACCGCTGTTGGGCCAAGGAGCTGGTGAGCTATTCCTGTGGTAAGCGAGGTCATGTGGCCTGGGCCTGCCGAGCCACCAAGAAGTCTCCTCCTTCTTCGCCATGGACAAGACCCAAGGCTCGAGTTCAAGACAGCAGGGAAGCAGCTGTCTGTCACCAAACCGGCACCTGCAACTACCCTTCCACGGTCCTGACGGCTGGAGCCAAGACCAGCCGGAAAATCCACATCACGCTCCAACTGGATGATGTTCTGTGCACCATGGAGGTGGACTCTGGGGTCATCCATCATGGTTATCTCATTGCGGACGTGGCATCGTTTGTTCCCATGCTGGAGTCGCTGCAGCTTGTCTCCCATTTCAACCTGCCTGACCGACTTCCAAGGCAGGCGCATTCCAATAGTGGGGAGGGCAAGTTTTGTGGCGGAGTTTAAGGAGTGGAGGGCAAATCTCTCTCTTCTAGTTGCTGAAGGGGAGAGGGTCAGCTTACTGGGCCTGGATTGATTTGAGGCCCTGGGCATTGCAATTACTGGTGTTAACCAAATATGTGTAAGTAAAGGGGAATGCTTATACAAAGAGTTTCCTGAGGTTTTTGGTGACGAGCTTGGTCACTATACGGGCCCCCCAGTAACTTTTGATTTGGATCCTTCGGTTCGCCCTATTAGGCTGAAATATCGGAAGGTGCCTCTTGCCTTGAAGGCAAAAATAGAAGCTGAGTTGGACAAACTTGTAACCCAAGGTATCCTTGAACCTGTTTCTTATGGTAAATGGGAAACACCCATTGTAATGCCTGTGAAACCCAATGGTTCTGTAAGAATTTGCACCAATTACAAATGTACTTTAAACCAGGCTCTGCAACAGCACTCCTACCCAGTGCCAGTGATCAGCCATGCATTGGCATCTCTGGGGGGAGGCAAGGTATTTGCGAAACTTAATCTCGTACAAGCATATCAGCAGCTCCTTGTGGATGATGCAGCTACTGAAGCACAAACCATTGTAACCCACAAAGGAGTGTTCAAAGTTAAGCGTCTTCAATTTGGGGTAAATGTAGCCCCTGGTATTTTCCAGAGTTTAATAGAGGGGCTCCTGAGGGGGCTACCTGGTGTTGTACCATATTTTGACAATGTGTTAATTGCTGGTACAGATGAAATTGCGTTAATGGCTCAGCTACGAGCAGTGTTGGGTCAGTTCAAAGAGGCTAGGTTACGAGTAAAATGTTCAAAGTGTTTTGTAGGGGTAAAGCAAGTGGAGTTTCTGGGTTTCCTCATAGACGCAAACGGTGTCCACCCCATGCCTGATAAAGTCTCTGCCATTAAGAACGCCCCCCTGCCTAAGTGAAAAAAGAGCTTCAATTGTTCTTAGGCATTCTGAACTTTTATCATTTATTTTTACTGCACAAGGCATCAGTGGCAGAACCACTACACGTTGTGCTGCATAAGAATGTCAAGTGGGAATAGGGGGAGAAACAAAGGTGGGCTTTTACAGCTGTTAAAGATTTGTTGTCATCAAATGCTGTACTAACTCATTTTGATGAATCAAAAATGCTTGTGTTAGCCGCTGACGCGTCCCTTTGCGGGGTGGGCACTGTGCTGAGTCACGTGATGCCAGATGGTACCGATTCGCCGATTGCCTTTTATTCACGGTCACTGATGGCTGCTGAAAAGAACTATGCCCAAATTGACAAGAAGGGCCTCGCCCTCATTGCAGGGATTAAAAAATTCCATGATTTTGTGTATGGGCGCAGGTTCCTCCTTGTCACCTATCACAAGCCGCTGCTGGGCCTTTTCTCACCAGACCGTCAGACCCCAAACATTTTATCTCCAAAGATGCTGCACTGGGCTGTTTTTCTCACAGCCTATGACTTTGATTTAGAGCACAGGCCTGGAAAGGCTATAGGGCACGCTGACGCCCTCAGACGCTGCCCTTTGCCAACAACGAACTTGGATTCTGACCAGGACTTTGATGTTCTGGCAACAAACGAAGTGCCTGAGGTCCCAGTCACCTCCATGGATGTTGCTGCTGCATCGGCAAAGGACCCTGTTCTTGCCTGTGTCCTTAATTGGGCATGGAGGGGGTAGCTGGAGGGAAAAACGGAGCCGGAGTTCAAACCGTTTGTAACACGCCAGAACAAATTGTTCATTAGTAAGGAGTGTTTGCTTTGGGGGAGTCAGATTGTGATTCCTGCCAAACTTAGAGGCCGCTTATTGGAGGCTTTGCATTCTGGCCACCCAGGCATGGTACATATGAAGGTCCTTGCTAGGGGGTATGTCTGGTGGCCCAAGACTGACGATAACATCGAGGCCTGGGTGAAGAGGTACATGTCTTGCCAACAGTCTAGGCCAGAACCTCCTCCGGCTCCCATTCAACCCTGGGAGAAGACCCGGAGGCCTTGGTCATGCCTCCATGTCGACTTCGTGGCCCCCTTTCAGGATCAGACCTTCTTGATCGTAGTTTACTCATTCTCCAAAGGGCTGGAGGTAGTGCAGATGCACTCGACTGGGGCAACTGCTGTGATCAATGTCCTGCAAAAGCTTTTTGCCACCCACGGACTCCCTGACGTGTTGGTCTTGGACAACGGGCCACAATTTGTGTCCAGGGAGTTTGAGAAGTTCCTGGCGGACAACCTCATCCACCACCTCACTTCAGCCCCATTCCATCCTGCCTCAAATGGGCAAGCTGAGAAGATGGTATGGTCAGCCTAGGAGTTACTGAAGTGCCTGACATGTGGGGACTGGGGGTAGAAGATCACCTCATACCTCCTTAGGCAGCATATCACCCCATGCTCTGCCACAGGGAGGAGTCCTGCAGAGCTGCTGATGGGCCACAAGCTGTTGTCTTTGCTTGACCGGCTCCACCCAGACTTAGACCAGTCCAGGCAGCAATCAGAAGCCCAGGCACAGGGGAGAGTGTTTACAAGTGGGGACAAGGATTTCACCTGCAATTATGTGGAGGGCCAACTATGGTTGTCAGCCATAGTCACCCAGGTCTCGGGTTCGAGACTGTATGTGGTCTGGCTTCCTAATGGATGGAACGTGTGGTGCCACATAGACCAGCTCAGGGAACGGTGGGCAGACTCAAGGCTGGAGTCAAACCCTGAACCTGAGCTGGTCCCCGATGAGCAGGAACAGCCTCCAGTTGAGGAGGTGAGTGCTGCCGAACCCGAGTCAGAACAGGAGTCTGGGCAGACCCCAACTCCTGAACCCGAGCCCTCTGTCTTAGACTCCCCTGTCTCTCCTGCGAAAGAGTACACCAGGGTCCCCAACACCAGCGATGCTCCACCGCCACAGGAGCAGAGACCACTGCGACGGTCACAGAGAAACCACTGTGCCCCCTCCTACTTGAAAGACTTTGTCTGGAAGGGAAATGTTCCATCTTAAGGGAGAGGAGTTGTTAAGTCCTGAAGCTGGAATCAGCCCTATCTTTTCCTATGTTAAGCTTCAGACATAAGAAGGGATTGTAAGCTGTAACATTCCCATTGGTTGGTTTCTGTGAAACCTTGTAAATAACCAATCATAACTGTACATATGCTTTTGGAGGGAACAGACCTCATTGGTCTTTATCCCTGTGTTCCTATTGGTTAATAATATTGTATGGGCATGGCTTTGACAGCCCAGATCATTTAAAAAGGGAGCTGTGCTCCACTAGACTGTGTGTTGTCTGATCTTAGAGTTTGCTGTTACAATAAAGCTGAAATCACTTTGCTGAAACCTATACCTTGTTGAGTTGCATACTTAACAGATGGCACCTTGGAACAATGCAAAGCAGCTGTTGGTATAAAGGACACTAGCTATTCATTTTGAGAGCTTTGAGGGGCAGGGTGATGGAGGCTGCTCATGGATCTGAACTGGTGGGGCATTGTCAGGGTCAATAGCAAGTAAGTCCAGGCATTCTTCTTAAGAAAGATATGCTTTATTGGAATATAAGGATGTTGCCCACAGTAATAACGCTATTGTCAGGAATGCCCATCTAGGCCAGGCCAAGTGCAATTATAGTATGATGCAAAGCCGGACTAACAAATGAAGTCTTAGTGCGCGCGCGGGAAAACTCCCGGCGGGGTGTTACTTAATGACCGGGAGAACTACCCCTCCACTGTCTAGTCACGTAGGACTGGAATATTTTCTCGGGCTGAGAAACTATTCCAAAGCCTCCTTGTCAAGGCCACTCCGATAACAGGTGGCAAAGAAGAGTTCTCCCACAATTGCAGCTGGCAAACTATGCACAAGCATAAAAGCAAGAAGCGATACAAGAAACAATAAATACAGTGTACTTGGTAGCAGAAAGGATCATGGCTGTCTTCTGACATTCTGCCCCCCTAAAAGCCCTCCCCACATGTTCTCACTGGTGGAGGAAGTCCAGACCTCCTGGTTTTGCCGGGAACTTGCGATGGAACCTGCGGAGTAAATGGGGTGCATTGATATCTGTTACTTTCACCCATTCCCTATGTTGAGGTCCGAAATGCACCCACTCAACTAAGTAGTGAAATTGGCCCCGCACGAGCTTAGAGTCCAGAATGTCCGCAAGTTCATAATGTTCACTGCCATCAACAATCAAGGGGGGGCGGCACTGGAGGTTCAGGACACCATCTGTTTGGGGGGCATCCAGGCTTCAGGAGGCTGTAATGGAAAGTGGGATGAATACGTTTAAGAGACTTGGGCAAGTCCAATTCTACAGTCACTTTATTGATAAGCCTGCGGATTTTGAAAGGCCCAATGTATTTCCAGGCAAGTTTTCTGGACTGCTGGGGAAGCTTCAAATTTTTTGTGGACACATATACGTAGTTTCTAGGCTGTAGTTCCCAACCCACTACCCTTTTCTTGTCAGCCTGGGCTTTGTAAGCAGCCTTTGCTGCTTCAAGTGCTTCACAAATGCGTGGCCAGGAATCACTGAGCTTTTGACACCAGTCCGCGGTCCCCCCCCTCCCCGCTCCCGGCGTGGGTTTAAGGAATGATAGAGGGGGACTTATAAATGAGAAGGGAGCACTCACTGGAGAAGACCCTGATGCTGGGAAAGATTGAAGGTCAAAGAAGAAGGAGACAGCAAAGGATGAGATGGTTAGACAGTGTCATCGATGCAACGAACATGAAATTGAGCAACCTTCAGAGGACAGCGGAAGACAGGAGGGCCTGGCATGATCTGGTCCATGGGATCACGAAGAGTCGGACTTGACTGTGCGACTGAACAACAAACAGCAGAGGGGGGCTCTCATAGCCCAAAGCTGCTTTGAACGGGGAGACCCCCGTAGAGGAATGCCACGCGTTATTGTACGCAAATTCAGCGAAAGGGAGAAGTTCGACCCAGTCATCTTGTTGGAAGTTAGTAAAACACTGTAAGTACTGCTCTAGGGTCTGGTTAACGCGCTCTGTTTGGCCATCGGTTTCTGGGTGGTAAGTGCTGCTCAGAGCCCGTTCAATGCCCATTAGGGACAGTAATTCAGTCCATAATTTAGAAACGAATTGTGTGCCGCGGTCTGAAATTATCTTAGCTGGCAGCATGTGCAATCTAACGATGTGTTGTAGGAAAGCCTTTGCCAGGGACCTAGCCGTGGGCAGCCCCGGGAATGGGATGAAGTGTGCTTGCTTGGAAAACAAATCCATGACCACCCAAATCACAGTCATTTGTTTACTTGGGGGCAAGTCAGTAATAAAATCCATTGATATCACTTCCCAGGGCCTTTGGGGGGTTGGCAACGGTTGTAACAACCCAGGGGGCTTTCCCCCTCTTGATTTATACATACTAAAAGTTTGGCAAGATTGAACAAAGGTGGACAAATCTTTCCGCATCTGCTGCCACCAAAAATTCCTCTGTAACAGATGTAAGGATTTTACGAAGTCGAAGTGCCCCGCTGGTTTGGAGCCACGAACCAACTGCAACACCTCCCCCCTCAGAGCCCCTGGCACAAACAGTTTTTCTCCTTTGTACCGGCAGCCGTTCTCACGGCATTCCAAAGACCCTTGTGACTGCAGTTCTTGTATTTCTGTCACCGTTATTGCCTTTGCAAACCTCTCCTCCCAAGGAGCCCCAGGGCTAGACTGGACTAACTCCTGTCCACTCCATTTCCAAGTCACTACGGCTCCGCTCAATTGGGAGGGAGTGAAGAAAGACTCCTGGACTTCCACCCTCTTGCTATTGTGCTGGGGAAGGTGAGAGAGAGCATCTGCCAGGGGGTTTGAATGCCCAGGGAAATGATGGAGAGTAAACTGGAATTTTGAAATGAATTCCGCCCACCGGAACTGTTTGGCATTAAGGTTGCGGGGCTTTTGTAAGTCCTCGAGGTTTTTGTGATCAGTCCAGACCTTGAATGGAACCTGGGCCCCTTCCAACCAATGCCACCAGGTAGCAAGGGCC